>OX940805.1:19729046-20364207 GCA_954870605.1 Acer campestre
TATGCAATTGTAATTTGTATGGATATTTTAGTGTTATTAATGCTTTCAATAGGATTGATCATCTATTGAATGATTTTCGATTATGTGTTATGAACCGACGGAGACACGCATATATTGTGTTCGATGAAATGTCTTATATGCATGTCTAGAAAAGTATACCTACTTAGGCTAGCGTATAGGATTCTTAGTATGTCATTGCTCCTATTAAATTCATTTATACATTCTAAGTAATCGGGAGATAAGTTTGGGTTTAAAATTGAATATGACCTATCCTACTCGACCGAGAGTATAGGTTGATATAAGGGTGTACGAATCTATAAATTGCATGAGTATATTTTGGGTGAGCAATTGAATCTAGGAAGGAAGTTTAGGAGTGGGTGGAGTGTAGTGACCTAGCATTCATCCTCATCATATTTATACTTGATCTTATTTCTTGTCATTTCCTTATTGCATTAGTTAAATTCCTTGTTGTTAGTTTAGTTTAATTTGCTTTATATGAAAACCAACCCTTTTACTTGTTTGAATAGCATTTAGACTGATCGATTTTGATAATTAGTCACTTGATCCATGTGGGATCGAATTCTACTTATCGTTATACTATTCTCCGACCTTGTACTATTGCGAGCATCACTAAGAGTGTAGTCAATTTTTGGCGCCGCTGCCGAGGATTGAGAAGAACGATTGATATTGATACTAGTTAGTTTATTGCTAATTTGAACTTTTTAATTTAGTTTGTTATTTACTCTTGATAGGTACATTTGCTCTTCTATGCACTTGCGCACGAGAAGCCAAAATCTTCGCTTCTTAAATTTTGACCCTAAAATTGAGAGACTAGCTATAAGGAATAGACATGAAACAAGGGTAAGAAGAGCAAAGATGGGAGATCCAACTGCACAATTAGGACACATGGGTTTGCCTCCTATGGCAAATCAACATCAGAAGGAATTGTCTCATGTGGCCATTCCATATCAAGAGGGTTTGCCTTGTGAGGAATATGAGCGCACTCTACGGGATTACACGATGCCTAGAGTCAAGCAGAACCAGTCATCCATTCGCCGACCAACAATTGTAGCAAATTCCTTTGAGATAAAGCCCTCAGTGATTCAGATGATTGGCACTACTTGCATGTTCAATGGATTGCCAAATGATAATCCAAACCTGTACCTTCAGAACTTCAACGAGATATGTGACACCTTCAAGTATAACGGGATTCCTGAAGATTTTATAAAGTTGAAGTTATTTTCATTCTCTCTAAGAAATGACCCGAAGGTGTGGTTGAACTCACTACCACCAAACTCAATCATTACCTTTGATCGGGGGCGGGGGCGGGGAACCTCCCCTAATCTACATTTCCCCAATTTCCACCAAATATATATATTCTTTTCAAAAATAAAATAAAATAAATAACTCTAATATCTAACCCTATTACACTATATATATATATATATTTATATAAATTTTATTTTATTTATTTATTTTGAATTAAATTAAACCAATTACATATTTTAGATTGGATATTTTGATTATTTTGATTATTTTTTATATTGGATATTGAAATTGGATTAAACGAAAGATTGAGATGATTGAATTCCAAATTTCAAATTAAAAATTGGGATTGGAAATGGGGGAAATGAGGGACGGGATAGGGGATCCTCCCCCCAAACACCTCCATCCCTAGTTCCCCCAAATAGGGGTTTGAGGCGGGGGTGGGGGAGGGTAGAGGAATGGGGGTGGGGATAAGGGACCCTCCCCTGCCTCAATGGGCCCCACGCTCATCCCTAGTTTTGGATCTTATGTCTTTTATTTTAATATTTTAATAGGGTATTTTCAAATTAATCTCTAAGTTTTGATGAAATATGACTTTTTAAAACGAGTTTGCGTTTTTACAATCCTTAGTCTCTTATTTTTCAAAAATATATCAAATTAGTCCATCTAATCCTAATTTTAACAGTCAAATGTGGCAGAAAATACAAATTGATCATTTTTTTCTTTGTATTTAATTATTGAATAAGAATGACACTTTTGTCTTCCAACCTTTTACAATTTGACAACTTTACCAATTTGGATTGTTCAATACAAATTTGCATGTATTATAAAACTTATTAAAAAAAAATACTTAAAAGGTATTTTTTTTTTAAAAAAAAAAATGGAAATATATAATAACTCTTCAAATAACATAAAACTATTTATTTATTTATTTTAAATGGAAATCCATTAAAAAGGACAAATTAATTTGAAAAATGAAAGGAAAAATTATTAATATTTTAAAATTGATCTCCACCGTCCATCTTTGAGATGGATGGTGGAGATGAAATGATTTTTTTTATAAAAAAATATTTCATAAAAAGTTTATTTTTTATTTTATTTTTTATTTTTAATCTCTACCGTCCATCAAGCAATGGATGGTTGTAGATTAAGAGATTTTTTTTTTTTTTTTTTAAGTAAAATTGGTGTAGATCATCTAATCTGATCTCCACCAACATCCAAGGGAGATCTCAATGGAAGGAGATCCTCCCCCACAGCGAAGGGGGGAGGTGCAGCGGGTATCACCTCCCTTGGTTTGCAGCAGGGAGGCTCTGGTCTCCTTCAACTACAAATGGGGTAGGTCTCACCTCCCCTGTTCTTGGGATCTCGGGATTTCAACATTTCTTGAAAGCTTGTTCTGATCCAAATGCTCTTGATTAGAAGAAGAAGATGAAGAAAATGAGAAAAAGTAGACAACTTGAACTGAAAAGTTGGGAGCTTGAACTGAAAGTTTATTGATTTTGGGGTTGGTGGTGGGTGGTGGCCGGTGGAGGAAGAGATTGTTTTTGTTTTTTATTTTTTTAATAATTTGTTTATTTATGGTTGATTAGTTTTTAGATGTATAAAGAGATATCAATTTAGTATATTTTAGAGTGTTTACTTTGATATTCTATGTATAGATTTTCCATTTGAGGAACGTTTTTCATTCTCTATAAGTTGTTGTTCTGGTTATGATGATCTTTGTCTCTCAAAAACTCAATTCATCATAATTTTGCAGAATCTGGAGAGAATAGTAATTCTCCACCTGATAATAAAATGGAAACTCAAATATTTTCTCCTTCTTGATGGAAATAGAAAAAAGTTCACAGAATCAAAACATGAATCATGCACCAAGTAATTGGATCCGTGTTGTTCCTCAAGTTGGAAAATGGAGGAAGAAAAGGAAATGCAAGTGAAACAACTTGGTCTCTCTTAGGGCGCGTTTACTAATCGGGAATGAGAAGAATCAGAAACGAGTTCCACCGGAGAGGGAATGGAAATGAATCGGAATTAAGTTGCTAAATTTCATTACTGTGTTTACTAACTTACTTAGAATTAGAGATGGAATCAATTTTTTACAAAATTGATTACAAAAATATCCTTAGGTACAATAAATAAATATATATATATATATATATAAGATGTGTGACTGTAACTAATAAAAAAAGTTTATATTTAAAGAAAAAAAAAAACTCCAAAGCAAAAACAATATGAATTCATGTTAATTCATAATTATTTATTTTTTTTTTTTTGCCATAGTATAGTGTTTTGATTTTCATCAAATAATTTTATTTTATTTTTTATAATAAACAATTCACACACTCATATAAAGTAAAAATCAATGGCAAAGTATATAAATACATATATATATATATATACACAATATACAGTTATTTATATATTTATATATGTATATATAGTTATTTTTAAAAAAACGAGTGGGATTATTTTAGTAAGAATAAATGAATTCTCTTTTCAATCAAGAAATTCCTAGGGTGAGTGAGGGGAATCAAGTTCCCTTTCAATCAGGAACTTAATTTCTGATATGTGTGTGGGGTCCACGGAATTTAATTCCCCAAAAATTTAGTTAACACATGAATTCGAAAATCAGTAACTTAATTCCCTTTCCAAGATAGAATTCATGATTAATAAACACGCCATTAATATCAAAACTCTATTTCCCAAGTCTTTTTTTAACTTTTTTTTTAATTTACAATTTTATATTAATTTTATTTTGTGATAAATAAAATTTTGTTTTTTTGTTTTTGTTTTTCTACTGTAACATTTTTTATGTTTAAAGACAAAAATATCCCTAGAACCATTAAATTGGACTAACGGTTGACTAACAGATGGACAAATTTGATGTATTTTTGAAAAGTAAGGGACCAAAGGTTGTAAAAAAGCAAACTCGTTTAAAAAATTGATCTTTCACCAAAATTTAGGGACTAAATTGATAATACCCCATTTTAATATTAGTACTACTCTAGGTTCGAATAGTAGGGTTACTGGGATGATCAAGTTTAAGCAAGTAGAGAGGGCTGTGATTTAATAGACTTGAGTTTTTCTGGCTTTAGGATGTCATGGAGTAATAAAGAGGGTCCCAAAATATTCAAAAGCTTTTAGACGTGTTTATAGGTGATGAGAATGAGAATTTAGAAGTGATTGGATTATATCTTTATAATTAAGGTAGAAAACCTAGAGTTTAATAAGAAGTGATAAAGTTTTAATAGAATTAGCAGTTTTTTTTTTTTTTTTTTTTTTACAGAATTATAAATTTAAAAGGTTATTTTTCAAACTAATCAAATCTTGCAAATTAATGCCCAACGTAACTTGGTAGTAAATGATGCTCATTCAGTCTAACAATGTCTCAAATTCAAGTCCTTACAAGGAAAATTGAGTTTTAGGATGAAATCTACACTTAAAAATGAATTTATTTATTTATTTTTGAAAAAGAATAAGCAAAAAATTGATAAAGAGAAAAGAATTATATAATTTTCAAGGCCACGAGAGTTGCTGTGTTAGAAGATGAAACAGGCCCATCAATCTTTTGCACTTTGTTTCAAAGCAAATATGACCCGAAAGCTCTTTTAAAAAAAAGATGATAATGATTGTCATGATAAAAGATTTTTGTTGATTTTGCTTTTTAATTTTCTTATAACTTATTTCATGACAACTGGAAATGCCATCCAATTTGGTCCTAAAGCATACTTTTTATTTTTTATTTTTTATTTTTTATTTTTTATAAGAAGTACACTATTACATTATAATACATGTGTAGTTTGGGGCATTCTTTGGTAGGCAAATATCTCATATGGACATGTAAACGTCGTTTTTTCTTGATATTCGGGGTCTATTGGAATCTGGTTGTAACCAGAATACCCGTCTAAGAAATAATAGTACTCGTGCCCCGCTAGCTTTTCTAACATTTGGTCTATAAAGGGTAATGGGAAGTGATCTTTCCGCGTGACCGTGGTGAATTTTCTGTAGTCAATACAAACTCTCCAACCGTGATGGTCCGTGTCAGAATGAGTTCATTATGCTCATTGGGCACCACTGTGATCCCTCCTTTCTTAGGTACCACCTGTATTGGACTTACCCACAGACTATCTAAAATTGGGTATATATACCCGCATCTAAAAGCTTTAGAACCTCGGATCTAACTACCTCTTGCATATTAGGATTCAATCTTCTTTGGTGCTCCACTATTGGTTTGAATTCTTCCTTCATCAATATTTTGTGCATGCAAATCGAAGGGCTCAATCCCTTAATATCGGAGATAGACCAACCGATGGCTTTCTTATGGCTTCTTAGAACCCTCAACAACTTTTCTTCTTCAAGTTTTGACAAGGAGGCCGAAATTATCAATGAAAGTGATAATGATTCCCTAAGAAAGGCATATCTCAAGCTCTCTGATAGTTATTTTAACTCAAGCTTAGGAGGTTCTTCAATAGATGGGGGTAGTCTAGGTTTTCCCTCTCATAACCTCATTATTTCTCTAAAACTCTTAAATGATTGGGAATTTAAGTGGAGAGCATATTCTGCAATTTACTCATCTTCATCCTTCTCGGAGGCTCCATGTACACAAGCCTCCAATGGTTCTTTAGGAGTTCATTTTTTAATAAAATCTTCAACTAACGGCTTAACAACCTCAATCATCAAACACCTATCGGCTTCCATCGGTCTCTTGGCCGTCTTCTTCATGTCAAATACCATGTGTTCATCTCCTACCCTTAACGTCATCTTATCTTCCTTCACATCTATCAAAGCCTATGCTGTCTTTAAGAAAGGTCTACCTATAAGCAAAGGTATTTCCACATCTTCTTCCATCTCAAGTATCAAAAAATCCATAGGAAAGTACAAGCTTGCAACCTTCACTAAAACGTCTTCCATGACTCCCTTTGGGTACTTGATTGATCTATCGGCTAGTTGTAAGGTAACATGAGTAGGCTTCACTTCCCCCACTTCTAACTTCTTAAAAATTGAGCATGGCATCAAATTGATGCTCGCCCCGGAGTCGATCAATGCCTTCCCAAACTCCATTTGGCCAATGGTGCATGGGCTTGTGAATTTCCCGGGATCCTTTAGCTTAGGTGGGAGTTTGTTTTGCAATATCGCACTACACTCTTCCGTTAATGCGACTGAATTCATCTAACTTCCTTTTGTTGGAGAGTAACTCTTTGAGGAATCTCACATAATTAGGTATTTGGGAAAGTGCTTCGGCAAAAGGGATATTGATTTAAAGCTTCTTAAATATCTCTAAGAACTTACCGAAATTGTGAGCATCCTTTTGTTTCCTCAATCTTTGCAAATATGGTATGGGAGGAACATAGGCTTTGACTTGGGGTGGTGGAGAAGGATCTTGTGATGCGGTAGGCAACTCATCATAGCTAGAACTCTTCTTTTCTTCTATAACTTCTTCTTCAATAATACCCTCTTCTTCAATAACAACTTCTTTTTCCTTCCCGAAGTTTTCCGGCAATTCAACCTTTTTATCGCTTCTCAATGCAATGGCCTTACATTGTTCCTTAGGGTTAATCACTGTGTCGCTTGGTAAAGACCCTTGTTGTCTTCCTTATTGTCCCCTAACTAGTTGACCGACTTGCATTTCCAAGTTTTGGATTGAGGCTTGTGAATGTTGAGTAAGTTGGTCAATCTTCGTATCAAGCTTCCTCAAGGCTAAATCTTGTGTCTCTATTCTATTTTCCATCTTGCCCATGTATTTGGTGAAGATGTCCTCTAGGTTAAATTTTCTTTCCCCTTGATTGTTTGGGACTTGGTTAGGGTAGTTTTGTTGGTGAGGTTATGGGAATCCAGGGGGTTGTCTTTGGTTAAGGTTTTGTTGTTGGGGTTGGTTGTCCCTCCATGACAAGTTTTGGTGGTTTTTCCACCCTGGATTGTACGTGTTTGAGTAAGGGTTATTTTGGGCATTTTGTTGTTGAGGTTGATTTTGGAAGTTCCGGTTGTAGTTTACAAAGGAAACTTGTTCTTGTGAACTCGAAGCAAATGGGTTTCCAACCTGACAATCAATGCTTAAGCATGGTCCCAAACACCACTCACATTGTGCTACTTGCGTGTTGCTAGGCACAGCACTCAACTTGCTCACTTGATTTTGAAGTGTTGAAATTTGAGCATTTACACTTATCATCTCATCTACTTCTATCAAACCTGGGATCTTCTTCGACAATTGCCTCTAGTATCCCCAATGGCTATTGTTGAGTGTCATTTCTTCTAGTAGATCATTGGCATCATCCATTGTTTTGCTCATTAGCGAACCTCCAGTAGCCGCATCTACTAAGTTCCTTTAATTTATCTGTAGGGATGCTTACTTTTCATCGTGTAATCATTCATTCTGTTGATCCAAAATCAACGGTGTAAATGATTACATGATGAAAACAAAGCATCCTTACACAATATATTAAATTAATCATGTAAGGCTACTTTGTTTGCATTGTGTAATCATTTACACCGTTGATTTTGGATCACCATAATGAATAATTACACTATGAAAAGTAAGCATCCCTACACGATAAATCAAATTAATCGTGTAAGGATTCTTACTTTGCATTGTGCAATCATTCACATTGTTGATTCACAACCAACAATGTCAAAGATTACACGATGCAAACAAAGCAACCTTACACGATTAATCTATTTTATCGTGTAAGGATGCTTACTTTTAATCGTGTAATCTTCGACCAGTTAGTGTATAATGATCATTCATTCAAACACACAATATCCAAACAGCAAGCACAATATATCCAAAAAAACATCAAAATTGTAATTATCCATCAAAAAATATTTTACATGCTACTCAATTTCCATAGAGTTGACAAATATATCCCTAGCCAATTGTTTTCTAAAGCCCAGGATGTCCTATTGGGAAAAATTGAAGTTGGGTTCTTTCCCCATCATTAAATACTCTATTCCCTTTAACATGAAAGCACCACAACTGCTACCTTCCTCCTGACATGGGAATTGATGGGGGCCCAATCTCATAGCCTTCATACAATTCACACATTGGTTCTTGCGTTTACTAGCGTTATAGTAACCAGACGCTTTGCAAATGAGTGGGAACAATCAACGTAGAGGCAATACCTACTGTTGTCTATACTATGGGTTATCTTTCTGTAGATGTGCGTTTGAGTCATAAATTGTAATTACCCAATCATGGTGCCAAACTACACAAAATACCCAATGGCTACCTCACACATTGCAAAGGACTATAACCTGTTACAAATAAAGTTGTTTTAGTATATTGAAGTAAGTATGTATTCAACTGAGTAAGTCAACTATCTTACATCATCAACATTAGCCTATTGGAACCTAGGGTTACAGATTGCATAGCGGAAAGGTTTTTAAAATTTTTAAATGCAATCATCAGATAAACTTATTTGTACAGTAATAATCGAAAACAATAAGAAGGAGAAGAAACTATTCCATACCAACATTTGTAGGCTACTTCACTTTAATACAATATGCTCCTGATTTGAACCACTTGATATTCCTCGCTATCTCCTGGAACTAGTAACGACGTGTGGGCGCGTCACAGTATTCAAGTACATGTATGGAGGTTAAAGAAAGAAATACAAAACAACATTTGTTTTGTTGTCAAATGAATTCGGCCACACAATAAATAATAAGCAAATATATATATAATTTTTCTTTTCTTTTCTTTTCTTTTCTTTTGGTGGCACTCCCTCTAATTACGTTTTCTCTCTTTGAGTGAATATGTGTTGCGTGAATCTGTTGATTAGTTTCTTAAAAACATATATATCATATATATATATATATATTCTATTTCTTTATTAGTTTAAAAATAAAATCTTTATTTTATTTTATTAACAGATATCATCTAATTTGAATTTAAACTATTTAAATTCAAAATTAATATTTAGTTAAAAATAAGATAATCATATTATCCCAATTTTCAAATATAAATATCAACTAACACCCTCCATCAATAATTAATTACATAATTAAATAATCTTATTATTTAATTGTCATAATCATTAAACTCATTAATTAAATAATCTCATTATTCAATTAATTCCCGAATTGATACATGTCACTTTCGTAACACAATTAATTGGACAATCCATTTAATTAACCTTGACCCTTGTTACCTAAATCAATCGGGCTAGCAAGGGGATCTAATGGACCTACAGTATTTTAAGCTCCAATAATCCTTAAAAATAATTAATTAATTAAACTCTTTAATTAATATTTCATGATTATTAACTTTGGCGTTATTCCACTAAAAACTCAAAGTTGCACTCTCTCAACTATAGACGTTTTTACACAAACTAATAACTCTTGATGTCCATCAATATAGCTATTATATATGGTATAATCCTCCACAAGTAGTTCATAATTAGAGCTGGGTCATAATGTCCGTTATACCCATCTAATTATATCTTTCCATTAAGTATCATTGATTCTCTAATGAACAATAAATCATACATTCCTTACAGAATTAGGAGAGCACTCATATTATTCAAGCCCCGAATCAACCCTTAAGGGAACTACTATCTACTTCTCACAAAAAGGAGTGGATTCCACTATTATGTGCAAACCTTCCCAGCCACAAGTCAAACCACGATTCCAACATATGGAGTTATTGACTGGGAATGCAACTCCGATCTCACCCATGGTATATCAAAAACCACAATCTAACCAGAAGGAGTTGATAAGACACACAGGATTAAGATCACTTATATATAGCCATCATTTGTTGATATATATGAATCTCATCTTGTAACAGATCTTTGTGAGAGATTCATATAGATCATGGCCCAGTCCTATATGATCACATCATATAAGGTGTCTCCATTCTCATATCACCATATGAATAGTCTAGGTTAAGACCATCGTATATTACAGAACGGACCGTAACTGTAGATTAGCCACAAATAAAGTACCCAACTCTATTTGCTATCTACAGACTCTTTAGATTACTCATCTCAAACTGAATACCTATGTATATGACACTCATTTACTCAATTAGAGATTACATCCGGCAATCTTGGATGTTAAGTACACATGATATAAATAAATGTATGAGACAATTTGAATGAATAAACTACTTCTTTTATTTCTGTTCAATTCACATTTACAAACTACAAGCTTTAGGGCAAAAACCCCAACATAGCCCATGCTGTCCCCTAGGCTAGTTTCTCACCGAAAGCTTATACTATTAAATCTACTGGGACACGATAGTTTTTCAGGTAGAACGTTTTCGACATTGGTGAGTGGAAATCTGGCTAAAATTTATGCCAAATAAGTGTAAGCTCATTCTGTAACGAAGTAACAAACGGGTTAGTAGGGGCTTTAAATAGAGTATAAAACTTTATAAAGCAGAATGAATCCTGTAGTGAAGTCTACTTACGAATAAAGCGCAATCAAGTACAACTAATTTGCGTGGAAAACTTTTTTTCTCTATTGGGTCATTTTTCCGCTTACAAAGCAGGTTTATGTATGCATCCACATGCTCAATGCCCAACCATTCCGTGGATTCTTCTAACTCTCTAAAAAATGATTGTGAAAATGCTGTATTGATGCCGATGTTACGACTACATTTTTTAAACTTGTGAGTACGATTAGTGGCATTGTCCAAAATGTAAAATGACATGCTACATAAAGAACTTGTAAAAACACTTACAGTGACAGCTTCAGATCATTCAGAAATGCGGTATATTCCATGTTTACTTCTACCATCTCCGTTGCTCTAGGGAGATTTATGTATGGACTTCTTAACCACTTTGACACTTGTTGCTCCCTAGTAATTTCTGTCGAGTCGCATCGTGGAAGACCAACTCTAGGACTCCCTCGATTAGAAGTGGATTCATCGGGTAGACCCGATTCAGAGTCATCGTGTTCGGGTTGAGTTCTTTTAGATGGTGGTAGAAGGGTATGTATATCATGTGAGGGTGGTAGTGGGGTATGTATGTCATCTGTCTTACTGTGGGCGGGGGCTGTCTCAATATGGGCGGGGCCTATCTCGGTGTGGACAGGGGCTACGAGGGCTATCTCGATGTGGGCGGGGGCTACGAGACGTGTCTCAGTGTGAGTGAGGGATATAAGGGGTGTCTCAGTGGGTGGGGTCTACAGGGGGATTCGAGGGGTGTCTTGGTGTGGGTGAGAGCTGCAGGGGCTGTCTCAGTATAGAAAGGGGCTACAGGGGCTGTCTCGGTGTGGCTGGGAGCTGTCTTAGGGTCCGTAGGGGCTGGGGGTGTCTTAGTGTAGGTGGGGTCTGTGGGGACTATCTTAGGGTCTGTAGAGGCTGGGGGTGTCTCTGTGTGGGTGGGGTCTACAGGGGTTGTCTTGGGGTCTGTAGGGGCTGGGGGGGTGTCTCGATATAGGCGGGGGATGCGAGATATGTCTCGGTGTGGGTGAGGGATAGGAGGGGTGTCTCGATGTGGTTGAGGTCTACTGGGGCTGTCTTGGTGTGGGTGGATCCCTCAGTATGGGCTGCATCTAAACCTCGAGTGATTGCCTCAAAATGATCTGAAGGTGAATATGGGTCTGAGACGTGTTCTGCGCGATCTTCTCCTCGGGAACGTCTGTCAAAGGGAAAATGTTTATTCAAAATGAATTGATAATATAACCAAATTTAAACTACTACAAAATGATGTAGTGGAGTTATACATACCGGAACACCTAAAAATGAAAACAATTCGGTCTGAAGAGTTTCAAACTCAGATTAAATCGTGCTTTGGACCTCCTCACGTACGATGATGCGCATTTGTTCAAGTAGTTGATTTGGAATTACAGTAGAGGTCAATCCTTAAACAATATTAATTTTCATGAAAATGATCATTATTTGAACAGAATAACATACTGAAAATACTCACCTCTGATCTCTTCGAATGTTGTCTACGATCAACTAGTGGAGGTGGAGGTGGAGGTGGAGGTGGAGGTGGAGGTTGAGGTTGACGCTAACAAGTAGGAGGTGAGGTCATGTGGTGGTCGCCAAACGACGGTAGTCCTGTCTGTGTCCCTCCTAACAATGGATCACGGAGAGGTGAGTGTATCTCGTCAAGAGGAGGGGGTGATAGATCAAGTCTGTCACGGACACGCCGAGTGGTGCGCATACGCGGTGATGAATCAAACAAGTTCCATTGTCTTTTAATTGGTTCATCAGGACCATGGAACCGCTTTCGTTTATTCTTATGGGGTTGTTTCGATGACGGCTCCGCTTTATCCTCTTTGCCGACGAAATTCTTCAATGGTACAAACTGAGGTCCTTCGGACATGTCATCGTCAATGCCCCTCCAGTAGTCCTCTTTTACCTTGTTTCGAGTAGGCCAGATCTCGGCTAATCCAGTGAGCTGTAAAATATTACCCTTTCAATTAGTAACAAAATAGCAAACAAATTCAAAAAAATCTACCAATTGTACATTTACCGTTCCATTAGCCTCTTTCTCTAACCATGCTGTAGACATATTTGATCCCCATTTGATAAATTCCCATTTTTTTAAACAGGGGCATCCATGAGTAGCGAACCTGTTGCCTATTTTTTTTTTACATCGAAGGGATGGCTTCAATTGTCCAAAACTACTAAGAAAAAAAACCGGTTTATTAGAATAATAAGATGATAACCTAAAAATTATAAGAATAGTTCTGTATATTATCAATTTTGCACGATACCTGAACTCCTCAAACAAAACAGTATAGGTTATATCTTCTTGTATGGCCCAACGGCTCCGGCACCTTAAAACCGCTTCGGATGTAGTGCAATGTCATCTTGAATATATAATGACCCCATGGGAACAAATTGAATGCCTCTATGTCCTCAACCAACGTCATTAGCCAGCACGTAACTTATCTCCTGTAATCCTGACCGAATAGAATGTTGTTCGCAAACAACATAAGTGCCATCTTCAAATTATCACCCTCTCGAGTAAAACTCCCACTCATGAACCTGTTCAGCACATCTTGCAATAATAAACCACCTTTTCCACCGAAATATCATATGTGGATCCCATCCGGCATTGGTACGTAATCTCTTAAAAAGATATCCGGCAAAACACCAAACTTTAACCCAGTGCACAAACAAAACTCTCTCTTTCCTAATCTAACCTTGTTCTTCCCCAAAGTAAACCACAACTCATCCTCACTGGCACCTAGGAACTGAATTTGGCGGAGCAATAGGTTATGTATATACTGCACTTGAAATAAAGCCCGCATGTGTCCTAGTAGATCCAAGTAATAGCCAAAACATCCTTTCTTGAAACCTGCCAACTCACCTTGCACCTCCAACACCCTCTTGATGCCATCGATAAATTTTGGTTTGCAATGCACTGTTATGGTTATGTCATATGCCCATATATTCCTCGGGTATACCAAATATTGATCTAGGTCTTCGCTCTCTGATGCATGTTCATTATGTACTACGTTTTTAGTCTGTTGTATATACTCGTCGTTTTGTGTTACGTAGCTCACCACTGCTAGGTTGTCAGCCTCTGCTACATTCTCTGCTATGTTCACATTCTCTGGTTGGTTCTCAACTTCTGGTACGTTCACATTCTCTGTTACATTTTGGTTCTCTTCACGGTCTTGATTCTCTGTCATTGTCTGGTTCGTTCGCAATCTCTTGTATGTTCTCATTACCTGGTTACAAACTGAAAATATTTCCAGGATTATTAGAAACTCTAACAAATTTCATTACACGATGACACACATACAAAGTTCACAAAAATGAAACCAATAATCTTTACACGTTGTAGTATAAAATTCTTTACAAGATGACTTATACAAGGTTTTACACGCTCAATTGCAATGTCATTTTAGCGTGTAACCATTCTGAATAATTTATAACACAACAATCAAACCCAGAATCCTTACACGCTGTATAAAAAACATAGTTACACGATGAAATATAAAAGGGTTTACACGCTAAATTCTAATTTCATTTTAGTGTGTAACCATTCTGGGTAATACAAAGTTCACATAAATCAAATCTAGAATCCTTACAAGCTGTATAAACAACATAGTTACACGATGAAATATAAAAGGGTTTACACGCTAAATTCTAAAGTCATTTTAACGTGTAACCATTCTGGGTAATTTACAAGTTCCACAATGAAACCCAGAATCCTTACACGCTGAATAACAATCTTCGTTACATGATGACTTGTACTAGGGTTTACACGCTTAACTCATTTAAACGTGTAACCATTCTAGGTAATTTGAAGGTCAAAATAAGAAATCAATCATAAAAAACACAGCATTGTTCACAACAAATAAATTATATAAAACTCAAAGTTCAACAATCTTTAATCCAAAGTTCATACATACAATTTGTTGATGAACAATTTGTCGGCGATGATCAAATCTTCACTTTCTGAAAACCACTTTCTCACTCAACAAATCAACAATACTACTTCCTGAAATCCTCTTTCTCACACGTCATTTTCGAAGTTTAAACGCCAAAAGGGTTTTTAATTTCATTTCAGTTTATGTGTATTTATTTTTCAAATTTCAAAAATAGCCGTAATTAAGTGCCACATTGGAATTACAGTAAGGGGATACTTGTCCAAAAAAAATTCTCTTGGATAAAAAAAGAAAACTTATTGAGATGTGACAGTTTTGCAAAGGCCTATAATTTTCGGGCTACTTATGAATTTTGCTCTCTTTTTTTCAAAAACTCTATTTCTAATAGATCTACTACAAGTATATCTTTTACTAGTATAGGTTTTTCAAAAGCCCAACCAAACAAGCTCTTTATGTTTGTTAATTTCAATGTTACAAAGATCTAGAAATTTGTTTTGCTAATGAGAAGAAGTATATCTACCAAAATAATTGTGAGGATTAGAAAACTAACACAAATCAATAATTTAGATTCAAATACTAATTATAGCATTCTATCTTGGAATGTTGGGAATTACACTTAAGGATATCATATTCATCGGTGAGCCATATTAGGACCTACTAATGATGCTACACCACACCATTTAAAAATAAATAAATACATGTATATATCTTTAGGAGAAAAACCTTTGATGGTGCCACCATTATTTATGTAAACGACTAGACAATGGGTCTCACTAACATAAATTGTAAGACCGTCTCAATCAAGTTTTCTTTTAACAAGTGGGCAAGCCCACTTCCGGACCCCACTTAGCTTTTTTTCATCTTTTATAGATCTTTATTTTAAATATTGGTCCTCTAATAAATAATTTATTTTTATTTTTTTGTGAATGTTGGCCCGCTAATAATTATTTTGACATAGTAAGCAAAATACCAATTATGAATCTAAGCAAGTCCACGGATTGCATTTTCAAAAATGCACACCATAACCCAAATATGATCTCCACCACAAGCAGCAGCAGTCAAATACCGGAAATCCAGCACATATATAAAAGCAGTTACTCATTTTCTTCAATTTAATATCATAATTAAATTAAATTAAATTAAAAATAAAATCAGCTGTGATCTTCAAAAGTAAAATGATTGGATTGGACATACACCTTCGTCATATGATGTTCTGCCAAGTCAATAATTAATTAATTATCACATTTTTTTTTTGTCATTAAATAATTGATTAATAATTTTTTCTTAAAAAAAAAAAAAAAAAAAATAGATAAAAAGGGAAATAGCTCGGATTAAACACTTAAAAAAGAGTAGTTGAGTTGTAAAAAACTCCGTTAAAACAAAATGGTAGAAGCCAACTAATCTCATAATAATAATAATCTGTAAATTTTGTTGTAAAGTTAACCATCGATGGATCAATCATCATCCGATTTTTCCTCTCGTTGTTCCCCAAAAATACTGACCCCATTTTCGCTCTCTCTCTTCGACAAACCCTGTAAACGAATACAACAAAACTAACAAGTCGATTCGCAGAAGAAAAAAAAAATTCTAGGGTTTCCAAATCCCGGTCCCTCTCTCTCTCTTCGCTTGTCCATTTTCCTTCCTTCCAAACACCCTTCTCCTTCTTTGTTTTTTTCTTTTTCTCCGCGAAGCTGGGGAGAATTTTCCGGGTCTGTTTGTTTTATTGTAGTACGTGAAAGATTAACATTTTCTCTGGGAAAAAAATTTCCTTTTCCCGGGAAAATTTAATTCTTGACTTCGGTTTCCAGCTCTCTTCAGCCTCTCTTCTCTCTGTTTCCGTTTCTTTCGAGGTAAGACACCTTCTTTCTTGTTTTGGTTTGTTTTCTTGGCAAATTGTTTGTGCAAAGATTTAACATTTTCATGGAAATTTTTTTTATTAATCATATCTGTTGTTACTTTCTTTGGAAAAAAAAAAAATACTTTTTATGGAAAATTTTCCCTGTAAAGGTTTCTCTGTGTGTGTGTGTGTGTGTGTGTGTGTGTGTATTTGTCAAATAAGCTGAGGATATAAATTGGTGCAGTTAATGGAGCTTTATTTTGTTTATTTATTTATTTGTTTGTTTGTTTGTTGATCTGCGAGAGATAATAGATTTTCGGATGGTGGTGCTGAGGAAGGAGGAATTTTATCATTGAACGATCTTACAGATTGAAGAGAGAGGATTTGAGAGCCCTCAATATTAGGAATTGTATTTAAAGATTCGTGGATTTGTTGCTAATACTCTATTTCTTATGATTTTTGCTTGGATTGATCGAATTTATATGCTAGAATTGGGTAATGGATTTACAAGTAATTTCACCGTCGAGGGATGTGGTGAAATGTTGTGATTGTGGGTGTAGTTGTTCTTTGATAACTGGTGACCCAGGGAATTGGTTTCGGTCCGTGAAACGAAAATATGATGAGTTTGAGGAAGGAAATCGCTTCTTTATACCCGGATTCGATTTGTATATGAATCCCCGTGTCGAAATTGAGAATGAGTGTGTTGCATTGCGCGAAACAGTTTCTAGCCAACAGCAAGCCATTCATGATCTGTATTCAGAGTTGGAAGAGGAAAGGAATGCCTCATCTTCAGCTGCAAATGAGGCCATGTCCATGATATTGAGATTGCAGAGGGAGAAGGCGGAAGTCCAGATGGAATCCCGTCAATTCAAGCGTTTTGCAGAGGAGAAAATGGCGCATGACCAGCAGGAACTTTTGGCATTGGAGGATTTGTTGTATAAGAGAGAGCAGGCCATGCAAGCCCTTACTTGTGAAGTGCAGGCTTATAAGCATAGGATGATGAGTTATGGGCTCACAGAGTCGGAGGCTGAGGGTGAGAAAGGCAGGCTTAGCCGAAATCAAAGCATGGTTGAGAACTTTGACGCCCAGTTTGATCTCCCTGCATATAATTACCCACCTTTGAAATGCAGCTTGAATGAGAACTCAGGTGCTTTGGAAGGTGAGAATGATGTCGCAGATGTTGAAAAATACGCATTCGGTGAGACCCCTCATACATTTGGCGAGAGCCCTCGTGCATTTGGCGAAAGTCCTCGCTCATTTGCTTCCCCCCGTGCTCAGAATCATTTGAAGAATTTGGAATATAGGATTCATCAAATGGAGAGAAATCCCAACCAAAACCAGCTAGATGGAGATCATTCCAGTGGGAAGAATATACTGGAGAAGGTGATTGTTGGTCACTCGCCTAGGCGGCCAAGACACAACAGGATGTTGTCTGCAGATAGTTCGAGTTCATATTGGGGGATGATTAAAGAAACAGGCCCTGATTTTCCCACAGAATCTCCCAGATTTAATGGCAGCATCAAGAAGGTGGAACAAGTGGAGGACTATTCTAATTTGAGAAAAATGGATAACGCATCAGAAATTGGAGATGACATGAGTGACAGAGTTTATACCATTGATTCTGTCCATAATGGGGTTCAATATGATGGTGCTACAGAATCGAAAGCTGTATTTGGGATTTCTGATGATTATGTCACCACTCCTAGAGATTTCTTGAACCACCCTGATTTTAATGATCCGGATATAAAGAAGCTCTACATGAGGCTTCAGGCACTTGAGGCAGACAGGGAATCAATGAGGCAAGCCATTATTTCAATGCGGACTGACAAAGCACAATTGGTATTATTGAAAGAAATTGCTCAACATCTGTGCAAGGAAATGACACCTGAAAGAAAAATGCCTGTGAAGAAACCATCTGTTCTCGGAACCTTTTCTTTCATGTCGGTTTTCAAGGTAAATTTGTTTAAGGAAAAGCATACCACTGCCATTCTTATTTTCATGAATCATTGTCCTGATCTTTAACTTGTTGCATTTCAATCTGTGGTGACCGAAGATTTTTACCCTTTTTCCGAAATATCATATTGAAGAGTTATGAAATAAAATTAAGCTGTAACTTATTGGAAGTCCTTTGAGTATCTTGAATTCGTAGAAAATAAAAAATAATATATGGTATCTCCGTTCTCTAATTTACAGCTACCGAACATGCTTTAATTTTATAGCTATAGAACTTTCTTTCCTTGACCTGCTAAATTTAATAAGTTTCAATTACCTGAACATCCTGTTCTGAATTTTTCATACCTGTTTTATGTTTTGTGTTCAGTGGATCGTGTCCTTTGTGTTCTGGAGAAAGAAAGCTAGCCGAAGCAAGTAAGTAAAATTGTTAGCATAGTTATATAAATTGGGAAGTGAACTTTTTATTTTTTATGTTTTTAAGTTTTATCAATTGAGTAATAATATGATGAATCCTAATGTTGCTAAATAAGGAGGAAACCCCAGCTACATGTGGCTGGTAAATATTCCAGCATCCTTGGAATTAACCATAAGAAAATGCCCACGATTTCCAAAATAACTATTATTATTATAATTCTCCCATGCTATTTAACACTTTTGCGTCTTCAAATATTTGCCTTTTTTTTTTTTAAATTGATGACAAATTACAAAAGGGAGCAGTCGAGTGATACCGGGTAGAAAAGAAAAGTTTTGTAAAACAACTTATTGAGTGGGATTCTTTTTGCCCACATAACTTGATTTATCGAGATCCATTGGTCATTTGAAAATTCAGTTACAATGTTTACAATAATGAGAAAGAGATGAGATAAGCTTATATGAGTTAGCAACTTGGACAAATGATTTTTGGTGGCGAAAAGGGTATCTGTTGGAATAAAAGAAGCATGACCTGATGTCATGTTGATAGTTTTGTGATGTCCCTGAAATATTCAGGATCTCCTTGGAGTCTTTGTTGATTGAACTTCATTTATAGTTCTGCTGTGTGCCTGCTAGCATACTTCTCTCTGTAAAACTTTAATTATAATCTGGATTGATTCAGGTAATTGATCCCATTTTTTGTCATCATTTTGATGTTATTGCAGGTATATGTATGGGCTGTCAGCCAACAATGTCGGCTTGCTGATGCTTCTAGAAAAGGGTCCTCGCATGAGACAGTGGAGATGTCTTACAAGTACACAAGTGTGAAATTGGTTATTGAACTTCTGTATCCATTAGAAGCCTATGCTCATAAATGTGAATGCGATGTGGATTTTGAGACAATCTTGTTATCTTTAGATTTTGCATTCTTTTTTTTGGGTTCCTGATTGTTGCGGAATTGTGTGTATTGTGCAGTGTTCTTTTTGTTTCATTAAATACAGTCTGCTGGTTGATCAGCAAAAAATGGATACAGCATTAGGGCATGCTTGTTCTGTTAGTTTGTTGTATAAGGTAAATGTCTGCTGACATTCCTTTCTTGTACATTACAGATTCTTGTAAGATTTTCGATCAAATATCCAATGCCTATTCTTCTCTCACTCGCGTCAATTTAATTTTGGTTCAAGTTGTTTCTTTTTATGTTCTTTCATTTTGTATATATTGTCTGCCAATGTATCTAATTCTATTAAGTTATTTCATTCAGTCTGTTGCAAGAAAAGTTAGGACAATTCTTTGATGCTTTTGCTTACCTGAATATGGCCTGCTAATCTATGGCCATATTGTGGTGCAAGGATACACCCAAAGGGATCGATTTCTTGCGATTTCTAGTATGTTTTGTTTGTATATGGGCAGGTCCCTTTCCTCAAGCGGCCAAGTGATGTGAGGAAATTTCGGTTGAGTAAAGTTCAAGTGAAATGAATATTAAGTTGATCCTAACCTTGTCAATTTGGAGATATGTCTAATGGTGAAAATGACTTGCCTTTGTCTGGAATCAAATACGGCCTTATTAGGTCATATTCATAAGTCACTATGCATCTGTTTACTCAAGTGATTAGTTGATTATTGTTACATTTTTGGAAGCATTTGCAGCCTATACTAAAACCTGACTAGTTTGTCAATATCCTTGGGATCATGATTTTTTTTTAGGTCTGCTATATTTTTTAGCTAAACAACTATCGTTAAATTAAAATTAGGATGGCTTGAACAACAAAAGAAGTGCTTCTGCTGACTGGGTTCAAAGTCTCCTCTGGGAGAGATGCTTTGCACGTCTGAGTCCAAATTGAAAACACGTACAGTATTCCTTTGAAATGGCAATCGAAGAAGAAGAGGATTTCTTCAAATCATGAGGACTTGACTTTGATTTCAACAATCGTGCTTCCTGCCATCCATGACCATACACACAATTTCAAATGAAGAATTCCAGCTCCTTTTCTTGTAGCATCCATACGCTAGACCCAACACCCACCCTGCAATACTGCATGCTTCTAATACCCCCTTTGTTGCATAAATTCTCGGTGAAGGTTCTCACGGTTGGCGAGTGATGGTCTCTCTCGATTGAACCGAATAAATTGCCTATGAGACAAAAGAAAGTTAGGGTGATGCCGGCGAGATGTTTGGCGACCACACTCCGACGCCTAAATCAGTAAAAAATATATATATTATATATAAATCATAAGAGAGATGCGAGATCATAAACACGTATCTAAAGAGAATATTGAGTCAATAGAGAATGCTCTGCCACCTTATTCCATAACAATGATGGACAGTGGGGATTATTGGTGTTGTCTCGTCTCTCTACTCTCTCTCTAAAGGGGAAAGTGTGAAAGTAGCTCTGTCCGCTTAGGTCGTCGGTCTTCTGTCTTCGGAAGAAGTTAGTCGCTGGTTTTATTTGTTCTTTGAAAAGATGGATACGGAGATAGCAAAGCTGTATGAAACATTGTCGTTGGCAGATGAAGATGTAACTATACTCGAAATGTCCGAAGAAGTTAAGTCAGAAGGTGTAAAAGATGTGGATAGATGTCTGGTTGGGAAAGTTCTATCGACGAAGAAAGTGAACAGGGAAGCATTCAAAGGTTTGATTGAGCAAATATGGAGCCCGTTTGGTCAAGTTGAGGTGGAATTATTCGGTGACAACATCTTTATGTTCTATTTTTCAAATAGTGAGGATCGGAATCGCATTTGGAATAGAGGGCCATGGCATTTTGGGAACAGTTTAATAGCATTGGAGAAACTAGTAGGTTCAGGAAATATAACACAACTGGGTTTCAACAGGGGTGATTTTTGGATCCAAATCCATGACATCCCAATAGTATGTATGAATAGAAGAACAACAAAATGGTTAGCAGAGCAACTGGGTGAGGTAGTGGAGATGCCTGCTGAATCTAGAGAATGCTAGTGTAGATTTATGAGAGTAAAAGTGAAGATTGACATTGACAAGCCTCTGAAACGATGGCTTAGGCTAAAGCTGGGTAAGACAGAGGAGATTACGGTGGTTAATCTGAGGTATGAAAGGCTCCCGGAGTTTTGTTTTGCTTGTGGAAGGATTGGCCATGGAATAAAAGAATGTGTGGATGAATAGGCTAGGAAGGCGTCGCTAGAAGGAACCTCTAATAGATTTAGATCTTGGTTAAAGGCGGCGGTTGCCGAAAGATCAAAGATGAAAGGAAGTCAGCAAGGGTATGGAAGTTCAACTGATAGATCCAGATCGGTAGAAACCACACGCGAAATTGAAGGTAATGGGTCGGTAAGTTTGAAATCGGGATCGGTGGCCTCCCAAAAAGTGATGCCATAAAGTTCAGTAGCGGCGGCACAGAAATCTCCAAGGTAAACGATTAAGGAAACCCTAATTCAAAATAGGGCCTCTAGACCCTCACTTGGAAATGGGCCCCTGATGACAAACATGATGTGTATTGAGGAACTGGATCAAGCCCAAGGAGTTATACAAACTGAGGAAGTTGTTAAAGCAAACGAGCCTTCGACAAGTGCCTCTTTGGACCTGGTATCTTTAAACGACCCAATCAGTTATATCTCTGTGAAGGAATCCCAACCTATTATCATGTCTGACCCCGATACCAATGACTTTAGTAAGGTTCAACCCATGGATTCGGAATCTTCGAAACCTATTTCTTCCCTTAAACAGAAAACTTCTAAGAAGTGGAAGAGATCTGCTCGTGAGATAAAAGCTTCTCATGTAGTGAGTTTGATTGCGAGTCCTCTACATAGAATGATTGAAGTGAGAAGAGCTATTAGGGGTTCTCCAAAACGAAACTCACTTTCTCCTTCATCTGGTAAAAGTCCTAGCTCCATTAAAATCGGTAAGTCCCCTCAGAAAACCATGCCTGCCTCTTTAAGCTTCCCAAACAAACAGTGTGATGTCTCGACTTTTTGGATAGTGGTGGAAGGACAAGATTGCAAGAGGAAAGTTAATTTTGAGACTCCAGAAGAGATTTTCAGAGATAAGAAGAAGGGAAAGAGTTCGGTGGTCCAATCAGATCCTTTAAAATCGATGGAGCCTGAAGCCCAGGCTCGTCGAGAGTAATGATAGGTCTTTGCTGGAACGTACGGGGTTTGGGGAATCCTCGTGCGTTCGTGGCCTTGTCAAGGCTGCTCAAAAAGCATTCTCCTGATGTGGTGTTTATTTCAGAAACTAAGTTAAAGGGTTCTAGTTCGGTTAAATGTAAATCTCTGACTGGTTACAACGGTTGTTTTTGCGTGGACAGTGTAGGTAGTAGTGGTGGGCTTATGCTTCTTTGGAAAGATAATAATGTGGTGTCGATTCTCTCGTTTTCATCCGGCCATATTGATGCTAGGATTAGAATGTCGGATGGGTTCTGTTGGTGATTCTCGGGTTTCTACGGTGATCCAAATCCTAGTGTAAGATCCGTTATTTGTATTGGCTTGATTCCATTGCAAAACGCTCTATATTTGTATTAGTAGTTGCTTAAGTATTTCTTGGAAGAAAAGAGCATCAAAGGTGAAGAAGCAACATCTTGTGCAAATATCGTCTTCAAGGGGAACATCGCTTACTTGGATGCTAAGGTATCAAGATTCTTCTTCCTCTTGCAAGGCGTTAGCGCACACACACACAATTCATACATGTGTGTCCCTACATCATTGTGCACCATTTATATAACACATTCACATGATTTTGTATGTTCATGCATTGAACTCAAATGCTCATACATTTTAGAATTGCATGTTCTAGGACTATGTCTAGGAAATGGCATTCATATGTGAACTTGTGTTTGTATGTTTGTGTTTCTTGTGTTTTGGACTTGTAATTGTTCTTAATTGATTCCTTATTGAGTCCCGGTCATTTCGGTTACTCATTCGTTAAGTTTCGAGTCCAAACGATGTAGCTACGCTACTTTTCGTTCTCATTCGTTGAGTTGTGTTCGTCGTCATTTTCCGAGATGAATTCTCAACCTTTTGTCAAAGTTTCATAGTCTTCGTCGTGCATAAGGGAGTCACGGTTCGAAATCCGAAAACGGATTCGAATTCGGAGTTCGGATGCCCGAATACGGCTGAAGAAAGCGAGAGGTGCGCGAAGGAGGTTGCTCGGCCAAAAGCCAAGCAAGGGGTGGCCACGTGTGGACCACGTGTGCCACACGGCCATAGCCCCTCTCTGGCCACGTGTGGCACACGCTGACCACACGTGGGCATGGCTGAAACTCCTCTAATTTTTTGGACAAATTTGCCCCTCTTCCCTCCTCCTCAAATGTCCTCTCTTCCCTCCATTTTCAAATAATTTTGAACATTATCAAATCTGATTTTCTGCAGAATTGTTCATGATTTTGATTTACTTACTTTGATCATAACTTCTTCATACGAACTCGAAATCGAGTGATTCAAAAGACAAAATTGTTGGTCTCGACGAGAGTTACAAACCCCAAGCATTTTCAGAGGCAATTGATTTTGTCATTTTTCATAGCACTCTGATTTTCAGTACGAGGTCATTAGTTGTATGTGATACTTCTTCTCTTGCAATTTCATTTGATCATCTCTATGATTCTTTCTATTTGATTGTTGAAATATGTTGAGAAGTATGTTAGATCATATGCTAGGGTTGTATGATTGATTAGTTAATTGAGTTTAGCTTTGTGATTTCTCTTAAACATATTTTTGCTAAACTTGAGATTGATTGAAATTGATTCTAGAAATTGTTTTTATAATGTGCTTCATGTTATCTTCTAGGCTCAATTTCTTGATATAAGAACTAAGATGTTTGTGACATATATTGAATATCTTAATCTTGTTCTTATTGTTTTGACATGCTTTGATTTCTAGATAGATTTGTGATTGTGTGTTGATAGTATATTCTAGATTATCATCAAGCATGTCCATAGAGTGTGTTTGATCTACTTACTCTATTTGTGTGTGCTTGCATCATTTGCATCACCTAGATCATTGCCTTGTAATAGGTTGAAGTCTCTTGTCAAGGTGAGTGAAGCCTATTTGACTTGAGCAAGAAGACTTGGCTAGGAAAGGTTTCCGGATAGCCAAGCAAGAAGCCTTAGTTAGAATCAAGGTGATTCGGATAACTAAGCAAGAAGTCTTAGCAAGGAGTTTGATACTCCGGATGGTTGAGCTAGGAGAGCTTAACTAGGATCTCTTGATCTAGACCGCTAAGCAAAGAAATCTTCCTAGAGGCTTTTTAGTCTTGGATAGGAAGTTGCTCTCTAGAGGTGTGGGATACATCTTGGATAGAGAGTAGGCTAGGTAATTCACTAGGCCTTTGAGAGGTGATTAGGATTTGATAGCTTGAAGTGGATATCATAGTGTTGATAGCTTTGAGTGTGTAAGTTCTTTTCATATAGTGGATTTGCTTTGCCGGTGGTTGTGGATTCAACCCGTGGATGTTTCCTCTTTGAGGTTTTACCACGTAAAAACATTGTGTCTCACTTTCGCTTTATATTTTCTTATCTTCCATATATTCTCTTGTATTGATTCTTTTGTATATTGATGCTTACATGAATTGATTCATAATATACAATTGCTATATCATTACAAGTATTCATTTTCATTCTTACATTCTGCATCTTTTTGAATATTGGAAAAATTTGGGACTATACCTATTCACCCCCTCTCTAGGTATAAAACACTAAACTTTAAAGGGAATTTCACCTAGTAAGAGGGTGAACTCGTGGGCTCTCGTTCGTCGGCTGAAGGATTCCGACAATCTTCCTTGAGTGTGCGAGGGGGACTTCAATGAGCTATTGAGTGTTAATGATAAAGTGGGTGGTTCCTCAAGGTCTTTTGCAGGCATGTTCCAGTTTAGGCTAGCTACTGATGATTGTAATATTTCTGATTTGGGGTTCGCAGGTCTAAAATTTACTTGGAATAATATAAGGGATAGGAAGGATAATATACAAGAAAGACTGGATAGGTTTCTGGCTAATGAGAGCTGGCGGGATTACTTCAAGTCAGCGGAAGTCAACCATTTGGGGTTCAATTCTTCAGACCACCGTCCCATTTTATTAAAGTGTGGTTCTGAGGCTCCTTTCCTTAGAGGTAGGAATTGGAAGTTTCGTTTTGAACCTTTCTGGTTAAAAGAAAAAAAAATTAAAAGATATAGTGAAGGATGCTTGGCATGGGTCAGGGTCCTCGGATCAAATGGAGAATCTCAATATCAAGATTAATAGATGTGCTGTTAGGCTGGAAGAATGGAGTAAAAAGAGGTTCGGTAGTCTTAAGAAACAGATAGAGAGTAAAAATAAGGAGATTGAGAGGCTGTTGTACAAGCTCTGTGGGAAACCAAGTAGGAAACCAAGTATTATGTTGTCCATTCGGCAACTTGAGAAGTCTGTGGAAAGGTTACTTGGTTGTGAGGAGTTGTTCTGGAAACAGAGATCCAGGATTGAGTGGTTGAAGGCAGGGGATAGTAATTCCAAGTTCTTCCACAACAAGGCAACAGCCAGGAAAAAGAAGAATTATATTTCCTCCCTCGTTGATGCCAACGAGATTTGTCAGGATACGGAAGAGGGGCTTTCTAAAGTCGTAACTGATTTCTTTGCTACCATTTTCCATTCTTCCAACCCCTCCCCTGTGGATCTTTCTAATGCTTCTAAGTACATAGATTCGAGGCTGACCGAGTCAATGGTTGGGTCTCTTGAGACGGTCTTTTCCTTGGAGGATGTTAAGAATGCCGTTTTTGAGTTAGGTCCCACAAAAGCACCGGGGCCTGACGGATTCCACGCTCTGTTTTTCCAAAAAGCATGGGATGTTGTTGGAGGGGAGGTCTCTCATGTCTGTCTAAGTATTCTGAATGAGGGGTAAGGTTAAGTCTCCAAGGAGTCTTCAGGAATTTAGACCTATTTCTCTCTGTAGCATCATTTATAAGATCATTACGAAAGCCATGGCTGCTAGGTTAAAGCCTTGTTTATCCCATGTCATCTCTCAGTTTCAATCGACTTTCATCCCGGGGCGTCAGATCTTTGATAATGTGCTGGTGGCTTTTGAAATTTTGCATTCTATGGGGCGGAAGAAGTCAGAAAAAAAGGGGTATATGGCGTTGAAGCTGGATATGAGTAAAGCACACGATGGGTTGAATGGGAATTCTTGGAAGCAGTGATGATAAAGATGCAATTCCCTCCTAAATGGATTACCCGGGTTATCGAATGTATTTCTACCTCTACTCTGTCGTTCCAGCTGAATGGTAAGTCTGTGAGTTCGTTAAGGTCTTCACGTGGGTTGAGACAGGGGTGTCCTCTCTCCCTGTATCTCTTTCTCTTGTGTTCGGAGGCTTTCTCCAGTTTGATCTCAAAATCAGAGAGGAATGGGCGTGTTCTCGGCATTAGATGCGGCAAAAACAGTCCCCTTATTAGTCATTTATTTTTTGCGAACGATTGCATGTTATTTTGTAGGGCTTCCAAGAGCAGTGGTGAATGTGTGAAACAGATTCTAGATATCTATGAAAGGGGCTCCGGGCAATGTATCAATTTGAACAAATCCATCATTTCCTTTAGTCCAAAGGTGTCGGCTGGATTGAGGAAAGATGTCCAGGGTCTTTTAGATATGGAGGCAGGGAATCCCAATGATAAGTACTTTGGCCTACCTACTGTGGTGGGAAGAAATAAGAAGAAGCTTTTCAGTGAGATCAAAGAGCGTGTTGGTAACAAGCTTCGAAGTTGGAATGGCAATGGTGTTTCTTTTGGGGGCAAAGAGGTGCTTATTAAAGCCGTGGCACAAGCCATTCCGACATATTCAATGAGTATGTTTAAGCTTCCAATTGGGTTGTGTGACGAGTTAAGTGCATTGGCTTCGAAGTTTTGGTGGGGTTCGCATGATGGTAAAAGGAAGGTGAGCTGGTCCAGCTGGAAGAGCATGTGTCGTCCCAAGAATGTTGGGGGCTTGGGGTTTAAAGAGCTATCTCTTTTTAACCAGACCCTCCTAGCAAAGCAAGTTTGGCGTATCATTAAAGCCCCAGATTCTTTGGCTGCTGGTGTCATGAAAGCTAAGTACTTTCCTTCTAGTGATCTTCTGGAGGCTCCTATTAAGGCAGGCTGTTCGCATATATGGAGAAGTCTGATGTGGGGTCGTGAGCTGCTCGGTCTTGGGCTGAGATGGGTGGTGGGTGATGGCAAAAGTATAAATGTTTTTAAGGACAAATGGATCCCTCGTCCATCTTTTTTTCAGCCGTTTACCCACAATCTAGGGCCGAAGTTAATGGTCTCGGATTTAATTGATGAAGATCGGCGGTGTTGGAACCTGGAGAAGATGAAACATTGTTTATTGCCTATTGATGTGGAAGCTATCTCGTCTATCCCAATCAGCTGGAATGGGGGTGATGACTTCCTCAAATGGCACTTTGATAAGTCAGGGATATATTCGGTCAGTAGTGGTTATAAATATGCTATGCAGAATAGGTTACAGGTGGATCCTTCTCATTCTTCTTCTCATTTCAAATGGTGGAATACCCTTTGGAACCTTAATATCCCCCCTAAGGTCAAAATTTTTGTCTGGAGGGCCTGTCTGAACTCACTCCCCTCCTTGAAAAATTTATGGAAGAGGAAAATTGTGGGTGACCCTTGTTGCGGTAGATGTGGTAAAAGAGTTGAGACTACTTTTCACGCCATTTTTGATTATAAGATGGTCAGGTCAATCTAGGTTGATTCTTGTCTTAGTAACCAGTTAGGAGGCAGGAGAAATTTACAGGTGATTGACGTCTTCCAAATGATGATGAATAAGGTTGACGCTGATGGCCTTGGCCTGGTTTGCATGATTGCTTGGGCAGTCTGGGATCAGCGTAACTCTCTTCAGGTTTATGGAAAGGCGCATGACTTGTCGTTGGTGGCAAATTGGGCTTCTGATTTTCTGGTTGAATTCAAGAGTTCAAGGCAAGACGTGTCTATTCCTCCTCCTACTCCTATGCGTAATGCCTCAACTGTCTGGGAAGCTCCACCCATTGGGTGTCTTAAATTGAATGTGGAGGTTGTCTCCCGTAAGCATGTTTCGAATTTAGGTGTTGGAGCTGTCATTCGTGATAACAAAGGCAGAGTGATTATTGCTCGGGGGTTTTGTTTCCGGGGAAACTTCACTAGAGAGATTGCTATGCTGTTGGCAGTTAGGGAAGGTCTTAGAATGGCAAAAACAAATCTGCTTCCCATTTCAAGTATGGAATGCACTTCTCCCTCGGCTGTGTTGGCTCTGTCCAGCCCTGTTTTGGGTTTAGGTGACTCTCTTCTTATAGTCAATGACATTAAGGCTTTATGTGTGGATGTCGGCTCATGTAAGTGTCAAGCCTCCTCTAGTTTGAGGACTTCCTTGGCATATAAGCTGGCTTCTTCTGCCTTCTCCCCTAAGTGGGAGTATTTGTGGCTGGATCACAGCTTTAGATCTGGTTCTTGTGGTTTGTAATGTTTGTTTGTTATTCAAAAAAAAAAAATGATGGACAGTGGGAGATAAAAAATCCGAGACCAAGAGTAAGTTTTTAAATGTATTTGACACCTATGCAGCAATGGAGTTTACTCGGGTATAAAATTTACACCGTTTTAATTATGTAGTTAACATTGTTTATCTTAATAATTTTATTTATTTATTTATTTATTTTGGAGGTGCTGGCTGGAGATGGTTTCGATTTTGAGAAATCGATTTAGGGTTCTCGATTTGGGGGTTTTAGATTCACATCAATCGGAATACAAAATCGAGATTGCATCGTCGGCGGCGAGGTTTGTGGGGGTTCGTGAGGTTGTGGCTGACCTCTCTTTTTCAGGCCATAAAAGATACCTCCATCTGTTTTTTTTTTTTTTTTTTCAGATGTGTATATAATTTGATTATAGATTAATGAAGAAGAGGGTTGATGAAGATCTTTGTTTTCGAATTTGATGAAGAAGAGGTTTGATAAAGATTTGGATGATGTTTGAATCTAATTGTTGGTACTATCTACGTTTTTCTTTCAACCATTCAATGAAATTATCAAGGATCATCGGCCAAGCTTGGGTATCATCATCAAATGTTTTAGTCATTGTCACCAATTTTATATTGATTTTGTTTACAAGATTTTGCGAAATCACTGACCATGGTGCTGATTTACAGACTATTCATACCAAATACAAGACAGGAATCTCCTATTGCAAAACAACTTAGAAATCGGAATTCGTCTGCAACTATTTTTGTTTTTTCTATTCTTTTTTTATTAGGGGTGTGCTTGTTACCTTTGTTAACTGGTTATGTATGTTAATAATAACTGGCATCATCTTCTATTTTAGTTCAAAAAAATTATTGGTATGATGTGTTTGATAAAGATTTGGATGTGTTTGAATCTAATTTGATGTGTTTGATAAAGATTTTGATAAAGATTTTTGATCGAACCAAAATTGGTATGATTTTGGCCCTCATATCCTTCTTCTTTTGCTTGATTCTCGGGCATTATCCCGTGATTTAATGGTATAAATTAAGTGTTTTCAGGAATTTATAGAGTTCAGGGGCATTGGAGTAATTTTGGTGAAAGAGGGGTAAAAGAGTAATTATTGAATGAAGAATGAAGATATTGTGATTTTATGAGAGAAGAGGGGAGCAATTCGTAAATCGCCACACAAATCAGGCTGCTCAACTTAAACGGTGCATTTCATTAAGGAAGCCCAAGACATTGCCCAAGCCCAAACGCGCCCCAGCTGTGTCCTTTGTGCACCCCAAAAGAAAGCAGCCCAACACGCGTGGCCCAAAATGCAGCAGCTCAACTTCCTTGTATTAGTGAAACGGTGCATTTCACAAGGAAGAGAGGGCCCAAATCAGACAGGCCCAAACAGCTACTCCACGCGTGGCCCAAATCAAACCAAGTAGCAGCTCTGATTGCACCCAAGTTCTCATTTAATTATGCCCCATTTTAGGCAAAGTGCAGCAGCCCATTTGCACCTAGGGATGGCAATGGGGCGGGTCGGGTCGGGTCGGGTCGGGTCGGGTCTGGGCGGGTCAAGGCCGCCCCAAACCCGAAACTCGGTTTTCAACGGTTGCCTCAAACCCAACCCGTGACCCGAACGGGTTTTCAATTTCCGCCTCAAACCCGACCCGAATGACCCGATTCATTTACGTAAATTTAAATTTAATATATCACGATAACTAAGTTTAATGAATATTAAATTCATCCGTAAAGTACAAAATACAAATCCCAAAATGACTTGAACAAAAATACAAAATACATACAACATTTTCGGTATCAATAAAATTCATTCAACATCTTTACCAAAATAGTTTAAACTTAAAAAAATTCAATAACAAAATCCATCCAATATCTTCACCATCACTTTGTCTTCTTGAAAACAAACATATATTTAAAATATATATATATCTCGAGTTTATATCTAAATATATATATATATATATTGTCTTCTTGGGTTTAAACTCGAAATATATATATATATATATCACTTTATTTCTTTCAAATTGTTTTCTTTTCAACTAATATAGGGTTTCCTTCTTCCTTTTCCTTTTATATTTAAAATATATATATATATATTTAAATATATATATTTTTTAAAATATATATATATATATTCCGGGTCAAACGGGGTGGGTCAGGTCAAAAGGGACCGCCCCATACCCGACCCGGTAACTCGGCCGGGTCAAGAAATGTGCCCCAAACCCACCCCGTTACCCGTTTTTATTGCCCCAAACCCGACCCAAACGGACCGGGGCCCCGCGGGTTTGGGGCGCGGGTTTGGGGCGGGTCGAGGATTTTTGTCGTCCCTATTTGCACCCCTCTTACCTGCTGAATACACCCCATCCCAACTATTCATCTTCTTCTTCTCTTTTCAGCATGCAGACAGCCATGGCCCAAAAAAAACCCTATTAGCGCAGCCACCGGAATCCACTCATCACCGACATACCGTCGGCCAAATCCGGTGGAAAAACAACCGCAACCTCATCGGCTGGCCGATCGTTCCAGTTGCGGCACCCCAAATGGTCAGAATCTAGCAGCCCCTTCAAGCCTAAAATGCCCTTTGTATCGCCATTTCCCAAACCGCGATAAAACCGCGTAAATCGAGGTCGTGGTTTGCATTCCGAGGTCGCCATGGTGACAGGGAGTTGTTTTGGCTCTATAATTGTCGCCATTTAGGGTCGCCCCATGGTTTCCATTTACACAAGTAGCGACCTCTCCTCTGCTCATTTCTGATTGGGTGGTAAAATTACAAGATGCCCCCCTCTGTTGGACTAAATGGTAATTTGCCATGGTCAGAGGGTGTTTTGGTAATTTGCCACCCGAGACCTAATTTGAAAATCCTATAAATTCATCACATTTTTCCTCTTTTAAACAAATCTTGACCGCCAAGAAACCTCCTTTCTCCACCATTCCTTTTCTCTCCATTTTCTCTTCTACCTAAACTTAACATCTAAATTTCCTTCCCCTAATCATTCCTTTCTTCCCATCTTCTCCACAAATCTCCTTAGTCACTTCCCATTTGACTCCACCTATCTAGACACATCCTCATCATCCACTCTTTACATAAGGAGCATCAAAGGCAAGGAAAGGATCAAGCTTACAAAAGGAGGCCCATAGGTGATTTCCTAATCTTTTACTTGCGTTCCCTTTGTTTGTAATATGTGTAATTAAATCCCCTTTCTAGGGTTTTGATGTGAGAATATTTGGATTGGGATTTGCTTAAGCTTTTATATATTTTAATCTCTATTTGTGTTCTATTCATTTTATAATTAGATTCTATGCATTATATAATTGACATGTATACCCACTAGTTGATTATAATCTTGCTTAGGATAATTTGTTATATAATCTTGATTGGATTGACAACCTTGATGGATTGAGAACATAGTGACTAGGATAGATTATCGGAGGGTATATCAACCGCGATAATCTAAGCCGTTAATTGTAACAAACCGATCCCGCTATGACCCCCTCTCCTTAATCGGTTAGGCATTGCGGTAGGAAGTTATTTAGGTTGCATAGTAATGGTCTAAACACATTCTAGGAATTAATTGGTTAACATTTACGAGATTCGTTCATTAAGGTAGCTTGATAAGCATTTCCCGGTAATCCACTTATGATCCCATTAATTCCCTAGCTATTCTCTTAATTGTTAATTCCATTTATCTTATCTAGATTTGTTAAGTATTCTTTTATTAGTTTATTAGGTTTATTTTTCATATATGCTTGATGGCTTGACAACCCATTCACTCATCCATATTTTTATGATTTACTTTACCGTATTTAGATTAGTTAATTTATTCAACTAATCACTCTAATTCCCTGTGGAACGAATCCTACTTGCCACTTTACTAATTTTCTATCTAAGTGGATTTTTAAGTGGCTAAAAAAAAGTTTTCAAAACGATCATATTTAAAACATTATTTTGTTGTGCAAAACGACCGCATCAATTTCGAATTTAAGTAAAAAAAAGGTTGATCTCTCAGTAAAAAAATGGTTGAATCAGATGTTGGTGGAGAGTGGAGACCAATCCCAGATTGGATCTCCATCGTCCATCAATCATGATGGACGGTGGAGATCCAATCTGGAGATTGGATCTTCACCTCAATTTATATATATATATTCATTTTTCAGTTTGTGTTTTTTTTTTTTTTTTTTTTTGGTAAATTCTATTTAATCATCACGAATATGAATGGTGGAGATAAATTTTAAAAAATATATTTTAAGAATATTTTGAAAATTTATTAATTTGATCCCAACTATCATCTCAAATAATCTTATAAAATTATTAATTAATAATATTTTTCAATCACAATAGGGGTATTTTGGTCATTTGAACCTCTTGTCCTGTCATGTCCCAACCATACCAAACGTATAATAGTACAGTCTATAGTTCTGTCCCAGGCATTCCAAACACAATACGGAACAACATGTCCCGTCTTGTCACATCCTGTCCCGTCCTACCTTGTCCTGTCTCATGTTCTTGCCAAATGCACCCTTAACACTCTTCATGAAGAGTATAATGCTATTAGAATCCATTTTGGATTTCCATATGACTCTAGGCATCTTAATGATGCTGATCTGGTATGATTATAAGTTTGATTAATTTTTATATTATGATTATTTGATTTGTATTGCATTTTTTTTTTTTTTTTTGTCATTGCATTATTTAATTTGTATGTTTTTGTAGGGTAAGATTGTTAAGAAACAGGTGTTAGAACTTGATGGTAGACTGAGGAGGGTCTTTAGCTATAAAGAAGGTCGGTTATTTACGGTTGTTGTTGATGAATAACATTCTTCCAACAAATTATGGTCCTTATAAGATGACATAATCGGAACTCAGTCAAGCTTTCCTTGAGTTTCTTGAAACCTATGCAACAATGGAGTTTACTCGGGTATAAAATCTACACCGATAACCCTTGTTAGAAATTTTAAGTTATGCTCTTGCTTGTGAATAAAGTGTATATAACATGAAATTTGAGGTTTATTGGTTCGTTTATTAGATTTAATGGCATTGACTCACTAGAACATAATAGACATAAATTCTTTCTTTAGCATAAAACCAATTCTGAAATTTCAACTACCCATCTCTCTCTATTTAGTTAATTCATGATCATATTAGTTAGTATTATTGGCTTGTACTCATTCAAAGTTGTTGTCAGATCATAAATGCACTTATATGCAGATGAGGAGTTGCACATTTAAGTTCTTTTCCACATAAATTGTTACAGTGAAGAAAAAGGTTCTCAAGGGCACATTGCTTGGACTAGATGGGGGCAAAGACTATTGCAAGGTTGCAGTTAGCAACCCCGCCTTTAATGATTGGTCACCTTACAGCAATCTGTTCCTTCAACACCAGAAGCCCAAGAACATGTTTTTAAGATCATATATACGCGAAAACAGGTTTCCAATGAAGCCTTTCAATTATACCATAAATGATTTAATCAAACTAAAAGTGGAACATAATGTCATCGGCTTCGTTGTTGGAATCCCCATTCCAACGGAAGCTTAGAAGAATGTTAATGGTTATAATGATAGTGTCAAGCAGGTGAAGAATCTAATAACTAACCTTAAGAAATCGGGAAGGTTTGATGAAGATTTTTCTTTCCTTTTGTGGATGAGAACCGTACCACGTGCCAAGCATTATGCGGAAAAGATAGGCTTCCAATTGGTAGCTAATGCAGGAAAGTGTTTTAAGACCCGTAAAAGAAGGTAAAAGAATGGAGGTATCCATCTTTTACGATATTACTTGATTCAATGGAAGCAGGGGGCAATCTGGACTTCTATTTTGATCATCTTAAGCACCCTATCGATGGTGATTATGATGACGGTGAAGAGTTTAAAGTTAAATGTATTAATCAAATCCAAATTCAACTATTAATTATATAGCTTTAGCGGTTTCATAACCTTTCTCTCTTTGACACTTTCATCCATCTTCTCAAAAAGCCTAGCATTTCTCAATAACAAAACCAGATACAATGACTATGGTTTGACATATCGCATATTGTGAATCATGTCTGAAAACTAAATGAAAATAAAACAAATAAGCTATATATATGATTCTTGCGATTCAATTATGTATCTCATATCCTTAATTACCTTTAGAATGAAAATATGGGATTCCTCAAAATCCCCATCCTAATTAGTCATTCATGATTATATTAGTCAGTACTATGGGCTTGTACTCATTCAAAGTTGTTGTCAGATCCTATATGCTCCTATGTGCAGAAAAGAAGTTGCACATTTATGTTCTTTTCCACATTAATTGTTACGATGAAGAAAACGGTTCTCAAGAGCACATTGCTTGAACTAGATGGGGGCAAAGACTATTGTGAGGTTACGGTTAGCAACCCAACCTTTAATGATTGGTCACTGATCGAACTAAAAATGTAATGATTTTGGCCCCTAAATCCGTCTCTTTTTGTGTGTTCTCGGGCAAAAATCCCATCATTTAATTGCTTGAATTGAGTATGTGCATGTAATATTGCATCACAAGGGCATTTAAGCTTAATTTGAAGAGTTGGAGGCAAATTGCATAAAAAGAGGGAAGAAATGAAGCAAAATCAGAGAATGTCATTCAAAGTATCGTTGTTTGCCAAACCGCGACATAGACCGTAACATGCAAATCAAGGAATGTCGTTCAAAGTGTCGCTGTTTACCAAACCGCAACATGCAAATTAGGAAATGTCGTTCAAAGTGTCGCTATTTGCCAAACCGTGACACTCAGGTAGCAACGTGCATCAGCTCAGCAAAAATGACATTTTAAAGCCATTTTAAGAGGGGTATTCTTGTCATTTCTTGCCCATTTCGTACCCTTGCCTTCACAACATATAAATACACCAACTTTTACAGAGAATCATCATCCAAAATCCCTTCTTCCACCATTCCTAATCCCACCATTTCTCCTCTCCAATCTCATCAACAAACAACTAGATTACTTCACCCAAATCACTCCTCTCTATGCATTTTCTACATTCATTTCCTTTGTCACTTTCCATTTGACTCCACCTATCTAGACATATCCTTATCACTCAATCTTTGCGCAAGATTCAAGCAAGGAAGCTCAATGAAGGATTAAGCTTACAAGAGAGACCCAGGGATGATTTCTTTACATTTTACTTCCATTCTTTGCTTGTTATTATGTATAATTAAACCCCCATTTCAGGGGGATGATTTGAGAGACTTTTGGACGTTGAGTATTTATTAAAGTTTTGAATATTGTGTTTACACAATTATAGTTTTATTCACTTTTTAATTAGATCTTGCATATATGTGATTGATTGAGTTATTGACACACTTGTTGATTACAATATGTTGTAGGATTTATTTGTGATAAAATTGGTTGAGTTATTGGCACACTTGATTGATTGTAGCACATAGTGAATAGGATAGGTTTTTGGAGGGTAGATCAACCACTATTGCCTAGGCCTTTGATCGTCACTTACTGATCCCACCTTGACCCCCTTTCTTTAATCAGTTAGGTATTTTGGTGGAAAGTTGTTTAGGGTTTGTAATGACGACCTAAACAACAATTCCGAATAAGATCAGTCCTTGATTGTATAGATAGTTCGTTAATGAAGCCATATATGAATTGCTCATAGTCCATTAGCTACTTTGTCATTTCCCTAGATTTCCTATTAATTGTTTAGTCATTTTCTTATCTAAGTTGTTGATATTGGATTCCTATCTATTCATATTCTCTTTACATTTTGTTATTTTTATTTTCCATGTATGTTTGATGGTTTCTTAAACCATACACCATTCAAACTACCATGATTTACTTAATTGCATTTAAGACTTGTTAATTAATTCAACTAATTACTATAATTCCCTGTGGAACGAATCATTGCTTACCATTTTACTAATTTTACATCCTAAGTGGATTTTCAAGTGGTCAAACTTGGTTTTCAAAACGATCACATTAAAACGTATTTTGTTAAGTACAAAACGACACTCGCCGCTACCGGGGAATTGGTAGCGATTGTTGAATTACTTAACTTTTCTTTGTAGCTTATAATATTATTAGATAGCCTACTAACATTACTTTTTATTTAATTATTATCTTTTGCTAGTTTTTAGTTTGTTTATTAGATTTTCGTAGTTCTTGTGTTATTCATTCTTTGTAGTTAGATTTTTAGGTTGTTTGTCATTTTTGTTATTTTTAGATTTTCTAGTATTGTTTTCCTTTCTGTCTTGTTTTCATTTTTCTTTTTATTTTCTTTACAGGAGCAATGGACCCTTTCACTATTCACTTAGAGGAATTTAATAGGTAAATGGAGTTGTTTGCTTCAAGGACTTTGGGAATAGGACAAGCGGAGGCTATAGCTTGCACATTTTTTGGAATGTATGGGCACGAGACATGGGGTTTTCATTCAAAAGGAGAGCTTTCTAATGATGAAGGACAAGCCCAAGCGTCAAATTCCTACAATTCGTGGCCTATGCATGAACCATGTGGTGATTTCGACAATCCGGGGTCAAGCTATGAACGGTATGCCGATTCGTACAAGCCGGATTGGAGGAGAGATCAAAACACTCAAGATCATGCCTATGTGCAATCTCAAGAGGAGACTTTGAATGATTTTATTCAAAGTGCTCAAGCCTTCCAACAAAGTTCTCAAGCCAACATACAAGCCAACAAACAAGGATGGCAACAACAAGATCAAATGTGGCAACAACAAGATGAGAGAATGGAGGCCTCAATTAGAAGAATGGAAGGGCACTTTGAGATTATTACCGAAGCTATACAAAGTCAGGTGCATGAAGAGTCTTCAAGCCATCCAAAGAAGGAAAATGCTACCACCATCCCTTCGAATGGTGAGAATGTCAAAACTGAAGTTGGCAATGAATTTTCTAATGATTTGCCTTGTGTTTCAAGAGAGGAAATAGAAAAGGAGGAGATAGAAGATGTAGTGAAGGAAGCAGAAGATGTCTCTTTTAAGGCACTGCTCGTATACGAGGAGTCCATGCCTTATGTCCCTCCCATTGCTCGTCCATGCCGCCTACACAAAAGCAATAGGTATAGGTTGTTTTCTAAACTTTCTAAACCACTTTTTCAAGTGCACATTTACTTGGTTTTGCTTGTTGTGATTAGGAACACACCAATGCACACCAAATATTTCCAAGATCTAATCTCGCGTCAGCGTATGTTCGAAGCCTTGGAATTCAGTTAACCAATCCAAGTAAGCACGTCTAGCGGGGACGTAAAACTAGGGATGGCAATTGGACCCAAACCCGCAAGTACCGACCCGAACCTGAACCCTCATGGGTCGGGTCTAGGTCCTCATATTTGGGTCGCGGGTCGGGTATGGGTCTGAAACATATGACCCGTATCGAGTTCAGGTTCGGGTCCAGGTCCGAGTCTGGTCAAAAACCCGGACCCAAACCCGAGGACCCGATTAGTCATGGTATATAATGAATTATCCCTAATTCCTAAACCTAATTCTTTCTTCACTGCCGTAACTCTTAGATTCTCATATTCTAAGGTTCTCAATCCTTTCCACAGACCGCAACTCTCAGATTCTCAGCTCCACCTTTCGACCGCCGATAACTCCACTCTCCATCACCGGCTCACCTCTTCAACACTCTCTTCTCAATCTCATTGGTCATTGCACAAGTTTCTCTCTCCAAAATCTAAATCTACGTAACTCATTCTCTCTCTCTCAATCTCATTTGTTTTGTTTGATCTATTCTGTCATTCTGTGTCTGTAATTATTATCTTGGTTTTTAATGATTTGTTTAATTGTTAAATGAAATTGTTGATAGTGTCAGTATGTCACCAGGAAATTGTTGATATTTTATTTTATTTTACTTGGGTTTGGTGGTTGTTTCAAATTTGGTTTCTTGGAAACATATAATTTTTTTCAATTTTTTTATTATTTTCCAACTGATGGTTGCTTGTGTTATGCCTTAATTGATTAAGGGTTGTGGGAAATGGGTTGTGTGAAATGGATTATGTGATTAATTCTGGGTTCTTTGTGTGCAGGATGGTTGAAGTTTCTGGAATGAGCTGAAGAAGAATATTTCTGGAAAAAGTTGAATAAAAGCTAGAAGAAATTGATTGAAGAAAGAGAAAGAAAGATAGAATTAGAATTTAGTTGGAATGAGATGGGAGGGAGGGAGGGAGAAATAGAACACATTAATAAAATTCAAAAGTAAATAAACAACACAAATATGTAATTCGTTCTCTAACAGACAATATAGGGGAAAAAATTGTGAACACGTTATTTGATCAATTGATGTGTCGCGGGTCCGCAGGTCTAGACCCAGACCCGAACCCGTGAAAATATTCAGGTCTGGGTCCGGGTCTGGGTCTCAAAATATTTGGCGGGTCTGGGTCTGGGTCCAATAGGACCCAACCCAAACTCGACCCATTGTCATCCCTACGTAAAACTAAACACTTGGTGGGAGGCACTCCACCTAGGTACAATTTCTTTCCTTGCTTATTTTTAATTTTCTTTTATTTCTTACTTTTTAGTTTTTTGTTTAGAATAAGGGTGTGAATTGTTTGTGATAATGGATTTAGGTTTGAATGATCACATATTTTGTCCACATGGATTGTGATGATAACTCTTGATGAATTTACATTGATATATCTCTTAAGTTGATGATGAGCATATAGGATGTTATTGAACCTCTTGATTCAAATCTTTAGGATAAATTTTGATATGGACATTGATTGTGTTTTAAACTCTTTGATTGTAAATGTGTGTTGCGCCGCATTTACAGGTTTTTATATGCCCCAAAGACATTAAGGGCAATGTCTAATTTAGGTTTCGGGGTGTGTGCGTAACACCGTCTCTTGTTTGTAAAATGTGTGCAAATATTTTGAGCCGAATTTTTTCAAATTTCAAAAATCTTATAATAATGTCATGCTTGAGCATATTTTGCTTGTTGAGATTGTGTCATTGTGTGTGTGAGTAAGGAATTGTGCATCTTTGCATTGCTTAGTTTTAAAAGTGTCAAAAGGGTCGGACCGGGCCAGCCCAACCTGAAATTTTCGAGCCCATTTACTGTGCCGATCGGACTCGTATTCGGACTTGTTACTATACGAATCGGACCGAGCCGGATCTAAAATTTCTCACCAGCTGCTAAGCCCAGCCCTCAAGCCCAATATCTTGAGAGTCGGACCAGGCTAGATTTGGGCCCAAATAGGCCTATCAAGTTTGGGCTTCTATAAAAATAAAAAATTTTGAATGCTCACAGCAATGTTCGAACCACCAACCTAGTTGGTCATCCAAACAACAACTACCATCACGCTATACTGGTCAATTGATAATATGTGCTAAATTTTATTATATATTACATATAATTTGGGCTTTTTATATAATTAAGAATTTTGGTGTAAAATCTGAGGATTTGAACCACTAACCTCCTTACTTATATAAGCAACAATTACCGCCAAGCAAAATTATGTTGGGGTTTTTACCCCAAAGCTTGTAGTTTGTAAATGTGAATTGAACAAGAAATAAAAGAAGTAGTTTATTCATTCAAATTGTATTATACATTTATTTATATCATGTGTACTTAACATCCAAGATTACCGGATGTAATCTCTAACTAAGTATATGAGTGTCATATATAGAGGTATTCAGTTTGAGATGAGCAATCTAAAGAGTCCGTAAATAGAAAATAGAGTTGGGTACTTTATTTGTGGCTAATCTACAGCTGCGGTCCGTTCCGTAATATACGATAGTCTTAACCTAGACTATTCATATGGTGATATGAGAATGGAGGCACCTTATATGATGTGATCATATAGGACTGGGCCGAGATCTATATGAATCTCTCACCAAGATCCGTTACAAGATGAGATTCATATATATCAACAAATGATGGCTATATATGGGTGATCTTAATCTTGAGTGTCTTATCGACTCCTTCAGGTTAGATCATGGTTTTTGATATACCATGGGTGAGATCGGAGTTGTATTCCCGGTCAATAACTCTGTATGTTGGAATCGCGGTTTGGCTTGTGGCTGGGACGGTTTGCACACAATAGTGGAATCCACTTCTTCTTGTGAAAAGTAGATAGTAGTTCCCTTAAGGGTTAATTTGGGGCTTGAACAATATGAGCACTCTCCTGATTCCGTAAGGAATGTAGGATTTATTGTTCATTAGAGAATCAATGGTACTTAATGGAAAGATATAATTAGAGGGGTATAACGGACATTATGACCCAACTCTAATTATAAATTACTTGTGGAGGACCATACCATATGTAACAGCTATATCGATGGACACCAAGAGTTATTGGTTTGTGTAAAAACGTCTACAGTTGAGAGAGTGCAGCTTCGGGTTTTTAGTGGAATAACACCGAAATTAATAATCATAAAATATTAATTAAAGAGTTTAATTAATTATTTCTAAGGATTATTGGAGCTCAAAATACTGTGGGTCCATTAGGTCCCCTTACTAGCCTGATCGATTTAGATAACAAGGGTTACATTTAATTAATTGGATTGTCCAATTAATTGTGTTACAAAAGTGACACGTTTTTAATCGGGAATTAGTTGAATAATGAGATTATTTAATTAATGGAAAATAATAATTATGTTAATTAAATAATTAGATTATTTAATTATGTAATTAATCATTATTGGAGGGTGTTATTTGATATTTAATTTTGAAAGATAAGATAATGTGATTATTTTATTTTTAATTAAATATTGAATTTGAATTTAAAATGTTTAAATTCAAACTTTATTAAAATCTATATATATATAGATATATGATATATATATTTAAGTAACTAATAAATGCGGGGAATGAGAGAACACAAAAAAAAAAAAACAAAAAAAAAACAAAAAAAAAAAACAAATCAAAGGGAGTGCGGCCAAAAGAAAAGAATATATATATATATATATATGCTTATTATTTTTTGGTGTGGCTGAATTCATCTGACAACAAAACAAGGTTTTGTATTTCTTTCTTTTCCCTCCATACAGGTTCCTGAATACCGTGACGCGCCCACACACCGTTACCAGTTCCAGGAGATAGGGAGGAAGATCAAGTGGTTCAAATCAGGAGCAGATTGTATTAAAGTGAAGGAGCCTATAAACGTTGGTATGAAATAGTTTCTTCTCCTTCTTATTGTTTTCGATTATTACTGTACAAATATGTTTATTTGATGATTGCATTTAAAAAATTTAAAACCTTTCCGCTGCGTAATCTGTAACCCTAGGTTTCTACAATTGGTATCAGAGCCAATTTTTGTATAGTATAATCGAATTCGATTGCTCCTGATTGCATGTATGAATGTGTAAGCACTTTCTAATGATTGTATGATGTTTATATTCTTTTTTATTATTATTATAAACATGGTTGATCGTTAATTGTATGGTACATTGGGTTTTAAGTTTTTGGAAGTTAATTGTAATATATTTCAATGTAATATTAATTCCGGGTTGTAATTTTAATTATATTTTATTTATTTTTTTCCGGTTGTAATCGTTCTATGTAAATCTGTACTTGTAATATGATTATGTAACCATTTACGAACAGCAAGATTCGAAGATGAAGCAACACCGCGAAAGCCTATGCGTAACAGTTGCACACATATGGCTGCGTATGAAGGCAAATTGTGCATGGGATGCATGTGCTTAGTGCAAGTGTTGCACGTTTTTTTAAAAAAAAAAATTAAAATTAAAATTAAAAACAACCGATTTGCAATGCACTGCTGCGATGCAAATGTGCACAAGGCACTGTCGCAAAGTGCTAGTGTTGCACACATTAAAATATATATAATACAATAGCACATGCGAGCAGCACACATGCAATCTATGCACAAGTGTTGTGTTGCGTGATTGTTGCACAAGTTTGGGCCAAAATTTATTTTGGAAATCCCGGGTCTACGAAAAATGTTAGAGTAACATTTGGGCTTTAGGTATTTAATCCATGAGATGGATCCATTAAAATAAATCAAGTTGGACTTGATTTTAGGCCCAGAAGATGCATAAGATGGACTTGAAGATTTTTGGAATTACAAGAAGACCAAGGAATGCCTTGGATATTTTTGTAATTAGAAATTTTTTAAGTTAGATAAACTCATTGTACTCGGTCAACTCATGTATGCTTTTATTAATATATGATTAAAGCATTGACATGCATATATATATATATATCATTTAGATTATGTGTGCCTACACATATATATATGTTGATATGTCATACATGCATTATAGCCATCTATATTATGTGTTTATTTTTTTTTAATTTGATTAAAATGGGTAATTCACATAATTGGCTATTAATTAATGGGATTAGTTTTTAGGAGTAAAAACTTGGTAATTCTCATTCATCACTAATATAATTATTAAAGAGTTTAATAACTTAGATTAGTAGGGTCCTTTAATATATATTAGGATTAATTTGATTAAGCCCCTAATAATAATTGGACCTAATAATGTGTTTAGTTTTAATAGTTAAAACTTGGTAAATACACATCTAATAATTCTAGTATTTGTAAATAGTTTACATAGATTAGAATTATCACTAATGAACTAGTTTTTTTTTTAAGAGTTGAAAATCAAATTAGTTTATTAGTTATTGGAATAGGATTCTAATAATTTGTGATTAATGCACTTGACGCTTAGATTGAAATTAGCCGTTTAATCTAGTTTAATCTAGGTGCATTAATGTTAATAGAAAACCCTTATTATAAAATAGTGAGTGGGAGAGGGATATATGACATTATATCCCGCGGTCTCCATCATTAGTTCAACACCGTGAGATTCGAGTGGGCCCTCGTGACGGTTTTGCTTTCGTTCTCCCTAAGGAGGGTTTCCATAAGAATCAATACCAAGGTTGACTTCCTAACGGATAGGATTTCTGAGGGGATTTCAGGATTGACCTTCCCTAAGGCTGCAATTCTCAAGTTAAGCTCATGAGATCTGAAATGATGGGTTACGCTTACAAGGTTTTAATTAAATTGGTTAATTAAAAATCTGACTAAATAAATGATGGTTGAATGATATTGGAATAAGAGTTATTCTGGTATATCATTTGATTGAGGAGGTCTCGATCCAACATGCAAGAATTTGACCGACCCTAAGGTGGCACTTGTGATATGTTGGATTGTCGTGACATAGAAACATTGTTTTCTTAGGGTTGTTCTTGTTCATTAAACATTTTAATGCATCATGTTTAATTATATGCCGAACATTTGCACATGTTTTGAATGTATGACTGAATGAATTCTTAATTTATGTTTTCTCAGCAATGTCATCTGCAATATTACAAATCATAGCCAATGACAAATTAACTAGTGATAACTACACTGAATGGAAACACAATATCAATGCAATTTTGGTCACCAAGGACCTTAAGTTTGTGCTTACGGAGGAATGTCCTCCAGTGCCTACTACCAATGCCGCACGAACTATTCATGAGGCATATGAGAAACGGGTCTCATCAAATGAGAAAGCCCGAACATATCTGTTAGCAAGTATGACAGATGTGCTTATCACTAAGCACGAAGTAATAGGTACTGCATTTAAAATAATGTAGTCATTGCATGTTATGTTTGAGCAACCCTCTAAACAAAAGCGGTATGTAGCTGTTCGTTCCGCTATGCTCGCTCAAATGAAGAAGGGTACATTAGTTTGGGAACATGTCCTGAACATGATGTCCTACTTCATCACTGCAGAGATCAATGGTGGGGCCATTGATGAACACAGTCGAGTGAGCATCATACTAACAACTCTTCCAAAGAGTTTCGATCAGTTTAAAAGCAATTATGGGATGAACAAGTTGAGGTTCAGTCTAACTCAGTTGCTTGATGAGCTCACTATCTTTGAGTCCATTACTAATGACAACAAAGATAAGACCAATGAGGCAAATGTTGTTGAACCATCTTCTTCTAAATCAAAGAAAAGGAAGAAGTTTGCTGGGAAGCCTAAGGGTAAGCCCAAACCCAAGAAAACCCAAAGCAAGAAGAAAAAGGCAAAAAGTAAATGTGATTTACTTGTTCTTGAATCATGTATAGTGGAAGATGATTCTTCACCCCGGATAGTTGATTCGGGGGCCACCAACCATGTTTGTTCTTCTATGCAATGGACTGAATCTAAGACACAGCTTGAAGAGGTGTCCTTTTCTATGCGTGTTGGGTCAGGGGATGTCGTGTCAGCCCGAGCAGTGGGTGTAGTTAGACTACATTTTGGAAGTTGTTTCATTATTTTAGATAATGTATATTTAATTACTGGATATACTCGAAATTTGATTTTAGTTTCAAAGTTGTTTGAACAATTATATTCTGTTTCTTTCAAGAATAAGTCTGTTATTATTGCAAAAAATGATTTGAATATATGTTCAGGATTAAATAAAAACAACTTGTATGTTTTAAGGCCGTTAATACACACTACACTGCTCAACGCTGAATTGTTTAAAGTTGAAAAACCTAAAACAAAACGACAAAAGATTTCTCTAGAAAATGAAACGTATCTATGGCATTTAAGACTTGGCCATATCAACCTTGACCGGATAGATAGACTAGTGAAAAGCGGACCTTTAAGTGAGTTAAAGGTTGGCACCTTACATGTCTACGAATCTTGTTTATAAGGTAAAATGACCAAGAGACCTTTTACTGGAAAAGGGCTTAGAGCTAAAGAACCACTAGAGCTTATACATTCAGACGTCTGTAGACCGATGAATGTTAAAGTAAGGGGTGGTTATGAGTATTATGTCACATTTATAGATGACTACTCAAGATACGAATATGTTTACCTAATGCAACAGAAGTCAGAAACTTTTGAAAAGTTTAAAGAATTCCGAGCTGAAGTTGAGAATTAGTTAGGAAAGACTATCAAGACTCTACGATCAGATCGTGGAGGTGAGTACATTGACCAAGAGTTTGAAGACTTCATGGTCGAGTATGGGATAGTGTCCCAACTCACAACTCCTGGTACACCTCAGCAGAATGGTGTCGTGGAGAGGAGAAATAGAACCCTAATGGAAATGGTGAGATCTATGATTAGTTTCTCATCATTACCAAATTCCTTTTGGGGATATGCGTTAAAAACAGCGGCATACATTTTGAATGTAGTGCCATCCAAATCTATTCTTAAGACTCCTCTAGAGATGTGGAATGGTCGTAAAGTTAGTTTGCGATATTTCCGCGTATGAGGGTGTCCAGCACACGTGCTGAAGAACAAAAGTGGAAAGCTAGAACCCAAGTCTGTGATCTGCTTGTTTGTAAGGTACTCTAAGAAGACCAGAGGTGGATACTTCTATAGTCATGAAGATAACAAAGTGTTTGTATCGACAAATGCAATATTTCTTGAGGATAACTATATTAGTGACCATAAGCCTCGTTTTAAAATTGTATTGAATGAGTTGGAGCCTGGTGAGACCAGTTCTTAGTCAACAAGAGTTGTTGATCCATTGACATCTGAGAGTCAGATAATTCCTGGTCAGGATACATTGCCACCTAGACGTAGTGAGAGGGTTGTGATATAGCCTAAACGCTATTTAGGTGTAAGTGAGGGACAAGATGTTGTCTCTGCTGTTAGTGTGGATGATCCATTGACATTTAAGAATGCAATGGAAGATCATGATAAAGAGGAATGGCTTAAAGCCATAAATCTCGAGATAGAGTCCATGTACTCTAACTCAGTCTGGGAACTTATAGACTTACCGGATGGGGTGAAACCTATAGGGTGTAAGTGGATCTACAAGAGAAAGATAGGAGTAGACGGAAAGGTAGAGACCTTCAAGGTAAGGCTAGTGGCCAAGGGTTATACCCAAAAGGAGGGGGTCAATTATGAAGAGACCTTATTGTCAGTAGCCATATTTAAGTCTATTCAGATTCTCTTATCCATTGCTGCCTATTTTGATTATGAAATTTGGCAAATGGACATCAAGACTGCATTCTTGAATGGCAATCTTGATGAGAGCATCTACATGATGCAACTAGAGGGATTCATGTCTCCAGATCAAAAGCAAAAAGTTTGCAAGTTGCAAAGATCCATTTATGGACTTAAGCAAGCATCTAGATCTTAGAACATAAGGTTTGATGATGTGATCAAAACCTATGGCTTTGAGCAAAACATTGATGAGCCTTGTGTCTACAAGCGCATCATTACAATAAAATAGTTTTCTTGGTCCTATAGGTAGATGACATCCTACTCATTGGGAATGATGTGAAAGTATTGTCTTATGTAAAGGGCTGGCTGGCCAGCCAATTCCAAATGAAAGATTTGGGAGAGACGAGTTATGTTCTAAGGATCCAACTTATAAGGAATCGCAAGAACAAATTTATAACACTGTCTCATGCATCGTATAACGACAAAATTCTTATGCGATTTTCGATGCAGAACTCCAAGAAAGGTAATTTACCTTCCAGGCATGGAGTTCACTTGTCTAAGGAACAGTGTCCTAAGACACCTCAAGAAGTTAAGGATATGAGACGTGTTCCCTATGCATCAGCAGTAAGTAGTCTCATGTATGATATGTTATGCACGAGACCGGACATCTACTTCGCAGTGGGAGTAGCCAGCAAATACCAGTCCAACCCAGGATTGGATCATTGGGTTGCTGTCAAGGCTATTCTTAAGTATCTTCAGAGAACGAGAAACTATATGCTAGTGTATTCTGGACAGGATTTAATCCCATTATAATATACGGATTTTGATTTTCAGTCAGATAGAGATTCTAGGAAATCCACATATGGATTAGTATTCACCCTTGGTGGTGGAGCCATTGTATGAAAGAGTGTTAAGCAATCTTGTATTGCTGATTCCACCATGGAAGCCGAATATGTAGCCGCTTGTGAAGCTGCTAAAGAGGTTGTTTGGCTCCGCAAGTTCTTGAGTGATATGAAAGTTGTTCCGAATATGGATAAGCTCATCACACTTTATTGTGATAATAGTGGTGTTGTGGCTAATTCTAAAGAACCAAAAAGCCACAAGAGAGGTAAGCATATAGAGAGGAAATATCATCTCATCAGAGAGATAGTGCAGAGAGGAGATGTGACCGTGACCAAGGTAGCATCACAGGACAATCATGCTGATCTATTTACGAAGACCTTACTGGCTAAAGTGTTTATGGGTCACCTAGAGAGTCTAGGTTTATAAGACATGTCTCACATGCTTTAGTGCAAGTGGGAGATTGTTGGGGTTTTTGCCCTAAAGCTTGTAGTTTGTAAATGTGAATTGAACAAGAAATAAAAGAAGTAGTTTATTCATTCAAAGTGAATCATACATTTATTTATATCATGTGTACTTAACATCCAAGATTGCCGGATGTAATCTTTAACTGAGTATATGAGTGTCATATATAGAGGTATTCAGTTTGAGATGAATAATCTAAAGAGTCCGTAGATAGCAAATAGAGTTGGGTACTTTATTTGTAGCTAATCTACAGTTGCGGTCCGTTCTGTAATGTACAATGGTCTTAACCTAGATTATTCATATGGTGATATGAGAATGGAGGCATCTTATATGATGTGATCATATAGGACTAGGTCATTATCTATATGAATCTCTCACCAAGATCCGTTACAAGATGAGATTCATATATATCAACAAATGATGGCTATATATGGGTGATCTTAATCCTAAGTGTCTTATTGACTCCTTCAGGTTAGATCGTGGTTTTTGATATACCATGGGTGAGATCGGAGTTACATTCCCGGTCAACAACTCTGTATGTTGTAATCGTGGTTTGGCTTGTGGCTGGGAAGATTTGCACACAATAGTGGAATCCACTTCTTCTTATGAGAAGTAGATAGTAGTTCCCTTAAGGGTTAATTCGGGGCTTGAACAATATGAGCACTCTCCTGATTCCGTAAGGAATGTAGGATTTATTGTTCATTAGAGAATCAATGGTACTTAATGGAAAGATATAATTAAAGGGGTATAACGAACATTATGACCTAGCTCTAATTATGAACTACTTGTGGAGGATTATACCATATGTAATAGCTATATCGATGGACACCAAGAGTTATTGGTTTGTGTAAAAACGTCTACAGTTGAGAGAGTGATGTTTCGGGTTTTTGGTGGAATAACACCGAAGTTAATAATCATGAAATATTAATTAAAGAGTTTAATTAATTATTTCTAAGGATTATTGGAGCTCAAAATATTGTTGGTCCATTAGGTCCCCTTACTAGCCCGATCGATTTAGGTAACAAGGGTCACTGTTAATTAATTGGATTGTCCAATTAATTGTGTTACGAAAGTGACACGTTTTTAATCGGGAATTAGTTGAATAATGAGATTATTTAATTAATGGAGTTATGTTAATTAAATAATTAGATTATTTAATTATGTAATTAATTATTATTGGAGGGTGTTCTTTGATATTTAATTTTGAAAGATAAGATAATGTGATTATTTTATTTTTAATTAAATATTGAATTTGAATTTAAAATGTTTAAGTTCAAACTTTATGAAAATCTATTAAAAGATATCAGATATTTTTTAAAAGGATTTTAATAAGTATTTCTTTCTTTTACGTCATATAGGTTCTTGAATACCGTGATGCGCACACACGCCGTTACCAGTTCCGGGAGATAGGGAGGAAAATCAAGTGATTCAAATCAGGAGCAGATCGTATTAAAGTGAAAGAGCCGACAAACGTTGGTATGAAATAGTTTCTTCTCCTTCTTAATTTTTTCGATTATTACTGTACAAATAGGTTTATTTAATAATTGCATTTAAAAATTTTAAAACTTTTCCGCTGCGCAATCTGTAACCCTAGGTTCCTACAAATTACATATTTAAAAATCATTATATGTCACCGCAAATGCACAAATAAGACCTGTTAATTTATTTCTTTCCATTATTTGGCAGCAAAATATTTTTATTAAACAATATATATATAATAATTATTTACTGTTCGGGCCGGACTTGTTCGGGTTCAAACTGGGCTCGGCTCGGCTCACCTCACACAGTAATTTATAAAAGTCCAGTCCGAATTAAGGCTTTGAAATTATAAGCCCAAACCAAATTACAGCCACTACAGTAACAGGCCGAACCATACCGGATTTATCCAGCCCTTTTGACACCTCTACTTAGCTTAGATTAACTTCATGTCATTTAGGGTTGCTTTGTGCAAAGTGTGCTAGTTCTTTTCTCTTAATGTTGGAGTGAATATTCAATTGTGCTTGAAAGTTAGAAATTAATAGTTGAGACTTCCCGTGAGGTTCACAAATAAGGCCTAAAAAGCTTATTTTGAGGGAAATTTGTTACTCTTTAAACAGTCATTCAAACACACTTGTTAAGCATATTTAAAATGTCTCGTTTGCACTTGAATGTTGTTTGCCATAGAATATTATGGACTGCTTGTGGATGCCTTAATTGACTTTGGGGACAAACCTTTAGAGATGATTTTAGACAACGCATGTGAAAAACCACTAAATTGGCCTAAATACTTCCATACCCTCTAATGTGTGTGCTCCCATGCCCATTTGAAGCCAAACACAATTAAGTTTTTCATTCATGAACCACATCAACATAAACCATATAGTCTACACACTAGATTTACCATGTACTAAATGGTTTGCTAAGGCTTAGGGGTTGAATGTAAGCTTTTGGTATATTAAAATGTAAAGCATGTACCTAGGCATGTATGTATGTGCAAACACATTAAAAAAAATGAAATGCAATGCTTGAAAAGAAAAGACAAGCAAAGCAAAGCAAAGAAAAACAAAGCAAAAGAAAGAAAAGAAAAGATGAATGAGACACTAAGTGCCTAGATGAATTATATGGAATTAAATGAGCTACTCAATGAAAATTAAGAGTAGAAAATGCACAAAGTGAATTGTAAGTCTGGACGCCAAAGTGTGAATATGCAAGTGTAATGAGCAAATTGTACTAAATTTAGAATGTATGTCTTAGTGTGACCATTGGGTGTTTGATATCAATTTTTCCCATTTATTGATTCATCATTCACCTTAGGTCCCATTACAACCAAATGAAAGACCTATTTGATCTTTAAGGATGTCCACTTTGGAAATTTTGGTTAATACATGTTCTTTTCGGTTCATGGCTTTCAATTCCATTCATGAAGCAAATTTTCAGAAATTTTGTTTTTAAATGATCATGTGCAATTATATTTGATATCTTGAACTGAACATAAACTCATATTGCATATAGATTATGAGTGAAGCCTAGGATCTGTGCGAAAATGAGAGAATCCGGTGAGGATTAGATGTCGAGGCGAATTACATTCTCTGCTGAATGACACTCTAGTTTTTGAAACTTTGGCATCTTGAATGTAGGATCGCGTTGCGTGCAATGTTTACTTAGAGTGGCATGATTTTAATCTTCATTTAGCATCGCTTACATGCACAGGTCTTAATAAGGACAACGTTGATTAAATCTCTTCGCTTTTGGTTTTGCAAGTAAATTTTGACTTTTGAGTCTTTTACAAAGAGTCGCTGCTTTAATGTTGATTGTTTGACAATTAGACATATGTCCATGAGTGCTTATGTTTGGTTTGCTCGAGGACTAGCAAAAGATAGGTTTTGGGGTATTTGATCAAACCAAAAATGTAATGATTTTGGCCCCTAAATCCGTCTCTTTTTGTGTGTTCTCGGGTAAAAATCTCATCATTTAATTGCTTGAATTGAGTATGTGTAGGTAATATTGCATCACAAGGGCATTTAAGCTTAACTTGAAGAGTTTGAGGCAAATTGCACAAAAAGAGGGAAGAAATGAAACAAAATCAGGGAATGTCGTTCAAAGTGTCACTGTTTGCCAAACCGCGATGTAGACCGCGACATGCTAATTAGGGAATGTTGTTCAAAGTGTCGCTGTTTACCAAACCGCAACATGCAAATTAGGGATGTCGTTCAAAGTGTCGCTATTTGCCAAACCGTGACACTCAGGTAGCAACACGCGACAGCTCAGCAAGAATGACGTTTTTAAGCCATTTCAAGAGGGGTATTCTTGTCCTTTCTTGCCCATTTCATACCCTTGCCTTCACAACATATATATACACCAACTTTTACAGAGAATCATCATCCAAAAATCCCTTCTTCCACCATTCCTAATCCCACCATTTCTCCTCTCCAATCTCATCAACAAACAACTAGATTACTTCACCCAAATCACTCCTCTCTTTCCATTTTCTACATCCATTTCCTTTGTCACTTTCCATTTGACTCCACCTATCTAGACATATCCTTATCACTCAATCTTTGCACAAGATTCAAGCAAGGAAGCTCAAGGAAGGATTAAGCTTACAAGAGAGACCTAAGGATGATTTCTCTACATTTTACTTCCATTCTTTGCTTGTTATTATGTGTAATTAAACCCCCATTTTAGGGGGATGATTTGAGAGACTTTTGGACATTGAGTATTTATTAAAGCTTTAAATATTATTGATCAGTCTATTTCTACTTATACTTAAGGCCCTTTTTTCCTATCATTTTTGCTTGTTTCTTGAATCCCCTTTGGTGGTTTGATGTGTTTGCTGAGCTGTGCAGGTCTCTTTCCATAGATACGGTGCGAATATCCGATTGTGGAAGAAATGGTGTCAAAGGATGAGATAAAGGGCAATTTTTCCATTTACCGCGGCCCAGGCAAGTGCCTAGGTAGCGGTAGAAGAAGCGTCAAAGTCTAGAGGTGTAGTTTTTGAATTACCATGGCCCAAGCAGTACCTACTTAGTGCGACATCCAGCATTCAACTACAGAGGTGCATCATCCGATTTACCGTGGCCCAGGCAACTGCCTACCTGGCGGTACATCAAGCAGTCAGCAACAGAGGTGTCTTCTTCTATTTACTGCGGGGTAGGCAACTTACCTACCCAGTGGTACATGCAGCGGTTATGTGTAAACCTGATTCATCTAGGTTAGTGAGTAGCCTATCTTTGAGCGGTTATATATAGACAACAGAGGGGTGTTCTGAAAGAGAGTTGGAGACTGAAAAAATATCAGACCATTATTTCATTCATCCATCCTTAGAGAATCCTGGAAAACAAGAAGACGACGGGGATTTCAAGACAAGATCGATTTGCCATTATAGGTTTTCTCTTCTTCTCTTCTATGTTTTTGTTCTTTCCATTGATGTGTAACTAAACCTTTAACTAGGGGATTGATGTAACCAATTTTGGATAACTCTATGTGAACAATTAGTCTATCTTTTGTTAATCAATTGGTTTTCGTTTTGTTTATTGAATTAATTGCTCTATTCTATGTGCTCTTATTATGTTGTGACCGCAAGTGATTTGAGTTTGTAGCTTAGTTTATCCATGAGATTAGGGTTTAGATGTGGATGACCGTTCCATTTAAATCTGAATCACAAGCATAATAAACAAGAAAATTGATGTATGCATGACCGTGTTATGTTAATTTGGCTTAGAGTTTTGTGTAAAATATGGGTTTTGACGATTGCTCATTACATGACAGTGTGTGAGTAGTAGGAAGAACCCTGGATCATTATTCCATATTCGTTGCGTGACCGTGTGCGAGTATTGGAAAGGATCTTCGAACGTAATTGAATTATCTTGAAAACAAGCCCATAAACTAGATTGAAGTGTTTAACGAGACTGATTGTGAGCAATGAGTGTCTAAGAAATGTGCATCGATTCCCTAGTATCTCTCTCCATATAATTTTCTCTTGTGTGATCTTTGATTGATTTTAGTTTTTAGTCCAAGCATTCATTAATTTAGGTTAATTTTAGATTTAAACAAACTTCCAGAACAAAGCATTATGCAATTTAGGTTTTCGCATTTAGAGTAAATCCTTGCTATATTAACTGGCTTTTGACCGATAGAATCGTCGATCCCAATGAACAAACTTTCTTAGTATATTGAACACAGATTTTACTGCATCAATTTTGTTTACACAATTATAGTTTTATTCACTTTTTAATTAGATCTTGTACATATGTGATTGATTGAGTTATTGACACACTTGTTGATTACAATATATTGTAGAATTTATTTGTGATAAAATTGGTTGAGTTATTGACACACTTGATTGATTGTAGCACATAGTGAATAGGATGGGTTTTTGGAGGGTAGATCAACCACTATTGTCTAGGCCTTTGATCGTCACTAACCGATCTCACCTTGACCCCCTTTCTTTAATCAGTTAAGTATTTTGATGGGAAGTTGTTTAAGGTTCGTAGTGACGACCTAAACAATAATTCCGAATGAGATCAGTCCTTAATTGTATAGATAGTACATTAATGAAGCCAAGTATAAATTGCTCATAGTCTATTAGCTACTCTATCATTTCCCCAAATTCACTATTAATTGTTTAATCATTTTCATATCTAAGTTGTTGATATTGGATTCCTATCTATTCATATTCTCTTTACATTTTGTTATTTTTATTTTCCATGTATGTTTGATGGTTTCTTAAACCATACACCATTCAAACTACCATGATTTACTTAATTGCATTTAAGACTTGTTAATTAATTCAATTAATTACTCTAATTCCCTATGGAACGAATCCTTGTTTACAATTTTACTAATTTTACATCCTACGTGGATTTTCAAGTGGTCAAACTCGGTTTTCAAAACAATCACATTAAAACGTATTTTGTTGAGTACAAAACGACGCTCATCAGTCACCTTACGGCAACCTGTTCCTTCGATGCCAGAAGCCCAAGAACATGTTTTTGAGATCATATAAACGCTAAAACAGGTTTCCAATGAAGCCTTTCAGTTATACTGTAAATGATTTAATCAAGCTAAAAGTGGAACATAATGTCATCGGCTTTGTTGTTGGAATCCTCATTCCAACTGAAGCTTAGAAGAATGTTGATGGTTATAATGATAGTGTCAAGCAAATGAAGAATCTAATAACTAACCTTAGGAAATTGGGAAGGTTTGAAGAAGATTTTCCTTTCCTTTTGTGGATGAGAACTGTACCTTTATATGTGTCGAGCATTATGCTAAAAAGATAGGCTTCCAATTGGCAGTTAATGTAGGAAAGTGTTTTAAGACCCGCAAAAGAATAGAGGTATCCATCTTTTACAATATTACTTGATTCAATGGAAGCATAGGGTAATTTGGACTTCTATTTTGATCATCTTAAGCACCCTATCGATGGTGATTATGATGATGGTAAAGAGTTTAAAGTTAAGTGTATTAATCAAACCCAAATTCAACTATTAACTATATATCTTTAGCGATTTCATAACATTTCTCTCTTTGACTCTTTCGTCCATCTTCTCAAAAAGCTTAGCATTTCTCAATGACAAAATCTGATACAGTGACTATGGTTACATATCGCATATTGCGGATCATGTCTGAAAACCTGTTAGGTTATTGTTCCTACAGAAAACCTTAACACCTTCCTATTAACACTAAAAACTCTGTAAGATTCACTTACAAAATAGGAAAGAATAATAATCCACCAGCAACAATATAAATCGCAAAGTACCAAACTTATAACAGAAAATTGAAATGAAAAGGAAAGAAGTAAAGAACACCAAGATTTATCGTGGTTCGGTCTGTCAAAGACCTACATCCACGTTGAGCCAACACGGGAAGGCTTTCTCTACTATATATGATTCTTTACAAACAAGAACACTCAACTGATACCTACAAACAACTCAGAAACTCTCAAGAACACTAGATCTTTAAGTAGAACAGATGGAGAACTCAAACCTCACACAATCTCTACAAGATTTAGAAAGATAGCACTCAATCTTTCGTTACAAATGCTCACACACACTCTGGTATCACTCAGAACTATTTCTCACAAGATTACACAAAGTTTACACTTGGATTCACCCAGAAATCACAATGAGCACTCTGACAAGTTGAGAGAACGAGAGAGAGAGAGAGAGAGCAAGCACAAAGAAACCCTAATATGATAATGATTTCAACCGAAGTCATTTCTCTCCCATCTTTCTTTATATAGGCTAATCAAATGAGTTAGCACCATAATCCTTTTCATCCAATACCAGCTTGCCACATTGGATTTCATCACGTGGCCTTTCTGATCTCATTAGATAATATTTGATAAGTGAAACGCACCGTATTGTTCAAAGTCACAATTAAGTCACAATTGAGTTAGGCTGCCACAGGTCTTGGTTCTGATTTGGGTATGAGCTTGAGCTTCTGGTTTGGGCCGCTATATATATGATGCATGTGATTCAATTATGTATTTCATATCCTTGATAACCTTTAGAATGAAAATATGAGATTCCTCAAAATCCCCATCCCAATTAAGCTTCCTAATACTTGAGCCAAAGACAACAGTAACATAATTGAAAACCCACTACAAAATAAATAAATTAATAAAATTAATAAGATAAAAATGTTAAATACATAATTAAAACAGTGTAAATTTTCTAACCGAGTAAACTCCATTGCTGCATAGGTGTCAAGAAACTCAAGGAAAGTTTGACTGAATTCCGATTGTACCATCTTTTAAAGACTCGTTCCTTTCTTTTAAGAAATCAAGTAACATAGGAACCATAGTTTGTTGGAATAATGTTGTTCATTAACAACAACTGTAAATAGCCAACCTTCCTTGTAGCCGAAAACCCTCATCGGTCTACCATCAAGTTCTAACACTTGTTTCTTAACAACCTTATACAAAAACATACAAATTAAAATAATCAATGACATCAAAAAAAATAAAAATAAAAAATAAAAAATGAAAAGGCAATACAAATCAAATAATCATAATATAAAAATTAACCAAACTTATAATCATACCAGATCAGTATCATTAAGATGTCTAGAGTTATATGGAAATCCAAATTGGAATCCAATAGCATTATACTCTTCAAGAAAAGTGTTAAGAGTTGTGGAACATTTCATAACCGTTTGAAACTTGTGCTGAAAGACAACAAGAGGACCATTAGTCTTCGGTAGTCTTGCTAGAATAATTTCACCTGTACTTGGATAGACAATATAAATGTATGTTCGTTCGGATCCGATATATATACCTAGATAACCCTTGTTAGAAATATTTGTCTCATAATACAATGATGAAACAAATTATGGTGTGTTCAATATTAATCTAGAGGGGGGGTGAATAGATTTTATCCGATTTTACCAAATTTTCGTTAATGGTCAAGATTACGAAAATACCCTCCACTAGTCAATATACAATAGCAAGTGTAATATGGTGCGGAAATTAAAGGACACTTGATATTTACGTGGAAACCCTCTCGGGAAAAAACCACGGGCTATGTAAGTGAGCCACACTTGAACCTCGAATCCACTAAATGTGTAAAACGATTACAACCTAATCCCGGAAGTAATCACACACCTACCTACTCCCGGTATAAGTGAACCTAGTCCCAATGCTTGTGATTTATGCAACCTAATCCCGGAAGCAACACAAGACTTAGTTCTCAATGAAGAGAAAACAACCTAAGTGAATATATGAAATACTCAAAATGCAACAAGAGCAAGGCAACTCTATATGCTTACCTAGAATGATGATATATCAATGAAATCAATCCTAGATATCAAAAGCTAAATGACATATCATAAAGCTTAGCTAGATGTTATCAATCACCAAACAATCCTAGCTATCAAACAATGTCAACATGTCCAAACATGTGAACTCAATTAGTTGTAGAGAATTTCTAACAACATAATTGTCAATTAAATCCACAAGAACATTCAATTAAGCTTGACTAGATAAATAAACATTAATCTATCAACCTAATCATCAACCAATTGTACAAGAATGTTCTAGGGTTAGCTATTTAGGGAAAATCATCCTAATCATGTAAGCTACCACAAACAAAACCCAATCATGTCATAACTTCACTAAATATGCAATAAGAGTGAAGATTTGCTAAACTAAGCAATAAAAGACATGTCTTGACTAAGATAGAACAATAAATGAAGATGTTGAGTTTGTTCTACTTACCAAGTCATAAATGAAGAAGACCCATGGAAGATTGATGCATGAAACATGTTAGATGCACATGGGTTTTGGGTTTGGAGAGTTAAAGAAGCAAGATTGAAGCTTTCTCTCTCTAGGGTTTGAGTTTCTCACTCTAAGGTCTGATTTTGAGCTCTTAAAAACGAGCAAGGAAGAAGATGATACTTATATACAACACCTAGATGAAATGACGTCGTTTTGAAAAATTTGCAACAGATCGCCCGATTCTGCGCCCTTGGCCGCAGAACAAGGGCGCAAAAATGCACCTGACAAATTTTGCGGCCCCTAAACGCAAAAACCAAGGGCGCAGAAAAGAGGACAGAGAGTATGAATTCTGATCCTTGTTCTGCGCCCTTATTTCTGCGGCCTTGACCGCAGAACAGGGCGCAAAAACGCACCTGATGGAGTTTCCTAAAAAGAAAAATATGATGTGTAATTCCAAGCAAGATGCACCCATATGGACAAGAATGAAGAGAGATTAAATGAGCAATTCATGCATACACACAATAAAGACACAACACATTCAAGAATAAGAATTATGCAAGTGTTGTGTGTGTGTGCATCTATTTCTCTTCATTACAAGAAACACTAAGAATTATACCTTTGGAGTGCTTCTTCCCTTGAGGTCTTGAAAAGGGCCTTTGAACATGATCTTCAATCACCTAACTACCCTTACAATTCAAACCCCCAATATGTGGTTTGTCTACGAAATAAGCCAATCAACAATGGGAATCCTTACAAATGACAATGGTTTGACACATCGTATATTGTGAATCACCATAAGAATGTATGAATATATGTACCCATCTTGATTTCTTCCCATTTATGGTAACATCTGCAATTATACGTAATTATGATGAGAACCGTTATAAACATTTAAGACAATAATTGTTAAAAATTACAAAATATTAAATGTTGCAATTATTTATCAAAACAATAACCGCTATGAAATAAATATCATGATATAATTGCTAGCTTTAATTCTTTACACTCGATGAATTTTCTCTTGAAAATTACTTATCCAAACATAATATTTACCAAAATATTTGGGTATAACACAATCAAGATTCATGAAATGTATCATATTACAAAAGAGAGCTTCTTTTGACAATCCATTTTTTTCTTTTTACACTTCTTTTCTAAAAACACTCCATTCTCAAAATTTAAATTTTAAAAAATTTTAAAGACACTTCATTTTGTTACAAGATTATCCTTTTTATCTTTTTTGAATTAAATTATTAAAAAAAGAAATTATCTATCATAAATCATTAGATTAATTATTTCATATTAAATATTCTCTCATAAATTTTTAATTACCATATTAAACTCTCTTTTCTCCAATACATATTTTTAATTTCCTACCTCCATTTTTTTTTTTTTTTTTTTGTTACTCTTGTAGGTATGTGATTGCCTAGAGAACTTTAATTCTTTCATTGATCTTAGAAATTTTAAGTTTAATTGAATCTAGTTGAAACAATTCAAATTTTCATATATCTTAAAAAAAAAAAAAAAATTGACTTTTTAATATATATATATATATATATATTTCTGTTAGAAAAAAACTAAAATATTCATAATTTTTTTTTCTTTAACTATTAATCAGAGATTGATTAGAAAGTATAGAAATATGATTTTTTTTTATTATTTTTTTTTTTTTGAAAAATGGTGAGAGATTAATTAGGAGATGGTGTTGAATATGGTAATAAAATATTTAGGAAAGAGAGTTTAATACATAATATTTAATCTAATGATTTATGAGATTTTTTTTTAAATAATTTAATTAGTTTGGAGTATCTTTAATTTTTTTTTTTTTTTTTTGTCTCCTTTAGTAATTTTAATTTAGGTTAAAATTGTCATTAATAAAAAAAATTAAATTGGAGTGTGAATAGATAATTTGTGGATTGTAAGAAGAAGCTCTCATTACAAAAACTATAACCTTATTTTAGTGAGAGATAACACACATTAATTTCAAATCAAGAGATCAAAAATGGTCTTTCATCATCGATGGAGTTTAGATCTTATTACCACTTTATGAGTTAATAATCTTATGTTTTTCAATGATTTGATGATAAAAAATGCTTAGTTTTGGAGGTGGAGAGCAGGTTCGAGTGAGAAAAGTTAAAACTATGAACTTATTTTAGCGAAAGATAACACACATTAATTTCAAATCAAGAGATCAAAAGTGGTCTTTCATCATCGACGGAGCTTAGATCTTATTACCACTTTAAGAGTTAATAATCTTACGTTTTTCAATGATTTGATGATAAAACATGCTTAGGTTTGGTCCGTTTGGAGGTGGAGAGCCGGTTCGAGTGAGAAAAGTTAATGATGAGTGAGAAAGCCTTGGGAAAAGAAGAAGAAGATGGGCATTTTGATTTTATTTTATTTTTTTGATACTCCTTATAATTATAAAAACTAATTTTGTATTTATAAAAAAATAATAATAATAATAATAAAATGATTTTGTTATAAATAATGCCTTTTAAAGATTAATTATAAACTATTTACAAAAGTAGATTGGTTATATTTAGCAATTTCCTCAAACAATTTTTCTTTTTTGGTGTAGATTGATCTAAAAATTAAATTAAAATAATTTTGTGAGAAAAAAAAAATAAAAAATTGGGTGAGTAATGTATAAGTAATGCTAGGCTTCCTAAAAAAATTTCAAATTCTTTTCCAAATGATATTTGCACGTGAGGTGTTAATATAAATCATAAGATTATGTGGTGAGTGATGTGATTTTGACACCTCACATGCTAATATCATTTAGGAAAGAATTTTAGAAAAATTTTGGGAAGCTTTGCATTACTCATCATGTATTCATGTATACAATGCATTCTAAGAGCATCTCCGATGTAAATATGTATTTTTAAGTTTCTAAATAGTGTCATATCAACATTTCTATTTATTATGGGTCCACTTTTGAAATTTTTTTAGAGAAATGTATATTCACGTCTCCAATGCAATTATCTAAAGTCAAATATACATTCATTTTTCGACCAATCATAATAAAACAATTATTCCACTCTCTCTCCTATTTTATTTTACAATTAAATGAGCTTTAATATTATTTGTGGAAAGAGTTAGAATCAGTATTTCTAAGAGAGTTTCTAGAATTAGAAACCTAACTCCATATTCTCTAACTTTTTTCTTACCACATCATCTCCATATTAAAGTTAATAATTGCATTTGAGAGAATTTTTCTAACTTTTTGACTATCTATCTAGTATGGCACTCAATTTTCTCCCGATGCATATTTGCATTAAATATACTCTAATTTCTATGTTGGACGATAGTCGAAGAACATGTGTCAAAAACGTTTTCATTAACGAGAAATCGTTTATTAAAAAAAAAAACGGTATTTACGAAACGCGTTTTTATAAACAGAGAAGAGGCTAAAACCCTCGGGCCACGACTAGTCTCCTCTCAACCTTGATACTCTGCAGCGGCAATGCTGAGCTGCAGAAGCTTGCTTTCTCGAGCCATTAAGAAAAAGAAAAAATCCAAAAACAAAAACAAAAAATCTGCTTCCAGAAAACATGAATCTCCACCGCACCAACTGCAAGAACTAGAAGACGTAGAAGAAGAAGACACAGAAGAAGGATTCAGCCTCAAATCCTCAGCTCGATCACAGTCTCATGGAGTGCAACCACTGGGTAATTTCTTCTGCAATCCCGGCTCAATCAACTCGAGAAACACTGGTCTGGGTAGCCTCCAACTTTTAAGTGATGAGCTAGTGCTTGATGTTTTAGGGTTTTTAGATGCAACCCACTTAGGAGTTTTAGCTACTGTTAGCAAATCTTTCTGTGTTTTCACTAACCATGAACCTCTTTGGAGGAATCTTGTTTTGGATAATCTAAAAGGTGAGTTTTTGTTTAATGGGTTATGGAAATCTACTTACATTGCTGCTTGTTATCCTTCATTTGATGTTGAAAATATTGGTGTTTTCGGTCGTTTGAGAATTAGAGATTTCTATTCTGATTATTTGTTTCAAAGTTGGTTATGTGCTAATCTTGAAATGAAACCTGAATGGCTTGGGAGAGATAATATTATTAGAAAGAAAGGTATCTCTGTTGAAGAATTTGTGTTGACTTTTGAGGAACCGAATAAACCGGTATTGCTAGAAGGATGTTTAGATAGTTGGGTTGCTTTGGAGAAATGGGATAGAGACTATTTAGTTAATGTGAGTGGTAATGTTCGGTTTTCGGTTGGACCAGTGGAGATGAGGCTTGAGGACTATTTTAGGTATTCAGATCAAGTAAAGGAAGAAAGGCCATTGTATTTGTTTGACCCGAAATTTGCTCAGAAAGTTCCGATTTTGGGTTCAGAGTTTGAGGTTCCGGTGTATTTTAGAGAGGATTTGTTTAGTGTTTTGGGAAATGAGAGACCAGATTATAGGTGGGTTATAATTGGACCAGCTGGGTCTGGTTCATCGTTTCACATAGATCCTAATTCAACGTCAGCTTGGAATGCTGTCATTAAAGGTTCTAAGAAATGGGTTTTGTTTCCGCCGGATGTAGTTCCACCAGGGGTGCACCCGAGCCCAGATGGTGCAGAGGTCGCATGCCCTGTTTCAATAATCGAGTGGTTCATGAACTTCTATGGCGCCACAAAGAATTGGAAAAAGCGACCAATTGAATGCATTTGTAAGGCTGGGGAGGTTATCTTTGTCCCAAACGGATGGTGGCATTTAGTGATCAACCTGGAGGAGTCTATAGCCATCACACAGAATTACGTAAGCAGGTACAATCCTTCTTTATTTTAAGCTTTTTTCCAAATTACAAAGTTTAAATATCTGCTTTAAGAATTCATCTTGATAGTGAATTTCATTTAAATGTGAACTGGATTAGTTGTTTGATTTTAGTTCTTTCATGTCTCCTTGTAAGATAGGCTTCTCAACAGAGATAAGTACCTCAAATGATAATTTAAAACTATAAATCATAAATATAAAAAATACAACGAATCAGTGATTTACTTGTTCTGTTTACAGTCAGACGTCAATTTAAGAACCATGGTCAACTGGGAGTCAACTTCGCTAGTTGTAATTAATTTAGGATGGTATTGACCTATGTTGTTGGGGTAATTTTACAACTATTGAGTTATCATAAAAGGTACATCACTTTAATTTGGGGTTGTTGGGGTCTGGCTTGGGGTGGAAGGTAATCATTTACACAAATATCCGTTTGCAGGAATAGATTTATGAACTTTAATTAAAATTAGTGTTTCCAACCATTCTCTATCTGGTCTCTAAACTAAAACAAAATTATTAGCTTGTGAAGGATTATTTCATGAAGTGGAACTTTCCAGTTTGTAAGTTTCAGAACTAATCAGGCATATCACTATCTGCATCTCATCATTTTGTTGCATGCAGTCACCTATTTTATGTATGCACTCATAACGTGAGTTGCTGAGATCATATACCGGAGAAATAGTGGACCCAATGCTGATCAAAGTGGCAATGTAATGTACTGTTTATTGAAGGGATTGAAAAATCTTCGGACATTAGTTGGTTGTGAGACATAGGAGATTATACAGTTTCTAACAGCCAAGTAGACCTAGTGCTTAATTAACTTCATTCCTTATTTCCTCCCTCATTTTGTTATGACTGTGAAAATAGATCCTACTTCTTTTAAATGATAATTGTTATTCAAATAGCAACATATACTTTTTGATGATATTGTATTGCATACTTAAAAGAGTTAAAGGCAACAAAATCACACATGTATACTGAAATTACAAGGTAAGAAAGATTTTAGATTAGAAAGATTTTTATCTAGAGGTTCTCATGTATTTTTCCGGCTATCATTGGGAGCTTTAAAATATCTTTACTGCTTAATACCTGACTTCAGCGCATGCCGTGTTGTTTAGAACCGTGATGATTAAACTCTTATTTACCTTATTATAGTTTTTGAAGTAGCTTATTCAAACTTTATGTTAGGCAGGAGCCATTACACCTCTGTAATATCTCAGGTTTAGGGGCAGAAAAGATTTATACATTCGATTTTCTGTATTACAGGAGAAATTTGTTGAATGTCTTAGATTTTCTTAAGAGGCCAAATGCAAGCACACTTGTATCCGGAACTAGAGACCGGGTGAATTTGCATGACAAGTTCAAGAATGCTATTGAAACCTCTTTCCCTGGAACTATTGATCAGTTGATGCAGAAAGCAGAGGAAAAGAAGGCTGAAGAGAAAAAGCCTTCCTTCTGGGATTCGGTAACAGATTCCAAGGTGGGGGCTTTCAAGTTCTCTTTTTGAATAAACACCATGAAAACCATACCTACAATCTCTGTTGTTACACCTGACTTCCATAGAGAGGATTATGATTTAACAACAGTTTTGACATTGATTCATCTATTTTACCTTCTGTACCTGCAGTTTTGAGTGTCCATTGTACATTGATGCAAGCAGCCAGTAGGCCTTGCACTATATGGCTCTTTTAATTATCATTTTTTAATTTATAATAGAAGCTTTTCATGCGAGATTATCAACATTCTATCCTGCTAATAACGTCTAGTCTGTATAGTTCTGGGCATGTGCATTAGAAACTATCTGTGAGGTTCAATTATTTCACCTCTTAATATCAAACTCAAACATTCATGAATATCAGTGTTGTAAAAGTCCCCAACTAGGTGCCACCTAGTCCCTAGTTGGCAATCTGCCGCTCCGACTAGTTGGTTTACTGTCTAGTTGCCCTAGTCGGTCAAAGTCAATGACTAGTCACCATTGACCGATTAGGTTGATTTTTTTTTTATTGACTTTTTGGAATTTGATTGAGTTTGTTAGATTTTGTTAGTTTTTTTATGGATTTTGATTCTTAATATTAAGTTTTTTGGGAATTTTATTTTCAATTTGAGGTTCAATATATGAAATAGTAAGAACATCGGCCTGGATGGTCACCACCAAACTAGTGTCTAGCGCTTTCTGCAACACTGGTGAATATAGAATTGATATATTGTTTAAGCGATAAATAATCAAATTCTTATTTGAGAATATACGTGTATCAAGAAATATGAAATTCAAAAAAAAAAAAAAAAAAAAAAAGATCTCGAGTGGAGACGGGCGATACTCCGGAAGATATATTATTACGGTTCATAACATTCAGGTGTCCACTTGATAGGAAACTTGTCAAAAGACGGGCGATACTCCGGAAGATATATTATTACGGTTCATAACATTCAGGTGTCCACTTGATAGGAAACTTGTCAAAAACTACCTAAAGGCATCGGGGTCCCCAAATATTCGGGGTAGGGGTGACTCGGTTCCGGTTCGAACTGGTCGGAACCGGTCCCGGTTCCGGTTCCGGTTCCGATTCCGGTTCCGGTTCCAATTTTTTCGGAACCGGCTGATTCGAACCGGATTCCGATTCCGGTTCTATACCGGCCGGTTTTTTTTTTTTTTTTTAAACCGTTGCCCCCAACGGTCTGCTGACGTCAGCAGGCCGTTGGGGGCTCCAACGGCTGCTTTTAAATTATTATTTCCCCCCCACCCCATTTCATTTTTTCTCACAATTATTTCCTCCCAATTCTCTCTCAATTCTCCAACTCTCCTCCAAGTTTCCAAATATTGTCAATTACTAAGTTTATAATATTTATTTTATTTGCAATATATTTTATTTGCAATTAATTTTATTTCCAATTTATTTTATTTCCAAATTCCAATTGTAAATTTCTAATTTCTCTCTCTATTCTCCAACTCTCCAAGTTTCCAATTCATTGTCAATTACTAAGTTTTTAATATTTATTTTATTTGCAATATATTTTATTTCCAATTTATTTTATTTGCAATTAATTTTATTTCCAATTTATTTTATTTCCAATTGTAAATTTCTAATTTCTCTCTCTATTCTCCAACTCTCCAAGTTTCCAATTCATTGTCAATTACTAAGTTTTTAATATTTATTTTATTTGCAATATATTTTATTTCCAATTTATTTTATTTCCAATTGTAAATTTCTAATTTCTCTCTCTATTCTCGATTCTCCAACTCTCCAAGTTTCCAATCCATTGTCAATTACTAAGTTTTTAATATTTATTTTATTTGCAATATATTTTATTTCCAATTGTAAATTTCTAATTTCTCTCTCTATTCTCGATTCTCCAACTCTCCAAGTTTCCAATTCATTGTCAATTACTAAGTTTTTAATATTTATTTCATTTGCAATATATTTTATTTCCAATTTATTTTATTTGCAATTAATTTTATTTGCAATTAATTTTATTTCCAATTTATTTTACAATTCAATTTTTAAATGGCAAGTGGAAGTGGAAGGGGTCACGGCCGTGACGGTCCTAGGCGTTCAATTTCGATGAGAGGTAAGGGTCATATGATCGATAATCTCGGTCGTGACGACACCGCCTATCACGAGTATTTGCAACGCCGGGACTATGCTGAAGACCTAGGTCTAAACTCTCATACTCCTCCTCTAATAATTTCAGAACCCGATCCCGATGACACCCCCCACCCCCCCAGCCCCAATTTGACAAGCCAGTCAGATAATATGCCTTATATTGATACACTTACAGATTTTAGATTTGATCCACAGGAACCAGGAGAGCAAGAAGATCTGATACAGAGGCAGAGCAAATCTGATCTCTTCACAAAACATATGAAGAAAATTAGGCAAGAAGATGGGAGCTTTGTAGTGGCTTGCAATTACTGCAGCAAAGTATATAAGTGGCATAAATCTGGAGGACATGGCACTTATCGGAAGCATATTTTAGCTAAACATCCAGAAGCAGAGACCAGATCGAGGTCACAAACACAAATTCCCAGGTACGCTATTCCTAACCAACAATTATTTCGTTATACTGATGAACAAAATAGAGAAGAATTAGCAAGAATGGTAGCAGTAGAACACCCATCATTCAGTTTTGGTGAAAGGGTTGGTTTTGTTAATTATTGTCGAAAAGCATTAAACCCTGCTGCATGCCGTGTTCCTAGAACCACGCTCACATCAACACTTGAAAAGATTTATTTAAAAGAAAAAAAGAAGTTAGAAATTTTTTTTGATAAATATATCGGTCATGTTTCCGTATATGCCGACATATGGACTAACCATTAGAAATCGCATTCATACTTGGGTGTCACTTGCCATTTTATGGATGATACATGGACTATTCAAAAAAGAATTCTTGGATTTAGAGTTTTTGATGATGCACACACTGCTTATAATATTTTTAGACAGCTTAGAATTATTTTTGCAGAGTATAAAATTGAAAGCAAAATTTTTGCAATTGGTTTTGATAATGCTTCTGCCAATACCGCTGCTATTCCATCTTTACTTGATTTATGCAAACCTTATCTTGGTGGTACATTTTTTCATCAAAGATGTGCATGCCATGTTTTAAATTTATGTGTTCAAAAAGGATTAGAAACTCTTGAACATTTTATTCTACCTATTAAAAAAGCTCTAATGTATTTGTGGAAACATTCTTCTACAATGAATGCATGGGTAAAATATTGTAAACAAAATGGTAGACGTGTCGTTAGATTTTCTCGTGATGTTCCAACACGTTGGAATTCTACTTATAAATTGCTTGCTCAAAGTTATGAATATAGGGATTTATTAGTTTCTTTTATTCAATTTCATGTTACCCACCTTCAACTTTATCAATCACATTGGGATGCTTGTTACAACGTTTTCAATTTGTTATCCATCTTTAATAATGCTACACAAAATTTATCTGGTGTTTATTATCCTACAACTCATTTATTTATTTTTGAAAGTATTAATATTGCTGGTGCATTTTGTCATTGTGAATCCGACATATCAATAGGGGAAGCCATTCATGCTATGAAGCTAAAATGGTTGAATTATTATGAGGAGATTCCAAATATTTATTTGATTGCCATGATTTTTGATCCACGTTGTAAATTAGAGAGTATGTCTTATTATCTAAAAGGTTATTATGGGGTCGAAGGTTTAAAAATGAAATATGATATTGAAGCATGTTGTGCTAGAGTTAAGAAATTATTGTATGATTTATATGATGAATATTTTACAATTTATGGATCGTCACTGAACTTAGATGCTACACATACACAAACTACATCTCAGGCCCCAAAATCCTCCTCCTCCGGATTTATAGAGTTAGGGTATAGTATGTTATCCAAAAAATCCAAAAAACCTAGATGTGCTTCTTCATCAAACACCGATAAGTATTCCGAGCTGGAATCTTATCTAAATACTCCTTTTGAGTTTATAGAAGATACGCCAGGGAAAAAATTTGAAATCTTACAATATTGGAAAGAGCACGCAGTGTACTATCCAATCATGGCTATGATAGCCAAAAATATTTTTTCAACACCAGTTTCTACAGTGGCAGTGGAACAAGAGTTCAGCGCTGGAGGAAATATTCTAGATGAACAGCGTTCTTGCTTAACTCCAAAATCACTACAAATGCAAGTTTGTGTAGATGATTGGACAAAAACACAATACAAACAACAAGAACTTCAACAAGACCCAACATACGACTTCTTCAAAGATGACGAACCTGATACAGGAGCAGCGGGGCCAGAATAGCAGATTTACAGTACAGACTACAGAATACAGATGGCGCCAAACATGCAATAAAAGGTAAGAGAACTACGTGGAACTACGTCGCCTTTGATTCCTCTAAATCCCCCAAGAGGATACGTAGGCAATTTAATTGTGGTAAAAATTAAGTGCAAGGCTAATAACTTTACATTTATTTTTAGTTTTATTTTAATTTAATTTTGTAATTTGTCATTTATTTATTATCGAATTTCAGGTGACCTAATTCCCTAATACCCAATGAAATGTAATTTATAATTTGTCATTTTGTTTATTTTTATTTTTATTTAATATTGTAATTTGTCATTTTGTTTATTTTTATTTTAATTTAATTTTGTAATTTGTCATTTTGTTTATTTTTATTTTAATATTTTATTTACAACTACAACTTACAATACAACTATACATTTATACAAGTCTAAATTATTATTTTTTATTAACAAAGGGAAAAAAAAAAAAATTTCCGATTCAGAACCGCCAGTTCCACCCATTCGAGGAACCGGAACCGTCGGTTTGGAACCAGAACCGAAACCGAACCGGAACTGCGTCACCCCTAATTTGGGGTCGATAGCATCCGATAATTATTAATATCTTATATACCCATAATTGCTATTTATCAACAAACCCCCTACAAGGCTACAACATAGACAACGAATTGATTTAGTTTTGGAGAATGAGTGGCATTAGTAGCTCAATATTGAAAACACTAAGACTGAAGAATCCAAAACTTTTGTTGCTTGAATTTTGTTCTTGTCTCTCCCACTTGAAGATCATCCATGGTCATATGATCAGAACCCATTCCATCACTGATGTTTTCTCAGCGAGTCGCTTAATTGCCTTCTGCATAAACCCTACATTTCAATCTAACTTACTGACTTATGCCTTCTCCATCTTCTCTCAACTTGAAAATCCCAATCTCTTTATCTACAACGCATTGATTCAAGGTTTTTCAGCAAGTGAAAACCCATCTCAGTCTTTGCATTTCTATACACAGTTGCAATCTCAGGGTCTGTTTCCAGATAACATAACCTTCCCATTTTTGGTCAAAGCATGTACTAAATTGGGCTCTGTTTATATGGGAATTCAAGTCCATGCTCAGATTATCAAACATGGACTTTTAAACGATGTTTACGTGCAGAATTCTCTTGTTCACATGTATGCTACTTTCGGTGATATAAAGGCGGCAGGTAATATATTTAGAAGAATGCATCGTTCGAACGTGGTTTCTTGGACTTCAATGATTGCTGGTTATAGCAAATGTGGGGACGTTAAATCTGCGCGTAAGTTGTTTGATAAAATGCCTGAGAAGAATATGGTTACTTGGAGTATAATGATTAGTGGGTATGCGAAAAACAGTCGTTTTGATAAAGCTGTTGAGTTGTTTCAGGTTTTGCAATCAGAAGGTGTAAGAGCAAATGAGACGGTTATGGTTAGTGTGATATCTTCATGTGCTCATTTGGGTGCTCTGGAACTGGGAGAAAAAGCTCATGAGTATGTAGAGCGAAACAATTTGGATGTGAATTTGATACTTGGAACAGCACTCGTTGATATGTATGCAAGATGTGGATGTATAGAGAAAGCCATTCGGGTTTTCGAGGAGTTACCGGAGAGGGACACACTGAGTTGGACTGTTCTCATTGCAGGACTTGCTTTGCATGGATATGCAGAAATGGCACTTAAGTACTTCGAAGAAATGGTGAACAAAGGTTTAACCCCTAGAGACATAACTTTTACGGCAATTCTATCCGCTTGCAGCCATGGAGGATTGGTGGAGAAAGGTTTGGAGATATTTGAAAGCATAAAAATAGACTATGCCATTCAGCCTAGGTTGGAACACTACGGATGTGTGGTTGACTTGCTAGGCCGAGCAGGGAAGTTAGCAGAAGCTGAGAAGTTTGTTCTCGATATGCCCATCGAGCCCAATGCTCCGATATGGGGGGCACTGCTCGGAGCTTGCAGGATTCACAAGAATGCAGAAATCGCAGAAAGAGCGGGAAAGGTACTGATTCAGTTGTTGCCTGAACATAGTGGCTACTATGTGCTACTCTCAAACATTTATGCACGCACCGACAAGTGGGAAAGTGCTGAAAATATGAGGAATATGATGAAGTTAAAAGGAGTTAAGAAACCACCCGGTTATAGTCTAATCGTAATGGAAGGAAAAGTTCATAGGTTCACCATGGGAGATAAATTGCACCCGGAAATAGAGAAGATCGAGAGAATGTGGGAGGAGATTCTTAGGAAGATTAGATTGGCAGGTTACAGTGGGAATACTGCAGATGCATTGTTTGACATAGATGAAGAGGAGAAAGAAAATGCGCTATACAGGCATAGCGAGAAGCTTGCCATCGCATTTGGTATTATGAAGACCAAAGCTGGAACACCAATTCGAATAGTGAAAAACTTGAGAGTTTGTGAGGATTGCCACACAGCTACAAAGTTTATTTCAAAAGTTTTTCAGCAAGAGTTGATTGTAAGAGATCGGAACCGGTTCCATCATTTTAAGGAAGGTGGGTGTTCTTGTATGGATTACTGGTAAGAATGTCTAGACTCTAGTTGACATTTAATACCATCCTTGTAAGCTTTACTCGCATGGTGATCTTCTCTTCACATAAATTGTCAATAACTTGGTTTAGTACTTTGGACGGCATGATGAATTTGGAGACAATTAGAAACAGTTTCAGACTTCATTAACAAGAAATGAAAACCAATCTCGTCTTGGCTTATTCACTGTTGAATGAGATAATACAAGACATTGAGGAGGTAAATAGTTGATCAAATTAATTCAGCATAACTTTTCATGGTTGCAGAGCTACTAGTGATAGTAAAGCAGGTTATACAGGAGAGAGAAAAGCTGTATAAGAACCATCGCTGTGTTCCAAGCCTTTTAAATAACCCAACTGCAAGTAGGGAGTGATGATAGCTTCTGAAATACCAAAAGGGCAGGTCGGCGGCGAGTCTTCACCCGCTGTGGCTTGAGTATCAGATTCATCCAATGTAGCTTTAGTATCAGATTTTTCCGCGGTGGCTTGAGTATCAGATTTTTTAGAAACTGCACCGAGTGCAACGTTCAAGCCAACTGATGTGCGATCTGTCCTAAAGCTAACATACAAATAAAAAAAAATATAGTTAAGTACCGAGACGTTGTATTGATTATGGTAAACGTTCTGCTATCAGCTATCCACATTATAAGGAACTTTCTATTCTAAAGGGAATGACAAAAAGGGTTCTACTGTTTTGCTCTTATATTGAGTTGATACTAGGAGGGAAGAATTACCTATAATGAAAAAATAAAAATGCATGAACAATTAATTTATGGAATCAACTCCTCATGATATCTCTGGGTTTGTTCAGATATAGAGGTTTAGATTGGACTGACATCATAACAATTTATGGTACCTGGTCTCAAAGCTCCCTCCTTCAGAGCCCATGATTGAACATACATTGCAGATAATCCAAGGTGGAAGATATGCATCCTTAATTTCAACGCTACAGCAGGAACCGGATGATGAACCTTGTGTAGTTTTACCATCTTTTGAGACGGATCCTTTACGGGGAGCAGCAATATTATCGGAATTTTTCATCTCTGTGCAGGTAACCTGCAAAACAAGATAAAATACAGATATACCTCAATGTTTTCACGGCAGAAGGCAAGAAAAAGAAACATTTTCTGGATCTAGTTTTCAACAATACAATGCTTATTTGGGACTCTGATGAAAGGCTAAGAAACTGCAACAATCACGCTAAACAACAAATTATCTCCTCCATAAAAGACTGTAAAGGTAACAGAAAATTCTGCAGTTGGACCGTGCCATAGATAATCAGGGCATGAACTCGGACACTGGAAACTGAGATAAGCAAAAAGAATTTTAAATTGAAATGGAGGCCATCAAATGTCTAGGAAGTACAATTCTAGCATAGGAAAATAAAATAGCAACAGAAAGAGTTTCTTTTTTAGTATATTTTCAAATTTCATGATACCAATAAATATATAATCCGTGGATTAAGAAAACTTTATAGCACCTACCTCTGGAGCAGAAAGAGAAGCATTCTGGAACGGAACAGGTGAATACAATATAGGAACATCCACAGCCGTCAAAAAAGTCAAGTAAGATCTGAAAACAGCCACAGGAACGGAAGTGAGATCCATTAGCCAAGGTAATAGAGATCATGAAAAAAGTATTCAATCAATTAGTCAGATTCCAATGTATCTGGTAATAATATAGCCCAAGTTACTAATGGAATTCTCTTTAAACATGTACTTACCGATAATTTAATAGAAATTCATATAAAGCATGTACATTTCTATTGTCGCCGAAAGCCAGCAAAGATTCAGTAGTATTATCAATATCAGACAAAGAAGTCCACCTTCGAGTCTGCATTATTTTCAGTGAAAAGTCCCAATGAATTTTTAAGCACAAGAGATAACTTCAATAGAAGCGGACCGACGCCTTGAACTTCATAAATCAACAATACAAAAAGTTCTGGCCAACTAATAGAAAAAGGATGCTATGAAAAGTATAGACAGAAACCTGGCCCAAGTTCTGCTTCTCGATTTCTGAGAGCTCGACCAGATCTTCAGTGGTAACTTGCTCAACTTTAGACCGACAAAGAGGCATGGAGAAACATACATCCTAATCAACATTATCCACAACCAAAAGAAAAGGTGTCAAAACATCATTTAATAATAAAAAAATGTTCTACACAGTATATATAGACGCCAGCAAACAAATTTTATTACAATAATGGATTATCCATAACTTCCTACAAAGGAGACTAGACAAGTAACAGGGATAATTTCATGATCTAATCGTATACAAGAGTTAAGGCTAATCTGTCAACAATTGTACACCAGGTTCCGGAAAACCAAGATCCAATTAGGTTTCTCTCTTCAGGTTGCTGAATCGTATAACTGCTGATAACTAAATTGACCTAGATATAGTCTCAAGTAAAATTTTGCATGAGCAAAGACATTAACCCAGACAGTTACTTATGCATATGTAGTGTTTGCATCTTAACTTATATTTCAATTATAAACGCTATAGCTTGGGCTGGAACCTTGTGACTCTGTTACTTCAATTTTGAAAACAGAAATAGTATTAATGAAAGATCTTATGACAAAGTAAAAGCCAGCCGCTATTCATCTCCTCTATTTCCTCAGTAAAAAAATAATAATAATAATAATAATAAATTAAAAAAAAATAAAAACTAATTGAACCATATTTAAAATTTCTTAAAGCACAAAAATAGAATCGGGATTATGATATAAGAACTAATGATCCAGAATTATTTTGGAGGGTCTATCGAAAGCAATATTATGTGCATCTTACATGCTCTTTCAGCAATGACCTCAAGCCTCTGGTTGACTGGGAGATATATGCATTGCACGAGTGCTTGTTTGTCCCCATGCCATCAGAACCCGTGAACATCACCACAAAATATGAAGTACACACTAGAAAATTTCTAAAACACAGTTAATTAATATCTAGTTAATATTCAACTAGAGAAGCTGATAAGAACATAAGATTCCACATATTAACCCTTCTTTTACCATAAAAGATATTGCAAACGTTCTTCCGAAGCATGAAGTAAACACTTCGAAATGACTCTTCCCATGCTACTTGCCGTTTTCTCAAGAAATCCATTTCCACTGAATAAAAAGGCAAGTAGATTAAAGAACTTCATAAAAGAGAGGAGGGGATGGAGAATCATGCTTGAGTAAAGGTCTCATTGAACAAACCTCCCTCTGCTGCTGATGAAGTCAATACGGATATGAGAGAAGGTGGTAGGGTAGACTGAGGGTAAACCCATGAATGCAAGGCTTTAGAACTCAAAATTTGGGTAGTTGATGCAATCCCTGAGCTGCTGCTATCTTCAGAAAAACCAGAACGGGTGAACCGTGGCAAACCATTGTAGACACTGGACATGATTGACCTATGAATCCTAAAAATGCAAAACACAGGTTAATCAAACGACATCCCACAAAAAAAAGGAACAAAGATATGAACAGATATGAAATAAAAAATCCAAATGAATGCAGGATGCGCTTCTCATGTGAAAAGATAACAAGTTACAGGTATTAATTCTTCAGTATACTCGATATGATATGGCACTGGCATCTTGGAATTACTTTTTAGCATCAAAGTTTATAAAGATGGTTTATAAGTAGAATTTAATAATACGTTGCCTATGTGAATACAGAAAATCTTTTAGTTCCTTGAATAGAAACTAAATTATTTCATCCGGCCGATAAAATGTTAGACTTAGAAACCCGAAAAATGGAATTTCTTAAATATATGAAGCTTTCAAGTAAGATCTACAGAATAAACATAAAAAAAGGTGAGGGTACTCCACATTGAGCTAATACTTTGTATTACTGAAATACTATTTTAGTTGAGAGTTCACAATAATCTTTTGGAAAATTTCAAAAAAAGAGAAGTCATGTTTCTATGAGAGATGATAAAACTCAGCTCAGCAGCCCTTCTTCCCATCTATTTCCTATAGGTAAAATATCACTCTTGTGAAAGAAAATATGAACCAATGAATCTTCTGAATCAGAGAAAAAAAAACATCTATGCAAGACCATATAAAGTTAACCAAGTTCCAACCAAAAGCAGTTTCAATGAGCAAGCAATGTGTCGGTCAAAATAAACCCACCAAGTGATGAGATTAAAATATGATAAAAGAGCATGTATGAACATGCCCAATTACACCACTTGTACAGTATGCATGACTCTCCATCTCATACTCTAGTACTGGACATATACAACCCGTACACAAGTTGCAATCCATATAAGTAGCTTTAGAAATAATTATCGAATTCACATATATAAAAACCACGTAATATAGGAGATAGACATCCTCAAGTGTCAATGTATAGTTTTGGCACAATATTTGATAAATCTACAAATGTTTTGTTAGATTACCGCTAGACCCAAAAGCTTAATCTCATAAAGGCCTGAACAATAGCATTTGAGCACTTTAAAGCTTCTAGTGTTTCCAAAAAAACTCCAACTAGAAGCATTAATATGGTTGTCAAAAGTAATAAAAGAATTTCTTTTGTGGCTATGAGTTGGACCCAAATGCATCCATAATAAAATGGCACCAAAACTACTGGCAGCATTATAAAGTAAAGGGAGAAACAACAGCCTCAAGTATGCAAGTTTATTCACCAGTTCACGGAGAGAGAGGAAACCACTCGCATATAAGTTTTCAAGGTAAAATCCAGAGGAACTTTTTGCCCTGGAATATGGCATTCTGAGCAGAAACCGCCTGAAAGAGCTGATGAAGGGTCGGCTAAACTCTTGGAAGAATCAGCAGCTAAATCGGAAACAGATTCTCGAGCAACAAGTCCTTTTAAAGCTTTATCCTATAAAAGTAGATGATAATAAATTAAAAACTGATACATTCAAGCAGTTAGAAAGGAAGGCCGCTAAGAAAAAGAATACCAAGTCAACTGTAGCCAAGCCAGATTGTCTTTCACCACCCGATGAAAGCTCAGTAACACTACGAAATGTACTTTGGATACACTTTTCAATCGTTTGACGAGGTTGCACCGATGCTTCATCAGAAGATACAGAATTACCAGGACTGCAAGGAGATAATTATATGGAATCAATAGAAAACTAAGAAAGAAAAATACAACATATAAGTTAGTTGCACTTTGCTGGAGGCATACCCTGAAACTTTGTCTCTTTTCTTGGTAGCCATATTTGGAAGCATAGAGAGAGTCTTCAGGCCAGTAGACTGCTGGATTGAATTATTTTCCTACTCATACATAAAGTTGAACAAATAGATAAAATAATCTTATACATAGATCAACTGCATCTACAGTCATAGATGTAAAACACAAACAAAAGTTATCCTGCAAAACTAGGAAGTCATATATATATGAAAAGGCATATTAACCTTAGCATTTTCTTTTCCGGAAAGCATCCTAAACCTGGATTTTTTGGCAGGAAATACTCCATCCATACGGGTGTCAATGTATTTCGGATTTCGCAATGATTCTGATTTCTTGATCCCATTAACCACTTCGATAGTATTACTGAGAGATAACAACCAAAATCAACCTTGAGAGAGAGAGAGAGAGAGAGAGAGAGAGAATGTAGTGGTGAAAGACTTACTGCGTAGAACCAAGCAAAGGCTCAGGAGATTCATCTACAAGCTCTATAACATTTTTCCGCTTCAACTGTTCTCCCTGTCATGCAAACATGAATTCTAAATCTATAAGAACCTCTCCAAACTTACAATTTCTCAATTTTAATTTTTTTTGTAAGGCTTCTGGAGAGTTGCAATTAGATACAAGTATACAACTAAGATTTTTGCACTCTAATTCAGCAATACGTATCAGTTTCCCTTAGAAATACGAATACCAAGAGAGTAGATATAGTACATGAAACTACTGTTAAACAAGAGGTCAACTTGCAGCACATCAAGTTTTTTAAACAGTGCACGCAGATGTTACAAGTACAAATGAGGTAAGTGTCCAACGTAAATACGTAATAGTATAAGGTTATCCCATAGGCTATGAATCACAAAAACATACTATAAGTCTAAAATACCCTCAAAACTAGCTACCCTCTTGCTTAATTGACTTAACAACACATCCTCCAGACTAGACTAGCCCTCACTAGGTTTTTCTCCAAATGCTTCACAAATGCTCCAAAACACTAGGTTTTTCTGCCCACATCACAAAAAGAAGGTATCACAACTTCTCTATAAGAACAGAAAAGAAGTGAATGAAGATACCGAAAGGGCTTGAAACATTAGGCATTGGTGCATTGTGGAAATGCAAGGATTTAAACTTTGACTATAGGTTCTGAAAACATAATTGATAAGTGAAGTAAATAAAGGCAACAGGCAACAACATGATGGCAATGCCATACAACATGAGGGAACAATCAAAATAGCAGTTTCAAGATTGAGTATGTATCTGATGTGTGCCTCAACTAAACCTTGTTTTCAATTGTAGCATTAAGCCACTATGATGCAAGCCAAGCCACAGCTGTAATTTGTATATGTCCATTATTAACATCTTCTTTTTGTCTATTACATGGATCAATTCTATAACGCTAGCTTGTAAAAAGAAGCACGATATACTATTTCATAACTCCCTGCAAAATTGCATCTTAAGTAGCCATTATCACCCCACGGAAGAAATGCATTCAATTCTCAATTTTTACAGCTCTTTCAAAAGCATCTAAACTCCAGCGATTGATATCTACAGATCCCTCAAAATTTATTCACAGATCACAGTGCAACCCAATTAGAAGCCATCCACAAACTTCCAGCACATTTAACATGCAGACAAAATTGACAAAAGAGAAAAAGGGTCTAACAGAGAAAGGCAAACATTTGAAAAACTAAATAAAAAAGATTGAAGGAATTCACTAATCAAAAATCTCAGCAACAAATCATCAATAAATGCATGAAAGAAGAGTGATTAAAAATTAATATTTCTTCATTACATCAACTTTTACAGAAAAAGTAAGAAAACAGCCTGCCCTGCTATACATAAATGACTCACCAACAAGGTCAGATTCGCATGAAGCCACAATTACAAGTGCAAACTAAGGTAAAGAAGAACATTACAATATAAACTTAATATAATGCCCAAAACTAATAATCCAGAACTGAAGAAGATGGAACCAAGAGTGTCAAATGCCTAGTGATTCACATTATTCCATATTTTCTGATTTCATAAGAGAAAACGCAAAGCAAGCATTTAGATAAATGGGGAGTTGTTCATCATATGTGTAACAAGCAATTTTTTTAAGTAGAAGACAGAGGCATGGAAAAGAAGAAGATTTCAGCAACTTACTCTAAGCTCTGATGGAGTCTTCCTTTTGACTGTCGGGCCAACCTTAAGAGAGCCTCCACCGATTTGAAGAGAATTAGATGGTAATGCACCAGCTGCAGCAACCTTTGCCATGCTGTAACCTCAAAGACTGTGATGGAAACTCTTTACCAATCAGTTCAGTCACTGTAACTGATTAAGCCTCTGTTCAATAGGCAATAATTTTATTACTGATTATTGCATCTTTTCTCATTGCACCCTGCACAGTCTGCACATCAGTATAATTTTTATTTTTATTTTAAATATTACAATAATTCGGGGCTAAGGCTAGGAAAAGACTCGAATCTACGGGTCTGGTGTGGGAATGAGGAGATTAACCATTTGTATATACAAACTTCAATATTATATTATATATATATATATATATTAATAATTTCTCAATGAATCTCCAAAAACAAAATTGGTCAGAAAGGACACACTAAACTGGCAAAATTATAATGATGAAACTTGAAATAAAAAGAACAAAAAGCTACGAATACCTTATTATCAAAACACCAAAACAGAAAGATATTTACACAAGATTATTTTTCATCTTCAACTTGAAAGAATTTTTACTCACATTTAATACCTTTTCAATTCCTGGAATAAGTGATCCAATGTGGTATGCAAGGCAGTCTGGCAGGACAACCACAAGCTCTCTCAAAACAGAAAATGCACCAACCTGCAGTGCAGACATATGAGACACTTATACTAAAGTGATCACAGGACAGATAATCCATAACAGATATCAACTATTCTTACCTAAAGACATATGAGACACTCATACAAAAGTGATCACAGGACAGATAATCCATAACAGATATCAACTATTCTTACCTTTGTCTTAATAGATTTCTCACGAAGTTGTCTATTTATAGATTTCACAATCTTTGGAACTTCTTGCTTCAATAACCATCTTGGACTGCACAAAATTGGCATTAACTTTACATACCAGTAGCATCAACATGGAAGGTCTAACTTCTAACCAGGATATTACAACAATCACAACGCAGAAAGAAGAAACCTATTACTTAACCCAAAATATATATATATATCAAAATCAAATGCATTGTGTTGAACTCAAGCCATATCAACATTTTCGAATGCATTATATAAAATTCATTTTATTACTGCCTTTTTCTAAGCAGCTATTATAAAAAGATGTCAAAAGCATTATATAATACAAAATTTGCTTCTTCTTTTTTTTTTTTTTTTTTTTTGAAACAGCAGTTTTATTGATCAAAAACTCCAAGAGGCAAGGGTACAAGCAACCAAAAGCAAAGATAAGCAAAAGGAGGGTAGCAGATACAATACGACCCCAAACAAAGCCAACAAAAACACAAAAGAGAACCCAAACTCCACCAGAACAGAGGATGCACAAAACCAACAAAACTACAGCGAATAACAATCAAAACAAAGAAAGCTAAACCAGAAAGGAAACTCAATCAACAAGCACCCCATTCCAATCTGTCATCACGAAAAAGTGACAACAAAAAAGTGAAGAAATTTTTAGAAATTTATCAAAAAATTGCAAATTATACCAGAAATTAATTGATTAATTGAGGATGTAGAGAGTAGAGATTGGAGTTGCTAGTAAAGATATCTTACCAGAAATTAGATTGAGAGAAGAAACATAGAGTGAACCAATTTGGGGATTTAGGGATTCACTTTCTCAGATAGAATGATTTTTAGGGCTTTAGGTAAACATGAGAGGGATTTTGGCAGAGGTAGAATGATTTTTCGATTTTGACACGAAAATGGCGTTGTTTGCGGATTTGCTCGCCAAGAAGGTTTCTAGTATGGGTGGTGATTTTGTTTAGTGGGGTGACACTTGATGTGTTTTTTGTTTTGGGTGGGGTTTTTGTGCTGTGGAGTGTCACTTGTTGTGTTTTCTTGTTTTGGGTTTGGATTGCTCTGCTCTGGTTGTGTTTTTCTGCTGTACTTTCTGTTTGCTCTTGCGGTTCTGTTGTGCCTTGGTGGCCTGGGTTGCTCTTTTGTTGTTTGCGTTTTCTTTTGGCTTTGGTCGGCCCTTAATAATATTTCTGCTATTCAAAAAAAAAAAAAAGTTAGATCTAATGTCGAATCTAAAAGATTCAGATCGATTTTGCCCTAAGTTGATAAGGTTAGGGCAAAATTTGACGAAATGAGACGGAGAGAGAGACTCGATAGAAAATGCGGCAAAGTGGAAATAGATTTGAGTTTTTGAGTTTGCTTGCTTTGAACAATTTGATTTCCCTCCTCTGATTCACGCCGTTACCGTCTGTTGGTGTGGAAGAGTAACGACCGTTAAGTATGATGGGTTTAGGGGTGTTTATCGTACTCGCTGCCAGGGAGTAACACGTGTCTGTATATAAAACATGAGGAAATTACAATAGACTCCCTAAGGTTTGGGACCAAGACGCCTGGACTGGAGGGGTATTTGGCTTGAGTGATCCACCGTGATATGACTCGTGTGCTATTTTGTTACAGTGAATATACTAGGGTGTTAGCAGCCAGCAGAGCCGGCCCTGGGGGCGCCAGGGGCGGCGCACTCGCCCAGGGCCCAAGAAAAAAGGGCCAAAAAAGGGGGCCATTGTTTTTTTGTTTTTTTATTTTTAGTGCTGAATTGAATGGGTTTGATTCAGATAAAAAAGGCCCTAAATATCAAAAATAATATGGTTAATATTAAAAACTCCCCCTCACCTTTGAATTATTATTGGATATATAGTTATAAATCCTTTTATTTTAGAAACCCAATAACTAACACCGTTAGTATTTCGTTTGAATTGACTGAGTTTGATCATTAAAAAGCCTAAAATATCCCTATTTAAACTTCAATTGTATGAATTGACTATTTTACCCTCATGCTTTTACCAAATAAATTAATAAAATGTTGCAAAAAGGTGAAAATGTTAACTTGCAAATGAGAAGTTATTTTGTAGACAATTTTATCCCTGAAAATAATAAAATTACAAATGAACCAAAAGCATTGAAAATGAGTATTTGCTTAAATTTATAAAATAAAATAAAAAACAAATAAATACATAAAATAAATACATATTCTGGTTTATTTTCAATGTTTTTGGTTCATTTGTAATTTTGTTATTTTTATGAATAAAATTGTCCATAAAATAACTTCTCATTTGCAAGTTAACATTCCCACATTTTGTATCATTTTATTAATTTTTATTTGGTAAAAGTATTAGGGTATAATGGTCAATTCATACAATTGAAACTTAAATATAGACATTTTAGACTTTTTATTGGTCAAACTCAGTCAACACAAACGGAATGCTAACGGTGTTAGTCTATAGTGGAGGTTTCCAAAATAAAAGTATTTGTAATTATACATCAAATAATAGTTTAAATGTGAGAGAAGGTTTTTAATATTAATCCAAAATAATAATAACAAATGACCCGATTATCTGGGACCAAGATCCCCTACCCAGGAAATTAAAGTTTTTTTTTTTTGAATTGATTTAAAGTTTTCTTTTTTCTTTTTATAATCGATTTTGAAATTTCTTTTTAGTTATGTGATGTGTACCATGTATGCTCAGTTGCTCACAAGGGGCCTACTTTTTAGATTTTGTCCAAGGGTCTCTTAAAAGTCACGATCGGCTTTGACAGTCAAAATATGGTTGGTATCACTAAACAACTATATCGTTGTGGTTTCAAGTTGTATCCGCTCCTTAAAACTTTGAAATATTGTAATATTTAATAAATAATAATAATAATAATAATAATAATACTTGGATGTATAGCAACTTGTTGCAGTAGAAAAATCTGAACATCTAATCACTTCTAGGCTTCCAACAGACCCAATTGCAGCCTTGCGCTTCAGATCAGTACCAAATAGAGCAAATAGGATTACTTGGACTTTTCAAATCAACACTGCCTTGGATGCCTACACTTTTCTTTCATTTATATTGTTTTGTTTTATTCAATTAGTAAAAATCGTCAAAATTGACCCCATAAATTATATAAAATTCATTTTTAATAGTATATGAAGTTTTATCTAATAACGACATTGTAAAAAATAATCCAGTCCATAACAACAAATTATGAAAATGTCATGTAACATTTTTTCTATTTTTTTTTTTTTTTTAAGTAAGATCTTGACAAAAATTTACCATCTTCTAGAAAACAGTGAAATCTTGACTTTTTAAAAAATAAATAAATGAAATAGTCCCTCTAAAGTCCAAACCATATATTTAACTCTTTGTACAAGAAAATTACTGAAGTAATCCTCTAGAATCTAATTTGCCCGTTTCATATTTATTTATTTATTTGTCTCTTCCTCTGCAAACAAACAGCGTTGTTGGGAAAGGCTTGCCCCGGCGACATTGTGCCTAGGCAAGCATTGCCCAGGCAACGCACCGTCGATGCCATCTCCGACGAAGAGAGATGATAGAGAATTTAAGAAGTATTTTTATATGAGAGTTTTAAAAACTTGCATGAGACCATTTATAAAATTGTGCCATATTATAGTGGTTTATATTTATATTGGAAATATAAAAATATATTTTAAAACTTTAATTCGGCCGGTTTCACCACATGTCAATAAGATTGTTCCACACAAGTTTTTATCGGCCGTTAAACTATTATCCTCACGATTTTGGTGTGTCTAATGTATCTGGCAATGGATCGTGTTATTACGAATATGTGTCGTTTCATATTTAGATCGTGTTAAAATTGTCTCATCCGAACACGAACCGTTAGCTTAATGGATTTAAATATAAAACTCAAAACCATTTGTTAAATTAATGGGTATCCCGACTCGACCTATTGCAAAATGTTATATTTGAAAATTATTAAAAAGTTGTAAATAAATAGTACTAAGCATGATCAAACTCATGCAATCAAGTCCACCATAGGTTCCAACAATCTATCGAAAACATATTATTTTAAGAAAAACAAAAATAAACAACTTGAAAATGAAATGTAACATGGCTTCCATAAATCTTCATTATGTTGCGATTTAGAATCTCAATCTTCACTTACGATTACAAATGTTAAATTGCTTGTATTAGAAGATGACTACTTTTAGAGTTTTAGGATTATAGTTAGAATATACTCATATAGTGATACAATCAATTTATAGTTTTAGAGTTTTTAATTTAATTTTTATAATTAATTATTAAAATATATCCTAAAGTAATTATAGAGATATTTTTTTTTATAAATTCAACAACTTTAATAAATTTATTTACTATTGAGTCAGTAAATACAAAGTTTTTTTTTTTTTTAATATAAATTTCATAAACATATATGTATATATATTTATTAAAAATCCTTATATTAATAAGTTATAACGAATTAATGGTTTTTCAAAGGTGAATTCAAAACTTACCCATTATATTATGGTTTTTAATGACTCATTAACAATCCGATTCAATAAACTAGACCCATCATGTGAAATTTTGTCGGCCTAATGGCTAAGTTGCTTTACCTGGTGGCGTTCCTACTAAGGATTATATCATGAAGGTAACTCGTTCCATGATTCTCTAAAATAATCAACTAAAGAGATTAATTGTTTTGACTTCTTCGTATCATATAACCAATCAATGTAGTAGAATTTTCAACTACAAATATTTAAATATATCTCACTTTCAAACAAGTCTGGGTAAATTATTGTTAAGATAACGACAAAATATTTTCCCTAATTGTCATCTACTCATCTTCCTCTTTTGATTCTGTTCTTTACGGTATTAAAAATTGTCTTCCAACTTCAATAAAAAAAAATACCTAGTCTGCATTAGCAGATAGTGTCAAAAAAAAATTATCTTCCAACGAAAACATTCTATGGTTTAAAAGTTTACTTTTAAAAAATATATATATATATATAAATATATAATTAAGTGATAATTAGTGCAACCACGTTCATAAAAACGAGATTGTGGGTTAGAGAACTTATAGTAATGTTTACCTCCAAAAACTCTCAAATTTGTAATAATTAGAACAACAAAAAATTGTTTATTACGAGATCATTAGTACAAATTAAGAATAGCTAACAATTTCCCTGAATCAAATACTAGATAATAGATAGAAAAAGCACTTGGATAAACTATATTTGCCAATGCTAGCTAGCTTTTGATGCACGTTATCAAGAACAACACTTCCAAATTAACAATGATCTTCTGCCAATTAACTAAGTATATATATATATCAATGTCATCTTAGCCACACAACAGAAATAAATTGGGAACAAAAAAGTAACACGTAACTCAAGCATAATTTAATTTATTAATATCAATTATTAGTTGACAAACTTTACTTTTAATTTCTTAACAAATACAATATAAAGATTAGAGATATATGCTAAAACTGATCCCAGTTGGCATAGATGTCCGTACACGAACCAGGAAACGCAGCTAATAAGTTACTACTTGACGGTGGAACACAAACAGCTTGATGATGATGATGATCAGCATAACTACCGGCCGCTTCATGATTGATCATCATGGAATTGTTATTTTCCATCACACAAGAAGAAGAAGAAAAGGATGATGATGAATCGGTAGGTGGTTCTCTTCCGGTAAGGCGTTGTACGAGCCCCATGAATTCGTGAGGCTTCACATGGATGATCTTGGGAGATACTAGATATACTACCACTGGAGAAGTCCTTTGTCGTATTGGAAGTGCTTTTTTGGTCACAGTTGAGAAGCGGCTTTTCACCTTCAGAGCCGCAGGCCTTGGACCCTGCAACTTATTCCTTCGTTCCTCAGTGAGAGAGCTCCTCCGGATCCACATTGTTTTTTCTTGAAGGAATGATCGATGTTAATATATGCAAGCACTGATTAAGAAACTTAATTGAATTATTGAAACACTAGAATTACGTACTTCAAAATTCAAATACAAGTCTGAAGTATGAACTGAAACATATAGAGATCCCGGCCACATATATATTTATATATGAGTGGGAGAGGAGTGAGTAAGAATGAGTAGTTGCGGATGCATGGAGAGTTGAGTCAATTGGTTTGAATTGGTCTTTTCGTGCGTAATAGAATATTTGTTTCTTCTTCGAGTCATCGAGTGTAGGTTGCCGGCGCTACCCTCTTTAATGTCGAACATCTTTTATTTTATTTTATTTTATGTTTTGGTTGAACAATCAAACCAAAGGTAAAGGAGAGTAAGAAAAGGTCAGTCTAGTTGGTCAAAGTAATCTCTTTTTATTTTTATTTTTATTTTTTATTTTACCGTGTCTATCTATTTAATACCAAATATTTTTTTTAAAGTTTTTTGTCATCGATAGAATTTGAGAGTTATTTGACCAAATCTCAAGCTCGTCCATCTATCAACTGAGCTACGCATATAAAGCTCTTCTTCTTCTTCTTCTTCTATACTATAATATCACACTTATAATTTTTATCTAGTAGACACACAATATAAATATATTTATAGCATATTAATACAGATAATCGTCTATTTCAATTTTTTGTATATGTCCTTTTCCTAGCTAAGTTGAATCTTCTAATGAGGCAAACCCCCGGCTCCACATCTTAATAACGTTCTAGACCTTTCCTTAATTCTTTATTTTATAATATATAACCAAAAAATAATAAATCAATATTATTTCGATATTATAAATATCATTGAGTATCCTTAGAACTTTGAGAGACGATATTTATGATATTTCTACCGATATTTTGATATTTACTTATTTGTATTTCATATTATAAGATATTTAGTTTTTACAAACTAAACTAAGAAGGGCTCTTATAATTGTTGTACCATGTGATGATAAATGACTTGATTTTCGCTCGATTGTTGTTTTTCATTAATTTGCATTAAATAGTTTGAAAAACAAAGGTATATAGGTGTTTTTTATATATGTCACTCACAAGTCAAACGTACACCATGGAATAGTGTGTTCAAGTCTCGTCTCTCTCTTCAAACTCCGATTTATTGTAATATTTCAAAAAAAGAAAAGAAAAAACAAAGTCTATTATTTATTAACTAACTTTAAAATAATAAGAAAAAACGATTAAATTCTAAGAAACCAAAAAAAAATGAAAATTTAAACAAATAAAAATAATAAAATAAACTTTTGGGGTATTTCATATTTGTAACGATTTTAAGCTTCGTTTGTTTGGTCGTATTGTATTGTATTATACAATTAAAATGTACTAAAATAATACAATATAATGATTGTTATGATGCTGTTCTCCTGCTTAATGCCAACACCCCTCTGAATCATCCTCAACTTAGCATCATTCAAGCATGCAAAGCTCTTATTGATAAGGACTGGAGATGTTCTGTCCAACATGTTTTCAGGGAATGCAGTAGAGTTGCTGATGGCTTTGCTAGCCTTAGTCACTCTTTAGAGTTGGGCATAAATTTCTTTGATGCTCCTCCCCTTTAGATTTCTGGTTTGCTGGAAGATGATCTTAAGGAGGTTTCCTTTGTTAGGTCCATTCCTAGTTTTTAGTCTAATACAATATATATATATTTATATTTATAAAAAAATCCTTATATTAATGAGGTATAACGAATTAGTAGTTTTTAAAAAGTGAACCCAAAACCCACCCATTTTATTACGGGTTTTAATTGGTTGACCCATTAACAATCTGATCCTATAAATTAGATCCATCAATCGATATTTTTGAATGGATTTGGATCGTATTAATGAGTCGTGTGAAATTTTACCAAGTCCAATAGCAAAGTTGCATTACCTGGTGGTTCTACTACGGATTATAATATTATATCATGAAGGTAGCTTGTTCAATGATTCTCTAAAATAATCAACTAACAATTTCCCCCTGGCTAAATTGAATCTTCTAATGAGGCAAACCCCCTGGCTCCACATCTTAATAACGTTGTAGACCTTTCCTCAATTCTTTATTTTATAATATATAACCCAGATATAATAAATCAAACAAGTAAAAATCAATATTATTTCGATATTAAAAATATCATTGAGTATCATTAGAACTTTGAGAGACGATATTTATAATATTTCTACCGATATATATTTTGATATTTACTTATTTGTATTTCATATTATAAGATATTTAGTATTTACAAACTAAACTAAGAAGGTCGGGCTCTTATAATTGTTGTACCATGTGATGATAAATGACTTGATTTTCGCCTAATTGTTGTTTTTCATTAATTTGCATCAAATAGTTGGAAAAACAAAGGTCTGTAGGTGTTTTTTATATATGTCACTCACAAGTCACACGTACACTATGAGGTAGTGTGTTCAAGTCGTGTCTCTCTCATCAAACTCCGGTTTATTGTAATATTTTTAAATATAAAAAAAAAAAAAAACAAGGGTCTATTATTTATTAACTAACTTTAAAATCATAAGAAAAAACGATTAAATAATTCAAAGAAATAAAAAAAAAATGTAAATTTAAACAAATAAAAAATAATACTAAAATTGATCAAAATTGTACTTGAATCATCCATGTAAGGCATTGCAGGCCAAGCCCAATACACACTGTGAGGACCCAATCTGAAAAACCAAAAAATGACCCGACCCGATCTGAGATCCTATCAACTAATCACTGCCTGATCGATCCGTATAATCAAATCATAACATTATAGTATTATTATAATGTTGAACTCTCGTGTCTCGTCACATTAACATATTCTTTATATAATAATCTTCATGCATGCAGCACATGAATGCATACGCAGCAAGCACGCAAGCAATCATAAACAAGATTTTTCAATTATCTAATTAAAACAAAATTAAATGGAATTTTTGAACCCAGAAAATGTCGGTCTCTCTTCCTCCTCCTGAACCTATCTGGAGTTGGACATGGCGTCTCCTCCATTTTTGAACAACCATTTCTCTTCCTTATTCACTCATAATACTCCATTCACTTCCATATTCTTTTTATTATTATTATTATTATTTGTCTTTGATTTTTCATATGATGGAATTCAATCTTCAAATTAATAGATAGAGAGAGAGAGAGAGAGATTTGATGGGAAACACATGTGTAGGACCAAATCTTGGTGGTAATGGATTCCTTCAATCTGTTACAGCCGCTGTTTGGCGGACGCGTCCTCCTGAGGACGCTCGTCTTCCTCCTCCTTCAGCTAATAAGAACAAAAACGACGACGCCTCCACAAAACCCGATCCACCACCAACCGATTCCAATAATTCCGGAGCCCCGAATCCGATTCAGAGCACGCCTCCGCCTCCCGTCAAAATCAACAACAACAACGACGTCACGAAGCTGCCACCGCCGCCGCCGCCGTGGCAGCAAGATGAGAACAACAACAACAGAGCAGCGGAGGATCCTGACAAGTCGAAGAAACCAACTCACATTAAGAGAGTCTCGAGTGTTGGATTGCAGATGGAGTCAGTGTTAGGGAGGAAAACAGGGAACATGAAGGAGATTTATAGCTTGGGGCGCAAGTTAGGGCAGGGTCAATTCGGGACGACGTTTCTGTGCATAGAGAAAGGGACGGGGAAGGAATTCGCTTGCAAATCGATAGCGAAGAGGAAGCTGACGACGGCGGAAGACGTGGAGGATGTGAGGAGAGAGATTCGGATAATGCACCACTTAGCGGGTCACCCGAATGTGATACAGATTGTGGATGCTTACGAGGACGCCGTTGCAGTTCATGTAATAATGGAGCTATGTGCAGGAGGGGAGCTATTCGATAGAATTATACAGAGAGGGCATTATACAGAGAGAAAAGCTGCTGAGCTTACAAGGCTTATAGTTGGTGTTGTAGAGGCTTGTCATTCTTTGGGTGTTATGCATAGAGATTTGAAGCCTGAGAATTTTCTATTCATTAACCACGACGAGGAATCTCCGCTTAAGACTATTGATTTCGGTCTCTCTGTCTTCTTTAGGCCAGGTCCACTTCTCACCTCCTCTTTGTTTTCTAATTATCTTAGTAATCTTGTATTGACAACTTTTACATTAAGCATTGCTGCACTATGAATGTATAATGACATTGTAGTTTTGGTTTGTAAACATGGTACATTCAGCTGATTATAAGGGTTTTGCTGTGTTTCTTCAATTCTTACATGTTCCTTTCGTATTTCTTTTTCGGGCATAAGAGTATAAGTTCTTGTTATAAGTTAGGTATGAAGAACAAAGTTCTTTTTGTTTTATCTTTCAGCCTCTTTATCCGATCTTCAAAGGTTTGTACGAGCCTGGTGTGTGGTGTGGGATTCCATTTAAGATAAACGTGCGGAGAGTTGGCTAGTTATCAACTCAGGAACATTCAACAAAAAGGAGAGGTAATTATCCTAATGTTTGAGGAGGAACAAATAGATAAGAGATAAAAGTGATCGATCATACATAAACGATACTGCCTTTCTAAATTAGAGTGGCTGATGAGAATATTTACCCAAGAACTTATTATTGAAGCTATATTTTCTCAAGTTATAGATCTCTGATATACAAGAAATGTCCTCTAGGAATCACTTATCAATCTTTGTCTTGATATTTGGAGAAACAGAGATATTATAGTCAACAAAATCTTAGGACCTGTGAAACCAGCCCTTTTAATTGGCTGGATATAATGCTGGTAGTTTCTTACAAATCTTGCCATGTCTTTTCAGTTAAAAGAAAGGAAGGAATGGTTGTAGTTTCAGATATCTGAACCGTGTAAAACCATTAATTAGTCTCTCTACTTACTAAAATTTATGGTCAAATTGAATAATTGACTAACATAACTCAATATGGAAGTGGTCTAGGAGAAGGATCAGGCACATGATATGTGCCATTCATGTAGACCTGGGTCTGGTCTGGTGGATAATTCTCAGGTTCAGAGTTGACATCTATTCTTCTGCATGAACTTGTGCTGTATGAGCTTGTCCTAAATCACCCCAGATTTAAAGACGAAATGTCTGATTGTGATTAAAGAACCACCAAAGTGCTGTTCTCAGGCATCATTCTGTTCATTAGAGCTCTAAAAGAATGAAAATACTAATTTCTGTTATAAATTCTTATTGTTTAATCTGTTCTGCTGCGGCCTTAACTAAGCAAGTACTTTGTCCTTTCTCCTGCCGTATGTATACTTACAAAATAGAACAGCAAATTAGCTTGCTAATCTTTGTTTTATCTTGGTGAAGTCAGTCGTTTATTTCTTTGATTCTGCCATTAGAAGCTACTAGGCTTTTGAAGATGATTGTTGCAGATTGTACTTCCTTACAATTTTAGATTCCTGTTTCCTATAAATTTGCTGTAAATTGCAAATCATATTGGCTTGACTGGAGATCATATTGTCCTCTAATTTTGTCTTGGAGCGGTCAGAGTGAATAGGGGAGTGAACGAGAAAGGGAATGGAAAGAGAGACTTGCACAGAAGGCATTGAGAGAATGAGTAAGATAGAAGATTAGGGGATTAGAACTGAAGACAAACCTTCAATTTTTGTCTTGAACTAGATGGCTTGAGCTCAATATAGAACCAAGAAAGGTTCTAGAGAATCTGATGTAAATAAAGATAAAAGGACGTATCAACTATGGTTTGACTTGGTTAATTCTAGCTTTGCAACCAAAGTTCTTGCCTATTAATTGCTATCTGATCATAAGAAGTAGTAGCGCTTTGAATGTCATGTCTATTAAGGTACTTTAGCCCTTTCTTTGATCATTTCCCTCACAGGTCACAGGTTGATTGCTGCGGTGAGATACCTGTTAATATTTAACAATCAACACAACCCAAAATGAACCTAACCATGTTGATCCAACCATGAGATTTTTTTTTTTGCCTGTTATTTAACTTTGTTTTCGACCGTTTGCAACCATGTTCTTCCATTGCCTACTGTTTACATGCCAAATCATGTGAAAATTAATTGTGAATTTCATTTCCCTTTTTGAATTTGTAGTAACAATAGTGAACTACACAGGCGGACTTGATATGTTCAATGTTGCAGAATCATCATCCCATGTCTTTATAGTTTTTTATCCATATATAAGAATGTAATTATCTTTTGCGGACATTTCATGTGGATATATAAATTAGTCGATTAATTCATTGAGTTCCTCTTGTATCTGATTGAGAACTAAAATTTCATTCCTACAGGTGAAACATTTAATGATGTGGTTGGGAGCCCTTATTATGTGGCTCCAGAAGTGTTGCGGAAGCATTATGGTCAAGCATGTGATGTTTGGAGTGCCGGGGTGATAATATATATTTTACTGAGTGGGGTCCCTCCATTTTGGGATGGTGAGTAACTCTTGAGTCAAAATTCAAGACTTCTCTAGTTTTATGCATGATTCCAGGCACACATCAGTTATATGTAATATCTTGGTTTGCTATGTCATTTTCTGGATCAGAAACGGAGCAAGGAATATTTGAGCAAGTTTTGAAAGGTGAACTTGACTTTGTATCAGAACCATGGCCTAGCATATCTGAAAATGCAAAAGACCTAGTTCGGAAAATGCTCGTCAGGGACCCCAAGAAGCGGCTGACAGCCCATGAAGTTCTTTGTGAGTCTTTATCGTCTGATCTTATTAAGTAATGACATAAATTAACAAATTTTATATTATTTTCTTGGAAATCTCTCCTTATTCATTTCACTACATTTATGCTTCAATATTATGAGTGCAGGACTATCTTGGATAGTCACTTTGGTAATATTTTTGACATATTACTTCTCTTTCTGATGTTGTGTAAAACCAGAATGAAAATTTGGTAATAAGTACGCAAGTTGGACTTAATTAAGTAAATATGTGTTATGTACTGCCCCACAGGATGCCATGCCATTGTGTCTCACCACCTGGAATTTCCAAGTGTCAACAAGGGAATATACCAAACATTTTGTTTAATATTATTGAGTTTATGGTATGCTTTTAAAGAATCACAGAAATTTCATCAATAAATAATTCGGTCTCAGAATCCTACTAGAACCCTACCTTTTTGCATGATGGTACAAAAATACTTTCATTAAACTCTTAGCAGTTGTATAGACTTTTATGAAGTTCCATGAACTCATGGATAACCTTGTAATAAGATGTCCCATAACCATTTAATTTTTTGTTTCCAATGATAAAACTGGATGATTCAAATGTTTCATCCTGTCTTAACCTTATTTCATCATCAAAAATAAAGAGAAGAATGCTTTATAGCAAGTATTAATCTTTTATCATTTTATACAAATCAATGATGGAAAATTTTAGTCGCGAATGTAAGTCGTTTAATAAACTATTGAGTCATGAACTCAGGTTTGTTTTCTGCATTTCTTCTACCTTATAAGACATAGCAGTGAATTTAATAGTGCTTTCATTCTTGTGCAGGCCACCCTTGGGTTCAGGATGGTGCTGCTCCTGATAGACCACTTGATTCTGCTGTTCTCAGTCGCTTGAAGCAATTTTCCGCCATGAACAAGCTCAAGAAAATAGCCATCAGAGTAAGTACTTGGAATTTTCATCGTTAGAATTCAATGATGCTGTTGTCAAACATGAAAATCAAGGATAGGATAGTTTTTATTTACAGCACAATTCATTCTTTACACGTGATATCACACAATACAAACACATTAAGTGCTTTATAGTTAAGACAGAGCATGATGGCCATAAATTATTAGTTGTGAAGGTATATAAATCTTTTGAGTTTCTAATCATAATGTATCTTTCTTTTCTTTCGAATATTTGTTTATATATGTGTTATCACTAGACTAAAAAACTTAGCTAGCAATTAAGGACACAAAAATAATATGCTTTCTAACTCATCCCTTCACGTGCAAGATCAACTGGCTTGTCACATGAACCAAGCTCAAATCCTAAGAGATTTAAATGCAGATTAAATTTGTATAACAAATTCCATATAATTTCATGGGGGACTCTAAACCTAGGACCTCCTGTTGAAACTAGCCATGATATTATATTATCATGTTAAGTTGCTTTTAGACTCAAAAACTTATACTTGCAAATAAGGTTCAAATAAAAGTATTAAGCTCTCTAGCAGTATGAAAGAGGCATCTTGACTGAATCACTTTCGGTTGTATGTTAATTTATCTTTTATATTTTAATAGTAAAACAAGGTGGTTGCTAGTATATGGCTCCTTAAAGGATGCCCATCCTTTAGAATTCTTGTGATGAATTGTTTTACATTGCATTCGGTTTATTCGGGATATGACTTGCCAATTTTGTGTAAGTTTTCTTAATAATAGGCTTGTATATTCTTATAGGTCATTGCCGAAAACTTGTCTGAGGATGAAATTGCAGGAATGAAAGAAATGTTCAAGATGATAGACACAGATGGTAGTGGACAAATCACTCTTGAGGAACTAAAGAAAGGTTTAGAAAGAGCGGGTGCTAATATCAAAGAATCCGAAATTACTGGGTTGATGCGAGCGGTAAGAGTCTGAAATCCACCTCTCTATGCAAGCACCTAGTGCATGCTCTATATATAGTTAAATTAAGGATCTAATATTTTCATTCATAGAATCAACCATCCTCTGTGTTGGAGGGAGTTGATAGATCATTTCCTTGCACAGTAAAATGTTGAGTTCCCATCACTAAAATGACTGGAAGTTAGCTGGATTCATAATGAACCATGGGCCTAAATTAATAGCTCCATGAATCTTTATGTGGTTGGAATACTCATGCCGATAGATATAGAACTCTATACAGTTTGTGCCACTCCTACTATAATCAGAGAATTTTTGTAAATAAAATTTTAACAATAAGATCTTTGAATCTTGATAGAAGCAATAGTTAATGCTTGTCTGAAGAATAATAAAAAGTTATGGCTATTTTTGAGTTGGAAGGTATTCAAATGTTCTATAATAAGTGTAAAAGTGAGTGAAGTTGCAAGGTTAGCCCAGGTACAGCGGCTTACCCAAGTGAATGACTTTACTTGAATTTGACCACTTTGGGTTGATTCCGTTTTTCTGTCTCTTTAATGTTTCTTTTGAAAATTTCAGGCGGATGTGGACAACAGTGGTACAATAGACTATGGTGAATTCATAGCTGCCATGCTTCATATAAACAAGATCCATAAAGAGGATCACTTGTTTGCTGCCTTCTCATACTTTGACAAAGATGGAAGTGGTTACATCACTTATGATGAACTTCAACAGGCCTGTCAGCAGTTTGGCTTAGACGATACTCACTTAGAAGATATAATACGCGAAGTTGATCAAGATAATGTAGACGACTTACCTTCCAATTTGGTTTTTACATTTCTAAGGATAAAGAACTGTTTTAACGACGAATTTTCTTTTAATTTTTTTTTTTCATTTCAGGACGGTCGCATTGATTATAGTGAGTTTGTGGCTATGATGCAAGACACAGGTTTTGGTAAGGTATTGAAACTATGATACAAAACACTGATTTAGGCAAGGACAGATTGAAAAATGGCATCAAGTATTGATTGGATCCGGGAAGATCTTCAAACTGTTGATGCCCCAATCACGGTATGTCAAAGCGAACGAAACCACACAGTTGGTGATTACCATGTATGTTCTTAACACTTTGCCTTTGCCTCCAGAACTTGACAGAATTTCAACTGCACAGTGTTGTAAAGATCAGCCAAGCTTACAGATAAGGAGTTGTTCTGTTCATTTTCTAGTGTTCTCTTGTATTTACCTTTCAATTCTCTGCTGATTATATTAAATTAGATTAGTTCATCATTTTTGTTTTCGTTTCTGAGAAGCAGAATATATTTAGTTCATAATATAATCAATTAGTTTATCTATGATTGTAGGGAGAACTCTGATTCATCAAAATGACATGAATGTTTTTCATTATTTTTATGCTTTTACTTTTTATTGATTAACCTAGTATCGTTTTTTTTTTTTTTTTTTTTTTTTTTTTTTTTTTTTTTTTTTTCACATAAGGAGGTCCAAAGCATGCACATGACACTTGACCTAACAAATGCCGTCTTTATTAATCTTCACATAGTATTACTTTTTCACAAAAATCAAGTTGATCACTCATTTTCAATCCTTTTTGGAAGGGAAAAGTAAAAAGGTTTGTGAGTCCCCACCAGAGCCAGCCATGTCTGATATATATATATCAAAGGGACCATTTTGATTTTGGGTTTGGTTTTTCACTTTCAATTATAAACTTGGAAATGAAAACAGAGGAGGTGGTGGTGGATGTGCTTTCACCTTTTTCTTGATTGTTCTGCCTTCATATATCACACTCATTGCTTCAAGACACCATGACCATGCACATAATCCCTACTTGTACGTGTGTTTTGTTTTTCTCTTCTGACAAGTCAATCACTCTTTCAACTTGCTACTCTCTCTCTAATTATTCAGCTCCATTATTTTCCCCTTCTAATTCCAATGGAAACATACATGAAATTTGTATATAATATTTGATCTCGGTAGATATCGATCAATCGATTGATTCCCGCGAATGGTTTGGTGTCAAAAAATTATACTTGCAAATGCAGGTTTTTGCCCCAAATAATCTTATAATCCTATAATGGCAGGATCAAATAGTCCTGCCACAAAACATATGACTTGATTCTTGATAGTCCCATGCTTTTGCACCTCTTTTCTGTTTTTATTAATTTTTTTTAAAATATTTTATTAATTAATAAAATATATTTATTATAAGTAATTTTAAAATATTTGATATAATATATTAAATTCATTAAATTTTTTAATTACATAAAGTATTTAAAATAATTTTACTTTATATGAATATTAATTTAATCCATTATGATCTTATCTAATTCCAAAATCCAAATTATGTAAGACATCACTATTTTAGTTTAATTTCATGCTGAACAAAATGCATTACCAATACTAATTTAGTTAAATCTAATCCGGTCTTATACTCTCATGTGAATTGTGTTACATCCCCTTATCTAAACCTCAAATTTACTGAATTAATTTGAAAAACAAAAATTAATAATCTAACCTCATGTGCCAAACGGGCCCTTCTTTTATTTATGAGAAGGGATAATTACCCCGGTGACCATCGAATTGATGACACACTATCAAAATGACCATATGATTGGAAAGTTGTTCCAAAATGACTATTTTTGGTGAACTTTGTGACACTAATGGACATTCTATCTAATTCCATCAAATCAGTGGCATTTTAGTAAATAAGGGGATGATATTAATTTATTTTAGATTTTTTTTGGAAATCAATTTTTTCTCCCGTTTTTCGAAACGAATAATTATATTTAGTGTGTATATATGTATAACATATCTCAAATATATATATATATATATATGTACAAATTTTCTATTATCAGTTTGTCCTGACAATAAATATATTAGGACGAAGAATATGGACCATTAAATTTACATACTTTGACTCAAAGTATATGCACTTGTCAAAACTTCTCCATAATCTATGGTTCACATTCTTCGTCCTGATATATTTATTGTTAGAACGAACTGACAATAGAAAGACTATATATATATATATATCAAAAAAAAAAAAAAAAAAACAGACACACACATATATACAGATTTATTATTATCAGTTTGTCCAGACAATAAATATATTAGGACGAAGAATATGGACCATTAAATTTACATACTTTGACTCAAAGTGTATGCACTTGTCAATACTTCTCCATAATCTATGGTCCACATTCTTCGTCCTGATATATTTATTGTCAAGACGAACTGACAATAGAAAAACTGCACATACACATATATTATATATATATATAAAGAGAGAGAGAGATTTTCTATTGTCAGTTCGTTCTGACAATAAATATATCAGGACAAAAAATATGGACCACTAGATTTACATACTTTGACTCAAAGTGTATGCACTTATCAAAACTCCTCAATAATCTATGGTTCACATTCTTCGTCCTGATATATTCGTATTGATCTAAACAATTTCTTTTGTTTTTTGAAAAGAATAATTATATTTAGTGTATGTAAATATATATATATACACACACTAAATATAATTATTCTTTAAAAAAAAAAAATAGATTTCCAAAAAACATTTAAAATAAATTATTTTCATCCACTTATTTACCAAAATGTCACTCAATGAAAAAATTGATTTCCAAAAAACATCTAAAATAAATTAATGTCATCCTCTTATTTACCAAAATGCCACTCATTGGATGTAATTGAATAGAATTAGATGAAATTGGATGGAATGACCATTATTGTCATAAACTTCGCCAAAAATGACTATTTTGGAACAACTTTTCATCCCAGTGGCCTTTTTGATAGTGTATCATCAATTCAATGGCCACCAAGATAATTATCCCTTATGAAAATGACTTTCTTTTTACTTAAATTGTCTAGTGATAAGAAATTTCAGCATTGTATTAAGATACACCCTACATAGTCCATTTTGACCTTACTAAATGAGATATTTTACTACTTGGCAAAGAACAGGCTGTGAAATTTATGGTACGTTATTAGATGTACATAAAAAAAAAAAAAAAAATGTTATATATATATAAAAGATATGTCTCTTATAAGGGAATCTTTATTTTAATTTCGGTAAGGACTATGATGAAAACACATCAATTTTAATAAATTTTAATCTGAATTTTTTTTGTGGATGATGATTTCAATGAAATCTACATATGAACAAAATTTGAGAATTTTCCAAGTACTACAACTATTTATCCAAATTTTATTAAATATGAAATAGACTTTATATAGGAAAATTCAAGAAAAATAGTTTTGGTATTCGAAAAATTCTCAAATTTTGTTTATATGTAGATTGCAATGAACTCATTATCCACAAAGAAATTCAGATCGAAATTCATTAAAATCGATGTATTTTTATCAAAGTTTTTACCGAAATTAAAATAAGGGATCCCTCATGAGAAACTTTGCTCATATATGTGGGATTTTTTATTTATTAGATTTATGATATTGTGTATTGTCCTTTGATTGAGAAACATTGAAAATAATAGATTCAACCTTTTGGGTTTTGACCTATTTTAGGTTTTCGTAAATGACATATTTCTACTTTTTTTTTTTTTTTTTTCTTTTCAATTTGATGGTGTTTTTACTCTTTTCTTGCATCTTGCCCATAATAATAAATACCGAAAAAGAAACAAGTCGTGATCTTAAAGTCCACGTGGAGGCATTAAGAAGCCAATCGCATCAAATGAGGTACACGTGTCACTACATGTGGTGCGGATTACCCATAGCATCTCCAATGTAAGAGTGGTTTGCATACCAAAAATCATTGATATGACAACAATATCAAGAGGCTTGCTTCCTATATGATATAAAAAAGATTTGATAGATAATTAACTCAAAATTTGGTCTCTAATGCTTCTGTTTAAAACACATTTATTTTTAATGATGTGTCCAATCTTTTATCTTTTTTCCTTTTTAATTTTATTTCCTTATCAAAAATAGATGAAAATTAATATCAATTTTAAATACTTGTTAAGTCAATCTAAATAATAGTTGTGCAACATATCGTTTGAAAGTATACGATCATGTTGATAATATCTATTTTTTTTTTTAACCACGTAATGTGAGGTTGAATATATACAGCTGCATTGAAGTCCATTTTTTACTCCCTCCCCAACACTTGATATGTGTCCAGGGATGGACAAAAATACCCCTTTCCTGACAAATATCGGGGGGGGGGGGGGGGGAGCAAAAGTAAACTCCTATTTATCGTATGCGGGTCTTTTTTTTTTTTTTTTTTTTCCAATAAGTCACACTTGCATCTAGAGTAGAGATGCACATTTGGGGAATGGGGATGGATATAGGTCCCCCCATCCCCATCCCCACTTCCCAGACCCCCCTTTTCCCATTTGGGGGACCTATATCTATCCTCATCCCCAATTCCTTATTTTCCCTTTTTTTCCCCATTTCCCCGTTTCTCTATTTCTCCATTTGACTAAAAACTACAAATTAAACTAAAAAAACAAACATTCTATTACAAATACAAAATAAAATTCATTAGTGCATTTTATATAAAATGTGTATATATACTTAGAGAGTTAGGGTTTTCAAAAAATATATATATATTATAATTATAATTATATTTATATATGTTTGGGGGAAATGGAGAAATGGGAATGGGAGACCTCCCCCCATCCCCATCCCCATCCCCATCTCAATCTGGGGATGATTTTCATCCCCATCCCCATCCCTCCCCCTCCACCTCCACCTCCACCTCCACATTTTCTCATTTTTTCCAAAAAAAAAAAAAATCCCCAAATGAAGATGGGGACGTGGGGAATTGGGGTCCCAGAGAAAAATGTGCATCTCTAATCTAGAGTCACTTTGATGACTGAGTTGTTCTTTAGCGGATTTTGGATACACGTGGCGAGAGAGTTACGGTCAAGCTAAGCTTTTTTTTTTTTTTTTTAATCAACTAAATCAAGTGCTATCAAAAAATGGTAAATCCAATTTTTAGTAGTGAGTTGGCCCAATTAAATGGGAGAGCGGTGGCCGTTCTGTCCCTCTAAGCCACGTCCTTGTCACGTGGCTAGCCGTCTGGAGGGCGGCACCGCCCCCTCCAATTTTTCAGTGAGTTAAGGTTTTTGATTTATTTAGTATTTAATTATTTTTAGGTATTTTAAAAATAAATATGCCAAAACGACAAATATATTTCCTTTTTTGAGTTTATTTTCTTATTCTACTAGACACAAATGCCCTTGTTTCTTATTTGTTTATCCTTTTTGGGTTGTCATAAATTCCACTCATTTGGAATTTAAGACATCATCAATTTATTAGGTATGTTGATCACTCAATACAACATGGCACGTGTCAAACACCTATAATTAATATAATATTTTTTTAAGTAATATTGTTAACCTTAAATCCTTAATTCAAATTGTTTCATCATGACTTCAGAATATATAAATAAAAATTTAAAAAATCCTTTCAAGTTTGATTAATTTTAAAAAGTAACTGTCACGTCTCACATCGTTAGTGAGTAAGGTTCATGGTTTGTAAGTCTATGATCCAAAGCAAATCCATGAGGATGAATGATGCAGCTAATATTTTGGAGGGGAGATTGTCATATCCCATTCGCTAGCGAGTAAGGTTCTTGGTTTGTAAGCCCATGATCCAAAGCAAATCCACGAGGATGAATGACACAACCAATATTTTGGTATATTGGTGTAACTTGTATAATAATCACTGTCAGTTGTACTAAATGAATAATTAGTTGTGAAGTTAATCAGAAGATACTTAGTTAATGCTTGGTTAATTTTAGTTTTAAAACTACTGCATAGCTCAAGCAATATAAGTATATTTGGTAAAAAAATTTTAAAAGTGCTAAAATTAGTTAGAATGACTAAAATAAACATTATTTTAGAACCTTGTTTTATTCTTTTCATAAATTATATATATTAAATCAATATTTAAGTAAAATATTTAAATTAGAAAAAAAAAATCCTTAAGAATAATAAAAATATTTTTAAAAGATTTTATAAATCAAATAAATATTTAATTATAATCTTTAATTTTAAGATCAAATAAAGTATATAAATAATTTTAATTTGATTTCATAAGGATAATAATGATATTTAAAAAGATTCATTAAATGCTTAAATAGATTATTCCTTAATAACTTTCCAAAAGTAACCCTCACCTACTTCTTAAAATTACTGTCAAAACTTACCAGATTATCGATTGATCACTTTTAAAAGTTTTACCAAACATTATTTTATATCAAAATTATAAAATAAATTAATTTTAACTTCTAAAAAACAATATCAAACTGACATTTAATTATAAAAAGAAATGTTTTCATTTAGTACATGACAAAAGTAAATTTTTGATATGCAACAAAAGTATTTTTATTCAAATCATACGATTTTTTTTCGAAGTTGATCCAATTTATTTGGTTTCCAAATTCTCCCATAACGTTAATGTATTATTTATCTCCCTCACTCTTTTTAATAGTCCATTAGTGATATGGTATTCTATGAAATAGGGAGATGAGGATATGGAAGTTACGGGCGACTTTCATGCTAGTGGGGGAGAGGACAATTATGTCATTTGAGAATTGAGAATTGGGAAAATAGATTCAGAGATTATATATGAGATAACACGTGGCAAATTGGTGTGGAACTGTGGATTGTGGAAGTGGTGGGGATGATGGAACAGCAAGGCAGAGACTCTGAGACGGACAACAACTTATCAGGATCCACCCAAAAATGTCCTTTTGGGCCCCACTTTTTTGTCCACGTCCATAGTTCACCACTACTACCATCCACTCTTCCAGCAACTATGCCTTCACTTTGCTTTTACTATTATACCCTTCACTCTCTTCTTTCTTACTAATTCACTCACTTGTAATTATTACGAGAATGAACTAATGAACTATCGTGAATTCGTGATCAAATAGTACATGTACGACAGTACCGGTATAATGATATTGAAGGCCCTAAGTGAAAACTTCGAATGATGCCTCATTTTATATTTATCGTAAAATAATTTTTTACAGTAAAAAAAAATTACTTGTGATTTATTTTTCTTCCTTGATGTGATACAAAATTATTAGTTAAAGAACTCGGAAAGTGCCAAAGTGGAAAGAATGATCATTCTAAACAAATTGTTTTCAAAGAACTTAAAATATTAAGATTAGATTTTGAAGAAAGTTATTGAAACAACTTGGATCAGAGCTAAGTTAAGGAGAAAACAGAGTTACGGATAGAGAGTACAAAATTAGTATAAAATAAATAAATGAATAAGATAGATGTAAGACAAAAGTTTTATCTAGGGCATGTTTACTAATTAGGAATTGAGAGAATCGGAATCAAGTTCCACCTGAAAGGGAATAGAGGGGAATCGTAATTAAGTTACTAAATTTAATTCCAGTGTTTACTAATAATTTAGGAATCAGAAATAGAATCAAATTTAGAATGATATCAAGTTGATTACAAAAATATCCTTGTGTATATAACACGTTGATTTTATTTATTTATTTATTTTAAAATTGAGATAACTTCATTAAAAAAAAGTCACAGTAGCATTTAATTGGAGTGGGCACCCAAACTGCCAAACCGATCAACTCGCCCAAACCAAACCAATTTGAACAGGTTGGTTTGGTTTCGTTAAATAAAAAAAGAGTAGTGCTATTGGCACACCCCCTATTGATCTATTTATACCCCATTTATTTAAATTTTGATTTAATTAAATAAAATTAAATGTTTTTATTAATTTATTTTATTTATTTCCAAAACTACCATTTTACTTATTTTTCAAACTTAATAAACCTCATCTCTAATATCTCTATCTATCTAGGGTAAGAGGTGAGTTGGCACACCCACAGTCCAACCGATATATTTTTACCAATCATTATATTTAGAAACCTAATAATTACTATTGTCATGTCAAAAACAAAAATCTGCAAAGTCAAGAATTCCAACCTCTTCTCCTCTTATCATCTCTCACTGTCATCTCCATCTTCCATCTCTGAATTTTTAAAACTCACCAAGACACCAACTAAAATTGTCATATATTTGGTTATTAAAAGACATAAAATTTGAAGAAAATAACTAAAACTTAAATATAAAACTTTTATAAATTAAATTTCACTGTCATGAAAAACGTTTGCTCTAATATAATGATTTAAACTAAAAAAATCTGAATAGAGCGGTGGCCTCCCTAGATTTAATGATTTTAATTAAAAATGGAGTCATACTTGCGACTTTGTCCGGATCGGAGGAAGTCCAGATCGAAGGAAGTTCAGCACATCCTCTGCGTATTTGAAGGAAAGCAACAATGGAGGGAGTTATCAAAATTTTAAATATTAATGAGATTATAAATAATAATCAATATCCCATTTGTCTATTGCACCCCAAGTGTTTGATTTATTGTTTAAATAAGATCCAGTACAAGTATTTTTAAGGTTTAAGAGTTATGAAAAAATAAAATATTTCAAGAAAAGGTTAAAAGAACATTTTTTTTTTTTTTTTTTAAGGAATATGGGGTTTTATTAGATTTACTTTATAGAATATTATTTTTTTTTTTTAAATTGTATGTCTCTTTTAGTAATTTTGATAAAGAAAAAAAATAATACTAAATATTTTTAAAAATGGGGCATAAATAGATCAGTAGGGGGTGTGCCAATAGCACCACTCATAAAAAAAAACGATTGGGTTCTTTTTGAGCAACCCAATTGGTTTGAGTTGGTATGTGGATTGTGTTTTATCAAACCGAATAACCCAACCCAAAACATTACATACTTAATAAGTTAATATATATAATTATATATAAAAATTAAATTATCGGATAAAAAAAAAAACTAAATTTAACCTAATTTTATATTATATTATTTTTAATTAGGATTGATGCCGATACAACAAGAAGTGAACTTCAAAACTTCAAAACTTCAAAGTGGCTGCTTGGATGGTGGTGGATATTATTCATTTAGAAGCTTGAATGATTTAGTTTTATTTATAAGTTTTAAGCATTCTACACTTTGAGGGTTTTTTTTTAACGATTACCGTTATGCACTTGAGTTAAATTTAGTATTGTAATTTATTATTTTGTTTATCTTATTGATAATGAGTGTAACTACTTATATTGATAATTCAATAATATTATATTTGTTTAAATAAAAATAATGTAATTATTTTCTTAAACCATTAAACCAAACCAAACCAAACCGATTTTTATCGGTTTGGTTTTACCTTATAAATGGTTTGGTTTGAGTTGTAAAAAATTAAACCAATTAAATAATGGTTTGGTTTAGGTATAGTCAAACCCAACTCAAACCAACCTATACCCACCCTAGTATATATATACACATAAGAATATGCAATGATTCATAAATGGTATTATATATAGACATGATTTACATAAATGTATATATATATATATTGCCGAATAACTTCGCTCCATTAATAAATAAATAAATAAATAAACCAAAACTTTGCCATCTAACTTTCAGCCTTAAAGTTTTCCCCACAAAGCCTAAACATGGTACTACAGGGTACTCATAGAGTGACTGTCCACAGACGGACATAGACCTTAAGCCAGAGAATCAATATCCATTTTCTGATATGCATGTTCCTCAACTAGAGGCAAGCACAGAGCATACTTAGATAATTACAGACTGAAGTTCATCATCCAGAGAAATATTGAAGAAGAAGATGAGAAAATTTAGAAAGTCATGAGAGTAATACAAAGCTTTTTTTATTTTATGATCTGATGATCGATTGATTTCTTACAAAATAGGGGCTCCTCATTATATAGGAGGAGTGGGTGAATACAACCAGAATAATATACAGAAGCAGACCATTCACGTGGCCGACAAAATAAGTATAAGAATTACAATCATAGAGTCTGCCGGGATAGGTGGCAGAAAATTACAAACATAATAATAAAGCAAGGATTATTTTTCAATAAAGCAAAAAAGCATAAAGCAAAAAAGTACACATTATTTTTCATTATTTTACATACTCATGGGTAGAACTGTTTCCTGAAAAAGTCACGGGCTGGATAGGTTACAATTATTGTGGTCTTCATCATCTGAATTGGTGGTTCCACAAATCCAACATGGCAGGGTATCAAGGGTCATATGGTCATATGAGTCCTGTAAGTAAGAATTTGGGAATGAATTCCAGCTTTGTGAGGAGTCTTTGGGCACTCCTGGGAGGATGAAATATTCATCTGTAGAGACACCATTGGTATCATAAAGAAAGTTTAGACGGGGTATCTGAAGTTTGGTGGGATATGTCCGTGGGTAATCAAAGGTGGTGTGCCATTCATAACTTATGTTCGATGTCCAAAGAAGTTTTTTATGAGGATTGTAGCGATAAGGCCTGTGAAGTATCCATATGTAAGATACAGACGAGGCCGTTTCATGATCAAGCTTCCATAGATTATATTGTCCCATAAGTTTGGTGAGTTCATCTTTCCAATGTGTCAATGAATCGAACCATTAAAAGAATGTCTATATGAGGGAGTGTTGTTGGGCTGGATCATGTAGATGACCATATAAGGCCTGAAGAGGGAAAACAATGGCATGGTAATGGAGGACTGACAAACACCATAAAAACCATAAAACTTGAGGAGTGAAATAGTAAAAGGGGGGCATCAGAAAGGGATCAAGGAAAGGTTTTGTTAGGTTGATGAGAGTATGACGGCATCCTTGACTTTGGAGTTGTGAAAGATAAAAGTGAAGGTGAGATTTTGCAAAATCTTGAATTTGATCAGGAGAGGGTTGTTGATCTTAAGGAAGAGATTGTAGTAGGTCTGGTGGGAATGTTAGATTGGAAAGAGCTGTGACACAAGGCGAGGGAGTTGATGAGGAGGAGGCTGAGGTAGCCATGAAAATTAGTGGAATTTTCCTAATTTTCCTAAATGATGTAATGAGGTGGACAGGTTGTGGCCTATAAAGCATGTCTGCAATTATATTATGTTGGCCTTTCACATGTTTAACAGTGAAATCATATCTGGAGAGCCAGTCTTTGAGTCTCAACAGTTATGGATTAGGAGGAATCTTATTGCGGAACTCGAGGATATTTGGAAAAGATGAATTGTCCATTTCTACAGTAAAGTTTCTTGTTCTTAGGTGGAAATCAAACTTTTGGATTCCATTTTTAACTGCGAGAATCTCTTTGTAGATAGTGTGATAATGCTGTTGGGCAGGTTTGAATTGACCGTTGGCGTGACCACAATATCTCTTTTGACCATCATTTTCTTTGATAAGGACGGCACCCTAAAAGGTGTCACTGGCATCAGTCTGGAGGATTAGTTGGCCGGAAGATGGAATGGTAAAAGCCGATGGAGACTGTGCTATTTTCTTCAGTTGGATTATTGCATCAGTGTGCAGAGCACTCCAGGGATGAAGGTTCTTCTTTCGATGAACAGAAAGAACTGAAGTGTAATGGCTAACTCGATGGATGAAATCTCTGATAAAATTAACAATTTCAAGATTCAACAATTTAAAAAAACTGTTGAATTTGTTTGTGTGTGAGGTATGAGTCAGGGAAATCAAGGAGTTGTGAAGCCAAATGTGGTCCATGACGGTATTGTCCATTTGAAATGTGCATGCCGAGGAATTCTATCTCTTTTCGGCCAATCGGACTTTTCTTTTCCGAGAGCATGATACCGTACTGATTCAATAAATCATGGAAATGATGAAGGAGTTGGTTGTGTGAATTCTCATCTGTAGAGAATAAGAGAATATCGTCGATATAAAGTAAGGTTGAATGGAGGATAGGATGAAAAATCCTGGTGATGGCCTTTTGGAGAAGGGAAGGGGCTGTCTTTAGACCGAAAGGAAGGACGGTCCATTGATACTGGGCATTAGAAAGACAGAAGGTTGTTTTGTATCTATCACTAGGATGGATACCAATTTGCCAAAAAGCTCTTTTGAGATCAAATTTGGAGAAGATGTTAGCTCTTGGAAGTTGTGAAAATAACATGTTGATTTGAGGAACAGAGAATTTGTCACTTTGGAGAAAGAGATTGAGAGGCTTATAGTCAATGACTAATCTTTTCTTGCCTCTGAGTTGTTCAGAACGTTTTTCAACATAGAATGCTTGACATGCCCAAGGTGAAGAGGCGTGTTCAAGGAGACCTTGCTGGAGCAAGATATCACATTCTTCATTTGCTAATATGAGGTCAAAATGTGACATGCCATGGTATCAGAGCCTTTTCCCTAGAGTCCAGGTAAAGAGTTAGGCTGTTGTTTCATCTAAACAGAGAACATATTTAAGAGAAGAATTAAAAACACATGGAAAACACTTCTCCTCTTACATCGTTGCCACCTGTTCGTCTCTCTTCTTCTATTTCTCTTCCTCCCACTATTAGAAGAACCCAATCATCAAAAATACAAAACCTTGTAGAATACACTCATATCCCATATTCCACTCAGATTAATGAAACTTCCCTTCCTCTGTTAAACCTTTACACCATCTTTAAAAGAAACAAATCTCTTGCCAGACAAGTTACTCATCTTGTCCGACATAGATCTCCTCCAGTCAAAAAATACATCCAGTCAACAGCTTTTGACAATTGCCTCATCCCAGCTTCACCTGCTGAGCAATATGTTGATCTTGAGATTGGTCAACCATTGATTGACCAACCATTGATTGACCAATGGATCAATGAAGGCTATTCACACCTTCACTTTGGTGCAATCCGTATTATCCTTACCTTATATGGAAGGAAAGGAATACCAGTTACTGCAAGAGTTGCTCTACTTAACACAATTTATAAGCAATATGAGCATGCAGTTATTGGCACATGTCTTTCTACGCTTCATGCCGGTAGTATATCTCTTACATACTATCCCAACTTTAACAACCCTTTAAGGGATGCTAATCTCCACAACTGTCTCAAAATATAGCTTCAGATTTTAGGAGCTGACATGGTGCCCAACTCATACATGGCTACTCTCCACCACCAGATAGCTTATCGCCTACAAGATCATGCTCTGGATCTTCCTATCTCAGGCCATTCTGGTGATACCATCTTCATCAAAACCAAACGAGAAGATGAAGTTCCTACAATAATCCAAATTCCCAAACAACTTCCAAAGGACAAGCTTAAGGAGATTATGCCACTTGAGTGGATAACCAATTATGAGAAGGCTTTCGAGAATATTACTCCGTAGTTGCTACATATACGGAGTATACCAGAGAACCTGATGGTTCTATCAAAACTGTCTACAAACCACTTATAGATTCAGAAGCTTTCTCTAGTTCCAGTACTCCTCCCATTTTCCAAGCCCTTATGATCAAACCAGTCACCACGGAAGAAGAAATCTCCATCTACAACTTTGAAGCTGATGGATATGCGATCTATACAGATAAAATCAATGGTCATTTCATATGGGATGTTGATCCCAATATGTGTGACTCTGACTGTATATGCAGATATTGTTTGAAAGAATACCGAACCTCTTGTAAAGAAAAAAGAAAACATCATCGACCCGATGACCCGGATAGCCCTTAGACAGGTTTAAGACCCATCAAAAACAAACATTTACCCATTTATGACAGAGCTTTACAGATCTTGAGATCTGAAGCTCTTCTACCTCTTGAACCAGAACCAGAACCACTGATTCATACTTTACCTCAACCTATTCCATGCTACATGACCTCCAACTATGACCAAGATTTTCCTCCTCTGGAACCATTTTCCAACCCAAAAAAGAATATATTTTCCCGACCTTTTATTCAATCCACTGAAGTCTTACCTGATGGCTCTTTAAAACATCCTTCACAAGCTAAGCAAGTTTTTAACTGGCAAACCCACAATACCAGAATTCAAAATAGAGTTCTTAACTCTATTGATTAGAAAATTGATCGAGTCTCCCATCATGTTTCTCAACATGAACATAGCCTCCAAAGAATGGATGCTGTTTTCAGAGACTTATTCACTGATCTTCAGTCTAAGATCTCCAAATTAGATGTCAATCTTCACAGGTACATTAATCACAGGTAAATTAGATCTCCAAATTTTATGCTTTTTTGCTTTATTGAAAAATAATCCTTGCTTTATTATTGTGTTTGTAATTTTTTGCCACTTGTCCCGGCAGACTCTATGATTGTAATTCTTATCCTTATTTTGTCGACCACGTGAATGGTCTGTTTCTGTATATTATTCTGGTTGTATTCACTCACTCCTCCTATATAATGAGGAGCCCCTCTTTTGTAAGGAATCAATCGATCATCAGATCATAAAATAAATAAAAGCTTTGTATTACTCTCATTACTTTCTAAATTTTCTCACCTTCTTCTTCAATATTTCTCTGGATGATGAACATCAGTCTGTAATTATCTAAGTATGCTCTGTGCAGGGCTTGCCTCTAGTTGAGGAACCTACACATCAGAAAATGGATATTGATTTTCTGGCTTAAGGTCCCTATCCGTCTGTGGACAGTCACTTTGTGAGTACCCTGTTTAGGCTTTGTGGGGAAAACTTTAAGACTGAAAGTTAGATGGTACAGGGCTCCCTGCCACCCGCCATGTTATCAGAGCTCGTGAATTTTGACGTATTAATTTTTGTTCATCAACATCATCATTCATGCACAGTTCATTTTTTTTATCCACATAAACAATAATATATATATATATATATAAATATAATTGTTTTCATTCTAGATTTGATATATATAAATATAGAATCGGTGCAACAAGTCAATAATAATCATCACCAAGATTATATGTATATTCATGAGATCAACGATAAAAAAATCATACTTTAGTGAGGATAATTTTGTAAAAAGACATTTTACTTTAGTAAAAACACAATCCCTAAAAGAGAATGATAAAGTGGAAATACAATTTTTGTTTAAATTATTATAAGTGAGGATACTTTAGTAAAAAGATATGAATTAATTTTTTTCAATTAGGATAATTAGTAAAAATACATTTATGAAAGCAGTTAAAAAAAAAAATTAAATGTAGACATATGTCCCAATTTGACCTCAATTTGGTTGGTTAGACACAAATTGTGACACAATTTTTGGATCAGGATAATTTAGTAACAATACATTTATGGAAGAAGTTGAAAAAAAATAATTAAATATAAACACATGTCCCAATTTGACCCCAATTTGATTGGTTAGATACAAATTGTGACACCATTTTTGGATAGGTGATTTGAGTCCAAATATTATGAGTTTTTTTAATTTAGTATTATCTATAAGTAAAATTAGAAGAAGAAGAAAAAAACCGAGCCACTTAAATTTTGGAGAAATTTGGGAGGCCCTAGGCTACAGCCTAGCTCGCTTAGTGGTTCAATCGACTCTGTGTATGGATTGAATATCTATTTGGAAGATATTTAGGCCCAGTTTGGGAATACTTTCTAAACTGCTTTTGGGGTCAAAAGTGATTTCGAACTGGGCCTAGTATGTTTGGTAAAATTCCAAGGAAGTGCTTTTGATCACTTTTGGCTTCCCCAATAGCCGTTTTGAGAAGCTATTTTTTTTTTTTGTTTTTTTTTTTTGTAGCTTTTAGAAAACTGCTCCCTAGGAGGCAGTAATGAAAAGACAATAGATTATTGATATATAAGCAACATATATAACAATAGATAAAAAAAAAAAAAAAAAGTAATAATGTGTTATGGCATACAAAAATAAAATTATTTATTTATTTATTTTATAACATGTTTATGGTCACACAAAAATAAAACAACTTATTTATTTTATAACATGTTTATGGTCACACAAAAATAAAACAAATTATTTATTTTCAAAACATCTTCAATATTCATTTATGTTCTTTATAGTAATTTTGCACAGTTAAGCATTTTTTACTTACAGTTTATCATACACATACATTGAAATTGCTTTTGGTTTTCACAACACTTTTAAAAATTAGTTTACTAAACAGTCAGTTGATTCTTCTCACAACAAATCCAAAAGCAATTCTCCCTACATTAGAACCAAAAACAATTCCCCCCAATATCACAACAATGCCAAACTCAATGCTTATTTGGTTGAGTTTTCCACTGCCTCAAAAAGTCTACAAACGTCTATTTAAGTTTTTTTGAGTTGTTTGGTTGAGCTTTTGAGATTGTTTATTTTAAATTGAGTAGAGACTAGTAGAGTTTAAACCTCTACTAGGTAAAAGTTCGTGAGGAGGTGCTTCTCCAAATAGAACTTTAAAAAAAAAAAAAATAAATAAATCTATCAATCAAACAACTATAATTTTTTTTCTTTTCAAAAACTCAATTTCTAATAGATCTAGGCCTCGTTTGTTTTTTGTCTCTGAAGACTTTAAGTTAGTGAAATGTCTTACTAAGACATTTTTGTTTGTTTTTTTAGCCATCTGAAGTCTGATAATTGCCTAAATTTGTATGAGAAAAAAAGTTGAAAAATTGAGCTTTTATCTGAACTGAATAGTAGTGAGGAGAACTTTTAACCTCTATTCCCCGTTTTACCCCTAACAAAGTAGAAGAAGAGTTCTCTTTGTCTTGCATCGGCATCCTAACCAAGAAATGATTAATTTCTTTATCAAATTTTTTTCTTCAATCCAGAAAAAAAAAAAAAAAAAAAAAAAAAAAAAAAAAAAACCTCATTCAAATGCAAACCTCATTCAATAACCCAAATTTCCAATCAAATTCCAAAAAAATAAAAATAAAATTCCAAATACAAACCTCATTCATCAATCCATATCCAAACACACATACTTTGTCAATATCATATTCAAAAAAAAATAAAATAATAAAAAAATAAAAAAATAAGATCCAAATATGTGGTAGTTATGGAGGTAAAAAGCTGGATTTGGTGATGGATTGCGATGATTGGAGGTAAAAATTGCTGATGGATTGCGATGGGTTTTGAGGAAAAAAGCTGGATTTGGTGATGGATTGCGATGATTGGAGGTAAAATTGGAGGATGGATTGCGATGGGTTTTGAGGACAAAAGCTGGTCTGGTAGTGGTGAAAGTAAGAGAAGAAGTGAGAGAGAGTAAGCATGCAAGGGATGGAGGAGTTTTCCGGTTTTTAAAAATTGTTTAATTATAAGGGTAAAATTATCTTGTTACTGGCTTTCAGATATTGATATTCAGACATAGAAAATAAAAAACAAACATGCTTCTCAGACTTCCAGATTTCAGACTCAATTCGGATTTCAGACCCAATTAAGTCACTTTAAGTTTTCAGACAAAAAACAAACGTCACCCCTTACTATAAGTAGATCTTTTACTAATATAGATTTTTTAAAAATCCAACCAAACAAGCTCTAAGCCTTACTTCCAAATTTTCGTTAAAGAAGATTTTAATTTATAAAATTTTAATAAAAAAATCATTTGTATTTATTCTCAAGTATCAAAATTCAAATTAATAGAACCAAAATCAATCAAAATCTTTTGGTTTATCAATCCTGAAATTGCTTTTGGTTTTCACAACACTTTTAAAAATTAGTTTACTAAACAGTCAGTTGATTCTTTTCACAACAAATCCAAAAGCAATTCTCCCTACATTAGAACCAAAAACAATTCCCCCCAATATCACAACAATGCCAAACTCAGTGCTTATTTGGTTGAGTTTTCCATTGCCTCAAAAAGTCTACAAACGTCTATTTACGTTTTTTTGAGTTATTTGGTTGAGCTTTTGAGATTGTTTATTTTAAATTGAGTAGAGACTAGTAGAGTTTAAACCTCTACTAGGCAAAAGTTCATGAGGAGGTGCTTCTCCAAATAGAACTTTAAAAAAAAAAAAAAAAAAATCTACCAATCAAACAACTATAATTTTTTTTTTTTTTCAAAAACTCCATTTCTAATAGATCTAGGCCTCGTTTGTTTTTTGTCTCTGAAGACTTTAAGTTAGTGAAATGTCTTACTAAGACATTTTTGTTTGTTTTTTTAGCCATCTGAAGTCTAATAATTGCCTAAATTTGTATGAGAAAAAAAGTTGAAAAATTGAGCTTTTATCTGAACTGAATAGTAGTGAGGAGAACTTTTAACATCTATTCCCCGTTTTACCCCTAACAAAGTAGAAGAAGAGTTCTCTTTGTCTTGCATCGGCATCCTCTTCACCAAGAAATGATTAGTTTCTTCAACAACCACTAGCAAATGATTAATTTCTTTATCAAATTTTTTTCTTCAATCCAGAAAAAAAAAAAAAAAAAAAAAAAAAAAAAAAACCTCATTCAAATACAAACCTCATTCAATAACCCAAATTTCCAATCAAATTCCAAAAAAATAAAAATCAAATTCCAAATACAAACCTCATTCATCAATCCATATCCAAACACACATACTTTGTCAATATCATATTCAAAAAAAAAAAAAAAAAAAAAAAGAACGAAAATAAGATCCAAATATGTGGTAGTTATGGAGGTAAAAAGCTGGATTTGGTGATGGATTGCGATGATTGGAGGTAAAAATTGATGATGGATTGCGATGGTTTTTGAGGAAAAAAGCTGGATTTGGTGATGGATTGCGATGATTAGAGGTAAAAATTGATGATGGATTGCGATGGGTTTTGAGGAAAAAAGCTGGATTTGGTGATGGATTGCGATGATTGGAGGTAAAATTGGAGGATGGATTGCGATTGGTTTTGAGGACAAAAGCTGGTCTGGTAGTGGTGAAGGTAAGAGAAGAAGTGAGAGAGAGTAAGCATGCAAGGGATGGAGGAGTTTTCCGGTTTTTAAAAATTGTTTAATTATAAGGGTAAAATTATCTTGTTACTGGCTTTCAGATATTGATATTCAGACATAGAAAATAAAAAACAAACATGCTTCTCAGACTTCCAGATTTCAGACTCAATTCGGATTTCAGACCCAATTAAGTCACTTTAAGTTTTCAGACAAAAACAAACGTCACCCCTTACTATAAGTAGATCTTTACTAATATAGATTTTTTAAAAATCCAACCAAACAAGCTCTAAGCCTTACTTCCAAATTTTCGTTAAAGAAGATTTTAATTTATAAAATTTTAATAAAAAAATCATTTGTATTTATTCTCAAGTATCAAAATTCAAATTAATAGAACCAAAATCAATCAAAATCTTTTTAATTTTGGAAATAATCTTGTAACATGCCATTTTCTGTGCTTTGTTTAAAAGAATGTCAATCATATACGTATGTAAAAGCTTTTTAACTCGTTTCGGAATTTGTGGAACCATATTTTTTCTAGTTGAAGATGAAATTTCATCAGAGAGGAAAGAGGTTGCTGCTCTGCAAAAGTCCAGTCAATTTCTTGTTTGTGTGTGTGCCTTTATAAGGTTACGGACAAATCAATAAGCTAGCAGGCTGATATAAAGACTATAATGACACGAAAATGGTTTGGTCGGTGATCTTCTAGCTTTTTCCATGCATGTATTTACTGTCTCCATTCATTTTATATATTCCATTCTATTTTGTCAACAATAGCGTAGCTCAACTGGTAGATGAATGGGTTTAGGGTTTAGACAAATGACTCTCAGACCAATGGCTCAAATCTTACAATAGTGAAAACTTTTAAAAAAAAATACCTGATCTCAGATTAATAGATATTATAAAAAAAACAAAAATATATTCTCTTCTATTTTCATAAGTTTACGATAAAATAAAATATATATGAATTCAAATGGGTTTCATTAATCAATCGACTCAATATATTGATCATAACATATTACACGTATGCATGTAGGTCAAATGAGGATGGCAACATAATTTAAGATGATATATACTTAATTAAGGTTATAATTCATGTAATTCTACTTTCCACTTCAACCCTAATAGCTTCAAATGACCTATCAGTCTGAGTCAGGAAAAAACCAATAAAATTTTGCGTTAATAAATTATACAGGGTTGAATGTAGGATACGTAGATGATAATTAAATCCCCACCGATAATTAAGAAAGTACCGTAATATATCACTAGGGTAGGTACTTGTCATGTAGATAGCTAGTGAAGTGAATCTCTTACTCGCAATAAACGTTAATAATAATTTTGTGCTTGGAAATTTCAAATCCGGAAGAAAGATACAGAGATTAGAACAAATTCCAAAAGTCATATATATATATATATATATATAGGGTTGCCCTGTTGAGCAGGTAATGTGACTTTGAAGCAGGACCTCATCTTCCAACATGAAGTCTCCCCTACTTAGCAATTTAGCATATGTACAAAACTCATGGCGTCCTTCTTTGATTAGGTGGCACATCAACTATCTCAAATAAGTTTCAAATACCATTAATTCTAAAAGATTTCTCATGGAGGACTCGAAAGTTGATAATCACTAGACCTGAAAGAAAAAAAAAAATTCCACACAAAAATATAATTACGAAGAGTACTCCGAACACGTGTACGGCGAAGATGATAGGACCAGGATGAATGTGATTGATGATGCTACATCCATTGAAACTCATATAAAAACTTCTATCTTATATATTAATTAAGTCACGTTATTATCAAAGCTATGGGGATCGTATAATTGATCGACAAGTCGCAGGGTATTTCTGTAACTTTGAGTGTTGCTCATAATTGCAGCTTATAAGGAGGGAAGGGAAGGATGCAGCAGCAGAAGAGTTGTCACGGTTTGTTGCACTTAAAAACAGAGATTTATTTCCCTCTCAAGTTTCATCATCTACTTATAATAATATAATACTATTCCATTTCAAGCAGACAAAGGTATGTTGTTATATTGATCTATAATTATTAATTACTTGTACTATATTTAGTCATACATTAATACATGTCTTGTCTCTTTGATGAATAATTCTGGTGCAATAACTATCATCATCATCATCATCATCATCTCTATGTATTTTCATTAAGCTTATTGATGATCTCCCAGATTCTTGTACCTTCATATATCACTGTTCAATGAAGTCTTTTCATGCATCTCTCTCTCTCTCTCTCTCCTTCTTCTCTATCCAACATTTATCTACTTACGACAGAGATTGTTGATGATATTTCTGATTGAATACTCATATTACGTGACATGGTGTGAGTTAAACTTTTTCGACCCTGCAGCTCAAAGCTAAATAGCTTTTGATCCTATGTTCATAAGATAAGGAGCAGTAACTAGTGAAGTATAATGATGTGCAAATCACTGATAAAAACATCATCAATTAATTAAATTATTTTTAATTAGAATTAACTCAAGATTTTTTTCCCCACAAGAAGAATTAATTAATTTTGTATAGTAAATTGTAATATTTTAATAAGTTTCTAGACACTTCAACAGTGGTGGTGCTAATTTTACTAACATGGAGAGAACGAGTTCAACGGGGCTGGCAAGAACAAAATCGGATCAGTTGGTGGAAACACTGGCGGCTGCGTTCAAGTCACCTGTGTCACAAGGCGAGGCCGCGGGGACATCGGATGGCGGTGGGACCCTCTCGAGGAAGTCAAGCCGACGGTTGCTTATGTCAGCGTCGCCAGGACGTAGTGGGAAGAACACACACATAAGGAAATCACGGAGCGCCCAGTTGAAGGTTGAGTTAGATGAAGTCAGCAGCGGCGCTGCCCTCAGTCGAGCCTCTAGTGCCAGCTTGGGCCTCTCATTTTCCTTCACCGGCTTCACGTTCCCGCCGGATGAAATCTCCGATTCCAGGCCCTTCAGCGACGAGGATATAAGTAAGTTTTTATTTTTATTTATTTATTTTTTTTAATGCTAAGTATATATAGTTGAAATATTGTGTGGTTTATTATGCCTTGCATGTGAATTGTGATTGTTTGTTGACTTGTTTTTTAACTTTTTCATTTCAAGTCTTGCCCTGTGGATTAGTAAGTAGTGAAACCAGGTAATTTTTTTTTTTTTTTGAGATTACTTTTGTTCACTCCCCTTAAAAGGTGAGCATTACCCTTTCCCCAACACTTGACATGTGTCAAGAGAGCGATATTTTTATCCAAAAACTATCAAAAATGGACTCAATTTTTTTTTTTTTTGTTAAAATCCAACTAATAATCTTTGATTATAAGTAAGCTTTATCGAATTTGGAAGTCTGCTTTATCAAATTTGGAGGGTACGAGAGATAAATTTAAAAAATTGGTAAAATTTTAATAAAAAGCATATAAAAAAAAGTATAGGGTAATTCTTAAATAAACTTTTATAAAAAGATTTAGAGCTTGAGGGATCATGGCTCCCTCACATTATGTGGTGGTAGTGGCGGTGGCGATGCCACCACCGATTAAAACAAACTTTTTTTTTTTTTTTTTTTACAAACTTAATATATATATATATATATAAGACGTTTAAATCTTAGGTGTAAATCTTTGACGTAATTTACATTTGGGATCGATAATCATTGCAAATTAATTTCATAGGGTTTGCACCTGAAAATGTGGTGAGATTGGAGCAGATGATTGATGATTGATTGGTCTGAGATGAGAAAAAGAAAGTTAGGTAAATAAAGTTATGAAACTTTCTTATAAACCACCAAAAATGGAGCAAGCACGAGACTTTAGAAAAAAAGTGATTAATGAAAAAAATGAGATGTTGGTGAAAAGTTGGGGGGCCAAAAGCTACCTTTCACCAAATTTTCATACATCGATTGATTTCCATTTTCCTTGTTAGTGGGCTGTCTCAGTGCGCCCAACACTCGAACCCCATTATATAGACATTTTTTTTAATATTATCTGTTGTTTGACTGGTTTTGCGATTAGTAAAATTAGAAGTGAACATGAACCCAGTAGTGACACGTGGGTCCCAAGCCATTATTCAGTATAGCAAATTATTGGATTAATGGGGTCCCATATCAGACTACTCATTTGATTAAGATTTCATTACATGGGTCGAAAAGTTGAATAATTATTAGAAATTTCGATGGTTAGCTTAAAAGAATTATGCATGAATGTTGCAGCGGAGGATGTTGAAGCAGGCACACGTAAACCAAAGTTTCAAACAGAGCCCACCTTGCCAATTTATCTCAAGGTAATTAAATTTGACTGCACATTTTTTGTTGTTTCATTTCATCGAAGGCATGCATCTTCTTCATCAATCACCAGTTTAGGCGTCCAAAACTGCATTAACCGGTTAATGTAATGGTCTTGGACAGGCAAGGATGGCGATATTTCTTGCAATCCGGCTTATCCTTCCTACCAATATATATAACACATGCCCCAGGTTCAGTCTTGTACATCAATTTCATCTTATATGACATTATTGTACAAGACTCTCTCCCATCTGATACATTCTAAGTCATCAGAGTCTACATTTAATTAGTCCTGATTGCTCTGCTCAGGAAACAAAGGGCATGGACATTTTTAATGATCATGTCCAAATCAAACATTGATTTGTCTTACAACATGACACAACATTCTTTCTAACTGTTGTCCTGTGATATGCAGTTCAAAGATGTGTCATACAAGGTGATCATCAAAGGAATCACAAGTACTGAGGAGAAGGATATCTTGAATGGGATTTCTGGCTCGGTTAATCCCGGGGAAGTTCTGGCGCTTATGGGACCGTCTGGAAGTGGAAAGACTACTCTCCTGAACCTGCTTGGTGGCCGGATTATGCAGACTAACGTAGGTGGTTCAATTACTTATAATGACCAACCATATTTGAAGTCCCTGAAAAGCAAGTAAGTATATCTACACTCTACACAATAAATGTACAAGTATCAACATAGAATAACATGGAATCAATATATGGCAGGATAGGATTTGTGACCCAAGACGATGTCCTGTTCCCTCACCTCACTGTGAAAGAAACGTTGACATACGCAGCCCTCCTACGACTGCCAAAGACATTGACTAAACAACAGAAGGAAAAAAAGGCCATTGATGTAATCTATGAGCTAGGCCTGGAAAGGTAGAATCTCTTATTTTGCTTACTAATACATACTTGCATCTGGATTCTAAGCAAGCATTTGGTTATAATCAACCCTTATTAGCAACAACAGCTCATCAGTGACAAATATTTGATGCATACAGGTGCCAAGACACTATGATTGGTGGTTCCTTCGTTCGTGGAGTGTCGGGTGGAGAGAGGAAGAGAGTTTGTATTGGCAATGAGATTATAATCAACCCTTCACTTCTGTTTCTTGATGAACCTACTTCTGGCTTGGATTCTACAACTGCCTTAAGGACTGTACAGATGTTACAAGACATTGCAGAGGTTTGACATCCCTGGTTCAATAAAATGAATTCTACCATCTTATTGAATTGTCATGTTACTAACTAGTTGCAATTCATGGCAGGGTGGAAAAACTGTAATAACGACAATCCACCAGCCATCAAGCAGACTCTTCCACAGATTTGACAAGTTGATCCTTCTCGGGAAAGGAAGTTTGCTCTACTTCGGAAAAGCTTCCGAAGCAATGATCTATTTTCAGTCTATAGGATGTTCTCCTCTAATTGCCATGAATCCAGCAGAGTTCTTGCTAGACCTTGCAAATGGTAACATAAATGATGTTTCTGTACCATCAGAACTACAAGATAAGGTGCAAATGGAGAACTCAGAAAATGAACCAAGAAATGAGAAACCATCTCCAGCAATCGTGCACGAGGTAATATCTATTCGATTCTATATTTTTCATGCTTCAAATATGAGTCTTTCTTCCTAATAATTAAAGAGCTAGGTGTCAAGAGTCAAAACCATTTAAATAACAGAAATGTACCAAAATGCAATAAGCAACCAAACACGAAAATGCACTTGTGATTCATGTTGCAACACCTTAAGCTATTATCTGCAATTGACATTTAAATCTAAAAGCAGTATCTCGTGGAGGCCTACGAAACAAGAGTTGCGGAAAAGGAGAAGAAGAAACTTATGGTTCCTATTCCCCTTGATGAAGAAATTAAGGCAAAAGTGTCATCTCCAAAACGACAGTGGGGGGCAAGCTGGTGGGAACAATATACCATATTGTTCTGCAGAGGAATTAAAGAACGGCGACATGAATATTTTGGTTGGTTGAGGATCACTCAAGTTCTCTCTACTGCAATAATCTTGGGATTACTCTGGTGGCAGTCAGATAGTAAAAGCACCAAAGGCCTGCAAGATCAGGTAAATAGTTGTTTTGTCGAAGCATAAAACTTGCCGCACCACTAGTATACAATCATTCTCAACTTGCTATCAAAACACCACAATTCGATCGCATCACAATAGATGATTAGAAGACAAATAAAAATGCATATTTACCTCATTATGATTTCTAGTTCATGCTATGCTAATGTAGTATCATTCCTTCATATAATAACTTTAAAAGCATAGACAATAAACACATTTTCCTAAATCCACAATCAACAATACTTATGATTTTGCCTGTTACCAACAACGCTATCTAGGCCATTACAGGCCATTGATTTCACTCCAAGTTAGGTATATCATATTTATTCCTCTTAAGGATTTCTTAATCTCTGATTTGAATCCTAAATTCATGGTTGGAACTATAAAGAGTTTGACTATATATTAATATATTATAAGGGTGAGAGCAATCAAAAGTAAAAAATAAAACCAAGAAATTTTCTTTTTACATTTTAATTTTGATCTTAGAAACTTCTCATGTAAGGTTGTAAACTACATTCTAGTTCAGAGGATCTAAGTGTCTATTTTACATGGATTGCATAATTACTATAGATGTACCTACGGAGAAACTAAGCTTCCTATATTGCAGGCAGGGCTGCTTTTCTTCATTGCTGTTTTCTGGGGATTCTTTCCTGTCTTCACTGCAATCTTTGCATTTCCTCAAGAAAGAGCAATGCTGAGTAAGGAACGAGCAGCTGACATGTATAGACTAAGTGCATATTTCCTAGCTAGGACGACAAGTGACCTTCCGCTCGATCTGATCTTGCCAGTACTTTTCCTTATTGTAGTCTATTTCATGGCAGGCTTGAGACTGAGTGCTGCTCCCTTTTTTCTAAGCATGCTTATAGTTTTTCTCAGCATTGTTGCAGCTCAGGTATGCCCCTCTGTAACTTCTAACTGAGAAGAATGTACAAAATTTATTACTACACATAATCACTAAATCTGGCTGCTCTGACAGGGGCTTGGATTAGCTATTGGGGCTACACTAATGGACTTGAAAAAGGCTACTACTCTGGCTTCAGTAACTGTGATGACATTCATGCTGGCTGGTGGTTACTTTGTTAAGGTAATCTATCAGACTCTCAATATGAATCTCTTCTCTAGTCTAGTGTAACATTATATCACTTACAATACCTTAGCACCACAAAAATTTACTTTCAAGAGCTGCCCATCATCTAACGACATGGTATTCAATTTTGCAGAGAGTTCCGGTTTTCATATCTTGGATCCGCTATTTGTCTTTCAACTATCATACTTACAAGCTTCTCCTCAAGGTGCAGTATGAACACATCACACCCATGGTGAATGGGATGAGAACAGACAGCGGTTTAGCAGAAGTCGGTGCCCTAGTAGCTATGGTTTTTGGATACCGTCTCTTAGCATACCTTTCTTTAAGGAGAATGAAGCTCCAATCAGGAGCTTAGATACATTATAATTTTCAAGGGAACATGTAGAAGCCAAGGCTTTCAGATTTTACTGCTCCAAGAGCTATATTGGGAAGAGTTGAGTTTCTTGCACTGAGTAAACACAAATTAGCAAAATGATAAGAGGTCTTGATCTTTCGATTTTCCACATCTACGAATTTCTCCATGTATTGCATCTACAGCACTCAGCGTCAACATGACATGTCCAATCTGATTTTGGACATGTCCATGGCTTTTTCTACAAGGAGAATTTCTTTGGAATGTTGCCACATTAAATTATAAATCATGTAGTTCTAAGATCAATTCTAGACAACTTAGAAGAAGGATGAGTACATTGTATCACATTTACCATCAATTTAATATTTCTAACTTATTTGCATCCAACTTTTGATTCTTATATCAAATGTGTTCAATTTAATCATACAATGAATACAAAAAATGAAGAGAGAACATTTTTCTACATGTGAAACTTTCAAAAAGGAGAAATTACAGGAAGTAATTACACAAATCAAGCAGTAAAGACTTTTCCTTTTCCATTCCTCACTTCATATGATGTACAAATTGCAGGGATTTGACACAGCCCATCTAGTGTTTTGATTCACAGAATATGCCAACAAAAATCTAGATCTGACATTGAAAGATCATTCCTCGACTTACTTCACATGTTTATCTTTTTGAATTATGACATTAACGCCTTTCGACTATAACCATCGCGGAGATGTGCATGACTAAGGGATTTGAGAATTCTTGAAATTTGATTATATAGATGATTTGAGAATTTCTTCAGAGTATTAACATCCGAATTAAGGAAATCAACACATGAAATATCGTGAAACCACTCAATGTTTTCCTACAGTTACAAATAAGAATATAAGACAATTAAATGTGCCATAATTTCTTAATATCCATTGTAAAATACCTTGGCATCAATGACTGGCTGTCTCCTAATTAAGACAATTATTCTGAACCTCAACCAGCTGCAGATAACAGCTCTATTTAGGAAGCAAGCAATGATTCTCCAGCCAAACAGCCACACTGCATTATTTACTTTCCATGGGATATATCATGCCAATGTCCTTAACCAACCAAGCAGTCTAAGAAGGGCAGTATCCAATATAGGGGACTTCTTCTCTAGCCCTGCAAAGAAACAGAAGAATCCATTTGAAATCAGAACAGATAAGAAATTGACCAACAACTATTAGAGTAAATTGACATTGTTGTTGTCGTTAGACGTCAAGGAGTTGAACAATATCCAGGTTCGACTACTAGCAATACATTTCTACTACTTATGTTAATAAGAAAAAAAAAAAGAATTATTTCCAGTCAATGTTGAGCCATAACAAGATTGCAAGGAGTACATACCAATATCAGCAGCTACTCGATGACCGCACATTACTCCTGAAAATGCAACAGCTATAACACCTTGTCCTGGAAAGCAACTATCTCCAACACAGTAAAGACCATCTATAGCCTGCAAATATCACTATTGTAAGACCATGTCCATTCGGTAACTTAAAATGTCAGAATCTACCAAATACAGAACATAGTTTTTATTTAACTCACTGTCGTATTAAATGGCATTCCCAACAAGCCCTTAGGAGTATTGCGAGGCATCGGCCCATAGGTACCCTTATCCCGAGCCAGGTACCGCCTGTGTGTCTTTGGTGTACCAATCTGCCATGAGTTGAAAAACTACTGAGTTGGAAAGCAAAATAATTTAGAAAAATGAAAATGAGAATAAAATATGTAGAAATTAGATAAAGATACAGGAAAGAAAGGAAATTTATATGAGGATTACGATAGTTATGGTATTGGAAACCGATCCAGACTCCTGTCAGACCAGGAGCAGGTCTATACTGTCCCCGCCCTGTCTCAGGTATACATACAAAATGCTGCCATATGATTTCATTTATGCCTCTTACACTCCATGCATTTTATTGTCTAAGGGTTTTCCATCTCCCACCCTACCTATCTTTTGTTTCTCACATATGATGGCAACCACTTTATCAACAACTCTTTCGTTTTCTATTTTTATTTATTTTTGGATATATCGACCAATTTTTAAAAACAGCAAAATACAGGTAAGGGATTGCAATCAGTGCTTGATTCATTTCATCATGCATGGTCTCTTCATTGTGTATGAAGGTCATACCAGTGTTGTTGCATTTACCATGTGTAGCTACCGATAGTTTGATCATACAATGTGCTATATGTAATAGACTTTACATATACCTTAGGCAATTTTCTGGAAAATTTTAATGAGTCTCACACCTTCAATTTTCATAGATAAAATGTTTTCACTCAAATTTTATTTTATGCAATCCAAGAAGGAAGTCAGTAATAGTTCATTTCTTCGATATCAATCTAATCAGTTTACTTAATCTAGGTGTTGACACTCATTTTTTATCAGCAAAAATCTCCTTAGACTTAAACATTCAAGGATAAGTCCTAGGATGGCATTCGCCTTCGTATACGGAAGCAAGATGAAATCTGGTCTGTCGGTTCAAAGGGAGGGATCAGATTCTTTGACTTTTTTGGGAACGTTTCCTTAATGGAACCCTAAATGGTCATAAAAAGGGAGTAAAAGAATGAAGAGAATATATGTGGGGTCCACATGATAACCTCCCACCTATTTTTTAAGGAGGGGGCCACCAAAATCCCCTTATTTTCAGGACCTTTTGTGCTAACAAGTATTTGAGAGAGAAGCAGGGGTGTGATAGTCACCCACCCATGTGCCATGTGACAGCTGGAAAAGGCACATGAAATTTTGAAGGAGAGTGAATCTACCGAAGAGAGTGACTAAGAAATTTAAATTATTTAAACATTTGAAATTTTGAAAGGTGTCTAACTTGAAATATTTAATTTTAAAATATATGTTGTGGTTCTGTAGTGATTGAAATTAAATTTAACGACATCAGATGTTGCCAAAGTTCACATTATTGTTGAGTAATAGGAGGGTATGAACTGTACCTCCTTAAAAACAATGGATTCTTTAAGCCCTGGAAATAGTTTCTTCTCCAATCTGCTAATTATCACATCTGCCACAAGCTCCTTCTTTGCATCATAGTCCTTTCGAGGCAGTCCCTATTATAATTAGAAGCAACTCAGTTAATTTTAATTTACACAACATTAAGTTACCACATTCAATATTAGGGACTGAAAATTGAGAAAAACGGGGATCAGAAGTAATTTTATGATTTATTGTAATACTGAAATTACCTCCCAGTCTTCTATGGAAGATGTTGTAAATATGTGAAGAATATGGTGTCCTTCCGGAGCCAACGTTGAATCAAGAAGAGTTGGAATGCTCAAAAATATACTTCCATAAGGCTTCTCTAATCTTGTCCAACCATCCTAATAAATCTCAAATTAAAGGCCTTCACAGCGTCCAAGCAAATAAAACTAGTAGAACGACAAAATACCTCAAGCATGAAATGATGGCAATCTGTATCTGGTGGAAGCACCTCAGCTTTAACACCCATGTGAATGGAAAGAAAAGAAGGAGCCTTGACATAGGCTTTCTGAAAATTTTCTTCTTCTTTTGGAAGTTTTTCTCCTTTCAATAACTTCCCTACAAACCATGTATTATTATTTAATTATTGTTGAAGGAAATTGAGGAAAACAGTTAAAAGAATAGAAGATTGCAGTCAATTAAAGCAATAAGCTCCATGTTGAAACCCACCAAATGTATCCCATCTAGTAGCATTTGATATTATGGTCTTGGCAAAAAACTGCCTTCCATCTGATAGCCTCACTCCTACCTTCAAAATTCAGACTAACTTCATTAAGTGACAAAAATAAACGGTTATACATAAGGGTATTAATTTCATGATCAATTATCCAAAAGTGCGATCTAACTTACAGCCTTTCCATGCTCAAGTATAATGCTAGTTACATTCGCCTTGTAGAGTATTTCACTGCCTTGATCAACCAGGCCTTTTGCTAAGGACTTTGCAATCTCACCGACACCACCAACAGGATAGTTTATCCCTCCAAAATGCCTGTCACATAGAACCTGATGCAAACTATATGTGAGAATCAAGATATGACTAAAGACAAGAAGGCTTAGAAGCTAATCACACTTACCATGCTAGCATTGATCATTGGTGTTTGCAAAGCATTAACCGTGCTCACTATAAAACACTGCAGAAAAAACGCACGGGTAAAATCCTCTCTGAAATTGAAGGACATCATTTTAGGTGGAACCTGAATTCAATAAAGAAGAATCTTTAATATGAATATATGATAAGTGGGATGGGTTTGGCACACCTCTGCATCAATGAAGGACAACAATTGAGGATCCTTTATGAACTTCCGTGCTATGTCTCCAGCATTTTGGGGCAGATAATAAGCTACAGAGAATAGCACATCAGGTCATGTAGGTTTAACATTCAGGAATCTTTGAGTTTTGGTTAATCTAGGGTGACTTGAAGTATGAATATAAACAAGTATACATGACCAACAAGGACACAATCTCTGATGACTAATCAGAAGTAACGACCATAATATAGCATAAGTAATTTAAAATATCAGAGGAAAACAATTACCGAGTGTCAAGCACTCAAGGGGCTTCTGAAAGAATTGTCCAAAAAGATAGATTGGTTCTTCAAGTGACTTCAAATCCAATGAATTCAAGGCATTGAAGATCTACCAAACACATTAACAAGTTTAAGCTAAGAATCACGAGTAAAGGCCAAAACACCCATAAGAAGTTACAGTCACCTCAATCAGAATATACCTTCCAACATACACCGTAGAATGCGAGGATTCCTTCCTTTTCATGGGGAAATTTACTGGTAAGTTCTGCAATGAATTCACTGTATTCTCTATGTACTCGAACAGAAAGGTCATTGGGTAGATGGAAATGGACAGTAGTTGGATCGGGTATCACATCCATCTCACGACCAACTGCTGCCAGCGCTTGGGTTATCAAATTTAGATTGCCCTGAGCATATTTGAGGCAATTATCAATCATAAAGACCTTGCAAAGAGCCAAAGACTAACAACTTGAAAAACAGAACATGATAACAAGAAAGAGTAATACTTCAGGACTAATAAGTGATATTATAGTCAATGTTGTATTGCCCAACAAATGATAATCTATTCATTACTAAGTGATATTATGCTTATTAGTTAATCAATGAATCACATATCCAACAGAATGTACTTCACTCACTGCACAATACCATTGGCCTCAATCACACCTCTTTCTCTTGTACCAGATAACCATTGAAGCATTCAACATCAAAATGACACATATCACTGTTTCATCCCTGAATTTTTTAACTTCTGTCAAATAATATGCAACAAAGAACAAACAAAAGGAATTCAAATGATACAAAAACACTGACCTTATCGCTGAAACCGAACATCACAGAAGACCCAACATCAAAAGTATATCCATCTCTCTGGTAATAACCTGAGCTTCCACCAGGAATCACATACTTCTCCAACGCCAAGACCCTAGCTCCCTTAACTGCCAGCTGTGTGGCTGCTACCAATCCCCCAATACCTGACCCTATAACAATTGCATCATAGTAACTCTTCTCTCTACCCACTCCTCCATTTCCCTCTGTCTCCACCATGTTATTTGCAGTCAACACTGATCTTGACATCAAAACAAAATCCCTATTCCTCTTATATGCCTCATAACCCAATTTAACACACCCTAACTTGTAACCAAAATTTGAGGTTTTCAATAAGTCTCTAGATAAAAGACCGGCCTTTCCATCTCTGAGTCTGAATTTACCCACCTGCGAGACCGTGTTCAAACCCAGTTCCATGTTCCTAAGTTTGTAATCGTTGAAAGCAAAGGTTTTGATATGTGCAAAAGAGAGAAAGCTCTGGTTTTGGCTTCTGGGTATGCAAGTACCAAACTGTACAGTATTGCGGTGGCCAATACATGGAGAATCAGCAAACCCCAAATTGAAGCTGCAGGGCTTGTAAGAGGTGGAGCTCAATTTTGAGATAGAGGGGGAGGGAGAGGAAGAGAGAGACATGTTATGGAATTAGAGTCGGTGAATATGAGTTGTGGATTTGGGTTTGGATAGTGATTGGTGGATGATTCGAAACCATGATGCTCTGCATAAATGAGGTGAGACGGACAAATTTGAGTGGAAATGGAAATATGGTAACGATATTAATAAAAATAATTTTTTTTTAAAAAAAGGTTTGGATGTCAATGGAACAAGGAAAGACCCCACAACCCACTTCTCAGATAGTCAAATTTCGATTTTCGGGCATGAAAAAAAATATGTAATTACATGGTGTCCATCAACTTATGCAGCTACTATCAAAATGATCACAAAAGACAAGGAATTGGTTTCAAAATGACCATTTTTGACGAACACTATTACATTAATAGTCATTCCATCCAATCCCATCAATTTCCATCTATTTCCATCCATTTCCATCCAATTTCATCCAATGATTCAATGAGTGACATTTTGGTAAATAAATGAATGACATTAATTTATTTTAGATATTTTTTGGAAATCAATTTTTTCTTTTGTTTTTTGAAACAAATAATTATATTTAGTGTGTGTATATACGTATAGCATATCTCAAACATATATATATTTTGAAAAGATTAATGCTATAAAATTTAAAAATTCTAAAAAATATATTTGAGATAAGTTGAATATAAATATATATATATTTATATTTTTTTTTTCTTTTTCATTTTTTGAGAAGATTAATGCTACAAAATCTAAAAATTCTAAAAAATATATTTGAGTTAAGTTGAAAAAAAAAAAAATATATATATATATATACACATATATATGTTTGAGATATGCTATACGTATATACACACATTAAATATAATTATTTGTTTCAAAAAACAAAAGAAAAAATTGATTTTCAAAAAATATCTAAAATAAATTAAGTCATCCCCTTATTTACTAAAATGCTACTCATCGGATGGAATTGAATGAAATGGTTATTAGTGTAACAGTGCTTGCCAAAAATGATCATTTTGAAACCAATTCTCCATCCGGTGGCTATTTTGATAATGGTGGTATAAATTGATGGCCACCAGGGTATTTATCCAAAAAAAAAAAAATATGTATAATGCTAATAATACTGAACTGCCCTAGTGATTTTGCACCAAAAGATGTATGATGAGGGTTGAATTAGATTATTGGATAATTGTGGTCATAGCCTAGTACAATTCCCGGCATCATGTTTGGACACTAGTATACTAGTTTAGATTTTTTTTTTTTTTTTTTGAACGAACACTAGTATACTAGTTGGTCCTTAAGCTCGTGTACCATTAAGGCTCATTCGGTGTGTGGCTATGATAGAATTATTTTTATGGGATTGAATTGGATTGAATTAAATGAGATGTGATTGGATTTGACTCGATTGGATTAATGCTGCGGTGTTTGGTGCTGTATGAGATTAAATAAAAATAGTTCCGTCTCTTTTTTTGTGTGGTATGAGATTGGATAAAAAAGTTAATTTGTTATATATTTAATACAATGTGAAATTAGATAATATAAAATTAAATTAAATTAATTTTAAATAAATTAAATTAATTTTAAATAAATTAATACACGGAGTAGTGCACCTCCCTTCCACATCTGGTGGTTAAGGGTTCAAGTCCCACCATACGTATTTTACAAGAATGTGTAGGGAGTTTTCTCTCAGTTTGTGGAAGTAGTTATCCGGGCTGCACATGTATTATCTGATCTCGGCAGTCCTATTGTGATATTTATAAATGTAATACTTCAAAAAAAAAAAATTAATATTAAAGGAAATAACATTTTTAATTAATATTTATTATTTTTTAAAATTATAATAAGATATATTAAATAAATATAAAAAGGTAAAAGAAGAAGAATTTTTTTAAAACATGGGACTAAATAGTCCCACCCCACCCGGATAAAATGATTGTATTTAATTGGACTGGTTAAAATAATTATTTAAATTAAATTTTGAAAAAATAATAAAAATAATTTAAATATTATTAAACCAATTTTAAACAAAATTATATTTATTTTTATTTGTTAATATTGAAAATTATTATTTTTAAAATGTTTAAAATAAAATATGTTATTAATTATTAAAAGATATTTGTATTTTAATCACATCAAAAATAAAATTAGTTGAAAAGAAAAACAAAAAGTATAAAGTGGTGGGACTAGGCCTGACTTGGTTCAGGTTCGAACCGGAGGAACCGAAACCGGAATAGGAAAAATCAGAACGGGAACCGGAACCAGATTTCTGATTCCGGTTCCTCTTCAAGAACCTAAACCGGGACCGGGACCGGGACCGGAATCGGGACCGGGACCGGAATCGGAACCGGAACCGGAACCGGAAATGGTCTAACCCGGGTCCGGTTCCGGTTTTAATATTTTCGGAACCGGTCAATTTTTTTTTTTTTAATTTTTTTTAATTATTTTTAATTTACCGTTGGAGTGCAACGGTTAGCTAACGTCAGCCGACCATTGCCCCCCAACTGTCTGCTGACGTCAGCAGACCGTTGGGGGCTCCAACGGCTCCCTTTTGTTTACCCCCCCCCCCCAATTCATTTTTCCTCCCAATTCTCTCTAATTCTAATTTCTCGCTCAATTCTTCAACTCTCCAAGTTTCCAAATATTATCAATTACTAAGTTTTTAATATTTATTTCCAATTTATTTTATTTGCAATTTTGCATTTAATTTTAATTGCAATTAATTTTATTTCCAATTTATTTTATTTCCAATTCTAAATTTCTAATTTCTCTCTCAATTCTCCAACTCTCCAAGTTTCCAATTCATTGTCAATTACTAAGTTTTTAATATTCATTTCATTTGCAATATATTTTATTTCCAATTTATTTTATTTGCAATTTTGCATTTAATTTTATTTGCAATTAATTTTATTTCCAATTTATTTTACAATTCAATTTTTAAATAGCAAGTGGAAGTGGAAGGGGTCACGGCTGTGACGGTCCTAGGCATTCAATTTTGATGAGAGGTAAGGGTCCTATGATCGATAATCTCGGTCGTGACGACACCGCCTCTCACGAGTATTTGCAACACCGGGCCTATGCTGAAGACCTAGGTCTAAACTCTCTTACTCCCCCTTTAATAATTTCAGAACCCGATCCCGATGACACCCCCCCCCCCGGCCCCAATTTGACAAGCCAGTTAGAAAATATGCCTTATATTGATACACTTCCAGATTTTGGATTTGATCCACAGGAACCAGAAGAGCAGAAAGATCTGATACAGAGGCAGAGCAAATCTGATCTCTTCATAAAACATATGAAGAAAATTAGGCAAGAAGATAGAGCTTTGCAGTGGCTTGCAATTACTGCAACAAAGTATATAAGTGGCATAAATCTGGAGGACATGACACTCATCGGAAGCACATTTTAGCTAAACATCCAGAAGTAGAGACCAGATCGAGGTCACAAACATAAATTCCCAGGTATGCTACTCCTAACCAACAATTATTTCGTTATACTGATGAACAAAATAGAGAAGAATTAGCAAGAATGGTAGCAGTAGAACACCTATCATTTAGTTTTGGTGAAATGGTTGGTTTTATTAATTATTGTCAACGAGCATTAAACCCCGCTGCATGCTGTGTTCCTAGAACCACCCTCACATCAACACTTGAAAAGATTTATTTAAAAGAAAAAAAGAAGTTAGAAAGATTATTTGAAAAATATAACGGTCGTGTTTTCCGTATGTGCCGACATATGGACTGATCATTGGAAATCACATTCATACTTAGGTGTCACTTGCCATTTTATGGATGATATATGGAATATCCAGAAAAGAATTCCGGCATTTAGAGTTTTTGATGATGCACACACTACTCATAATATTTTTAGACAGCTTAGAATTATTTTTTCAGAGTATAAAATTGAAAACAAAATTTTTACAATTGGTTTTGATAATGCTCCTGCCAATACCGCTGCTATTCCATCTTTACTTGATTTATGCAAATCTTATCTTGGTGGTACATTTTTTCACCAAAGATGTGCATGCTATGTTTTAAATTTATGTGTTCAAAAAGGATTAGAAACTCTTGAACATTTTATTCTACCTATTAAAAAAACCCTAATGTTTTTATGGAAACATTCTTCTACAATGAATGCATGGGTAAGATATTATAAACAAAATGATAGATGTGTTATTAGATTTTCTCGTGATGTTCCAACACGTTGGAATTCTACTTATAAATTGCTTGCTCAAAGTTATGACTATAGGGATTTATTAGTTTCTTTTATTCAATTTCATGTTACCCACCTTCAACTTTATCAATCACATTGGGATGCTTGTTACAACATTTTCAATTTGTTAAAAGTCTTTCATAATGCTACACAAAATTTATCTGGTGTTTATTATCCTACAACTCATTTATTTATTATTGAAAGTATTAATATTGCTGGTGCATTTTCTCATTGTGAATCTGACATATCAATAGGGGAAGCCGTTCATGCTATAAAACTAAAATGGTTATATTATTATGAGGATGTTCCAAATATTTATTTGATTGCCATGGTTTTTGATCCACGTTGTAAATTAAATAGTATGTCTTATTATCTAAATGGTTATTATGGGGTCAAAGGTTTAAAAATGGAATATGATGTTGATGCATGTTGTGTTAGAGTTAAGAAATTATTGAATAATTTTTACGATGAATATCTTACAGTATATGGATCGTCACTGAACTTAGATGTTACATATACATAAACTACATCTCAGCCCCCAACATCCTCCTCCTCCTCCTTCGGATTTATAGAGTTAGGGTATAGTATGCTATTCAAAAAATCTAAAAAACCTAGATGTTCTTCTTCATCAAACACCGATAAGTATTCCGAGTTGGAATCTTATCTAAATACTCCTTTTAAGTTTATAGAAGATACGTCAAGGAAAAAATTTGAAATCTTACAATATTGGAAAGAGCACGCAGTGTACTATCCAATCATGGCTATGATAGCCAAAAATATTTTTTCAACACCAGTTTCTACGGTGGCGGTGGAACAAGAGTTCAGTGCTGGAGGAAATATTCTGGATGAACAGCGTTCTTGCTTAACTCCAAAATCACTACAAATGCAAGTTTATGTAGATGATTGGACGAAAGCAAAATATAGACAACAAGAACTTCAACAAGACCCAACATACGACTTCTTCAAAGACGACGAACCTGAAACAGGAGCAACGGAGCTGGAATAGCAGATCTACAGTACAGACTACAGACTACAAATGGCACCAAACATGCAATAAAATGTAAGAGAACTACGTGGCCTTTGATTCCTCTAAATCCCCCAAGAGGATAAGTAGGCAACTTAATTGTGGTAAAAATTAAGTGCAAGGCTAATAACTTTACATTTATTTTTAGTTTTATTTTAATTTAATTTTGTAATTTGTCATTTATTTATTATCGAATTTCGGGTGACCTAATTCCCAAATACCCAATGAAATGTAATTTATAATTTGTCATTTTGTTTATTTTAATTTTAATTTAATATTGTAATTTGTCATTTTGTTTATTTTTATTTTAATATTTTTTTTACAACTACAACTTACAATACAACTATACAACTAATACAAGTCTAAATTATTATTTTTTATTAACAAAGGAAAAAAAAATCGGTTCAGAACCGTCAGTTCCACTGGAACCGGAATCGGTATTATACCGGTTCCGGTTCTGTTTCCTCCCATCCGAAGAACCGGAACCGTCGGTTCGGAACCGAACCAGAACTGCACCAGGCCTCGGTGGGACTAATGGGATAAGGTGCTTATATAAGCTTAAAAAATCTCATCTCATGCCAGCAACAAGAGATATGACTAAAATTAGTCATATTGTTGAAATCTTTAAAATGACGTCAATATTAATTATGCAAAAGAAATTAATTAATGGGTTTTATTGAAAACTAACCCATTTGAGAGGCCAAAATTGATATCTAACCCATTTTTGAAAAAATTGCACAACTAACTCTTTTTTCATGCGTAAGTACCATTTTACCCTTACTTACAAATTTTTCTCTTTTAACACATTATATCTCTTATTTCTTTTTTCATTACTTCTCCTCTCTCATTTGCAAGCATTTCATTCTTATTTCCTCATCCTCTCTCACGACCAAACCACTCCCATTCTTTTCCTTTCCATTTTTTTTTTTTCTTTTGTTCTCTCCTCCTTTGCAAGTAGAACTCCACCATTCACCAACTCCACAAGGTTTCCTTCCATTCAAGGTTTGAGGTGAGTTTTTTTTGACTTTTTTTTAAACTTTTGTACTTTATAATTGTCATCCATGTCCGAATTTTCTTGAATTTGTGTAATAAATCATGGGTCTTGGTTGAATTTGATGTTGTTGTTGTCAATTTAAAGTTTACAAGTTGAATTTTTAGTTTATTTGTTGATAAAATGTGGTATTTCTTTAGGTTTCCTTATTTTTAATTAAATGTGTATTAGGGTTCTTTATTTTTGTGGAAATAGATTACATAAGTGCAATAGAGCATGGGTCTTTGTTGAATTTGATGTTGTTGTGGTCAATTTAATGTTTACAAGTTGAATTTTTGTTGAATTTTGTTGATAAAATGTGGTATTTCTTTAGGTTTCCTTATTTTTAATTAAATGTGTATTAGGGTTCTTTATTTTTGTGGAAATAGCTTACATAAATGCAATAGAGCATGGGTCTTGGTTGAATTTGATGTTGTTGTGGTTGATTTTCCATTATAGCATTGAATCTACACAATTGAAACAATTTTTTCGAATGTGTCCAGCACTGTTTTCCTAATGGTCGTTAAGAATTTCATAACCGTCGTTAGGAATTCCTAACCTCTGTTAGGAATTCCCAACTATCGTTAGGAATTCCTAACAATGTTTGGAATTCTCAACTGTCGTTAGGAATTCCTAACAGTGTTTGGAATTCTCAACTTATAGTTAGGAATTCCTATAAGTTGAGAATTCCTATCAGCCGTTGGGAATTCCTAACATCTGTTGGGAATTCCTAACGGCAGTTGAGAATTCCTAACGGCTGTTAAGAATTCCTAACGGCAGTTGGAAATTCCTAACGGCCGTTGAGAATTCCTAACGGCAGTTGGGAATTCCTAACAGTCGTTGGGAATTCCTAACAGCAGTTGGGAATTCTTAACAATATCCATATTTCGAAACAGTGTTTGGATTCATAGTATTTTGTAGATTTAATGTACCATGAATTTATAATATCTGTTTAGAAATTTAATTATAAGTTTCCAATGAATTTGAAAGGTGGGTGGCATGGATAAAGTCCGGTTTGTTGTTTTATATGGCGGTGAATGTAGTAACAATGGTGGAAAATTCAAATATCAATTTGGAATGTGTAAAGTAATTTCGGTTTCAAGGGAAACGACATATCAGTCATTACATGATATCATATCTCGTCTTGTTAAAGCCAATCCAAGCGAGTCCTCCATCAAAATGAAGTATGAGAGTCGTTGTGGCTATTGTTGTTGTTTTTATGCTCCGTTAAATGCTAATGTATTTATTTGTTGTGTAATGCAAGTGTTGTGTAAAATATTTCACACTATTTTATACGCACCTATTTATGGATCTAATTGGTTGTTGTTATGAATTTAATTACTATGAAGCTTGTTCACAGAATTTATTATGCAGCTTTTTAGGGATTTAAGTGTTGTAGACAGTGTTGGTAAGAAGGTTGTTGTTATGTATTTATTTTTGTAGACAGAATTTGTTATGACAGGTTGGTGACAGAATATGTTATGAAGCTTGTTGTTATAGATTGAACTTGTTAACAGTGTTGTTATATGTGGAATGCTCAACTGGTGTTAGGAAATTCCTAACTACAGTTAGGTAATTCCTAACATATATTAGGAAATTCCTAACAAAAGTTAGGACTTCCCAACTGTAGTTAGAAATTCATGACATCAGTTGGAAATTCAAACTAGTTTTATATGTAGCTTTTATGGATTTCATTGCTTATTGCTATGGATTCGTTATGACAGGTTGGTGACAGAATATGTTATAAAGCTTGTTGTTATGGATTGAACTTGTTAACAGTGTTGTTATATGTGGAATACCCAACTGGTGTTAGGAAATTCCTAACTACAGTTAGGGAATTCCTAACATATATTAGGAAATTCCTAACACAAGTTAGGACTTCCCAACTGTAGTTATAAATTCATGACATCATCAAGGAAATTCAAACTAGTTTTATATGTAGCTTTTATGGATTTCATTGCTTATTGCTATGGATTCGTTATGACATGTTGTTGACAGAATATGTTATGAAGCTTCTTGTTATGGATTGAACTTGTTAACAGTGTTGTTATATGTGGAATGCCCAACTGGTGTTAGGAAATGCCTAACAACAATTAGGGAATTCCTAACATATATTAGGAAATTCCTAACACAAGTTAGGACTTCCCAACTGTAGTTAGAAATTCATGACATCAGTTGGAAATTCAAACTAGTTTTATATGTAGCTTTTATGGATTTCATTGCTTATTGCTATGGATTCGTTATGACAGGTTGGTGACAGAATATGTTATAAAACTTGTTGTTATGGATTGAATTTGTTAACAGTGTTGTTATATGTGGAATGCCCAACTGGTGTTAGGAAATTCGTAACTAAAGTTAGGGAATTCCTAACATATATTAGGAAATTCCTAACACAAGTTAGGACTTCCCAACTGTAGTTAAAAATTCATGACATCATCAAGGAAATTCAAACTAGTTTTATGTGTAGCTTTTATGGATTTCATTGCTTATTGCTATGGATTCGTTATGACATGTTGTTGACAGAATATGTTATGAAGCTTCTTGTTATGGATTGAACTTGAATTGATCGAAATCTAGATGTGCTTATAGGTTACATAAGTTGGAGCTCCAAAGTTACTCAATATAGATAGAAAAGCTCATTGTTTGTGCTTTTATTTCCTTTAAAATTCTAACAAATTATTAATTTTGATGGGAAACTTGTGCATACTAAGGGTCATTTATTATGTATTTTGTTCCATAAAGATGAAGAAACATTTTAGATTGTTTTTTTATTTTTTTATTATTATTATTTTTTTTTTTATGTTCTTTGTGAGTTTTGAGAGGTTGCAGATGAGTGGGAAGGAATGTTTTTGCTCATGTGCTGAAATGGAGCGCGAAAAGACGAAGAATTTTTCATTGCAAATTTCCAGTTTTCGTCAAAGTGTATCACGAAAGGCAAACGTGCGTATCACGTCGAACCGCGAGAAATCAAAAGGGCAGATTCTGCCAACTTTCACTATTGGCTTCGTTAGAGTGTACCACAACGAATAGCGAAATTGTGAGAGTAGAGAATCTGCCAACTTTCGCTATTGGCTTCGTTAGACTGTACCACGACGAATAGCGTCTTTGCTGAAGTGAAGCCTCTGCCAACTTTCGCTGTTGGTGTCGTTAGAGTGTACCCCGATAGAGAAAAGAGGTACTGAAAAAAATTAATAATAATAATAATAATAATAATAAAATAAAAAATAAAAAATAAAAAATAAAAAATAAATAAAAAAAAAACAAAAAAAACGTCAAGAATCTTGATATTGAAAATGTACAAGAGCAGAGCGAAGAACACTAAAATACATTCAGGTAAAGAACCCTACAGCTTGTATCGAACACGAAGCCAGCACCTCCAAAATCGGTGAAGATCAGCTATTCTACTTTCAGCAGAGGGGAATCGACTACGAGAAGGCCATGGCTGCCATGATTTCTGGGTTTTGCAGCGACATCTTCAACGAGCTTCCTGATGAGTTTGAAATCAATGCCTTATTTGATATCCTCATCAAATGTTAAAGATGATGAATCTCTCAACAAGAACAAAAATAACAAAACTAGAAACGTGTCATTTACTTACTGATATGCTACAGATAGCAACTTGCAAGCTCAAGAACACAATGGATTTTGAAGGGCAAAAAACTGAACAGTTGGTTGCATATACATTAAAATAGAACAAATAATAATACATAAAAAGGCAGTTCAATGAAAGCTCTATGAAACAAGTAACAAAAAGGATGATTGATTAACTTTTTTTTTTTTTTTTTTGAAACAGCACTTTATAAAACAGGCCAAAGACCAGCAGGAAACACAAAGGACTGAGACAAACCCAGCCACACACCAAACAGCAACAGGGCAATGAGACAAACCCAGCCAAACCCACACAACACCAAGGCCAAGCGAGACCGAGCCAGAAGCCACAAACACCACAAAAAACAAAGACCCAACGAGGCCCCAACAGCCAACGGACAACAACAAAAACACCAGAAAACAACACACAAGAGGACAACACAACACAGCAGAAACCAGAAATAGAGGATCACAGCAGCAAACCAGCACCGAACCACTGCACCTGCAACCCCCCAGATGACCCAGCTGTCAAAGACCATGATTACCAATATACTCTTCAAAGTTCAAAGTTAAATCAAATTAGATGTGCCTAACCTATTATGGAAATTTTATGCCTTCAATCCTCTCTTTAAACATTGGTCTTATCTTCCTATCATCAATAATGCAATTTCATTTTGCAAAGGAATCAACAAAAGTCCTTCCCTTTTTTACTTTTTCTCCAACTTTCACCTTTATATCCACCTTTCCTCTCATAACCAAAATATTCATTACTATGCATACAAAGATGCCAAGGATTCACATAAGAATTTACAAGAAATTAAAAATTAAAACATAGCTCACTCATAACTCACAATGCTCTTCCAAAAGTAAACAGCTAGAATGATTGTATAATCCAAATTTACACCATTTATATTACGACAAACACATTAGCACAAGAAAAAAAATCAAACACCCTCATTTATCAGTACATTGTACAGCTCAATCATTTTGTCATACGGTCACTATTACAACTACAAATTCAACCAACTCTTTTCCTTTCCAATCAAAACTTATCTGTACAAACTTGCATTAAATAACACATAGCTCATACAAAGATGAATTTTTGTTTTTTCTGCAATTGGATTTGGGGACTCAACTCTACTATCAACACAATCAAAATGCTAACTTTTGAATTCCAATGTTAAATGTGCATATGGGAAACCGGAAAGTTTTAATCTTTAGTATGAAAATGAAGATATATATACCTGTAATCATAAGCACAGGGATTCAAGGGCGTGGGTCAACGGGCGAGAGAGAAGAAATTCATGAGATCAACCTTACACATCTGAGACAAGCAAGGAAGTGTTTTGAAGGAAGAGGAGAGGTCGTGTTCAAGCTTCCGTCTCGTCGCGCCGTCGTCGACTTCAAGCTTCCGTCCCGTAGCGCCGTCGTCGTCTTCAAGCTTCCGTCGTGCTGCCGTAGTTGGAGACTGCTGCCAAATTGAAGTCAGAGATAGAGGGAGGGAGAGAAGGTCTGTGTTTTCTGAGAGAGATTTGGGTTGATTTGAGACAGATTAGGGATTTTGAAATGTGAGAGAGGTTTGGTAGTTGGTAGACAGATTAGGGATTTTTCAAGTGAGAGGGGTTTGATCGATTTTAAAGAGAACAGACATTTAGAGTGTTTTGATTGGAACGTAATTTTTATATTTGTCAAGGGCAATATTGTCTTTCAACAGCCACAAAAGAGTTAGTTGTGCAATTTTTTCAAAAATGGGTTAGATATCAATTTTGGCCTCTCAAATGGGTTAGTTTTCAATAAAACCCTTGTATATAATGGATCAAGACTCAAGATAAGCATAGCACTTCAATTAAGCAATGAAATTTTTTTTTATCATTTTGGATTGGAGAAGGGAAAAAAGGATTCTCCACTCTCCAATCCTGCCATTTACAAAAATAATACGTACATACAATCAAAAAGTAACTACTTATAGCCTTGAGTTAGGAGGGGGGTCATACAAAATATGATTTGTACATCTGCAGAGTCAAAATAACTTGTAAAAGCACTTTCCTTACCTCCAAGAGGAAGAGGAAGAAGTAGTCCTTGGAAGTGATTATTAGATCATACAACTTACAGGAGGAAACTTGATAAACAATGAGGCAAGAATAATAGAAAAAAAAAAAAAAAAAAAAGCTTTATTCCTTGTCAATGGACAAATAAATTCATCACATATTGAATCACTTTGGGGTTTACATGATGCACACACAAATGAATCATAAAACTATGGAGAGGGGATCTGTGAGTCGTAACAGATTTACAGAACAATCCTATATTACCCACACTAACAATCCTATATTACCCAAAAAAACAACACCCTGTCGCTGGAGATTGATAGCCCTGCAGCAACACAAAGACAGCAGCAAAACACAACCCATATAACGTAGGAAGCCAAAACAATAACAACTAAAAACTGACCCCCAAACGGAGGCAGAAAGGCATAACAGATTTCCCACACTAAATTTTTTCGACTCATATTTTTTTTTTTGAAAGGCAATCAGATTAAAAGGAGCACCAAGCCAGGCAAAAAACACACAGCAACCCAACAAAACAACAAAAAACCCATTGCACCCAGAAGAAAAACAACAATATTATTAAGGCAACACCACAAAGGGTCAAATACAAGCAACGCATACAAGACCCACACAAAACAGCAACCAGAGCAAAACCAAAGCAAAATCTAAATAACAGGACCAGCGAAGAGAAACATTTCCAGGAGAAGAGACAAGAAACACACCATGAGATAGAGAAAAGAAAATAGAAGCAGCGACAGGGGAACAAAAACCAATATGCAAAGTAACACCAACCACCACCACAACCACATCCTAGTTCCTAGTTCCTACCATAACCTTTTGCCAGAAGTTAGATGCACTGCCAAAGTTTCAGTCCTCCAAATGTTTCTAAGAAATTTGAAAAGGAATATACTAAATATGAGTATTTGAAAAAATTCAGTAAAACAATCAATGAAAAACTTATGAATTAACCAAATCAAGTGATCTGTACAAGACAAATAAAGGTTCTAGCCTCCTCTACTTTACTTTACTAACAAATAGCTATATATATCATAACCTGTCACCAATGATACCATCATCAATACAATGACTGAGCACATAACTATTGCAGATTTTCAACTTAACCATACCTGCTACCTCCACCCAAATTCGCCTTTGTAATCTTCAAGAAATAGCGTTAACCATTCATTTGTTTCCCATTTGCACACCTCTTCATTAAAAGCCAAATTAAGAAAAATATGGGATAATTAGTCTAGAAGCAGCGACACAAAACAAAAATCACTCCAGATTGGAAGCAGCGATAGCAAAAATTAAAAGCCACACAAAACAGCAACCAGAAAATAGAAGCAGAAATGGCAAGAAATTTTTAGGGATTTTATTAGGGATTTTATTCAAAAGTTCTACTGTCAAGAAATTTTTTTCAAACTCATATAAAAAAATTAGGGTTCTAATTCAAATTAGGGATTTTTCAAACTACACAAATTGAAGCAGAAATCTTCAAAAAAAAAAAAAAAAAAAAAATCCATGGCAGATAGGTGGAATTAGCAAACAACACCACAAAAAATTCCAAAAACCTTGTTCCTAGCCTTCTCTCCTCTCTCTATGTGAATTGAATCATAATCCCAATTCAACTTTGCTGTAATTGAAGACATTATATCCATCAACCTTCTTGACTTCCATATCAAGAACCAACTTCGGTTTGGTTCATGTTCACGAAATCCTCCCCAGTTCTAGCAACAGTGTCATCAGCTGTAAAGGTGGCATTTGATGTTGATGTTGATGTAAAGAATCTAGTGATCTGCGTTGATGGGTGAAAAAGTGGGTCCTCTGGTTCATAAGTGGCGGCAATAATGGTGAACACTAACACTCCTACCACAAACAAAGTGAAGCAAAGATTGCCTATCAAAGCTAGTGCATTTTGGCCTAGGTTTTCTGGCCTGAAACTTCCACTTCTCAACAGTGGAGACCGACCGAACATTGTTTCTCAACCAGAAAGTTCCACACTTGAATCAAATCTAGCTCCCAAAACTAAAAACAACAACACCCAGATAACAAAATCACAACAACCGTGCAAGAAATCAATAACCCAAAAAAAAGTGCAGATTTTTAGATCTGGATCTCTCAAATCAACAACACAACCGAAGATCTAAAGCATACAACTTTGATTCAAGACTATAAAAAAAGGTTTCAGCTTTACTCACCTTGACCTTAAGGAACCGAATCAGAGAAGCAATGGAGATGCATTCATCGACAGAACGCAACAATCTCTGACTCTGTCTCTAGTGTAGCTGCGTGTGAGCTGGTTTTAATTTTAGTATGATTTTTCACAAAAATTGAAGAACCATTCACCTTATATAGCGTCGTCGTCTTCAAGCTTCAACGGAGCGTCGTCGTCGTCTTCAATGGAGCGTCGTTGTCGTCGTCGTCATCGTCTTCAAGCTTCCGTCGCGCCATCGTCTTCAAACTTCGTTGTGCTTCAGAGAGAATTTTAAGGTTTAGGGATTTCAGAAGAGAGGGGTTTTGCTCATGAGATTTTGATGGCTTTTGCTCGTGGATTTAATTAGATATGACACAAATGTAATTTTAAAGTTTTACAAGGGTAATAATGTCCCAAAAGAGTTAGTTTTGTAAGTTTTTCAAAAAGAAGTTAGATTTCAATTTTAACCTCCCAAAGGGGTTAGTTTTCAATAAAACCCTTAATTAATATCATATAAGCTAAGTAATAGAAATTAATTAATATTATATAAATATTTATTGAAAAAATATTCTTTAAAGATGCTTTTTATACTAAATTGTTGTACAATATATTAGAGTGAAAAACATTTGGTGTAAGTATATTCTATAAAAATTATCTTTTAACAATAGAATAGTATAAACTTTGGTGCAACGCATCGGAGATGCTCCAAGCAGGATGGCAATGGCTGGATTCGGATGAGTTTATTAAATTCACACTTGCACCCTCATCCTATTTTGACATCCACACCACCTACAAACCCGTGAAAGTATGTGGGTTTGCTACACACACACCCGTGTCTATGGTGGGTAGTGTTATTACACTTATATCAAAATAATATAAAATTAATATTCAAGCCTTAACATTTATATTATTTCTACACCAAAAAATTAGTCTAAAAATCAACTCAAATGACGTGGTAAATAAATGAATTGAATTCATGATTTGTGTGGTAAGGACAACCCACTTACCTAAAAATAAATAAATTCATGTGGAAGAAAAAGGGAACTTTTATTCAATAACAAACTAAAAATATCATTTTCTTCACAACCCCTTTTCTATATATGGAATCTATTTTTTATTGTCATTTTCAGAATTCAGACCCATTGTTTCAATCTTATTGGTGAAACACTTGATATTTTCTTCCAATAGAAGTTGTAATTCTTTGATATCTTCCAAGCACGTCAGATCCTGCATGCTTTTACCTGCCAAGCATTCATTTAATGTTAGTTCAATCTCAAGCCCTCGATTTTTCTTCCTTTCCCTCTCCAGCGCATTTGACGACCAGGAAATGTGTCTACCAAGAAAGGTCTTTTGATCCACTGTGTACCTTTCTCTTTCTTCCTCAGGCGATTCAATGAACCTGTCGAGCACATGGGTCAACATTGGTGGGGAAGGCCAAATTTCTGGCCGATTATCGAAAGTGCTGTAAATGATTGCACATCCCATGATCCCACAGAGAGTCGTAAGCTCATTCATCTTTTTCAGCAAACCACCTTTTCTCTTCTTGAAACTCACCTTCCTCTTGGATTCATTGGAAATCAACTCATGCTTCATCTTGCGTCTGGCCATGGCTGGCACCCTTTTGCAAAAGCTATAAAATATGTAATTGACCAAATATGTTGGTGTATATATATATATACAGATTTTCTATTATCAGTTTGACCTAACAATAAATATATCAGGACGAAGAATGTAGACCACTAGATTTACATACTTTGACTCAAAGTGCATGCACTTGTCAAAACTTTTCCATAATCTATGATCCACATTCTTCGTCCTGATATATTTATTATCAGGACGAATTGATAATAGAAGGACTATATATATATATGTATATACTAAAATATTAGGTCAACTATCACTTTTGATACATGTGTCACGGTAAGAGTTCGGCTACAAGGATCAACCAAGTGACTGTTGTTAATTCTAGCATTTCCAAAGATGCAATATGGCAGGTAATTAAATAGGGAAAATATGGAAAGATTTTGGACATTTAACCTGCTATATTTGCAATTATTTTAATTAGGTTATTAGGTTAATATGATTTAGAAACTAAAATGAGCTCCGTCAGAGATGGAATAGTACTAGGTACCGAACCAAATACCAATAACCATGTGCAGTCACCCCAAATGTATCTCAAAATGATTTGTTAGTTAACAAATATGATAGCCTTTCGTCGTTGCTTTGAGAGAGGAAAAAAGGCACTGAATTGATATAGAAGTTCCAACTTCTTACCCCTTTAATGTTGTAAATCATCGTACGGCATGTTTACACTCTTTAACAACTAATATGAATAAATAGACAAACTAATCCATAGGTGTCCTAACTGACCAGTCTATTTTTAAATATGTTTTTCGCTCCTATTTCCTATGTAATAAGTTTGTTTATCAAGTAAAATATGTGTTTTTAATAGTTTTGTGAGCTGTTCTGGTTGTTATCTCTTGATAAGGTGCTTGGAAGCTTTTAATGAGCAATCTAGGTAAAAACATGAAGAAAAGAGCAAAAAGTTGAAAATCCACGGCATAGACCACAAGCCAGGCAAAAACCTCAATCGTGGCGTAGCCAGCAGTACTTTCTAGTGATTTCCGCGGCATAGGCCGCTGTTTATGTTGGGGATAATCCCTATATACCGATGAACGCGGAACGCCGTGCCTAATATATGCCCATAACTCATAGCAAATAATAACGTCAATAAGCAGAAAAATAGATGAGAGAGAATAAAACAATCACAACACAAGATATACGTGGAAAACCCAAAACGGGTAAAAAAACCACGGGCCATCAGGACGACAGAGAAAGTTCCACTATATGATAAATTGTTACAACCATATACTCCAGGATTCTCTCTCACACCTAACCCAAACTCCACTCACAAGATCCTCACCAAGAACCCCACAATATCCCCTAGGTCTCTCCTAAATATCACCCATGGATCTCTAACTAGATCCACCGATATTCCCTTGGATCCCTCCTCGGATATTCCCTTGGGTCTCCCCGGATCTCACTCACACTCTCTGATGTTTACATGGTGTTTTTAACTCCACACATCCAACCTAATTACAAGGTTCTATTTATACTAGTTACAGGGAGTTTAAGATAAAAGGAAATCCTACTCCTAAACGTACAAGACTTACTTGTTCAACATAAATACTATTTCCTTTTATGACAAGTCTTCTTGTAGGGAGTAAATCATTTTCCTTCAAGCACAAGAACTTCCAGAAGCAACATATTTCCTCTTCTATGCATATTTCCTGATTGCACGCGTGCTTGTGATTAACTACGATTCAAGTTGCAGTTGGCCACCCGCTTCCTAAACCGTGTTAAACTTGATCACTCAGAAAACCGTGATCCACGTGCTTCATTCTCGTTGTCTTCTGCTTGTTACCGCTGCCTGGGACCGCCCCCTAGGCACTTGCCTACGTAGCGGTCCTACGTAGCGGTCCTACATAACGGTCCTACGTAACGGTCCTACGTAGCGGTAATTCACCGAATTTGTTCCTCTGGTTCTTCTTTGACTTCAAACCTCCCTAAAACACCACTATTCAACCTTCCAAACATATCCCACGTCTCCAGGAAGCTCCACATCAGTTGAGTCTTTGTTTGGTTCACATTAGTTCATTTGAGAATACAAGCCAAAACTAACAGTTTAGACACCTTCTCAAACAGCTGTTACATATGTAAAACTTTCCAGAAGATCACCATAATACACTAAAGAGTTGGATTAGGGTTTGGATTCTAAAGTTGATAGGAATTTTGGTGAAACATATAATCCTCTTTAGGTGAGGATTTCGGCCAACCCTAATTCGTTTTGGGGGAGGATTCGACCACCCTAGTTTTTCAATAGAGAGAGTTATTTCTTTTGCTTAAAGAAATAAATCAAACTCCAAGAAATAGTGTGTGAAATTTCGGCCAAGAGGAAAAGAGAGAAGAAGCGTTTTATTTCAATAGTGCATTGGTATCTTTTACATCAAAAGGCTTTGTGCACAACTTTGAATAAGGTTCACGCGAGTTTCGATCAAAAGATTGTGAATTCACAAGTGACCAAACATTCTTCATTTTCTCTTGGAAGATTATTGTGACTAACAAAAGAAAAAGTTTTTTGTTATCCATCATTAGGTACACAATTAAAAAAAAAAAGGGAACCCACACTCCTAGGTGATTCACGTTCGTGATTGTATTGGCTCGATTCCATTGCAAAATACTCTTTATTTGTAATGGTTTGTTGCTTAGGTGATTCTTGGTGAAAAGAAGCCTCAAAGGAGAAAAACAACTTCTCATGCAAATATCGTATTCGAGAGGAAAATCGCGTACTTGGATGCTAAGGTATCAAGATTCTTCTTCCTCTTGCAAGGCGTAAGCACACACATACACAATTCATATATGTGTGTCCCTGCATCGTAGTTCAAACATTTGGTATAATACATTCACACTCATTTAAGTGTGCACATGCATTGGTCTCATATAGACAAACATTGTAGAATTGCATGTTTTATGACTATCGCTTAGATATGACATGCTTGTGACATTGTGATTATTTGTTTGTGTTTTTTGTATTTTGGACTTGAACATGATCTCATTTGATTCCTTATTGAGTCCTGGTCATTTCGGTTACTCATTCATTAGGTTTCGAGTCAAAATGACTTCGCTATGCTACTTTGCATTCTCATTCGTTGAGTTGTTTTCGTCATCGTTTTCCGAGATGAATTCTCAACCTTTTGTCAAAGTTTCATAGTCTTCGTTGTGCGTGAGGGAGTCACGATTCGTAATTCAAAAATGGATTCAAAATCAGAGTTCGAAGGCCCGGACATGGCCGAAGAACACGAGCGGAGCGCGGGAGGAGCAAGATTGGCCAACGGCCAACCTTGATGGCCACGTGTGGAGGCCGTGCCACACGGCCAGAAGGGCTCTCTGCCCACGTGTGCCACACGCGCCCCACACAGGCCTTGTGATGTGGCACACTTCAATTGGTTGCTTCCTTTCCCTCTCTCTCTCTCTCTCTCTCTCTTTTTAAAAAACCATTTTCCTTCTCTCCAAACGCAACTTGAAAAAAATTGAAAAGAAAGAAAATGTGCAGAATTTCTTCATGATTTGTGGTGTCTTGATTCAATCATAACTTTCTCATTTCAACTCCGAATCACTTGATTCAACCCTAATCATTTTCAGAGCCAAGTGACTTTGTGATTTTTCGCTGTGAGCTGATTTCAGTCCGAGGTTCATATTTGTAAGTGAAACATCTTCTTCTTACTTTCATTTTTGATCATCTCTTTTAATCTTCTTATTTGATTGATAAAATGTGTTAAGAATGATGTTAGTTCACATGCTAGGTTTGTATGATTGATTTATTGTTGAATTTTAGCTTTGTAATTTCATTTGAACATATTTAGCTGAACTTGATTGAACTTGAAATTGATTCTAGAAATGATATATATGATGTGCCTTATGATATTGTCTAGGTTTAATTTCATGATCTAAGAACTAAGATTTTTTGTGTGATATATTAAATATTCATATCTTTTTCTTATTGATTCACATGCTTTGATTTATAGGTAAATTTGTGATTGTTTGTTGATAGCATATCCTAGAATTTCTCTAAGCATGTACATTTGTGATTATTTGTTGATAGCATATCCTAGAATTTCTCTAAGCATGTTCATAGAGCTTGATTGATCATCTAGCTTTATTTGATTGTGATATGCATCATTTGCATCACTTAGATCATTGCCTTGTGATAGGTTGAAGTCTCTTGTAAAGTAAGTGAAGCTTTGTGTTGAGCAAGAAGACTTGACTAGGAATGAGTTTCGGATAGCCAAGAAAAAGTCTTAGAAAGGAGTTTGGTACTCCGGATAGTTGAGCTAGGGGAGCCTGACTGGGATCTCTTGATCTAGATTGCTAAGCAATGAAATCTTCCTAGAGGATTGTGAGCCTTGGATAGGGAGTTGCTTTCTAGAGGTGTAGGACACACCTTGGATAGGAAGTAGGCTTAGTGGATCACTAGCTCGATGGTAGATTAGGAGGTGACAGCTTGAGGTGGGTATCATAGTGTTGATAGTTTTGAGTGTGTAAGTCCTTTTCATATAGTGGATTTGTTTTGCCTGTGGTTGTGGTATCAACCCGTGGATGTTTCCTCTTTGAGGTTTTACCACGTAAAAACATTGTGTCTTATTTTCACTTTAAGTTTTTGTTATCTTCCATATTTTACTTGTATTGATTCTTTTGTATATTGATGTTCACATGTATTGATTCATATTATACAATTATTATATCATATCAAGTGTTCATTTCATTCTTATTTTCCGCAATTTTTGAATATTGGAATAATTTAGGCTTATACCTATTCACCCCCCCTCTAAGTATATTATGCACTATTGCTTTAAGACAATTTTAGATTGGATTGGAAGATCTTACGGATTACAATCAATGCAACATCATTTGTCACATAGAAAAAGGTATGTTATCTTTTAATATATGTTAATTAATCAAGGGTTAAGATTATACTTTTAAAGGAAAATTTTTAAACTATACAAATCAATTTTTCACTTCCGACGCGTGTATTTTCTCTACAATTGCAACCACTCATCCTTTATTAAATGCACCATATGCTTAATGATTCAATATGCATTGAAACAAATTTGCGGTTTGTTCGATATTTAGTTGGGGGGAGGTTGGGTGGTGAATAGATTTTAATCAATTATTACCCAATTTTCGTTATTAGTCAATTTTTCGAAAACACCCATATCTAGTCAAAAGACAAAATCAAGTATAATAAATATGGAATATAAATGACACTTGATTTTTACGTGGAAACCCGAAAAACCATGGGTTGTTATGTGCGCCACGCACGAACCTCGAATCCACTAATTGTAATGGTGTTTACAACATATTCCAGGTCTATAACCCACCATCACTACCCGAAGGCCAGTAAAAGTGGACCTAGTCCAATTGCTTGTGGCCTAAGCAATCTTAGCCGCAAGACTCAATTCTCAATAAAGAGATAAAGAGCCTATGTGAATATATAATGATATCCAAAATGCAAATAGAGCTAGGGAACCCTAAATGCTTTTCTAGGATGATAAGATGTCAATTAAAACAATCCTAGATATCAAATGATAAATGACATATCATAAAACTTAGCTAAACATATATTAAATAAACCTAAATAGCTATTACAATACAACACTCAATCAAATCAACACAACAATCTCTATCTTGTATAATAGAATATAATCTAAGAACATACAAGTAATTAAAGAGATGCCTTGATAAATAAAACACTAAAATTAGATGAAATTAGTGAAGAACATACCAAGGGATGTGTGTTGAGTAAGACCCATGCAAGCAAGCATCCTAGATATGCTAGAAGATGTTAGATGATGTTTTGATGCACATGAAAATGGTTTTGAGTGTTTAAATATGAGTTCTTGATTGATTTTCTCTCAAGTGTCTCTCTTTTGATCTTTAGGGTTCTAAGAGTCAAAGAACTAAATTCAGGGAATGAGAAAGTGGTATATTTATAGACATCAAGAACAGGACATGTGAAAAGACAAGTTTACCCCTGAAAGCGCACGATCGGTGGTTTCATTTGGAGACCACTGATCGCCGATTAAACCACCGAATTGAATCCCGAGAGAACAAGGGATCAACAGTGGTTTCATTCGACGGTTTTGTAACCGATGATCTATCCGTCGATTTGGACCTGAGAGAAAAAATCAATCAGGTATGAACGACGGTTTCAAACAACGATCGTGGCTGTCAATCATAACCGCCGAATTGCTCCAGAACCTTTTAGACTCAAACGGCAGTTTCATTCGGCGGTCATGGCCACCGATCAAACCGCCAATTCACCAATTTTGGTGAAACCAAGGGCATTCTCCAAAGGCGATCCTTGCGCTTAACCAAGCACACCATCGTGCATGCATGGACGTTTCCAAACAATATTCGGAAAACAAATTATAAGACACATAAACACACAACAAGATACAACAACAAAAGTGCAAGTGTGAAATGTGACATTTGAAGAGAATGAACACATAAGCAAATATGATACGTGAGTATATGCAACTAAATCTCTTCAAAGAAAACTAAGCACTAGAGATATGCCTTTGGACTGCTTGTCCCTTGAGGTCTTGAGAGGGTCTTTGAGCTTGAACATCAACACTTAAGCTACCCTTACATTCAAACCCCAATATGTGGTTTGTCCAAAAAATTATCCAATCAAACTTTAAGGAACTTACAATCTCCCTCTTTGGCTATTTCGTGACAAAACCACCACTCACATTGATCCTCACAACATAATTGAAACTAAGGGATAACAATGATATTCTACATTACAAAGAGATGTTAAAATAAAGCTTCAAGTGTTCAATCTCTTGTAGAACTATCAATCCTTCAAAACAAAGTTTCTATACTTTCCAAGACAAGTACAATGTGAGATTTATCTAGTGAAATTAAAACAAGCATTTGCATTTAAATAATTTTTCATTTAAAGAAAACATACACATTATGCAATAAATATGCAATGCAATGCTCCCCCTCAACGGGTTACTCCCCCTCAATTTTTAATCTCCCCAATATGCACATTTGCTACTATAATTAGCAAACTCCCTTACCACCATTCTACTCCCCCTTTTTGTCATGATATAGGCAAAGGAGTATCCTCCAACCGGGTCACATGTAGCAAAGAGAGATAGTAGCATACAAGATACAATACTGACAGAGTGTAGTACCCATTTTGAACATTCATAACTAATTTAATAAAACCCTAAAAATATTGAAATAAATTCAAAAACCTCTTTTAACTTGTTGTTAAACATCTGTACAAAATTTCAAAAATTTTAAACAAGTATTACACAACGAAAAATATTTTCGAAGTCAGACCAAGTTACAAAAACCAATATTTTCAGCAATACTGTTTCAAACTCAAAAATTCATGAAAAATACAATACTTATTGTTTTGAAACGAAAAAAATTTCTTTGGAACCCTTAGGTTGTCTAGTTCAAAATCTATAAAAAAAAATCACATAAACATCGTAGATAAATTAACTATAAATTTCATAAAAATCACTAGTCAGCCATATATACTTTGATATTAGAAGATAGGAACTCAGAAATCACTATAATAAACTTCTAGGGTTACTACCCAATCAAAACCCTAATATTGATTCCTCTAAGCATTTAAGTAATAAAGAAAAACAAATAAAGCGAAGAGAAACACACCTTGAAAAAAAAAAAAAAAAAAAAAAACATTTTCTTCTTCTTGCTTGCAAACAAGTTCTTGTTAAAAAGTATGAGAGTTTTTTTTTCTTTTTTTTCTTTTTCCTCTCACTTGCCGTTCAAAGCTTTTTAGGGCTTTGTAATTTTTTTCTTCTTCTTATGAACGTAAAAGAGAGGATAAGAGTCTCTTAAATCAAAGTGTTTTAAAACAGATAGGATTCCTAAATCAAAATCAGAATCCTATCTTTTTATTATTATTGTTACTAATAATATCTTTTAAAATAAAAAGTTATTTTAGGAACAAAAACACATATTAAATTCTAATTTATTATTTTAAAACTTTAACCCCATAAACAATATAATTTATAAAAACATAAGTGTTTTTTTTTTAAAAAAAAAAAAAAAAACTTAAACCGTTAAACGCTTAGGGGGTGTATTCAATTAGGATTCTTGAGGATATTTAAAGACATTTTTTAAGTGACAAATTTTCATAGATTTCTACAGACTTTTATAAATCTACATGGACTTTTATAGATTTGTTTAAACATCTATCTCATACCTCTATGGATTTGTTTAGACATCTATCTCAAACTTTTATGGATTTGTTTAGACATCCATGGACTTTCATGGATTTATTATCTTTAACTTCTATTATAAATGGAGAATTATACCACTATATGGCTTAATAACGCAATATATACACTCAACTAATATGATCCATTAATACAATTTGCAGTACTAACAACAATCTATGCTTTCTTTCTTTTCTCTTCCTTTTCTCCACTATATTTTTCATCGAATTTGACATCAACTGACATGTCAACCTCATCAAGGTTTGATATTTGGTGTTTTGATCGATTTGATTCATCAAGTTTTCTTATTTTGGTGTTTTAGGTTTTTGGGTATATATATTTTCAGATTTCTATATTAATGAATTATTTCCTCAGCTTTCAAATATAAAGCGGTTGCTACAAAACAACTCTCATTACAAGATTCTTTCCACAGTTTTTGATTTTACATATTAAAGTGAGCCTCGAACTCTTATCATGAATGTGATTGGAAAGTACAAAAGAATTCTCAATTAAGGATGATTGATTTTTTTTTATTTTTTTTTTTAAACGGCTTGTTTTATTGAATAGAAAAAACGCCTCAACATGTGCAGAGCAAAGAAACCAAACAATCCAAAAAAAACTACAGACCAAGCTACCAAACTAAAACACACAAATAGGCCAGACTAGCTCACAGAGCAAAAAAAAAAAAAAAAAAAACATACAAAACCGATAGAGGAACACCAAGCTCAAAACACGAAACCACCAACCAAATCAAAAATCACTCCATACAAGCTTATCCCCACCATTACCAAAACCATCTCTTGCAAGACTATCCGCAAACGAATTCGATCCCCTTGACTTGAAACAAATAGACAAACCAACCAAGTGCCTCAAAAAACTTCTGATATCATAAATCAGATTAACCAACTTGTAATTGCCAAAATCATTACTATTAACCCAAGATACAACAGATTGCGAATCACTAATTATGATAGTGGCTTGGCCAACTAATCGAGTGTTAGAAGAAATCAATTGACAAGCTTTGAGAATGGCAAGGACTTCAGCAGTTGTTGAGTCAACAACACCCACCTAGCGAAAACAAGCATAAAACCTTTCCACTAAAATCTCTAAGCACTCCCCCAATAAGGATGATTGAATTTTAATGTCCATGCATTAATCATTCTGTCATTACTCATCAGATGCAATTATCGATGAAGATTTGTAAATATTAGTGTTCTTATTTTTATCTTTTCTTGCTTTATTTGTGAATTATGAATTAGTGATTATGTTTAAATGGCAGCTGAACACACACTAGTGATATCAGATCAAGTTCCTACGATAACTGAGCAAGATAAAGTTACAACATAAAAGAACACAACTGAAAAGTACAAAAACATGAAGAAATTAATTATTACAAGAAAAAGAAGATAGCTTTAAATCAAGTAGTTAGAGAGACTAGAACCAAGTCTTGCACTTGGGACCATTGTGAAATCTCAAGATGGAGCTAGCAGGTTAAGTTTGCAGACAACATCATAACATTTGGGAGGTGAATCATTTGGCTAAATCACTGCCATGTAGGGAGAGAGATAACTAGCACCTTGGTAAGTGCCTTACATATATCAGGCTTTTCTTATGGTTCTACAGGTGTGTGTATGAGCAAGATGTTCTTGTTGTCAAAACGTACAAGAAAAAGTGTGCAAGTTTTTGAAATTGAAGCAGTCAACTGTGCGGAGTGCTGTGGGTGGCCCGGTGTTTTAGCTAACAGTTTAGGAGTTGATTGTGCTGTGACGTTGATGCTCTTCTAGCATCATAGAAGACATTAAAGTACTCTGGTGCTTTGAAAGAAGACTTTTTGTCTAGCATTTGAGTTGTTTTGGTACTCGTCATTGTGGGAAAGTTTGGCTGCTTTTATTTTATAAATTGTATCATATTATTGGGACATGTATATAGAATACAAACCAGATGGTTGTGTTCTGGGTTTCGAGTGGTTTGAGTTTGTATCTTTAGATTTTACAAATCCTCGACTCTTTGTAGTCATGTACACTTGCCTCCTTGTAATACAGTTTCATTCTCAAAAAAACTATTAAACCTTAACATGTGCTTATAATGATAGAATGTTTGATCTCGGTATGTTTGGATAAATCCCGACACACTTTGTCAATTTCAAAACAAAAAATATATATTATCATTCATAACTCATCTTCATTGATTCTCATTGTTATCATTGTGTTCTGCATCCATCCACATATTCAAAGCTATTTGTTAATACTATTTGTTATAATTAGCTCATCTTGAATTTTATATGCACATATTTACCGTTTACTATTAAAAAGGTTGATTGATATGATAAACTATACATAAATCTTGGTTAATTTGCTGGTTGGCTATGAAAAGATTGCTTTGAGTCACTAACACTAGTTAATGGTAGCATTAGATTATTTGAGTACAATTATGAGCTAATTGTACTCATTCATAATTGTACTCGTTACTTGGAGGTTTTGTAATCGGTTTTTTGTCCTATGATCATGAAGCATGACGAGCAATAGAAAAAGCTTATGATGTGGCCAAGGTAGATAAGAGGGTTAACAGGGTAGTGGCTGCAGCTAACAGGGCAACAAATGCAGCTAGAGTCGTAGCAATTAAGGCTGTCCAAAAACAAATTCATCATAATAGTACCCATGACAACATCCCAATTCTCATTATGTGAGGCTCCCAATCAAAGGTTGACTAGAAACAAATACATCATAATAGTAACAATGACAACATCCCAATTCCTATGAATTTCTAGGAAACTTGAATTTATTAAAATTGCAGACAAATTTGTATAGATCAACATAACCACCCACCCAGAAGAAACAAAGCAAGACAAAACAAACAGAAATAGAACCCCAAAAACAGAGCACCCCTACACAAAAAACAACCAACGCAAAAACAAGAACAAAGCAAAAACCAAGAACAAATCAAAAATAATAATAAGGCTTCAAATAATCTATAAACCCAAGAAATCCAAATCGTTAAAACAAGAAATAATGAATTACAGAGAAGAAGAAAAAAAAAAAAAAGAGAGAGATTTTGATAGATAAAACTTACGGATAAGTGAAAGAGTAGAAAAAAATTGAAAAAATTCGCCATTGAAGAGTAGAAGATTTCTAGAAAGTCCCAATTGAATGATGGTAGAGACCGATGAAAATCTTTGGGAAGATAGCTGGACTTGTCATGGACTTTGATATTTATACCTCTCACTATCAAGTCCACCAAAATCTATGACCTAAGAAAATCCTTTAAAATCTAGTCCTAATTGTATACACATTGATACTTATAGACATTTTTAAAGTCCTAATTCAATACACCCAAATTTGGAAGGATTCTTTAAAAGTCCATAGAAATCCTAATTGAATACCACTGGATTCATATAGACTCTTTTAAAGTCTTTAAATGTCTGAATTGAATACACCAAGATTTATAATGTCTTTAAATATCCTCAAAAATCCTAATTGAATACACCCCCCTTACGAAAACTTATAGACTAAAATTAAAATATGGGTCTTACATATACTGCAAAGTGCAAACTCATCTAATTAAATGTTACTAGAAGATAATGAAAACATTGGAAATATGTTCTCCCACACGTTTGCATGTTTGTTACATATTCTAAAATAAATAATTTTAAGTATTTTATTGAAATCTAATCCTTGTAGGGTTTAATGACTATATATATATATACATACATATATGATCGGACTTTTGCAAGTACCAAAATTCTACACTTGGAATACACAAATCAGAGTGAAATGTATAATGACAAGCGGGATCGTTCCTCAAGGAAAGGGAGGATACTTGGCTATAACGAAGATATTTATACTAATCTAAACTATGTGCAGAAAAATAAAATTCATTTTTGGTTTGGAAGTTGTTTTGAAAACAAAATTAAACTAAATCAAATAAACATAAAAGCAAATAATTAAGGTTGAGTGAAAGTGAATGCATGGAATGGATATATAGGGGAATCGAGTTGACAACTAAAAGATTTCCTAATGTAATGAACTAGTACAATTAAGTACTTCGATCCAACTCAAGGTTTGTTCTAAAATTAATGTAAATCATTTATAGTCCAAATCCAAATCCTTAACTCAAGTAGACCCAACTATGAGTCTTGGTAAGAATATAACTTCAAGTTCCTACTCAAGTGAGCCCCACTATGAGTATTCACCTAAACAAATTCTTAAGAACACATTCAAGGTCTCATACCATGTAAAACATTCAAATCATACATATTCCAATTCATAATGCTCAAGGTTGGAGAATGAGTTGAAAACCATTCAAACTCTAAACCACAACCTTCATATGTGAACCACTTTACAAACAAGCTAAATTGAGCCTCAATGTTAACTTAGTAAAATAAAATGGCAACTTCAAGGCAATGAAAATGGAATATGCCAAGAGAAGATTCATAATGACATATGACTAGTTGAAATACATGGGATTATCACATAAGTTGTCTCATCAATTCCCCAATATAAGGGTTTAGTTACACATACTAGAAATATAAGTAAAAAGAGCAAAGTTGTAGAGGATGTAAATGCCTCACTTTTTGATTGTCAATCACAATGGGGTTCAATATTGTAAGGGTAACTTAGAATTGAAGATTTCTCCTCAAAAGCTATTGGACAACATCGTGGACTTCAAATACTTCAAGGAAGGTAGCTTACTTGTCTTGAATCTTAATTTTAAGAGATTTAGATTGCACACACACACATCTCATGCATTTACTTGTCTTGAATATTCTTGTGTGTTTCTTGATTGATGCTTATGCATGTTATTCACACACTTCACACTTGCACAACATACATATAGATTATGAGTGCCTTGTTGATTAGAAAAGAGAAGTTTTTCTCTTACCGCCGTCTGTACCGCCCTAGGTACTGCGGCTGGTGCACTTGCATGCACCGTGGTTCATTTCAGCTGTTGCCTCTGATGTTTTTCGCCGTGCATGACCGCGGCTGGTGCACCTTGCCTCTGGAGCTGTCACAACCACGAAACATAGAGCTCTCTACGTTGTGTGTACCGCAGTGGGGACACCTTGTCCGTACCGCGGCACACATAGCAGTTGTGACTAATTTTAGTTTTCCAAATCCAAAACGACGTCACTTCACTTTGGGCCTTATATATATGTTGCTTTCTCTTCTTGGTTGACCTAGAGCTGATAATTTGAGTTTTCTTGAGAGCTAGTGAGTGACTTGCAAGAAAAGCAACCAAGACTTGATTTTTATCATTCAAAACTCAAATACCCATCATCCTTTCATGGTTCATACTGTTGGGATTTATTAAAGCTTGTAATTTGTAAAAGTTATAAATTTGATAATAAAAGAAGTAGTTATTTCATTCAAATAAATTAATTCATACGTTTATATTATATATGCTAACATCTAAGATTGCTAGATGTAATCTCAAACTGAGTATATGAATGTCAAATACAGAGAAATTCAGTTTGAGACATGCAATTTAAAGAGTTCGTAAAAAGCAAATAAAGCTGGGTACTTTATTTGTGATTAATCTACAGCTGTGGTCAATTCTGTATTATACGGTGGTCTTATCCTAAACTACTCATATAGTGTTATAAGAATGGAGGAACCTTATATGATGTGATCATATAGGAATGAGTCACGATCTATATGAATCTGTCACTAAGATCCGTTAGTTGAAAAGATTCATGTATATCGACTAATGATGGCTATATATGGATGATCTAAATCCTGAATGTCTTACTGACTCCTTCAAGTTAGATCGCGGTCTTTGATTTACCATGGGTGAGATCGGAATAGCATTCTCGGTCAATATCTCCGTATCTTGGAATCACGGTTTGGCTTGTGGCTGGAAAGGTATGCACACAGTACCATTAGAGATAAATTGTTTTATAGAATAATTAAATTTGTCAACTTTAATAAATTTTTGGCTATTGGCACAGATGCCCCCTGAACTCTTCAAAAAGTTGCACTGTGCCCCCTAAACTTTTTTTTTCGGCACTAAACCCCCTGAACTCTAGTAAATTTGCAATTGCTGAAGGAATCTACCCCCTGGTGAGGGGGCAAATTCCTTCAGCGATTGCCAAATTACAAGAGTTCAGAGGGGTTTAATGGCGAAAAAAAAAGTTCAGGGGGTAAGGTGCAAATTCGGGTATAGTTCAGGGGGTATCCGTGCCAATTAGCCTAAATTTTTATTTAATAACAAAGGTTAGTCTTGTCATTTTACTCGGTCAAAGTTAATCATTTAACCAAATTTGACCCACACAGTACCATACTTGTTACTCAATCAAAACACCACAACTTTCTCTTTTTGCATCGCACAACAAACCTCACGTACAGTCAACAAAATTCACAACAAACTTCATTCAAATGATATAGTATTTGATGCATACTTATACTTTGTTGTACTACTAGGCGAGAGAGTTGGCAAATGCTACAGCTGTAGTCTGAACAACAAAGCACTATTTGGATGTCTTTTTTAAAACTTTTTTTTTTTTTTTTGTAAAGTTTATTAGAACCTTTTTTTTTAAGAAAAACATAAAACAAGAAACCCAGACTAGGCTTGCTATTTCAGCCAAAACTAATTTGAATAAAGGAAAGTTTGCAGAAACACAAGTGGGTTATTGAATTGTTAGTATTAGAGTGACTTCACTAATACGAACCCAGATCGTCCACAGCAGCCTATCATTTCAAACTGAGTGACTTCACTAATCCCGCCTTCCCGGATAGCAGCCTTACCTAGGCCGCCCCACCTATGACGAACTCACTACTCGGTGTGGCATATGCTCCTGATACCACTAGATACGAATCCATTATGTAAAACTCATCCATAAAAACCGGCTTGAAAAGAGAAGGTGCCCAATAAATTATATACTATTAACTAATCTCATACTTGGTCGGTGTGGGATGAATGATATACCCTTCAACAAAATCATAAAGTTTTATTTGCGTGCTTCATGAATGATAATCAAATAGGTTAAAGTAATTAATCAATTACAAGACATTGATCATAAACTGAGTTGTATAATGATTTTTTATATAATCAAAGCCAGCACCCTAAAAGTATGGCTTGGCTTTTGCTGTAGCACTTTGGTTTTTTTTTTTTAATTTTTTTTTTTTTTAATTGTAATAATATACCCTCGAGGCCTCGACTAATGGTGAACTAAACCGTGCACTTAAAACCCCTATAAAAAAATATGTATATAGTAAAACCCCTATAAAATTATATTGTTGGAACCAAAGAAAATTGTTATTTTAGAGGAGTTATTTATTTATTGATAAATGAATAATTTATTAATTGATCGATAAATGAATATTTATTAACTTAAAAAGAGTTTTTTTTTTTTTTTTTTTTTAAATAACAAAAAGAGTTTTATGTTTTTATTACTTGTATATGTATTTTTTAGGCTCCTTTAGTGAGTGCTTCCATTGTGATCGTGTCTTTATTGACACGATCACATTAAAATTTTGTCTTGGTTTGATATGATTACAAACAAAAATATATTTACACTATGTTTTTAAAAATTAAGGAACATTTTATTAGATTAACAAACAAGAACAAGATAATATAATATTTCATTCCAACCACATAAAATAATTTAATCCAATCAAACCGGGCTAATGAGGCCTAATTATTTTTATCTATCATAATTATAATGCAAATCCAATGAAGGCACCCTTATAGCAATACATAATTTATTAAATTACCCATAGACTTCATTTCTTTTTATCCACCTACATGAATCCTTGAAGATACAATTGTGCAAAATCCACCACCATTCATTCGGAATCCTCCATCTCCTCCATCTTCTCGTCAAAACCGTATTTTTTCCTTTCTACAAGGGTATTAAAAACATCAAGGCTGGCCTGCCAAATGTCAAAATAACAATACAAGTGAGATTTAAATTCAAAAGACAACTTTGAAACAAATTAAAAAAGTGTTAGAAAAGTATAAATGAAAATGTTCTCAATTTGAACACTCAAGGGAGTTTGGAATTATCCAAAGCCCATAATTATGTATCAAATCAATAAATAAAATTTTAATCTTACCGAGTTTCACATTAGCTTAATTTATAAAACAAAAGAGAAGTGTGAATTCGCCATTTATTAAGTAGTTTCCCTTTGGACTCAAAACAAACTCATAAAACATTAAAATACAAAATATTGACGGTAGACTTAGAGTTGAAAGTGATTGAGATTTTATGTCACAACTCCCTTTGATTTTGTTACTTAGAATTTGAATTTAGGATTCTTGGAATTGTTTTAATTTCTTTTAAATCAATTTGGACCTTATTGTTTGTTTTATTTGGAGATATATTTTTGTTGGAGAATGATTTATTTGGAGGTTTTTTATAATTATTAATTTTCTTTGGTGAATTAATTTATGATTTATGATAGAATATTTCATATCAAAGTGCTTAATTACTCTTTGAGTTTTGGGGTGTTACAATTATAATCAAATATTTCACATGGGATTAGACATGTAGTGAGGTTGAGGTTCCGGTTTCCCAGTTTAGTTTTAAATTTTTATTTATATTTTTGTACAAAAAATAACATTCTGTTTAAAAAAAAATTATATAAATGACATTGTAGAGTATTAGGCCGTGACCCATAATCCTTGTCCATGTAAGTATATTTTCCTTTGCATTCTCCTCATTTTTGTTGTCCAAGTAATTAAATATTGCACATGGGATGAGAAGATTTACCTGTAGCATATTTCTAGCAGATATCAAGTCAATAGGGGGCGCTGGAGGTGGAACACCAATTGCCCTCCCGAACTCGTGCAACTCGCGAACGAGAAATTTACAACCCAAGTCTGCTCTCTATCAACACAATGACATACTGTAATTTGTATAAATAATGCAGAAAAATCAATATATTAAAATATAAAAAAATATAAAAAAAGATATTTACTTGACAGAACTTGTAATAAAGCACATGACCCAAGTAACTAAGATCTTTTCCACATACATACCTCTGATGTAGTGTTGTCTTTCCAACATGTATACTTTAAACTTTCAATTTTTCCCTTTTTACATAAATCGTTAATAAGAGTATGCATATCCACCGGTGGATCCTAATCAAATAAAAAAGTAAGGTAACGGATATAAGATAAGAGAGGGAGAATGAATGAGAGAATCGGTAAAAACTCACAAGGGGATATTTGCTGGCAATAATTATGCCCTCCACATTATATCGAGACATCTGAACAAGAGATTGTTTGTTAATAATATAATTGACATGACTCATGAGACATGCGAAATTAAGGAGAAATCAAAAACTTACAAGATCTTGAACATGATCTACCAATTTATCCAAATCTCTCGAACAAAAACTGGATGATGTCACACATTAAGAATGTATAAACAAAAAAAGTTAAATATAATAATACATTAAGAATCCAATCACTAGTTACAGCATTTTATTCAAACGAACAAACCAAAACAGAGGCCAAGCAACAGAAAAAAGAAAAGAAAAAACAGAGGAACAGCAGAGCCCCCACGCCCAGCAAACCCAACAAAACAAAAACCAAAACAGAACCCAACAACCAGAAAACAGCCCCAAACAAACAAAACTCAAAAAACACTAGTTAGTCATACACTCATACCCAACTTCACATGCGTACAATTTCTTTGGGTCAGATGTCGCCGTGCTCACATACTTATCACTAACATTCAAACCTAGAAACACAGTCGGTGGCGTAACAAAAATCCTCTTCAGACTTTCCTGATAAAACTGCAACGGTTTCAGGTACTTGATCATCTACCCGTCAATTCAAACTGTTAGAATTGAATCTATGAAACATAAAAAAACAGTTGAATAGGAATTTTAATTAAAAAATATAAATACCTTGAGCTCTGCTGCGTGAACAAGAGAAAATAAGGTGCAACCCGAAGAAAAGAAGAACAGTTTGGTTTAGGTTTAGGTTTAGGTTTAGGTTAAGGTTATAGTTGTATATAATATATACTACTCAAACTAGGTTATAGTTGTAAAAGAAAATAATTTTATTTTTTTTTTTTGAAATTTTAAACAAATTAAAAATTTTTAAAAAAAGATATGGAATTTTTTTTAATTTGGAAATGAAACCTAAATTCATCTATTCACCAACATCATCATCATCAACACACCACCACAGAAATCACCCACCATCTGCAAACCACCACACCACCATCTTCAACATATAAAACCCAAATCCATCAAATCACACGAACCCAAACCCAAACCCAAACCTAACCACCACCAAAATCACACCATCGATCGATCTAGGGAGCCGAAGAGATTGTCGACCTGGGAGCCTCATCGTCTCTATCTCTTCTCTCTTGTTCTTTCCATCTCAATCTCTCTCACATCGGGTCAACACCATTTCTGGGCGTCAGCGGCGGCTGAATAGGGTTTGTGGTTCAGCGGCGACGACAAACAAAGAATCTGGTTCATCATCATCATCATCATCAAAAAACGCATCTCTTCTTCTTCTTCAAGAACCCATCTCTTGGGTTTATTCTTCTTCAAGAATCTGGTTCAACAACTTGGGTTTGTTGTTGATGAATTTTTGTTGTTCTCTTTTTTGTTTGATAAAATAATTAAATCTGATGTTGCTTTTTTTGTTCAATGTATTGTTGTGGTATTTCAGTGGAAAATTTGGTAATTTTTATCATATTGTGTTTTAATGGTTGAATTAGTCTTATGAGATTACTAATATAAAATTGTTAGTGTTGATGTTCTGATGGTGGAAAAGATCTCTTTTTATATATCATATTGGTTTCCTATTTACAAAATAAATTCTGGTTTTGTTGATTTGTTGATTTCTGGGTTTATTGATGAAAGGGGATTTAATTTCTGATTTGGTAATGATGGTGGATGATTGTGGTATGGCCGTATGAGGTTTATGGATTTCGTCTTTGTGGAGATCCACATCTCCACCAGATCAATAATATTTTTAATTTTGTTTTTGATCTCCATGGAGATCAAAGAAATAGATCTGCATTTATCTACAAATTAATTTTATTTTTTAAAAAAATTTCAATTTTTTTTTTCAATTTATATATATATATATATTTGTTTTTTAAATATGAATTAAAAAAAAAAAAAAAAAAAAAAGGAGATATTTCCACCGTCTTTTTTTCAATTGTATTTTTTTTATTTTGTTTTTGTTTTTCATTTTTTTTAATATATTTTTTATTTAATGAATATCTCATAAGGTTTAATAGGTATTTTTTGGAGTAAATTGAAGGATAAAATTATCATTTAACCATGAGGATTGACAGTCAACTTATTTTTGGGTAGAAAATGTAACATAAGGGGAATATTATACAATATTTCAATTTTAAGAGAAAGACCGGTCAATACAGATAAACCATGTCCTGACCTTTCTAATAGGCCAATAGGGTAAAGGTCGGGGGCAAAACTATCGTTTCCATTGAAATTGAATGTATGAGGTGATCTTCGACAAATATCTGTATATCTGAAGAAAGAAAAAAAAAAAAAAAAAACGTCACCATCTTCTTCCATCTCATCAAAATATGTTTTTTGGACAAAATAAAAAATGAAAAATAAATATAATTTAAAAATTTTGAAGGAAAAAGAAAAAAAAATTCAGATGTCTCTCTCTCTGCATCTGTGATGCTTCCAAGTTCCATCCAATGAGATACTACATTAAAAGCTCAATCTTTTCATGGGATTCTATGGATACAATCCACCTCACGCTACTGCTCCAAAAACCCTTAAATTTCCAAGCTTTCACTACAGCAATCCCCAAATAACATCATCAATTCATCAAATTTATAAATTTTCCCATGTCTGCGATAGCTACCACCACCAAACTGTAAAACCCATTTGACTTCTCGTCGGTCCTACCACCTCCTAATTTCCACCCTGAGATCTCCATGACGGAATGTTGGTTCGGTTTTGAAAACTGAAACGGGCGCAGCATAGGGGCGATGGGCCTGGTTTTTAAATTTTTCTATAAAAACAAAATCGTTTAGTTGGATTGTTGTGATCATATTGATTATAATATTTAATTATAAATAGTAAAGAACGAAAACGTTACCCTTATAGAATTTTCATGGTTCAATCAAGATCTTCCACATTAGAATGTTCATGATTCCCTCGAACAAAATTCTTCCATACTGAATCTCCAACACTAAAAAACCGACGGGTGGGCGTCGAATTTCTATTCTTTTTGTATACTCATCACATGAGTCAACAAGAAAAATATTGAGATACTCTCTCACAATATTTCTCTAGAGGCTCAAAACTCAAAAATAATTTTATCTTTTACTTTCTCTATCTCTCGTTCCTCTCTCTTTGTTGTAGATGAAGAAAAACCAATTTTTCTTCTTGGTTTTTGTTGTTGTCAAAATGCCCTATAACTACCTGAGTATTGTGGCCTTCTATCTCTAGAGAGAGAGAGAGAGTGTGAGAGCCTTATAGTAGAATCTTCACATTAGCTTTCCCTTTTGGGTTAATAGCACCAGTACCCCCTGAATATATAGCGAAATCGCATAGTGTCCCCTGAATTTTTTTTCTTGGCATTAAACCCCTCGAAGTCCCATAAATTGGCAAAAATGGACGGGAGAGGAACGGATGTCAAAGACAAATTGCATTTACACACCTTGATTATATGTATAATTGCATTAAAACTAGAAAAATATAATAATATCACACAAATGCCCTACAGTCAGGGGTAAAGTTGGTAATTCTTGAATTTTATAATGTGAAAAAAATTGTACTATAAAAAACTGAAATAAAAAAATTAATAATAATAATATATATATTAACTGATTTAAGTTAGTAAATTAAATTAAATTAAATAATAAAAAATTAAAAAATCAATCAACCCTAACAAAAATAACAAAAATTAAATTTTTTTTAAAAAAAATTAACTCTCTTTCAGTTACACTTCAAGAAATCTGGAAAAAAAAATTCCAAATTTGAAGTTTATACAAAATAATTTTTTTTAATGTTAATAATAAAAAAAATTATAAATAAAAGAATTTAAAATAAAATAAAATAAAATAAAATAAAAAAATAAAAAAATAAAAAGATCTCCACAGATTTAGTTTTTTCCCCAGGTTCAATTTTTTAAAATTTTCCATGAGCAAAGAACCCAGATTTGTAAGAACCCAGGTTCAAACCCAGATTTAAAAAAAAATTCTTCTCCAATTTCAGATTTGCAAGAACCCATCACAAACCCAGTTTCAGTTTCAAACCCATCACAAACCCAACAACATCACCAACTTCAACATTACCACCACCACCATCATCATCATCATCATCATATCGCCACCACCACATTCATCCAAACCGAGCACAAACCTAGTTTCAGTTTCAAACCCATCACAAACCCACATCTCATCATCATCATCTTTAACAAAACCCACATCTCATCAACATCATTTTCATCAAACTCTAGCCACCACAACCCTAACCCCACCGAAATCATCAGCCACCACCACGTACCCTAACCCACTGAAATCACCAACCACCACCACCTTAACCCACCAAAATCACCAAAACAATGTCGTACTAGGAAGCAAATTGATAAGAAATAAGGAAGAGGAATAACAAAAAGACAAGAAAAATTCCCTTTTCTGGGGGGAAACCTCTGTATTAAGCTTTTGTCAAGAAAATTACATACCATTGACATCAGAATCATTTCTCTAAATAGTTTGGGTTCCTAAAATCACTCCCTTAACTTGCTCCACTAATGTCTCTCAATTACTCTCATTAAAGCAAAATCAAATAACAAGTTACCAAATATAAAATAGCAATTAAGATGCCAAATCACTGCAAATCCCTAACACAAATGCGACGAGACTCCTTAAAGAAAGAAAGAGAGAGAAGAGGGAAAAAAGGGAAGAAAGAGACACGGCGGTGATCGGGAGGAGAGGGAAGAAAGGGAAGAGAGAGACGTAGTGGTCAGGAGAAGAGGGAAGAAAGGGATGAGAGTGGTGGTGACTAGGGTTTGGTGTTTGAGAGTGGTGGTGACTAAGTTGGTGTTTGGGTGATGGAGATAAGATGAAGAAGAAGAAGAAGATTTTTTAAGAAGTTAAGATGATATGATCCTTTTTTTTTATAATTTATTTTTTTAATTCGTATTTTAAAAAAAAAAATTTATTTTGATCTCCAACATCCATCATGGTGATGGGGTGGAAATCAATCTTTCTTTTTTTATTAAAAAAAATATTTATTGAAAACAAATTTTTTTTTTAAATTTTATTCTTTGAAAAAAATATTTATTTTTCTCTTTTATAAATAGATCTTTTTTAGATTTTTTAAATAAATATAAATTTTGGGTTTGAAGGTGATGTATTAATAATTTAATGTATTATTGATTTAATATTTTGTTAAACTAATTTTGTCTAATTGGAAATATGGGTAGTTTACTTGTTATTATTATTATTATTATTATTTTAAAAAAATTATTAACATTATTTTTTTTAAAAAAAAAATTTAGACATTAGTCAAACAAGTCAAAGGGTATTTGTGTGATATTATTATATTTTTCCAATTTTAATGCAATTATACATATAATCAGGGTATGTAAATGTAATTTGTCTTGACATCCGTCCCTCTTCCATCAATTTTTGCCAATTTATAAGAGTTCGAGGGGTTTAATGCTAGGAAAAAAAATTCAGGGGGCACTATGCGATTTCGCTATATGTTCAGGGAGTACTGGTGCTATTAACCCTTTCCTTTTTAACGATTATAAAACAAGGTCAATAAAAAAAAAAAAATTAAAATAAGGAAATTATCATTTGAGTCCCTATGTTTTTTTAATTATCTATTTTTTGCTCACTTATTCATTTTTTCCCTGAATTGGTCCCTATATTTTCAAAAATTATTCAATTTGATCCCTCTGACCAGAATTCTGACGGTCAACCGTCACAAAAAATGCACAATGACATATTTACCCTAGACTTTAAAATCAAAATAAAATAAAAATAAAACTTTTATTTCTTAATTTTTATCTAATCAAATATTTAAATTGTTATCTAATCATCAAAATTAAATATTTAAATTGTTATCTAACCATAAAAATTAAAGCAAACAAAGAACAAAAATTTAATCACCAGATCTTAATTATATTAAAAAAAAAAAAAAAATCAACAACATTCATCTCCCACATCAACATTACCAAACCTTAGCCACTCAAACCCACCACCGACTCAAACTAATCCAGCTCCATCGCCTCCGCCCAACCCAGCTTTATTGAACTTTACAACTTCATATAGAATTTCACAAGATACAATGTTCAAACACTACAAAAACATACAAGAGACAAATATTGATTCAACAAAGTGTTTACAACTCAAACCCCGACCCGATCCTAAGGTTCCTGGTTCCTGGTGGACTGGCGGCGTTGGGCCGGGAGAGAACTTCTTACGGTATCACTCTCCATTCGTTCCCTCTTCTTCCTTGGGTTTAGGGGATTGCTTTTGATCAAAGCATTCTCCTCAGTATCGAAAAGAACGTCAAGGCTATTAGCAGGTTCAAGAGAAGTTGGAAGAACGTTTGATGAAGCTGGAAGAGGGTTTGATGGAGTTGCCATTACAATCAGAGATAGAAGAAAGAAGAAAAAAGAAGATTCTTGAAACGAAGGAAGACTCAAGAAAGGAAAAGATTGATTCTTGATTTTTTTAAATTCAAGTATGCGTGAAGGAGTGAAGGAAGATAGGGGAATATTTATAGGCAGTAGTGGATGATTACCGGAACAAAAAAGGAAAACAATAAGTAATAACCGGAGAACGTGCTCGAGGCGGTTTCGAGGAAATCGTGCCAAAAATGGCTCGTTTAAACATACGATACAAATCCTTATTCGACATGTGGATGACACATTAAATGCCTTCGTATCCAAGGAAGATTTCCTCCTTAGTAGTGGGATCTAGCCAGACAGGACACAGAACCAGGCAAGATGGAAAATCCTTCAAACGAACTAGGAATCTTGACTCCAACCCCAACTAGATATCGGTGTTCAAGCTAGGGGGACTTTTGTTAACCGCCGCCAAATTTGGCAAGGGTCCAAAGAAGAATTTTTCATCCAGATGCAAGAGGAAAAAAGGACTTTATTGAGCAGCATCCGGTTACTTCCTGGAGAGAATCCAAGCCAGTATATCCGGATGCATATCCAGTTAAGACAGACCAAGATCAAGGGCACCAGGACCTTAAAGTATCAAGAGGAGCAGAAATCAAGGTCCTACAAAACACGCTACATTATCCTGGGACCCCACTACTACATAGACCAGGTATCTCGCTACTATGCCATCTTGATACCCCGTTATAACATCAATTGGTATCCCAATACCTAGACAACCAAGAAACCGGTAGAAATCACAAAGCTAGCAAGAGGCGGGGTACTTAAATACTCAAACACCTCCTAGAACCAACTCACCAGGCAGTTAAAATACCAGACGAAGAATTTACAAAGGTAAGACTCATACGTCTAAAAGACCGGGTTAAAGCTCCAAGGAAGAGTACTGAAACGCTGTCATTTAGTCAAACAAAATAAGTGGACTCCTTCCCGCCATTTGAGAGTTCCATTTGAATAACGAGCCAACTCTATCATAATCCTCCTAGGAAGGAATCACTTGATTCTATGGATCAAATCCCATGATATTCTCGCTTATCACCAAGGAAAGCCCTATAATTGCTGAAACCCTAGACCAAATTCGTAGGAGTGCATGGCAAGAAATGGGACCTATATATATAACACTATGCTCAACAAAAAAGGGATCAGAAATTGGCTCCCAAAAAACCCTAAACCTACAGTTCATTCCACTTATCAACTCGCATGAGATCTACATCACCAACTGTGTCAAACATCGCCTTTAGAGACCATTTGGGAACCATCTTTGTATTGATATTATGTTTTTGATAATCGAACAAGTTGTATTTTCTCTCTTCATAATATAACAAGTTCATCTGCTTTTGTCTTTAACCATTATTGCATCTAGTTTGTTTTGATGTATTCACTTAGGTATCGAACTACGTGATACCTCTCTGACCGTGGTCTATTTCGATCATGGTCCTTAAAAGTTGTTATTTGGAAATTCACCCCAGTGACAATTTTCCGTTAACAAATGTAATTGATTCACGCAACAAAAAGTGAAACACAAAATAGTGGTGCGGCCAATAAAGAACAAAAAGAAAAAAGAAAAAAAAAAAGGTTTTCTTGCTTTTGTGAGAGGCTGGCCACATTCTATACACAAAGCAAATAGTTGCTTCGTGTGTCTCTTCTGTTGGGGTTTTTGCCCTAAAGCTTGTAATTTGTAAATGTGAATTGAATATAAATAAAAGAAGTAGTTTATTCATTAAAATTATCTCATACATTTATAATAACATGTGTACTTAACATCCAAGATTGCCGGATGTAATTTCAAACCGAGTATATGAATGTCATATAAAGATGGATTCAGTTTGAAACGAGCAATCTAAAGAGTCCGTAGATAGCAAATAAAGCTGGGTACTTTATTTGTGGTCAATCTATAGCTGCGGTCCATTCCGTAATGTACAGTGATCTTATCCTAGATCATTCATATGGAGATATGAGAATGGAGGCACCTTGTATGATGTGATCATATAGGACTGGGCCATGATCTATATGAATCTCTCACCAATATCCGTTACATGATGAGATTCATATATATCAACAAATGATGGCTATATGTGGGTGATCTTAATCCTGAGTGTCTTATCGACTCCTTCAGGTTAGATCGTGGTCTTTGATATACCATGGGTGAGGTCGGAGTTGCATTCCTGATCAATATGCTCCGTATGTTGGGATCACGGTTTGGCTTGTGGCTGGGAAGGTCTGCACACAATAGTGGAATCCACTCCTTCTTGTGAGAAGTAGATAGTAGTTCCCTTAAGGATTGATTCGGGGCTTGAACAATATGAGCGCTCTCCTAATTCCGTAAGGAATGTAGGATTTATTGTTCATTAGAGAATCAATGGTACTTAATGGAAAGATATAATTAGAGGGGTATAACGGACATTATGACCCAGCTCTAATTATGAACTACCTATGGAGGATTATACCATATGTAATAGCTATATCGATGGACACCAAGAATTGTTGGTTTGTGTAAAAACGTCTACAGTTGAGAGAGTGCAACTTCGGGTTTTTAGTGGAATAACACCGAAGTTAATAATCATGAAATATTAATTAAAGAGTTTAATTAATTTTTTCTAAGGATTATTGGAGCTCAAAATACTGTGGGTCCATTAGGTCCCCTTGCTAGCCCGATCGATTTAGGTAACAAGGGTCACGGTTAATTAATTGGATTGTCCAATTAATTGTGTTACAAAAGTGACACGTGTCTATTCGGGAATTAATTGAATAATGTGATTATTCAATTAATAAATATTAATGATTATGTTAATTAAATAATTAGATTATTTAATTGTGTAATTAATCATTAGATGGAGGGTGTTGATCGATATTTAATTTTGAATGAAGAAAAGATAATTTGATTATTTTATTTTCATTTAATTAAATATTTAAATTTGAATTTAAAAGAGTTTGAATTCAAATTAAATCAAATTAATTAATTAATATCTTTAAAAGATATTCGATATCTAAAAGGATTTTATTAATTAGTTTAAGTTTAAAATATATATATATATGATATATTATTTTAAAGGTGATGAGAAATTGATTTTTTTTTTTTTTGATCATCAGATACAAAACAAAAAAAAAAATAACACCAAAAAGAAGAAAAGAAAGGTGGGGCGGCCAAAGAGAAAAAATAAAGGAAAGTTTTTTTTTAATTTTCTTTTATGATTTTATTTCTTCCTAAGTACCGTGACGCGCCCACACGCCGTTGCCAGTTCCGGGAGATAGCGAGGAAGATCAAGTGGTTCAAATCAAGAGCAGATCGAATCAAAGTGAAGGAGCCTCCTACGTAGGTATGAAATCGTTTCACCTTCTTTAATTGTTTTCGATTATTACTGTACAAATAGGTTTAGTTTATGATTGCATAAATTTTTTTAAAAACCCTTCCGCTGCGCAATCTGTAAACCTGGGTTCCAACAATTGGTATCAGAGCCAATTTTTGTACAGTATAATTGAATTCGATTGCTCCTGATTGTATGTATGAATGTGTAGGCACTTTCTAATGATTGTATAATGTTTGTATATATTTTTTTTGTATATAAACATGGTTGATCGTTAATTGTATGGTACAATGGGTTTAGGGTTCATTTTTAAAGGTTGTAATATTAATGTAATATTAATCCTGGGATGTAATTTTAATATTTTATTTTATTTTTCTGCTGTATTTTCTTTGTTGTATTTTTCCTGTTATGTATTTTATTGTAAAATTTGTAAGAAGAAATTAGACGAAGAAGTCGAGCGTGTGTTGGACACACAAAACAACGTGTGCACAAGAGACATGCATGATTGTCATGCAACATATTTTAGTGTGTCACGCAGCATGTTGTGTGTACAAATATTAAGTGTGCAAGTGTTACATAATGTCGTGTGCAAAGGTTTTATGTGCAAGTGTTGCACTGCTGCAAAGCAATTGTTGCACGCATAAATATATAAATATATATAATTGCAACATGCAGTTCTGTAAAGCCAAAGCAAATTAAAAAGTGTGCAATACATGTAATTGCTATGCACATGACATGCGTAACATGCAACAGATGTGTTATTGTGTGATGCACAACACGTCATGCTATAGCCGTGCACAATTGTTGTGCATGTGTGTAGCAAGCGCACAGAGTGCAGCACTCAAGCACCGTTTGGGCTGATTTTTGAGAAATCCCAGGCCTCCGAAAAATGTTAGAGTAACACTTGGGCTTTAGGGATTTAATCCATGTGATGGATCCAATAAAATAAATCAAGTTGGACTTGATTTTTGGGCCCGAAAGACGCAGAAGATATTACAAATGGACTTGAAGATTTTTGGAATTACAAGAAGACCAAGGAATGCCTTGGATTAAATTTTTTGTAATTAGAAATTTTTTAAGTTAGATAAACCCATTGTACTCGGTCAACTCATGTATGCTTTTATTATGAGATGATTAAAGCATTGCCATGCATATATATATCATTTAGATTAGGTGTGCCTACACATATATATGTTGATATATCATACATGCATTATAGCCATCTATATTATGTGTTTTATTTTTATTTTTTTTAATTTGATTAAAATGGGTAATTCACATAATTGGCTATAAATTAATGGGATTAGTTTTTAGGAGTAAAAACTTGGTAATTCTCATTAATCACTAATCTATTTTTTAAAGAGTTTAATTACTTAGATTAGTAGGGTCCTTTAATATATATTAGGATTAATTTGATTAAGCCCCTAATAATAATTGGACCTAATAATGTGTTTGGTTTTAATAGTTAAAACTTGGTAAATACACATTTAATAATTCTAGTCTTAGTATATAGTATACATAGATTAGAATTATCACTAATGAACTAGATTTTTAAGAGTTAAAAATCAAATTAGTTTATTAGCTATTGGAATAGGATTCTAATAAATTGTGATTAATGCACTTGACACTTGGATTGAAATTAGCCGTTTAATCTAGTTTTATCTAAGTGCATTAATATTAATAGAAAACCCTTATTATAAAATAGTGAGTGGGAGAGGGATATATGACATTATATCCCGCGGTCTCCATCATTAGTTCAACACCGTAAGATTCGAGTGGGGCCTCGTGACGGCATTGTTTTCGTCCTCCCTAAGGAGGGTTTCCATAAGAATCAATATCAAGGTTGACTTCCTAACGGATAGGATTTCTGAGGGGATTTCGGGATTGACCGACCCTAAGGCGGCAATTCTCGAGTTAAGCTCATGAGATCTGAAATAATGGGTTACGCTCACAAGGTTTTTAAATTAAATTGGTTAATTAGAAACCTGACTGAAATATACGATGGTTGAATGTTAGAGGAATAAGAGTTATTTCGGTATAACATTTGATTGAGAATGTCTCGATCCAACATGCAAGAATTTGACTGACCCTAAGGCGGCACTTGCTTGTGGTATGTTGGATTGTCGTGGCGTAGAAACATTTTTTTGGGTTGTTCTTGTTCATTAAACATTTTCATGCATCATGTTTAATCTTATGCCGAACATTCGCACATGTTTTGAATGTATGAATGAATGAATTCTTTATTTATGTTTTTCAGCAATGTCAACTGCACTATTACAAATCATAGCCAATGACAAATTAACTGGTGATAACTACACTAAATGGAAACACAATATCAATGCAATTTTGGTCACCAAGGACCTTAAGTTTGTGCTTACAGAGGAATGTCCTCCAACGCCTACTGCCAATGCCGCACGAACTGTTCGTGAGGCATATGAGAAATGGGTCTCATCAGATGAGAAAGCCCGAACATATCTGTTAGCAAGTATGACAGACGTGCTTGTCACTAAGCACGAAGCAATGGGTACTGCATTTGAAATAATGGAGTCATTGCAGGCTATGTTCGGGCAACCCTCTGAGCAAAAGCGGCACGAAGCTGTTCGTTCCGCTATGCTCGCTCGTATGAAGGATGGTGCATCAGTTCGGGAACATGTCTTGAACATGATGTCCTACTTTAACACGGCAGAAATTAATGGCGGGGCCATTGATGAACCCAGTCAGGTGAGCATCATACTGACGACTCTTCCGAAGAGTTTCGATCAGTTCAAGAGCAACTATGGGATGAACAAGCTTAAGTTCAGTCTCACACAGTTGCTCAATGAGCTCACTACCTTTGAGTCCTTGACTAAGGACAGCAAGGGCAGGACCGGTGAGGCAAATGTTGCCGAACCATCTTCCTCCAATAACAAAAAGAGGAAGAGGTCTGCTGGGAAGGCGAAAGGTAAGCCCAAACCCAAGAAAGCCCAGAGCAAAAAGAAAGGCGCCTCCATCGACAAGAGCAAAGGAAAATGTTTCCATTGCGACAAAGTCGGGCACTGGAAGAGGAACTGTCCTCAATATTTGGAGGAGGTAGCCAAGAAGAAGAAAACGAAAGGTAAATATGATTTACTTGTTCTTGAATCGTGTTTAGTGGAAGATGATTCTTCACCTTGGATAGTTGATTCGGGGGCCACTAACCATGTTTGTTCTTCTTTGCAGTGGACTGATTCTTGGACACAGCTTGAGGAGGGAGCTTTCTCTATGCGTGTGGGGTCAGGGGATGTCGTGTCGGCACGAGCAGTGGGTGTAATTAGATTGCGTTTTTGTAATAATAATTTCATATTGTTGGACAATGTATTTTTCATTCCTGGATTTACACGGAATTTAATTTCCGTTTCTAAATTGTTAGAACAATTATATTCTGTTTCTTTTGATAATAAATCAGTTATTATTGCAAAGAATGGTCTGAATATTGGTTCAGGAATTAATGAAAACAATTTATATGTGTTAAGACCGTTAATACATACAACACTGCTCAACACCGAAATGTTTAAGGTTGAAAAACCAAAAACTAAACGACAAAAGATTTCTCCAGAAAACGAAACGTATCTATGGCATCTAAGACTTGGCCATATCAACCTTGACCGGATAGATAGACTAGTGAAAAGCGGACCTTTAAGTGAGTTAAAGGTTGGCACTTTACCAGTCTGCGAATCATGTTTAGAAGGTAAAATGACCAAGAGACCTTTTACTGGAAAAGGGCTGAGAGCTAAAGAACCATTAGAGCTTATACATTCAGACGTCTGTGGACCGATGAATGTTAAAGCAAGGGGTGGTTATGAGTATTATGTCACCTTTATAGATGACTACTCAAGATACGGATATGTCTACCTAATGCAACGAAAGTCAGAAACTTTTGAAAAGTTCAAAGAATTCCGAGCTGAAGTTGAAAATCAGTTAGGAAAGACTATCAAGACTCTACGATCAGATCGTGGAGGTGAGTACCTTGACCAAGAGTTTGAAGACTTCATGGTCGAGTATGGGATAGTGTCCCAACTCACAGCTCCTGGTACACCTCAGCAGAATGGTGTCGCGGAGAGGAGAAATAGAACCCTAATGGAAATGGTGAGATCTATGATTAGTTTCTCATCGTTACCAAATTCCTTTTGGGGATATGCATTACAAACAGCGGTATACATTTTGAATGTAGTGCCATCCAAATCTGTTCCTAAGACTCCTCTAGAGTTGTGGAATGGTCGTAAAGTTAGTTTGCGACATTTTCGCATATGGGGGTGTCCAGCACACGTGCTGAAGAACAGAAGTGGAAAGCTAGAGCCCAAGTCTGTGGTCTGCTTGTTTGTAGGATACTCCAAGGAGACCAGAGGTGGATACTTTTATAGTCCTGAAGATAACAAAGTGTTTGTATCGACAAATGCAACATTTCTTGAGGATAACTATATTAGTGACCATAAGCCTCGTTCTAAAATTGTATTGAATGAGTTGGAGCCTGGTGAGACCAGTTCTCAGTCAACAAGAGTTGTTGATCCATTAACATCTGAGAGTCAGATGATTCCTAGTCAGGATATACTACCACTTAGACGTAGTGAGAGGGTTGTGAGACAGCCTGAACGCTATTTGGGTGTAAGTGAGGGACAAGATGTTGTCTCTGCTGATAGTGTGAATGATCCATTGACATTTAAGAATGCAATGGAAGATCCTGATAAAGAGGAATGGCTTAAAGCCATGAATCTCGAGATGGAGTCCATGTACTCTAACTCAGTCTGGGAACTTGTAGACTTACCGGATGGGGTGAAACCCATAGGGTGTAAGTGGATCTACAAGAGAAAGAGAGGAGTAGACGGGAAGGTAGAGACCTTCAAGGCAAGGCTAGTGGCAAAGGGTTATACCCAAAATGAGGGGGTCGATTATGAGGAAACCTTCTCGCCAGTAGCTATGTTTAAGTCTATTCGGATTCTCTTATCCATTGCTGCTTTTTTTTTTATTACGAAATTTGGCAAATGGATGTCAAGACTGCATTCTTGAATGACAATCTTGATGAGAGCATTTACATGATGCAACCAGAGGGATTCGTGTCTCCAGATCAAGAGCAAAAAGTTTGCAAGTTGCAAAGATCCATTTATGGACTTAAGCAAGCATCTAGATCTTGGAACATAAGGTTTGATGATGTGATCAAAACCTATGGGTTTGAGCAAAACGTTGATGAGCCTTGTGTCTACAAGCGCATCATTGACAAGAAAGTAGTTTTCTTGGTCCTATACGTAGATGACATCCTACTCATTGGGAATGATGTGGGAGTATTGTCTAATGTAAAGGGCTGGCTGGCCAGCCAATTCCAAATGAAAGATTTGGGAGAGGCGAGTTATGTTCTAGGGATCCAACTTATAAGGGATGGCAAGAACAAATTTATAGCACTGTCTCAAGCATCGTATATCGACAAAATTCTTGTGCGATTTTCGATGCAAAACTCCAAGAAAGGTAACTTACCTTCCAGGCATGGAGTTCACTTGTCTAAGGAACAGTGTCCTAAGACACCTCAAGAAGTTGAGGATATGAGACGAGTTTCCTATGCGGCAGCATTAGGTAGTCTCATGTATGCTATGTTATGCACGAGACCGGACATCTGCTTCGCAGTGGGAGTAGCTAGCAGATACCAGTCCAACCCAGGATTAGATCATTGGGTTGCTGTCAAGACTATTCTCAAGTATCTTCGGAGAACGAGAAACTATATGCTAGTGTATTCATGATAGGATTTGATCCTGTTAGGATGTACGGATTGTTGATCCACTTACGAAGACCTTACCGGCTAAAGTGTTTACGGGTCACCTAGAGAGTCTAGGTTTACTAAACATGTCTCACATGCTTTAGTGCAAGTGGGAGATTGTTGGGGTTTTTGCCCTAAAGCTTGTAATTTGTAAATGTGAATTGAATATAAATAAAAGAAGTAGTTTATTCATTAAAATTATCTCATACATTTATAATAACATGTGTACTTAACATCCAAGATTGCCGGATGTAATTTCAAACCGAGTATATGAATGTCATATAAAGATGGATTCAGTTTGAAACGAGCAATCTAAAGAGTCCGTAGATAGCAAATAAAGCTGGGTACTTTATTTGTGGTCAATCTATAGCTGCGGTCCATTCCGTAATGTACAGTGATCTTATCCTAGATCATTCATATGGAGATATGAGAATGGAGGCACCTTGTATGATGTGATCATATAGGACTGGGCCATGATCTATATGAATCTCTCACCAATATCCGTTACATGATGAGATTCATATATATCAACAAATGATGGCTATATGTGGGTGATCTTAATCCTGAGTGTCTTATCGACTCCTTCAGGTTAGATCGTGGTCTTTGATATACCATGGGTGAGGTCGGAGTTGCATTCCTGATCAATATGCTCCGTATGTTGGGATCACGGTTTGGCTTGTGGCTGGGAAGGTCTGCACACAATAGTGGAATCCACTCCTTCTTGTGAGAAGTAGATAGTAGTTCCCTTAAGGATTGATTCGGGGCTTGAACAATATGAGCGCTCTCCTAATTCCGTAAGGAATGTAGGATTTATTGTTCATTAGAGAATCAATGGTACTTAATGGAAAGATATAATTAGAGGGGTATAACGGACATTATGACCCAGCTCTAATTATGAACTACCTATGGAGGATTATACCATATGTAATAGCTATATCGATGGACACCAAGAATTGTTGGTTTGTGTAAAAACGTCTACAGTTGAGAGAGTGCAACTTCGGGTTTTTAGTGGAATAACACCGAAGTTAATAATCATGAAATATTAATTAAAGAGTTTAATTAATTTTTTCTAAGGATTATTGGAGCTCAAAATACTGTGGGTCCATTAGGTCCCCTTGCTAGCCCGATCGATTTAGGTAACAAGGGTCACGGTTAATTAATTGGATTGTCCAATTAATTGTGTTACAAAAGTGACACGTGTCTATTCGGGAATTAATTGAATAATGTGATTATTCAATTAATAAATATTAATGATTATGTTAATTAAATAATTAGATTATTTAATTGTGTAATTAATCATTAGATGGAGGGTGTTGATCGATATTTAATTTTGAATGAAGAAAAGATAATTTGATTATTTTATTTTCATTTAATTAAATATTTAAATTTGAATTTAAAAGAGTTTGAATTCAAATTAAATCAAATTAATTAATTAATATCTTTAAAAGATATTCGATATCTAAAAGGATTTTATTAATTAGTTTAAGTTTAAAATATATATATATATGATATATTATTTTAAAGGTGATGAGAAATTGATTTTTTTTTTTTTTGATCATCAGATACAAAACAAAAAAAAAAATAACACCAAAAAGAAGAAAAGAAAGGTGGGGCGGCCAAAGAGAAAAAATAAAGGAAAGTTTTTTTTTAATTTTCTTTTATGATTTTATTTCTTCCTAAGTACCGTGACGCGCCCACACGCCGTTGCCAGTTCCGGGAGATAGCGAGGAAGATCAAGTGGTTCAAATCAAGAGCAGATCGAATCAAAGTGAAGGAGCCTCCTACGTAGGTATGAAATCGTTTCACCTTCTTTAATTGTTTTCGATTATTACTGTACAAATAGGTTTAGTTTATGACTGCATAAATTTTTTTAAAAACCCTTCCGCTGCGCAATCTGTAAACCTGGGTTCCAACATCTTCATCCTCCTTATTCCTGAGTACTGTGACGTGCCCATACGCCGTTACCAATTCTAGGTCATAGCGAGGAATAGGGGTGGGCGTTTTCGGGTTGGGTTGGGTTGGGTTGAAAAATTTTCAACCCAATCCAACCCAACTTAAATTTTAACCCAACCCAACCCAACCCAATATTTGTCGGGTTGGGTTGGGTTGGGTTGGGTTGATCGGGTTGGGCTTTTAAGCCCAATAGAAAAAATATATTCGAATTCAAATTTTGTTATATGAAAATTTAAATTTAAAATAATTTTTTCATTACATAGAGTTTAGATTTCTTAAAGGTATTAAAACCAAATCACAACATATAATACTGTTGTATGATTAAAAAAATAAAAATATAACAATTTATCCAACTTGAAAAGTCTCCATCTAAGCCTCTCAATCATTTTACAATTATAATCACTTCGTCAAATATCTCGTGGTTGGATAATCTATTATTTATTTCAACCAACATAATAGTTTGAGCTTCTATACAATTATTAGAATTTTTTCTACCAAATTATTAATCGAATCCTAAGAAAAAAAAAAGCATTTTAAAGTACAATTAAGGATGTGCCAATTAATATAAAGATAAAATTGCATATTTTTAATAAATTTATTATATATTATCGTATAAAATATTTAAAATTATGTATTTATATTTGTCATTTATAATATTATAAATGGTGCATGAGTAAAAATTTTAAATATTTTAAAATATGAGATTTCATAATAAATATAATCATAAATAAAGTTATTTAATTTATTTTTTTATTAAAAATGTCGGGTTGTCGGGTTGGGTTGGGTTATATTTTATTAACCCAACCCAACCCAACCTTAAAAGCAACCCAACCCAATCTCGTCGGGTTGGGTCGGGTTGGTCGGGTTGGGTTGGGTTGGCGGGTTGGTGCCCACCCCTAGCGAGGAAGATCTTATGGTTCAAATCAAGAAGCAGATCGAAAAGAAGAAGGAGCCTCCAAACTTTGGTATGAAATAGCTTCATCTCTTTCTTATTGTATTTTGATTATTATTGAACAAATGGGTTAGTTTATGATTGCTTTAAAAAAAAATTAAAAACTCTTCCGCTACGCAATCTGTAACCCTAGGCTCCTACAAATGGGACCAATCACTAGGGGTATCCATGCTACAACCTTGGGGGTCAATCAAACTCGTACCAACAGAAGTCCAAGTCTTTTGAAGATGAAGTAAATGAAATGATCCAAGCCTCATAATGAACCGCAACGCATAATTTGAATAACTTCAAGTAAGAAGTTAGGAAGAATTTCAAACACTTTAGGCAATAAAACAGCCAGGTAATCAATCATACGGTGGCATCAACATATACATAAATTGAAGCTCAAACATGGATAATCAACCAATCTCATAGATAATATTACAAGTACACCAAATCCCAACATCAATGGTTTAGTTACACATATAGTAACAAGCTAAAGGAAATAAGAGAGAAAGAGAGACAACCCAATATCTTGGTGAAGTCTTCACAATAGATCAAGCTCATCTTGTTCTTCCCAAGCTCGAAATCAACATGTAACCATGGTGAAAGGTGATGAAGACGATAGCTAATGGATGTATGTAGCTAGGGGTGAGTGGATCTCGGTTTTGTGATGGTTGGGTGATGATTTGGTGTGAAAATGGAAGCTAGAAAACTAAGAACGAGCTAGAAACGAACTAAGGTGTGTGTGGGTTTTCTAGGTTATTCTAAGTTATTGTGGATATTAGGGATAGTGTTTAAGATGACAAAAGAGGTGTATTTATAGAGGAAAAGGTTAGGGCAATGTCTGGATGAGAAAGGACAAGTTTCTCCCTCTGAAATCGACATGCCTGTGGGTTCGAAACCCTTGCTTTGTGGGTTTATTCTAGCGGCACAAAGTCGCGGTGAATTTTGTAAGTTTGGCCACGGGTTCACACTCTCTAGTCCACTAGTTCTTTCTCTCGGTATAAAGTCGAAGAGATTTAGTGGGTTTGGAACATCTGGTGTGCAGGAATAAGGCCGCTGGTGGTGAACTTGAAGCTTGAATGGCCATGGCTTCTTGGATCTTTGAAGGACAGAGAATATCTTACATGGAGGGCCTGAAATGGTCGCATTATGACTGAACGAAGTCGCTAGTTCGAATGGTGGTGGAAAGGAAACTCGCCATGGTCAGAATTGGTGCCGGCATGAAGCTAGGGTTTTGTCTGGTTCGTGGCATGATCATTCAGCTGAAGGTTGAAGATGAAGGTGACGTTAGGCTGATGCAGGAAACGCCCCAAAACACTGCCATTTCATTAATGACGTGGCGCTGATGCCTGCTTTGGCTAGCGAATTACCTTCTGGACCTCTCACATTTCCTAATTCACAAAATATTCAATAGTTGCTCCATTTTTGCACTTTGACCCCTTATTTCGCCAAAATGACATAGTTGCCCCTGAATTTTTCTATTTACCTGAAACACTTATTTAAACCATTAAATACCGGGTTTTACCCGAGAAACAAGCACAAAGTAATATGAAATAGGGGTATAAAAATAGGTACTTTTATAGCACGATCCCTTCAATCATATCCCTTCAATCAAGGCCAAGTTACATGGGATTTGATAACAACGGCCAAGTCAAACGTGTTAACTGACAGTTATCACTATCAAATAACTTGTTTGACTTGGTCAGGTGTCTTTTAAGAGAAGAGCTTAGTTTAGTTGGGCATTGGGCCGATCCTTCCCCTCCGGGCTTGACCCAAATCCATTAGTAAAGTCAATGTAGGCCCAAGCGTTGGGCCTAAAACCATATTTTAGCTACCACAACTATTATACCCACATGAATATGGTAGCACTAAAATTTAGGAACCATTCAATATTTGGAAACCACTCTAAATTTTAGAAACCACTCTCACATTAAAATCAGCTAAAAAGTGGTACCAAATTTATGGGTATAGTAACCAGACCCGAAAGGGAAAGGTACCGCCTAAGAATATGCTTATATTTTTGTGCTTCCACTGTCAATTTTTATCTGATTTGCGAACAAAATCAAACGAATCCATGATCAGGGCCCAAAGGTGGTCCCCACATCCACATGTGGGCTTCAGGGATTCGGTACAAGTGTCCAACACCTGTTATTAAGGCGCCTTTTGTCACTCACTCCCATTCCTTTTCACTTGGACAAAAGAAGCGCCAACGAATTTGGATCCAGTTCTCTCCTCATCTTCAATCTTCAATCTTCATCAAAACACACTCATTTTCAAAGGCCACGGAATTTGGAATTTGGAATTTGGAATTTCAGTTAGGTATTTCTGGTTTCATTTAATTTGCATTATCATTTCACTTTTTGTATTTTTCTCATACCTAAACTCCCAAATCTACAACTGTTTTTTTACATGATTATACATATCTTTGATTCATTCATGATTTTGCATAACTTGGTTGCGCGAAATTTCCGTGATTTTGCAAGTTTCGATCGATTGATTTAGGTACTTTGGTTATCGTTTTGTTTGCAATCTATATAATTTAATCTATTCTCAGCAGATGAAAATGAATCAAATGAACCTTTTATTAGTTTGTAATGGTTTTTTATATATGTAGACGAAATCAATTGGCTTGGTTCTTCTATCTTTGTAATATAGAAGGTCCAAAGTTTGCTAACTGATAGCGTTGAGGAATTATTATCCATTTCCGGGATTGATTCTGTATTTTTTTTGTGACACTGTTATCTTAATAACAGCAGAAGTAATATAATTATGATTCTGAGTTCAATCTGTTACATCAACTGAACTGACTATGCATAGCTGTTATAAGACCAACTTAAGTTTCTAGAATTTATTGTTTAGCTCTAAACTGATTGTTTATGCTTCAATGAATGCTTGTGGTCATAGCTATCACTGATTCTCTTACAGGATTTAAAAGGGAGGTAATATAATCATGGATCGACTCAGCACTAATGCACGTTTCATGGTAGTTTCAGACCTAGATCATACAATGGTAAGTTCTATTTGTTTCTTGTTTTCTATTAGTGTCGTTTGATCTTCTATACTGTCACAACTTTTATTTGACAAAATTGCTCATGCAGGTTGATCATCATGATCATGAGAACCTTTCCCTGCTTAGGTTTAATGCGTTATGGGAAGATAATTACCGTCATGATTCTCTTCTAGTTTTCTCAACTGGAAGGTCACCCACACTTTACAAAGAGTTGAGGAAAGAGAAACCCATGTTAACTCCAGACATAACCATAATGTCTGTGGGAACCGAGATAACATATGGTTACTCAATGGTGCCGGATGATGGTTGGGTTGAAGTTCTTAATCAAAAATGGGATCAAAACATAGTCAGAGAGGAAGCAAGCAAGTTTTCTGAACTTAAACTTCAGGTATAATTAATCGATAATGGTGTTTGGTTTGTAGTAGTTTATGTAAGTCTAAGTTTTGTGAGTTAATTTTCTCTGCAAAATAATGGGAAAGAATTTATGAGATTTTGAAATGAAAAAGGAGACATCATTTTTGGTATTTGGAGTCTGACAGTTGAAGTTATGGGGTAATGCAGTCTGAGACGGAGCTACGACCACACAAGGTTAGCTTTTATGTTGACAAGGACAAGGCTCAGACAGTCACAAAAGAACTTTCAGAGATCTTGAAACAACGTGGGGTAAGATAGAAATTTTCACTTTTAATGATGTCGCATGAAATTATATATTTGTTTGTGAAAGTAGAAGTGTATTTTTTAAATTGTTTTCAGGTCCTAAAGTATTGTAATTATCTTCATTAATCTTCAACTTGTCTTTGTTTGTGGCCAGTTGGATGTTAAAATAATTTACAGTGGAGGAATAGATTTGGATATATTACCACAAGGTGCTGGCAAAGGACAAGCCCTTGCATATTTACTCAAGAAGTTTAAGAGTGAGGGAAAACTACCAACTAACACTCTTGTTTGTGGTGATTCCGGAAATGATGCTGAACTATTCAGCATTCCTGACGTTTATGGAGTCATGGTTTGTAGTCTGGCTAATTCTTCATTGTAATTTATCCTTATCAGTAATAACCATATTAGCAACCTTAGGTTGTAATTTGTTGCCTATTCTGCTTCTTAATGCAGGTTAGCAATGCCCAAGAAGAACTGTTGCAGTGGCATGCTGAAAATGCTAAAGATAACCCTAAAATAATCCATGCAACGGAAAGGTGTGCTGCTGGTATCATACAAGCCATTGGTCATTTTAATCTAGGTCCAAGTACTTCTCCAAGAGATGTTACAGACTTTTCTGACAGTGAGTTAGAAAATGTCAATCCTGGGCATGATGTGGTGAAATTTTACTTGTTCTATGAGAGATGGAGGCGTGCAGAGGTGGAGAATTGTGAGACCTATCTTGCAAGTGTGAAAGCTTCTTATGTAAGTTGACGGTCTCTTTCCCCTTCACTCGTGATTTTTGCATGTTATGTTTATCCAGAGTGAAGCAGTTCTTCCTCTTTCTCAAAAGGAGAGATGCCTTGTGTCTTGCTTGTTTTTAAATGTCACACTTTTGTGCAACATTCAGGATCCTTTTTGTTCAAACTCCCTAATTGATTTCTGCTGAAAAAAACTCTTCTTTTGATATGGAAAAAAGTGAGATAAATTTCTTATTTGTTATGGGCTTTCTGGAGCTAAAGATTATTATATGTCATTCTTGAAGGTCAATTGAGTACTAAATGAAGTGTTACTTAGAGATTGACTCTGTTGGATTCTCACTCGGTCAAAACTTCTAATGCAATCACAGCACCCTTCCATGTTTATATATGCACTAATATTTATGTATATTTATATCTTTTAAGAAAAATATGTTCTCTAAGCTTGCCTCATCGAGTGGGGCAGACATGCGATCAGGAATCTCATTTTCCTTTCGTTTATATCAATGTTTTTTTATGTGCCTTTGAAGTCCTAATGTACTGTTCTGGTTAATTACTCATCTTTTCTTTTGTCAGTATCCAGCTGGTGTCTATGTGCATCCATCTGGTGTTGAGATGTCTCTTAATGACGGCTTAAATGAATTGAGGAAAAGCTATGGAGACAAAAAGGGAAAACAGTTTCGGGTCTGGGTGGATCGAGTACTGGCCACACAGATTGGTGCAGACACATGGCTAGTGAAGTTTGATAAATGGGAGTCATTTGGTAAGACTGTGTGTGTATTTCTTTTCTGAGATGAGGTGGCCTTTCTCTTTGTTTTTTATTACTCCTTTTCTTTTCCCTATTCTCTCTCTTGTTCACTTTCTCAGTTCTATTTCATCCAAAGAACATTGTTAGATCGAATTTATTTTTCTCTGTATGACTGAGTTTGTGTCTGTATTTGATCAGCAGAGGCCATGAATGGTCTTTAACTGAAAGTGATATAGCCTTTAACTAAGTTCTTAAATGAGGAAAATTATTGATGCCTGACTGTTGGAACATGACAGACCTTACTGTAGCTGTTCATTAGTTATCCCTGGAGAATTTAGTAAAAGGATTAAAGTAATAATCATTTTCAGAGTTGAAACTATTTAATTTTTGCTTGGAGACATAATTTGATTCAGACTTGGATCTTGAATTTTTTATCCTCTTTGGTGGTATACACAAGCACAGACAGATGCATTAATACTAGGATGCAAATATGGTATCTCCTTTATAAACTGGGGTTGAGGCCTTTAGCACTTAATTTTAGGACCCCAGAGTAAACTGCATTGAGGATTTAGTAAAATAGAAGATCATATTTTGAACTCAGAAGTTAGAACAATGGCTGCATTATTTAGGTGTTAGGCCAACCATATGGTTTGAACTCTGTTGATGCTCTATCCATGGTAGAAAGTTGATTTATGTGTAGCGGTATCATATATGGGAGTATGGGACTGTAGAATTTTCTGGTCTAGTGTAATGTGGTTTGGCCAAGAGATGTGCACCCTTTTTATTTGCTTTTGGTCCTCATTAACTTTCATTTGTATATGGAAGAAAAGGATGTTCGACAGAACCGTATATAATCATAGTGAATTGTTCTAAAAGTTTATTAATCCACGATGCATATGATTTAAAGTTCATGGTTATTGCAGAATAGAAATCTGCTTCTCTGTGGACTTGCTGTTGTCTGTTTGGTTGGGCCACCATTTCATTTGTTAAACTGAGATCAACTTAGCTTTAGTGAATTTACCAAGTGATTGGTTTTCCTACTTCGTATGGTTTTATGAAAATTTATTTACTGTAGAGTGGTTTAAGGAAAAGAGGAAAAAGAACATGTAGAATCATGAGGGCTAAATTTGGAAGTTGTCCTGGAAAATTTTGATGCTATTGCACTGTCCAAATAATTGATTTCTTGGTTGAGAGAAATACTTCAATTGTCCACTTAGCCAGTAAGAAAGCTAAAAATCACTTCATAAATTTTTTACAATTGTAGGTAAACTGGGTTTACTTTAGTTGTTAAAACTGCTTCCAGGATATGAGCTCCCTGCTATTGTTGATTCATTTCCTATCAATCAAAATTTTATGTTACCGTTAGCATACCATGCTTACAGGCCTTAATTTGTCTCATTTTATAATTTTATATGCATTATTAACCGTGTTGCCAATACTAGTACAAGAAGTGGGAAACTATTCGATATATTTCTAGCTTCCATGGAACGTCTTACTTTTACCTCCTTATGTGTGGTGACATTTGCTGCTTCTCTCTATTGACTTGGTTAACTCTGTAGGTGAGGAGAAGCAATGTTCCATGTGCTCCGTAATATTGAGTTCAAAGGTAATACGAGTTAAATTAGAGTTTCCCATTGAAGTTAGGTGAGCTGAATAATGCTCATAGAGATGATTTTTAATTTCTGGGTTTCAGGCTGGTGGTGATTCGAAGGGGTTCACTTGGATGCACATGCACCATACATGGTTGGAAGGATTCGGAGCAAAAGATCATTCAATTTGGCCTTGAAGTTCTACAGGTTCAGATTTAACAATCATGAGTTACGTTTATTCGATTTTAACGTAACTCATGATTGTTAAATCTGAAGTTATGATATATTGATAATTCATTCATGTATGATCATCAACTATGGAGATGATTTGTTGAATGATTTAATGAGTGGAAAATCATTATAGTGAGCTTTGGTTATGAGTTATGACATTGGGCATCATTTTCTGCTTTTACTTTTTGAATAATAGCGAAGCCTACTTCCTTTTCCTTATCGAAAACATTTTCTCAGGGGCTATTTATCTTTCCTAAAACAACAGAATGTCTGCTTGTGAAAACTCTATTTCTAAAAGCAGATATCTCTACTTCTAAAATTAAAAATTAATTTGCATATTTAAAAAAAGTTCTTTATTGCATAAGCTCGTAAAAGTTTTACTTCTAAAAATATAGATAGCTCAAGTGCTCTACTCATAGAATTAAAAATCAATTTACATATTAAAATAAAAAATTAATTGACAACTAAATGGTTTTTTCCCTAAACCTTTACTCGACTTCTAAAAACAGATACTAGCTTTGCACTCACAATTAAAAATTATAAAGATATATAAAAATAAAAATAAAAAAAGAGCCCAACCAGGTTCGAACCGGTGACCTCTTGATCTGCAGTCAAATGCTCTACCACTGAGCTATGGACCCAGTTTACATGTTAAAATAAAAAATTATTTCACAACTAAATGATTTTTTCCCTAAACTTTTACTCTGCTTCTAAAAACAGATACCTTTGCACTCAGAATTAGAAATTATAATCCATCAAAAAAAACAAAAAAAAAAAGAATTAGAAATTATAAAGATATTTTTTTAAAAATAAAAAATAAAAAAGGGCCCAACCGGGTTCGAACCGGTGACCTCTTGATCTGCAGTCAAATGCTCTACCACTGAGCTATGGACCCAATTTGATTACTGTAGTTAATAATAACAAATTACTTGATTTTATAAATCAAATTGTAAAAGAGGAAACAAAATAATAATAATAATAATAATAATGAAGTGATGCTTAGTGGATACGTAGTTTGTACCAAGGAATAAAATATCGGTATCGGTATCGATATTAGTTTATAAATTTATGGATATTTCGGGGATAATATAGATATCAATAGATATTATGTCAAAAAAAAAAAAATTAAAAAAATGATAGATATTTACATCTAAAGTAAGAAATTTTTTATGAAATTTTAGGACAAGCTTAAACAAGTAATTATACATCAAATGAATTATATTTCAACGATAAATTAATATAGTTATGAGCGTATTATAAATTATAACATAGATAGAATATATATATATAATTTTTAAAATTGAGTATTTAATAAAATAATATTTTGTTTCACTTTTACAATATTATATACATATAAAGAGATTAAATATTTAATAAACAAAATTATCATTAAATATATATATGTATAGTTTCATACTTCCAAGATTCTATCATAATTCATACATAATAATACATTGTATGTCTGAAATTTTAAACCAAAATGAATTCCTAGCCGGTTCAAATACATAAGATACATTTCCATCTTGATTTGAACAATAACAATGTGCTACACAATGAGTCCAAAATAAGGAATTTTTTTTCATCAATTTTTTACCTGCTTTCACAAATGAAGAGCCATTATCTGTGAAAATTGACACAATGTTCTTCTTACTAACCTCTTTCACCACATCTTTGAGCAATCCATAAATATACAGATAATCTTTAATTTTGTTGAATGCATCAATAGATTTTAGGAAAATTGTGTGACCCTTACAATACACCATAAAATTAATTATCGACAATCTTGTCAGTCTCGTCCACCCATCACACATTATGGTGTAGCCGTATTTCTCCTATTTATTTTTAAAGTTGTCAACACACTCTTTCATTTCCTTGTACTCGATGTCTAAGTAGTTATACCTAATTTCATGTGTTGATATTGGTTGAACTCCGACCCATATATTCACATGCATGTTAAATTTAACTGTGAAATAAAAAAATTGGGAAAAGAGTGTTTTGCCCCTGACCTTTACCCTATTAGAAAGGTGAGGATAGGGTTTGTCCATATTGGCCGGTCTTCCCCTGAAATTGAAATATTGTATAATATTCTCCTTCTGTTATCTTTTCCATCAAAAAACGAGTTGACCGTCAATCCTCCTAGTCAAATGACCGTTTTATTCTTCAATTTGCTCAAGATATTTATTAAATAAAAAATATATTTTTAAAAAAAGATGAATCTCCACCGTCCCTCTGGAGATGGACAGTGGAGATATCTACTTGTATTTTTAGTTAATTTTAAAAAACATAAATTAAAAATTAAATTAAATTCTTTTTTATTTTTAAAACAAAATAAAAATAAAAAATAATTTTAAAAAATTATATATAAAAATTGTAGATATGTCTCCACCGGATATTGTGGATGAACTGGAAACCCAGAAAAATAAACAGCCAACACACTCAAGACAAACAGCCAAACCGATATGATCTCCACCATCATCGGTTCATCACCACCACCACCAAACACACACAGCCAACACACCACCACCACCACACACTCAAGACACCAATTCATCACCACCGCACACACACACTCAAGACATCACCAAAACCCAAATTCAGAACCAACATCATCAAAATCATTAACACCAAACCAAAAAAAAAAAAAAAACCAATTCCAACATCAACTTCAACATCATCACCAAACCACCACCATTAAAAAACACAATTGAATTTTTTTATAAAAAAAATCTGGTAGCGATCATTGGATCAGTTCCATCTCTTTTATCAAAAAAAAAAAAAAAAATAGATCTGGTGGAGAATGGATCTCCATAAAATCAAGAAAAAAATAATAACCAAACAACCCTAATCGAACCCAGAATCACCATCCTAACCAAACCCAGATTCTGACCATCATCACCACCACCACAAGACCTTGAACCGAACCGGACCACCATTATCACATAACCCAAAACTGAATCACATAAACACCACTAAATCGAACCCAGAACCACCACTTAAAAACAAATCGAACCCAAAACCACCACACCCAGAACACCACCAAATCGAACCACCTGAACCCAAAACACCACCAAATCCAAAAAAAAAAAATTGAACCACCAAATCCAAAAACAAACCCACAACCGAAACCAAAGGGGGAAGAAGAGAGAGGTGGCCATTGTAGATCATCAAACAGGGAAGAAGGGATTCGATTTTGTGGGTTTGTGGTGGTGGGATAGGTTTTGGGTTGGGTTTTGAGTTTAGGTGGTTCGTTGATTTGAAATCGGAATCTGATTTGAAGAGAAAACAAAGAGAGCTTTGATCTTTGATAAGAGAGAGAGAGAGAGGGAGAGAGAGAGAGAGTTGTGTTTGGTGAGAGAGAAGTGTCTGAAAGAAAGAAGATTTTTTTTAGTTTGTAATTATTAATTTGTTTAATTATATATATTTTAAGATTGTTTAATTATTAATTTGTAATTGGACGTTTGGGAGACAGAGAAGAGTTTTTTTTTTTTAATTTTTAATTTTTAATTATTTGATTTTACAATATTGCCCCTTTGATTTTAATGGGCAACGTGATTTTCGATGGAAAATGTGATAGAAGGGGTATATTATACGTTCTTTCCATTTTATGGGGATTCAGAGTCAATATAGACAAACTTTGTTCTCACCTTTCTAATAGGGTAAAGGTCAGGGGATAAAATGATAATATCCCTAAAAAATAAAAACAAATCAAAAATTTCAAAAACATTATTATTTAAGAAAAAATAATACATGATTCTTTAGCACCAATAATCATGTTCTTAATATGATGAGAGCCGGCTTTATGTGGGAGCACATTATCGTAAATAAAAAACTTTGATACTAGCCTCCCCATTTTTTCTCTAATGCTACCCCCCTTGAACATATCTTTAATATTCTTTTACTTTGCACCTAATGATTTGTACAATGAAGGTGCAACTGGACATTTACAACGCAACTCTCATCCTATTTGAGTGCGACGTACTTGTTGTGGTGGTTAGCTACTACCATTAGCTCCTGAACCCTCCCCTCTCTTTGACCTCCCTCCAAATATTCTTGTTTATTGTTCTCTTTGCCATTCAGATGCTTTTGATACATCTGTTGCAGAACGATAATCATCTCGCTCATCAGGAAGTATACCTTCAAGATAATGATAGATATCTTTTTCCTCTTCTGTATCAAGGAAATTTCTCATCAATTCTTGTTGAATTTGTTCAATCTTCCTTGCAACTTTTTTTTTTCTTTTTTTTTTTCTGCAATTGAGATATTTGCAATTTAACTTTCAGTGGCACATTTGAGTATAATTTTACATTTCTATACAACTCATTACTGGTTAAATGAAATTTAAATAGGGTAATTCCTCCATTTTGCATTGTGTGACCGCAAAATGTGCATATAGTACCATTTTTAAAAAATCGGTATTGGTTGGCAATACTCCCATGCTAAATCATTTTTAGTATTAGACATCTTATGTAATATAATTCCCTATCAAAACAAAATTAAATTTTGTACCAACCATTTTATAAATATGAAAATTCAAATGAGTTTCAGAAACAATACCACTCAACATCTAAAAAAAATATTATCAAAGTAAACATTTACATACCTAATTATTTGATGAAGATATTGAGAATTTAAGATAAACTTGTGATATAAAATTTGCTATGTAAAGTGTAGCCGTGTAAGATGAGAACTTGAAAGAGAAGAGTGGAGATGATTTTATAGATAAAGTGAAAACGGTAAACAAATAGGTGAATAATTGAATGAGATTTTCTTCATTACATTCATTATATTCTTTGCAAAGAATAAATAATACATGAAGATTTTTTATTTTTTTCGAAGGCATTCATTGTGTTTCTATTTTTCAAACTCTATTATTGTGATTCTCTCACTACCAAATAATTGAGTTTCTTTAGATTCTCTACGCAAAAGAAATAATTATGGGTTTTACACGTTTTGCACAAACAATTTTTTAAGAGTCCTTTATTTGGAATGTTGGCACAAAGTACAAAATAATAATAATAATAATAATAATAATAATAAGAATAATAATAAGAATAATTCAACATATTTATAAATTGATTGTACATATTTAATATTATTTGGAATGAGTTTTACACATTTTAGTCACAAACACTTTCTTTTTTCCAGATTGCTTTCATAAAATTTTACATATTTTACACATTTACTACTTGATTCTTTGTCCAACTATACTTTAAGTCTTCAATAATTCTACTATTGACTGTTATGTTGAAAGTTTTTATAAATTTGTTAATGCTTCTTCTAAAATAATTTTCAATCTAAATTATTTTAACAAAAATTTAATTGTTTAGGATTAATTTCTTTTTTTTTTAATAATATGCAAAATATCATTGACTTTCAGAGTGAAATTCACAATATTTCAAGAATATCGGAAATTTTTTATGGAAATTTCAAAATGGGTCAGATATTCCGCGGGATATTGGATATTTAATTGTTTCAATATCGCTCCTTCCAAAATATGGATATATCGGTGGATATTTCGGTATATCTTTCAATATTCAATTCCTTGGTTGGTACGATAAGCATACATTACATCAACAGGTTATAGTTGCAGTGAAGGCTGTGAGATTCCTATCAGATTTGGTACGTGTCGTGACATACACTCTCGTAAAGACACGTGTGTAGGATTTTTTTTTATTTTGAATTGAAATAAAAATGTAATCTACATATTCAAAAATTAGGCAATTCCCACTATAAACCAGATCTACAAAATAGCAAAGACGAAGGCAGTGAGGGTCATATACGGCATCGTTTTCCTGTTCTTCTCATGCGCCTGCTTCAAGCTTCTCCATCTCTTTCTTCATCCAATCTTTTATCTCACCTCCTAGCTCAAAGCTCATATGGTTCTTCCATTTCTCTTTTTCTTTTTGCTTTTTTCTTTCTCTTCGATTCATGTGTTTATCTATCTAATATACCCAGATTATCTAAATGTAACCATGTTTTCCGATACATACTATTCTAATTTTGTTTCATTTCTTTTATTTTATTTGTTTGTTCTTACTATTTGATCTTTAATTTTGATATACTGTACTTTGCTTTCTGATTTACAATCTTAGCAGTTACAATCTCTTTTTCTTTGATCTTTAATTGTATTGTTCATACTTTGTTGGTCATTTCGATATAGAATTGCAGAATTCGAGCCGTTGACCTGAGAGTCATTTACTCAAACCCTAAACTCGTCCATCTACCAACTGATCTACGCCCATATTAATGAATTGTGTGATTTGATAACAATAATATTTAGATTTCAGTATCACAACTTGGTTTATAATTACTAACCTCGTTAGGCCGATCAATTTACATCATGAACATCTTATAAAACTATGGATTTGTTGTTCGTAAATCGTAAATGGTATGTTGTGTTATACAAGTCCCCATAACCCAAAACAAGTATATTTAAGCGAGTAATGTTAAATATCTCACATTTTACAACCTGACTTAACAATCTCATGTCTTGTTTTAACATAAGGTTATTTAAATCAAATTTGTCCCCGGAAACCCATCTGATTTTGGGACAACTGAATATTAGGTGGCATTGAATTCAATGATAGGATAACCAAATTCTTACATAGTAGTTATGGGTGCCAAATAGTCCATTAACATGGTTTGAATTTAGAGTATTAAGCTTTAATGAGTTTTGACCATATAGATAAACATATAAAATAGGTGTCGTGGATTCAATTATGTAATTAAATTAAAAGGGTTTAAATGGTTATAAAATTTTAAACTGGCAAATGGATTAATTGAATTGTGATTATCATGGAATTGACATTTCATATAAAATTAACAAGTTGTAAACCATTAATTTAACAAATTTTATTTGTGTTTTGACTGGAATAAGTTGTACAGTTTAATAGTCACATAGACAAGATGATGTTGATATATTAGTTTTCACCTCACACCTATATCATGTGGTTGTGGGTTTGAATCTATACCCCTCCCCTAAAATCCTGAATTATTGTAATATTTCAATAAAAAAAGAAAAAAAAAAATTTAACGTTCATGTTGGGGTTAAGAAAAAATTAATGGATTACGTTTGAATTGATACAAACACGAGATTAATGGAAACATTTGGATTAGGGGTGTCCGAAGGATCGGATCCATTGGATTTGACATGATCCAAGATCTGATCAGATCAAATTGGATCAAAGAAACTATAATCTGATACAATCCAATTGCAAAATAGTTATATCATATTTAATCTAATGGACCAGATTCATATAAAGCAAAAATATAAAATATAAAATAAAAAATTGAAGTATTACACTATTACATAAATTTGAGGTTTTTTGAAAAGAAGGGAAGAATTGAACCCACAACCTCGTGATGCAAGTGTGAGGGGTATACAACCGGATCAACCTCATCTTGTCCATACAAAGCAATTCTTAATATAAAAAGGTTCAAACATTTTTAAAATGAACAAAATCAATCAAATAAAATTAATTTATTTTTTTTGAAGTATTATAAGTTATAACTATTACAATATGATTGCCGGAAAAACCAGGAGAAAACTCTTCACACATGTTTGTAAAATGCGTATGGTATGACTCGAACCCACCACCACCATTGTGGAAGGGAGGTGCACTACAATCTCTGCCAAAAGGTAATGTGCTTAACAAATTAATAATTAACATAAAAGTAATACATAATTATATACTTTAGGTCTCATTTGTTTTGCTGCATTGTATTGTATTAGGCAATTAAAATGTACTAAATTAATACAATACAATGTTGGATGCAAACACTGTATTACATTATTTTAGTACATTTTAATTGTCTAATACAGTAAACATCATATTAGCTAATACATTATATTTAGTGGTATTAGGTTGTACTGTATTGAAAAAAACATTTTTCTTTTCTCTCTTTTTTCAACAAACATGGAATATTGTTGAAATATGTGTTATGTTGTTAATTGTTAGTATATTTGGGTATGGGTTAGAGACCCATTGTACACCCAAGTGGGCCAAGATAAGCAATACATGGAGAGCCCAAAAGTCCATGTACACCAAGCCCAAGCCTGCATCAAATACATATAACTGCATGGCAGTTTTATGAGTATTTATTGCATCAGTTAAATGAAACTAAAAAACACAACAAAAGAGGTGTGCAATAACGTGAATGTGCAGAGTGTGTGATATGGGAAGTCTGGCAACTCTGTGTGTGTGCAACATGCATGAGGCAATAGAGGGTGTTGTCTGTAACATGAAACAAAGAGAGGTATATGTACAATACAACAAACACGGAGGTTGTATGCATGCATATGTGTTTGTGTGCAAGTTTTTAGAGAAAACACAATACAGAGTGAGAAACACAAATAGATGTGGAGAAAATCTGTAGAATTTTCTCCCATCTCCAATCAGAGTGTGGTTATATGCATTGTGGCTAGAAGGACTTTCCGATTCCGTGATCGTCCTCAGACCGGTGATACAATCCTAGGTGTTAGATTCTGCTTCCGCTGTAGAGATTCGGATTCCGTATGGTGAACGATAATGATCCGAATTTCATTTTGTTTATTTGATTGTATCGAATTTACTTTCATTGGTATCAGAGCACATGTTTGGGACTGTATTCTGGTAGTATATGCCATGTTAGGATGTTTGTTTATTTTTTTGTTTGTAGAACAATAAATGAACAATAATGGCATCACACACATGCAAGTGTTTAATTTCATTTTTCTGGAATATATGTATGCGTATACATGTTATATGATTTTCTGGAAATGCATGTTATATATAAACTTCAAATTTTGAAAAAATTTGAAGATTTGAAGTTAAGAAACCCGTGACTTTGTAGGGTTCAAAACTCATTGTCATTTTTTTATTTCTCTGCGATCATGGTACCATTAGATAGAGCCTTTCGAGAGCTTTCCAACGATAGGTCATTTGCATAATTTGGATTAGAAACGAGGGAGAAAAACGATTTCGAATTTTTTCGGTTGAAGATTGAAATCTGGAAAAAAAATTTTGAGTTTGTATTTTGGTGAAGAACATGAAGAGCATGTTCAACACTCCAATGAGCGGAGAGTGCGTATCACCCCTACCTCAAACGTCAAAAATAAGGGCATAAATGGAATTAAAATTAAATTTTGAGTCGGATGGTGGTAGTCCCGTGATCGGGAAACTCCGAGAGGGTTGCGCGTGATGTACAGACTCCTCTGGAGAGAGTGGGATATGCAAATAGCAGATCTAAGTGGTTCTACTGTTGCCATGTGGCACGTCAAGGACAGGACACGTGGCATAATGTATCATGCTTAACATGTGGTCATACCATACTGCGACACGTGGCTATATTTTGTGAAAATTTGAACTGTGTGGAATATTCCTATTTTGACACGTGGCAGCGACGTGTTCAAGAATTTAACCATTAGTGGTTTCCGGCGATGGACCGGTTAAGGTGCCACGACATCACTGGCCGGACCGGTTTTCGATGCTGTTTTCCGACGACCGGTAATTTTTTCTGACCACCAAAAGGCTGTTTTCCGGATCCAAAAGTGATTTTCCGGCGATGGTGGCGGTTTTCCGGTAAAAAAAATAATAATTAAATATATATATTTTTTTTAATTATTATTTATTAATTCCATTGATTTGTTTCGCTCCAATGGGAGCTGAATTAAAGTGGTTCAAATCCCAAATGTGGTTTCCGACTTTAATTTCTGAAGTGGTTTCCAATGACGTTTTTCGACATGGATTTCGATGACGGATTTCGACATAGTTTCCAGTAACTGATTTTTTCAAAACCGATTTAGATGCGGTTTATGATCACGGTTTCCAGGACGGATTCCGGTGATGGTTTTCAAAGTGGTTTCCGATTGTGGATTTTTTTAGTGACGGTTTCCGAAGTGGTTTCCGATTACGGATTTTCAGGTAAAGGTTTCCGAAGTGGTTTCCAATTACGGATTTTCTAGTGACGGTTTTCGAAGTGGTTTTCGGTTACGAATTTTTCGGCAAAGGTTTCCGAAATGGTTTCCGATTGCGGATTTTTCAGTAACGGTTTTCGAAGTGGTTTTCGATTACGGATACGAAGTGGTTTCCGATTGCGGATTTTCCAATGACGGTGGATAAGTGAAGATATACCATCCAATAAGAAACAATAAAGCATACGTTGAGTAAAGTTAGATTATTATAAGCAAGATGTATATATGTTAGAACAATTTTGGAGTTAAATACCTACAAACTGGGTTTGCATGGTAGCTTAAATTTGTACTCCATGATGTTCTAATATACACTTGAGATCTAACTGGGTTTTAGTGTTCGTGGTTGTCCTCATTGATTTGGGTCATCGTTAATAATCATGATGGTTGTGTGAATATTATTTTAGCAAATTATATTCATATGGTACTTAATAGTTGATTAATGGTTTCATGATATTATACGTCAGTTTGGACAGTTATAATAATACTTGTTTTTCAATCATTGAAATGGTAATGATGCTGATATTTTGGCATGCTAAATTAAGTCTTGTTAGAATAGATAGAATGAGTATATCAGTCAGAGAGGACTAATTGGACTCATTTATCTAAAAAGTCATGCAAATTATCTAGTAAGAAAAACAACTAGAAAACCATTCAGTAAGGAACTAGGTTATGAATTCCATTGCAACTAATTCATTAAAACATTTGTGATTGAATGAGTGTAAAGGCTAGACATGAAATTTTAACATCTAGTTACATTCATTGATATCTTTAGACGTTTCGGTTATGTATATTTGATCTGCCATGAATCTAAAGCATTGGATTGCAATAGATTGTTTAGTTGATGATCAAATTAGATAATAAACTTTTGAGTTTAAAGAGTAATCCGAGTACGTAAATATTTTTCTGAACGATTCAAGGAATTGTTTGGCAAGAAAGATATGGAAAGATATTCATTTATTCCTAAGACTCTACAGCAAATTAGTGTAGCGGAAAGAAATAATAAAATACTATTGGAAATGGTTAAGTCTGTGATGGCGCAAGTAAATTTTTAGTATCTTACTAGAAGATAGCTTAATTGATTGCTGCCAACTGAATCATGTTCCACTAGATCAGACACTTCTACACCTTATGAATTATAGACAGGTAGTTAGCCTGGTCTAATTAATCTACAACCCCTGGGGTATGTAGGTTTTGTTTATTATCCATCTTAGAAATGAGAAATTAGATGCAAGAAAAGAATCATATCTTTGTTTGATATTCTGTGCATTCCAAAGGATAAATAAACGATGGTGTACAATTAGATAGAAGTGTGACTAAATTATAATCACAAGATGTCATTAATAGAGAATGAATTTCTTAGTAGAAGCGAGTTTAATATAGATATCTGATTTTAGGAATTGGATGATCTGTGTTAATACGCAAGTGGCGGTAAATTAAAACCTAACTTGATCCTCTATTCCTAGTGGGAGTGGAATTTTACATGGATCTTCCATCCCTAGTGGGAGTGGAAGTCTACACCCTAGTGGGAGTAGAAATCCGTATGGTTTTTTCATCCTTAGTAGGAGTAAAACAGTTGTTGAATCAGCTACCGTGATAATTTACCAACTCGTCGAAATAATCATAAAATTATCCCATGACATCTTTCGGAGATTGAAAAGGAAGATTTAATTATTACTTCACTTGACAGTGATAAGCCAAGGATTTTTTAGAATTGAGCTATCACTTCTATCTGCTAAGAGAATATATAAATAAAAGCAATGTAAGAGAAGATGGAGTCTATAAAAGTGATCATGTCTGGGACTTGATTCACTTACCGCCCGGTCATTAGGCCATTGTGAACGTATGGGTTTCACATATCGTACGTAAGGCGGAAAGTACTATTGAGAGCTATAAGGCGCAATTGGTTGCAAATGAAGAAACTTATTCTCTGGAAGTAAAGTTTTCTTTTATACGCCTTATTCTAGCACTCGTCACATATATGAACCTAAAATTACATCAGATGGATGTAATGATGGTACTTCTCTATAGAGAACTAAAGGAAGAGATTTACATGGAACATCCTGTAAATTTCGTTTCAAAAGACCAAAGAGCACATAAGTGTGCTTGCTTTATTAATGTATGGTTTGAAATGATCCTTTAGAAAGTGGTATCTTTGTATTTTTTTTTGGTCAAGCTGTAATGTCTTACAGATTATTGATGACTAAAGATAGCCATGGTAAGTACACTAAAAGGTTGAAGATAATTTTTTATATTATCTATATATGTGGACTATATGTTTTGACTAGAAATAATGAATAGTTTGTAAAACCATAATGAAATGGTAATTCTCAAGTTTTATTGAGATTTTATATGAGCAACGTGGCTATATATATTAGGAGTGAGAGTTGATTCAAAATGAGCAATTTCAAGCTCATAGATACTCCATTATGAAATCACAAACTTTTAGCCTCAATATGTACCCTAAAACTCCATAACATCAAGGAATTGATGACAAGTTCCTCATGTTAGTATCATACAGAGTCTCATGTACATTGTGATATGTACAAAGTTTATCATTAGTTACGCCGTAAGATTGGTGAGTGGGCACCAATATAATCCTAGATTACAGCATTGAGATGTTGTCAAGAGGATTATGACATACCTTGAAAGTGCGGCTAACTACTTAGTGTACATTGTGATATGTACAAGGCCCAATAGAAATTATACTACAAGATTGGTTAATGTATACCAATATAATCCTAGATTGAGAGGATTGTGACATAACTTCAATAGTAAGGAAATTACTATTTATGCTAGCATAATTACACACATAATGTAATAGAAATATGTCATCAGGTTGAGACCGGCATTCTTACACGTGCGGTCGCTTCAGTTGCAGAGATAGCAAGCTGAGATGAGACACATATATATTAGAGAATATGTAGGATATATTCTCACGGAGCTAATGTATATGAATTTGTCGCCTTGACTGGGTCAAGATGAGGTTCACAATAAATATACAAATATTTTAGAACCGATCATGATAGACCCCACTATCATTGATACCTGATCAAACCAGATATGAGGTCTTAATGTGGAGCCAGAGAGAGGCGAGCTTTTAAGAACTCAGGTTAGTCACGAGAGTTGTGACTAGACTAAGATCTGTACAGTGAATAATATAAAGACATATGCATTCTTATTTAGAATGAAATTTACTGTAACACGCGTTTCATACCGTGTATGCTATAAGTGACCGATATGGAAAATAAGAGAATGAATCCCTGCTTCCTCATTGTGTAAGTTCCACTGAAGTTTTACATAAACTTCAAATGGTGTCCTCATGACCATTCACTCTATCTTAAAGTGACAGAATAATGTTAGCACCTTTAGCGTGTTATTTCTATGGCTATGATAATTCAGCCTATGGGGCACATCTAAGGTAGCAATTGTTCTGGAGACCGAGAGATAAAGATGGAATGGGAAGATTTAATGAATTTTTATCTGACTTATGTATTCACTGGCCGGCCAATTGTATTTGGAGATACAATTGTGATTACATGAAATGTGATAAAGTCAAACATAGCTTTTTTGAGGGATTAAGTATGTTTTGGACCGATAAAAACAAATTATATAAAATTAAATCTAGGATACAATAATGAACAATGTTATCTCTTGTAAATAGAGAATTTACAATTGAGATTTGAGATTGTTAGCTCCATTTTATATACATTGATTGTTCATAGGTCACACAATGCATTTATCCGTATGAACACTTTGTTGATGATAATGATGATAATACTTGTGTTTTAAAGTCTTAAAGACTTCTCTGTATGTATCACATCCTGCGCCATCTTAGGGGAATGGTAGATGTTGATTATTAGTGCACCCATGATGGGCTTATGGTAACTGGATTGCGTTGCCCCACTTGTGCGAGTGGGAGATGTTAGTATATTTGGGTATGGGTTAGAGACCCATTGTACACCCAAGTGGGCCAAGATAAGCAATACATGGAGAGCCCAAAAGTCCATGTACACCAAGCCCAAGCCTGCATCAAATACATATAACTGCATGGCAGTTTTATGAGTATTTATTGCATCAGTTAAATGAAACTAAAAAACACAACAAAAGAGGTGTGCAATAACGTGAATGTGCATAGTGTGTGATATGGGAAGTCTGGCAACTCTGTGTGTGTGCAACATGCATGAGGCAATAGAGGGTGTTGTCTATAACATGAAACAGAGAGAGGTATCTGTGCAATACAACAAACACAGAGGTTGTATGCATGCATATGTGTTTGTATGCAAGTGTTTAGAGAAAACACAATATAGAGTGAGAAACACAAATAGATGTGGAGAAAATCTGTAGAATTTTCTCCCATCTCCAATCGGAGTGTGGTTATATGCATTGTGGCTAGAAGGACTTTCCGATTCCGTGATCGTCCTCAGACCGGTGATACAATCATAGGTGTTCGATTCCGCTTCCGCTGTAGAGATTCGGATTCCGTATGGTGAACGGTAATGATCCGAATTTCGTTTTGTTTATTTGATTGTATCGAATTTACTTTCATTAATATTTTTTTATGATTTCAAAATTATATAGGAAATATTTATTTTATATAAAAAAATATTATTTATTAAAAAAATCAATTAAACTAAATATTTATTGATTTTTTATATAAAAATATTTATTCATTTATTCATGATAAGGATATTTAAAATTAATTATTAACTATTTTTTAAGAAAATATTATATTTTTTAATATATAAAAAATTCAATAAATTCATAAGAATAACTTAATACGATATAATACAGTGTATCACCAAACACAGATTTGTATTAATGATAATACAATGCAATACAATACAATACAATACAATACAATACAATTCAATACAGTCCAATACAATCTAATACGGTGTGCCAAATGAGCCCTTAAAAATTTAAAAAGTCTAACAAATTATAAACTTTAAACATAAGTTCTGAACATAAACATAAATAAAATCATCTGAAACTCTAAAATAAAACCTTTTATCATAACAAAATATAAAAAGCACTCAATATTTGCTCAAGACAAAAATGTAATTTTTTTAAAAAATGTCCCAATATAAATTAAGTCTTATATTTGGGCAAATCATATGGATTTGACATATTTTTATATGAAAATCTAAGATTCGATATGACCCAATCCAATGGATTTTAGAATTTATGATTCAATCATGTCCTCAAATTCGATCTGATCCAATGGATTGGATTGAGTCCATTGAATTTTATTGGATTGGATTTGATTGGATCCTACATAATTTTTCTCTCATAGGCATATAATATAAGTATATTTATAACATACTAACGTCATCACACTTTTACCATGTAAGCAACATAACTTCAATTATAATAATACACATGACAAAAGTGTGATAATGTATATTAGTATGATATAGATATATCTATATTGTATGTCTACTAGAGAAAAATTGAGATCATACAAACCCCTAGTTTGGATTGATCTTTGATACTGGGGCGAATCCAGGATTTTATATCGAACGCTGAACTAAATATTAGTTATAATTTTATTTTTGAGTACTCAATAGGTGAATACCTATTTTATTCTAGTAATAAACAAATCATAAACAAAATTATCTAAATCAAACTAATCATAAATCAATTATAATAAAACAAGCTAACCTAACAAAATAATAAATAAGTATATAAAAAATAATTAACAATTTATGTTAAAATTAAGAAAACCTACATGAAAAAACAAAAGCAATGAAAAATTGGTGGGACATTTGGGATTGTTTTTATACGAAGGTATTCAAGTAAATTTACAAAAACATAGTTATTAACAATTAAATTTTCGTTTGTGGTTACAAACAAAATTTTCATATTAGATATGGTCGTTTTTAGCAATTTCCACTTATAATATTTGTTAAAATAAAGGTTTGAATTGTAAATTACATATGACGAAATTGTAATTTGATATAAAATATCAAATAAAATTGTAATAATAATAAAAAAAAAATTAAAAAGACGGGCTTAGATTTTAGTTCAAACCAGCGGTCTAGCCCGTACAATCATTCGCCCCTGCTGACATGTAGTGGGGAAGTTGTTAGGATATTTTGAAGAAAGAAAGAGGGCAAAATCGTCAATTAGAAACAGATGTGACCACCAAACGTCTATAAAAGCGTGTGAGTGTCATCCCTTTTTGAGAGGTAGTTGGAACTTGGAACTGCTGCCGATATTTTTCGACGGCAGTTAATACATCCTTGATATTTTTGTTTTTTTTTTTTTTTTTTTTTGATGGACCTTGATATTTTTGTTAATTTCTTTAAGAAAATACATTTTTGGAACATTTACAATTTGATTTTGACGGAAGCAAATCGGTCAAACTAAGTGTTTCATTCCATTTCAGTTGGTCAACATGACAATACATTTTTTATTTTTTTTTTAAGTAATGCTGTTTTTTTTTTTTAAATAATGCTATTTTGTCTAAATCTAATGTCCAAATGATATGGTAACTCATGTAAATCTAATACAATTTAAATGAATGGATTACAGTGATGCCACATCATTTATTGTTAATTTTATATGCACTTAAAACAAATGACAGTAAGGATGAACCATGCTCAGATTCTTAGATTAAAAAAGGTAAATTATATTAATTAAGTATTTACCTTAAATTAACAAATAAAAAAATCCAAGCATGAATCACTGGATGTGGTTGAATCTTGGTGAATCCGTCTAGAACTGTTGGCCAATATTAGATAAAATAATAATTACAAAGAAAAACTGCCAGATTTTGGTTGATTAAGCTTTCCAATTATAATAGATGAAAGAATGGTAGATAATTAATTAGCATTAAATATAGTTAAATCAATGAATAGTATATATTAATTATCTTTATTTATTATTTATCTATTTTATTTATTTATAAATAGCAAAACAAGAGAGTCAAATATATTTGTTGGAAAAAGACTTTTAAAAAAAAAAAAATGCCCTTTTCCATTTCCTTGTAAGAATCGTCCCTTTTTATAAATAAAAGACCTATTTTTCGAAAAAAAACACACAAACCAATCTCATAATATTGGAGAAATGGTTTTTCTCTCTTCTTCTTCTTCTTCTTCTGGGTTTTATGTTCATGCAGTTCTTTATGAATACATCAAGTTTTTATAGTTTTTGTTGATGAAATATTAATTTTTTTGATCAAAAGAGAAAAAAGAAATGGAGGGTTCAATGAGAATGGGATTCATGGCAGTGTTTGCTGTATCTGGAAGCGTAGTTCTTGTTGCTCGTCAAGTCCACAAACATCTCCTCTCTGATTTCATGAACAAGATTGAAAGCGAACTTTGTCGTACGTTTTCTTTTCTTTTTATGTTTTATACGTTTCCTTTATCGAGGTCAAGAAAACTTATGTACTTACAGGTTTTTTATTTATTTATTTATTTGTGTTTTTATTGATTATTAGGATCGGAAATTCGATGCAGTGAAGCGAAGAAAAGGGTCCGATTCGCGGAGGATGTGATGGAGCCGTCTTCGGACAACAAAGAGTATCGGAAGAAGAAGCAGTCGACGAAGGCGGTGAGAGGTCATGATCATGATGAGAAGAAGTTGATGAAAATGGATGTTGGAGAAAACATGCCATTGAATAGGCAAATGTTGTATAGGGGGGTTATTGAATATAAGTCACTTAAATCTCTCAATTGCTTTTGATCATCATGATCATATCCATTTTGTGAGTTTTCTAGGTGGTGTGTTGGTGGATTTTTGTAATTAGTTGTGGAATTAAAAGATTTTTATGTGTCTTTTTTACAATCATCTTTGTGTGATCTCTCAAGTAGTCAAGTTTGGTTGTGTATGTATGTATGTATGTACAATCTCTATATTAATTAATAATTTTCCCATTTGAATAATTTTTTAGAATAATGTTTGTTTTCATGGTAGCTTTTCATATAGAGAAAATGTTGTTTGAAGATTTCAAAGGATTTAATTAATTAATTGTAAAGGTCATGAAGTGTGAAAACACCATTATAAATAAATTTAAAGCATGGAGATTGGAGTGTGGAAATGGACAATGTCATTAAATTTTTTGAAACATAATTAATCTTTTTTTTTTTCTTTTGACAAATGAAGGCAGGTATTATATGAATGAGGAAGGCACCATTGATTTGATTGATTCAAATAATCAAAGAAATAACAGTTGATGGTAATGTCAAGTGTGAAGCATACATGAAACAGTCATGCATGCATGCTCTTAAGTTCTTCACATATGACATAAACATTCTTTTCATTCATTTTTTCAGAGAAAGAAAAGCTCAAAATCATTTTGATTTTTTGCTTCTTTTCCAAACTCATACTATTCCTAGTCAAATGATAATAATCAAATCAACTTGGAAAAAAATGGATAGCATGATTCGTGATTTCGTGTTATTTTTGTTGAATTTAGATAATCTGCTGATCTGATATTTTTCTTATCCTCATTTAATCTCATGACACATAAGTATTATAATGAATGTGTGGTTAAGATGTGATAAGTTTTCACAACTACTTTATTAACAACCAATCGCATACTTTAAAATTGTCAGGAAAAAGATCAGATCAAATTAGAGGAGTCAAGTCCATTTTTGTTATGGTCTCGCCTCTACGTACACAGTGAAGTTGCAAGTTATACCAAATTTCCAATTCGAAGAAAATGATAATAATAATAATAACATTATTGTTGACTTACAAATAAAACAACCAATTGATTTCCAATCGACTAATAATGAAGCCAACCTAGTCTTTGTGAAAATGCATGTATATTTGATGAGTAAAAAATGTTGAATTTGGATCGATTTGAATATCAGTTTGACTTAAAATGGGTTTGACAATATTCTAATTTCTAAGTAATTATCGCCGTATCCGTAAGGTAGTATATAAAAATAAATGTTTAATAAAAGAGCTAAGATCATAGCTGGGTAAGTGGAAGTAATCAATTGAGCCCAGTGGTCCAGATATCAGGTTTCAAATGTACGTAATCAATTGACACCATAGCCCATTTAAAGGATCCTTCTGCTAAGAATTCTTGATTTGTTACTAGGAATATATATTTGCGCCTTTCCGAAACTGAATGTACCCCTTCCGTAATCACATCCCGTTAAATATTTTAATTTTTTAAGAAAATGCAAAATTATTATTAGAATGGAATTCACTTGATTCTGAAAATATCACCTCTTTAATTTTATTATATTGCATTCTAAATCGACCTAACTAAAAGTTATTTTGTTATTCATTCAATATATATTTTATTTTTCTTTTCCATTAAAAATTCACTATTATTTAAAAGTTTGCCTTCGTTTGTTAATTTTTTTAAGAAAAAATAAATAAAAACTTTTTTGTTTGGTTGCTTTTTCTTTCTATTCATTCCTTATTTTATAAATAATAATAATAATAATAATAATAATAATAATAATAATAATGATTGTTGAATGAAGAGAAAATTATAATATTGTGAATGAGATAATTTGCAAAAAGTGTAAAATAATAAAATTCAAGAAATGAAATTGGATGAACTTACAAAAGAGTGACTATTCAATTTTCGAGAGGTGAGAATATTGTCACTCTTTGTTACGGGCTTTAGAATATCCCAATTCGTAGGTTGCGTTTGATTTTTCGTCTGTAGGGTAAACAATGCTAAATTGTAATGAAAACTAAAACTAAAAAACATGTTTTTCTTTGTTTTTTTTCACTGAAAACTAAATATAAGTAATAAGTTGTTTGTTTTTTAAAATTACAAATATCTGAAAATAAATACTTTTACATTTATACCCTTTCGACTATTATTTGTTATATATTTATATTTTAATATATTAAAGACAGCTAAAAATAGTAATTTAAATTTATAAATAAAAATTGACCATCAAAATTTTGGTTAGAATAACTAAATTGATATATTTCGGAAAATCTAAAGACCACGCAAGCTAAAAAACACAAAACAGGTTTAAAAAAGTGACATTGTTAAATATGTTAGGGACCAAATTGATAATTGTCCAAATATTTAGTTTCCATTAGGACTAATTGCACAAACTCCCCTGAGTTTAGGAATAATTGAATGCATATGGAACTTTTGGAACTTTTACCCATAATTACACAAACATCCCCTAACGTTAGTTGACTTCCGTTAACTCTAACCATTGACCACAATTTTAACCCACGATAACTAAAGTGCCCCTAGTTACCTATTTTATTATTTAAATTAATAATTAAAAAAAAAAACAGAAAAGACAACGAAAACAAAAAAAGGAAAATCAATCATTTTTTCTCTCTTTCATTTTCTCAACCCCCAAACACAATCCAAAAATAACTTAACAAATAAAAACCAATACTCAATCCCACAAATCAGATCCTCAAACAATAACCAAAAATAAAATTCACAAATAAAAACTCAAATTCATCAATTCCACAACCAGTTAACCACATCCATCTAAAAAAAAATTAAAAATATTAGAACTTCAATGGTGGATTTTTAACTTTTTAGGTTGAAGTTCTAATTTATTTATTTTTAAATGGATGTTATTAACTAGTTGTGGTATTGATGGATTTGGGTTTTTATTTGTGGATTTTATTTTTGAGTTTTGGTTTTTGTTTGTTAAGTTTATTTTTTGGATTGTATTTGGGGGTTTAGGAAATGAAAGAGAAAAAAAAAATAATTGATTTTGTTTTTTTGTTTTCTTTGTCTTTTCTGGTTTATTTTTTAATTATTAATTTAAATAATAAAATAGGTAACTAGGGCACTTTAGTCACTATGGTTTAAAATTGTGGTCAACTGTTAGAGTTAACGAAAGTCAACCAATGGAAAGGGATGTTTGTGCAATTATAGGTAAAAACTCTATATGTATGCAATTATGCCTAAAACTAGGGGATGTTTGTGCAATTAGTCATTTCCATTATGCAATGGTAACACGTGTTTAAAAAAAGGGGGAATTGCACAAACATCCCCCGAGATTTGATAAAATGACATGTATATGACAGTTTTGGCTATATGCGCACAAACTTCCCTCAACATTTGAAAATTGTTGCACAAACATCCCCTATTGTTAAATAAATCTGTTAGTCAATGGTCAAACACGTAAAAAGTCTAAAATACCCTATATTTTTATTTTTAAAAAAATAAAAAAAATTTAAAAATAAGATAAAAAAAATATTTAAAAATCTTTTATAAAACTTAAATGTATCTTAAATTTGAAACCTATAAAAAAAAATGCATCTTAAAAAAAAATAGTTTGTGTAATTCCCCAATGATTTTAAATAAATTTAAAATTTAAAATTTATTTATTATTAAATTGTTTAAAAAAAACTTTTTTTTTTAATTTGTAAGGATGAATTTTTTTTTCTAGGTTTCACATTTAATATACATTAATGTTTTCTAAAATATTTTTTTATCTTATTTTTTAATTTTTTAGTTTATTTAAAATAAAAATAAAGGGTATTTTGGACTTTTTATTGTTTTAACCATTGACTAACGAATCCATCTAACGGTAGGGGATGTTTGTGCAACAACATTCAAATGTTAAGGGAAGTTTGTGTATATATGGCGAAAACTACCATATTTATGTAATTTTATCAAACGTCGAGGGATGTTTGTGCAATTCCCCCTTTAAAAAGATATCGGTAACTGTACATGGTAGTTATAAGAGAGACATTATCTATTTTCAAAATTTTCAGTTTTTATTTTAAAACTCCTAATTCGAATTTGAATTACTGATACATAGTTACCGTCCATATATAGTAGCAACTAGTGTGGTAGCCAAAAATGGCCTACAGGCCCAAAGGTACAAAGCCCAAGCCCCTTTAACTTTGGCCCAATTTGAGGTAACCCAATAAGAAAGGCAGCAGCATGACTTGGTCGTTTGAAGACCAAGTCAGCCAGCAAGCAATTGGAGTGCATACCCAGTAAACGAGATACTCGGGGAGAAAATATCTCCAAGAATCTCGTTCATAATCATATCGTGATACAACTGATTTGGTTTAAACGGTAGCCTGAGTCTCCTATATATAGAAAAGCATTTGGCACTATCAAGGGGGATATGAAAAAAACAAGCTTACTAAAGCGTACTGAAACCTGCCTGAAAGAATCACGGTCACCGGAATCCAATATTTACGATCATCACAATCGTTGCTCAGCCCAAGCATAACTAAGGCTAACAATTTTACCCTCCTTCCCTTTTTCGTTTATTTTCTTTTTCATCTGTTTTGTTCTTAATTTTTTTGTTGCAGGTTCAATATACAGCATATTGCCAGGTCGATCGACCAAGTTATTTTGCAGGGATATTAGTCAATCGACCACATCACCAACGACTCAACCCAAGTTGCATTGGGCCTATCGAAACGTAACCCGATCCACATCGATTGTAGGTCGACCCCCTACAACTAGCAATTAGGAAATTAGCATAATCCATGAAATATAACCACCCCATATGGCTTTTCTCGATCATACATTATATTATTAAACAATATTTTGTCATAAAAACTCTTACGTTTACGAAACTGAAAATCAAATATTAGAAAATGAATTAAAAGTATCTCTTCTTAATTTTTTATTGGTTAAAACCAAAAATGACCTTAATTTTTTTTAGAATTTCACGTAAGTTTCACTTTTTTGACGATTTGTCACATTTATAAATGTCTTTTCATATTCATCACTTTAGTCCCTATTTTTTCCAAAACTCATCATTTTAGTCAATTTGACCAAATATTTGAAAGTCAATTATTTTAAAACCTGTGAAAGTACACATTTGCCCTTATTACTATTTAGTTTAGCTAAAATTATTTTCTTAACTTTAAATTAAAATGAAAAACAATAAAATTCTCAATAATAAAATCTTAAATATATAGATTACAAAAAAAAAAAAAAAAAAAAATCTTAAATAAATAATAATAATAAATCCATTAATTTTTTCTCATTTTGTATTTTTTTTTTTATAATGGATATTTATTTAGCTAAAATGATTATCTTAGCTTTAAATGATTATTTTTTTATAATTTTTTTAATATATTTATTTAAGATTTTATTATTGAGAATTTTATTGTTTTTCATTTTAATTTAAAGCTAAGATAATAATTTTAGCTAAATAAATATCCATTATGAAAAATATATATATACAAAATAAGAAAAAATCAATGGATTTTTTTATTATTTATTTAAGATTTTTTTTTTTTTAGTCTTTTTATTCAAGATTTTATTATTAAGAATTTTATTGTTTTTTATTTTAATTTAAAGTTAAGATAATCATTTTAGCTAAATTAAATAGTAATAAAAGTAAAAATGTACTTTTACAGATTTTAAAATAGTTGACTTTCAAATATTTGATCAAATAGACTAAAGTGATGAGTTTTAAAAAGCAAAAAAAAAAAAAAATAGGGACTAAATTGATGAATATAAAAAGACATTTATTAATGTGACAAATTGCCAAAAAAAATGGGACATATGTAAAAATCTGTCTAATTTTTTTAATAATGCTTAGTTTCATCTGATTACTTTTGACGTGCTTTTGAAGTTCTTCTTTTAGGCGGTGAATTGAAGGAGACGGCTTTTCTTGTCTTGAATAGCAAATGCATGATTGGTAGCTACACATATCATTATAGAGTCAAGAGTGTCACAATCAAATTTGATGAGTGAAATGTATTGAATATCTAAAGTATAGTTACGTAACGCAATTATAATAATAGATATTTGAATTTATATCCTAACTTATATTAAAACTCATGTGGGATTATTTATGTTAGTGGTATATCATGGAGTTAAAATATAAATTGATATATGTGGTAACCAAAAATAGCACAAACCCAAATATTGTGGCCTATTTTTTAAAATTCAAATGAGGAACTATGCGACATGTTGATATTAAAGTACAAGTATGGTTAGACCCAACAAAAGATAGGCCCAACATGGGTCCAAAACAGACTCAAGCCTTGATCAAATCTGTGAAGGACCAGATCATGTGTGCAACTCAAGAAACTGACAAAGTCATAACTTTATCGACATCCAAGATACTCTGAGATATATCTGGAATTCTGGATATCAAATCTCTTAGGGGGTGTATTCAATTAGGATTCTTATGGACATTTAAAGACATTATAAATCCTGGTGTATTCAATTTGAACATTTAAAGACTTTAAAAGAGTCTATATGAATCCAGTGGTATTCAATTAGGATTTCTATGGACTTTTAAAGAATCCTTCCAAATCCGGGTGTATTGAATTGGGACTTTAAAAATGTCTACAAGAATCAAGATGTATTCAATTAGGACTAGATTTTAAAAGATTTTCTTAGGTCATGGATTTTGATGGATTTTGGTGGACTTGATGGTGAGAGATATAAATATGAAATGCCATAATATGTCCGGCCTTCTCCCTAAAAATTTTGGTGGACTTTGCCCTCTCTCTCAAACCATAAACGTGTTGCTTCTTTTCACATTTTCTTTGCTCAAATAATCATGATCAATTATCATCAAATCATGCACATATGATATTTCCTTCATTTTGCATTGCTATGATCTAAAAGATTATGCGTTTCATATATTTTTTTTTAAATACAATTTTATGTTGATAACATGCATGATTGCGTGAATGAAGTACCATATCTAAACTCAAGTAATTTGTATCTTTGTATTTGTTGCCGTGATTATTGGAAGTAGCTGAGTCAGAATTTTTCATTTGGGAAATATTAGTGCAGAAAAAAAAGAAAAAGTCAAATATAATAGATGATGAACATAATGTTCATAAATTAAAGTTAAATATATGAGTTAGGTTCAAGACCTCTCTTTTTCTGGACTCAAATTATAATATAACTATATAAGTTAAATATAATGTTTAAAGCCATAACATATGCATGTTATCACTTGACCTTACCTGATCTTATTATATATACTAATTATATTGAATGAGCATGTTGATGACATGATACATGATAAACTCGTCTTATATATTCAAATATTTTTGAAAAAAATGCCTAATAATCAATCAACATTTATTTGCTTAAAAATGATGGTTTTTAATTAAATTCATAAATGGATGCATAGCCGTATGTTATTAAATTATTTTATAAATAACGTGATGCTTTTGTCTTATTGAAACATAATACATGATGGAAAAAAAAAAAAAAAAAAAAAAAAAAAGTAAGCCATAAGCAAAGTCTAAATGAAGAACTGGAAAGAGAAATAACTGATTAAGGAGATGAATAGAAGAGAAAAGAAAGAAAACAAAAATTGTTGTTAGTACTGCAAATTGTATTAATGGATCATATTTGTTGACCGTATAGATTGTGTTATTAGACCATATAGTGATATAATTCTCCATCTATAATAGAAGTCAGAGATAACAAGTCCATGAATGTCTAAACAAATCCATAAAAGTCTGAGATAGATGTCTAAACAAATCCATATAAGTCTGAGATAGATGTCTAAACAAATCAATGAAAGTCCATGTGGATTTATAAAAGTCCGTAAAAATCCATGAAAATCTATCACTAAAAAAATGTCTTTAAATGTCCTCAAGAATCCTAATTGTATACACCCCCCTTAATTGGAGTCCATGCTTTGGGGGTCACGTTAACAAATCCTCCGTTGCTTCATCTTCTAAGTATTATTTGTTTAATTAAACTTTTAAAAAACCTCTATTTGTAAAAGATTTACTAGTAAGTTTTTGAAAAAAAAAAAAAAAAATTATAGCTTTTTGGTTAGTAGATTTTTTTTTCAAAAAAAAAAAAAAATTATTTTGAGAAGCATTTCCCCTTGAGCTTTTACATAGTAAAAGTTTAAACTCTACTAGTCTCTACTCAATTTAAAATAGGCAATCTCAAAAGTTCAACCAAACAACTCTAAAAAAACTCAAATAGACGATTGTAAACATTTTGAGGCAGCAGAAAGCTCAACTAAACAAGCACCAAGACTTTCTACATTGGAAGGGGCTCATGACCGAGTACTCCCACTCACACAAGAGTAGTGATGAGACCCTTTCAATTCATTTTCAAATCTCTCTTAATTCATTCAAGTCAATACATTACATTATAATTCAATATATTATTATTATCAGTTTTCCAGATTCAACACTTATTTCTTATCAGCAATTTAATTTGCTAAACTCCATGCTTAAATTGTTTCTTCTTAAATCTATATTAGCATCAAAATGAGGGCTTCAACACCCACATATACTGTTTGATTATTTATTTAGTATTTGATTTATAGTTATTACCAATTATTTTACTATCATGTTTTACGACATTTATCTACTACGAATATTCCACTGACTTGAGGTTACAAGAGCGTTATCTTCTCATTTCTTCTACGGTTTAACTTTACTTATTTTACAGTATTGTTAGTGCCCACCATCCTACAAATTCAATCGTAGATTTTTTGATTCTACGCCAATCTACGGTATATAACATTGTTTATAAAGTAATATATGTACCGAATAAGTACGAAAGATATTTGAAAATTGTTTGTCAAGGCTTGATAATTAATTAGTTGAAGATTAAAAATATTAATGATTAAACTTGGGATTTATTTAAGTCCACAAAATGGAAGTCAATGATTGTTAACATTTTTGTATGTGAGGTTGCACAAGTCGCTATCTCCATTACAAGTGAAATTAGTCAACTTTGTAATGTAAGGGGCCTGTCCCACCATTTATGTACAGATAGTATTCTACTTTAAAACATTAATCGGTTCTTGTTGATAATACGTATTTTAATTAAGGAGACGCATCAGAGATTCTTTTTAAAATATTAGAGATGCAATCGATTATTTTGTCAAATTAATTACTACTTTTTAATTTTAGTTTAATTAATTAGAACTTATAAATGAAAATAAAAGTTCTTTGTATTTAATTTAAAGAAAATAAATAAAAGAATTAACTAATTAATTTGTGCACATGCACATCACCTCCTAGTAGAGATGGTTGTACACCTCCCTTCCACACCTAGTGTCAGGGTTTCAAGTCCCACCATGCGCATTTTACAAGCATGTGTGGGGAGTTTTCACTCCCGGTTTGTGGGAGCAGCCCTCTCTCCGGTTGTGAGAGTTGTAGTCCTTATGTAACCTCTCCCCGATAGTGGGAGCAGTATTCCGGGCCGTGCTTATAGAATTTAATTAATCTCACCGGGTCCCGGCAGTAGTTGTATTTCAAAAAAAAAAAAAAAATTAATTTGTGCACATAAGGACATGAGTTAAATTAATAAATTGATGATATATTAACACATAATAATTATTTTTGATATTTTATTATCAAAGGATATGATAACGAAGGATTCTTAATTAACTCTTAAGACACTTATAATTTATATAAAATATCATAATTTATAAGGAATATTAAGAGGATATTTTAAATTTTAAATTTTTTCTATTTTATATTTTATATTTTATAAGAAAATATAGGTTCAAGTATTGCTCATGCTAGGGTAGAAAGAGGCTTGGGTTATATTATTGTAATAATTTACTTTATTTAAAAATAAATAAATAAATAAATAAAAAGGAAGATAGTAGATGATTATAGCTTTAAGAGTTTTGTATAAATTAATAGATGACAATAGCTTACATCATATTGATTGTGATTGTCATCAATCAAACGATAGAAGCACTCAAATGTTGAATATTGTGTATTTTTTTATATATATATTTTTTAAGATAACAGTGAACACGTATGTAAAAACACGGACTTTATGAGATTGTATATAAAAATACGGTCTAAAATACAACTCTAACTCTAAAAAATGAATTTATCCACACTTTACAGTTTAATAAATAAAGATAGACATATATAATATATTTATGCAACCATGGTTGAATTGTGATGGCAGAGCTTCAGTTTGAAGTTTCTGACCACAAAAACAATGGGCCTCGGTATATTGAATATTTTTATTACTTATTGGCTTATTGCAAATAAAATTAATGGGTTAGATATAATTAATATATTGAATCCTTCAAAAAAAAAAAAAATTAATATATTGAACACGTATGTAATATATATTTTGGAATAAAGTGACATTACACGTATGAATAAGAGTAAGACATTATACCGCCACTCAATATATTAAAAAAAAATATTCCAAATCACTTAACTCTATCCTTTGTCAACCGGGACCATTGCTGCCTTTGATGGCATCTTTTAATTGATTATTCATCATATTCCTTTTCATTTTAATTTTTTTACAAAATAACATGAAATATTAAGAAGTTCAACAAAAAAGGACAATCTTTGCAAAAAGAATAAATGAAAAAGAAATTATATCACAAGTGGGAAGCTAGTCCTCAAGAGTTAAAACTTTAAAAGTAGTGAAGAAAAAAAAAACCCATAGTATTTGAAAGTGGAAGAGAAAGGAGGGATTTAATTAGCAATTTAGCGGTGAATCTTATAGCATCTCCAATACAAATATGTATTTGGAGAAAATTAAGCGTCACATAGGATAGACAGATAAAAAGTTAGAAAAAATCATCTCTAATGCAATTATCTAACTTTAATATGGAGGTGATATAGCAAAAAAAAAAAAAAAAAAAAAAGTTAAAGAATATGGAGTTAAGTTTATAATTCTAGGAACTCTCCTATAAATGCTGACTATAATTTCTAACTTTTTCCCACAAATATGATTACATCTCATTTAATTGTGAAATAAAATAGGAGAGACTAGAGAAAATGAGATAAATGATTGGTTAAAAATTGATACATATTTGATTTAAAATAAATGATGAGAGAGTGAAATAAATGTTTTAAGATAATTGATCAAAAATAGATACATATTTGATTTTAGATAATTGCGAGATGAGAATATGCATTTCTTAAATTGTTTTTGACAAAGTGAATCCATATTCAATAAATATGTTAATGTGTCACTAATTAGAAACACAAAAAATACATATTTATATTGAAGATGCTCTTATAACTGCACTCCGATTAAGGATAAAAGCACTGTCTTTAGCTTACCTGCATGTATCATACCTAGGGGTGGGCAAAAAACCATTAAACCGAACCGAACCGATAAACCAAACCAGTCCAATCGGTTTTTTTTCGGTTTTTAACTTTTAACTGGTTCGGTTTGGTTTGGTTTTTAAAAAACCGGTATTTTCGGTTCGGTTTCCGGTTCTAGGGTTCGAACCGGTGAACCGAACCGAACCGAACCGAAAACCGGTGTATATAATTAAAAATCCCTAAATTTTTTCTACTTTGTCTAAAACTAATAATGTTAAAAACAAAAAGAGTAATTCATATTTCATAAATATTGTTGCACATTCATATTTCATAAAAATTGTGTATATGTAACCTAAACTATCATCGAGTCATGTTTTCATCGATGGAATGGTTGTTCACCGTTAAAATTGCAAGTCAAAAACATTACAAACTAACTCAATTGAGAACCGAAAAAACCGAACCGAACCGGTTCAATCGGTTTTTGATCAGTTCACACTTTTAAATTTTATCGGATCGGTTCACTTTTTCAAAAACCGGATATTATTGGTTTTTTATCGGTTCATTCGAAAAGTGAACCGATCCATTAAACGCCCACCCCTAATCATACCTCTTTCTTCACTTTTTTTTTCCCCTCAATTAGGAAAATCTTTTTAGTATCTAAATCCCATATCACTTATGATTGAATTACATAAAACCACTCATTATGGCCTAGTTCCAATCATAAAGTTAATTACATCTCATTAGTTGGACGTTGGAACCTTAATCTAACAACTACTTGCTTCAAATCTATTTATGCATTCAGTCTGCAGTCATTTCAGCAAAAAATAATAAATAAAATTATATGTAAAGGGTAAAACAGTATTTTCATCACAATTTAAAATGGTGATATGTCAATATTGTCAAGCCAACTGCTTTATATGTAGCATATAATTAAACTTGATAGACATCCAAATGAAAAAGTAATCTTCAATGCTTCACTTGTAAAATATATGTTTTTACTAATATGTCAATTTATTATTGGTCTCCTTAAATATAGTTTAGAATTATTGAATAAAATAAATTAGAAGACAAGAGTGGTTGATGACTCACCAACACAAGATGACCGTCCAACAGACCCTATAAAGTCATAAAGTCATGTTGATAGCCTCAAAAAAATAAAAATAAATAAATAAATAAATTACCATCTCAACTTGAAGTTATATTAGATAGGTTACTAGGAGTTGAATTTTTTAACATGGTGATTATTCATCCTACGTGGCATCTAATTTTTTCACAACCCACATTAACATTGGAGATGCTCTTGATAGCAATATTCGCTGAACATTGTGTATCAATAGTGCTATTGAGTCTGGTAAGGCTGATATGCGTGGCTAGTTTCCTTTGTTTGTTTGTTGTTTCCCTATTTGTTGTTTCTTTCTGTTTGTTTTATTAAAATAAAAAATAAAAATAAATACTAGAAGATATCTTTTGATCGGGAAATTTACATCTTGTCTTCAGAGGTTTAAATGTCCATTTGGAAGAGATTGTCTACTGGTTAAAAGAGCTTTTTTAATTAAAAAATATCTTTTCAATTTTTATTTTTTTTTCGTTTGGTTATCACTCAGTAGAGCTTTTTGATGATTAAAAAAGTTGTCTTACGTCTACTTAAAGAAGCCCAAATTTTAAGTTTTTCCAAGTAGATCTTTTAAAGTTTTTTTAATAACACTAAAATCTTCAATATAATCCTATAATTTAATATTTACGAGAGCATTTTGGTAATTCTATAATTAAAAGAGCTTTTTTAATTGACAATCAAATGACCAAGGATCGAGCTTCACTTCAGGAAAGACAAAGGCACACATATCCTACTCGAAAGACCATGGTAATACGACTATCTGCGCACTAGCGGGTAGGGGCTTATCACACACAGCAGGTTCTTAATGCTGGGAGCTGGGAAAAGACTGAAATTTCGATTATAGACTAGCATGGTTCGATAAGGAGTGGTGGCCTAGATTTGGCCTATCTCCACAGGGAATGCCGAGCGAACTCGAGAAGAGATGCATGAAGGCTATATGGATGGAGGTCGACTCTATTCCACATTCTCAAGTATTACTTTCATTTAAAAGCTTTACTTCTAAAAGGTTTACTGTAAAAAGATCTACTTGAGAAGCTCTCCCAAATGTACTCTAGCTCAGTTGGTAGATAGATAAGCCTAGGGTTTAGATAAATGACTCATAAATCAGCGACTCGAATCCTACCAATAGTAAAAGTTTTTATTTATTTATTATTATTTTAAAAATATCTACTTTAGATAAATGAATAGATAGATACCGTCAACGAAAATAAAAATTTACATCTGATTCATCATACAACCATTACTGTACTGTATTGTTGCTATGTCAACCTCTTCTGTGATGTTGCCACGTCTGTAAAATCGTTGATACGGCAACATTACAGTAGTGGTGTATTCTAATTCTCCCAAGTTTTTGCCTTTTTTGACTTGTATGTCAAAACTAAGGAAAATGTTCGATAAGATAATGCATTAATATCCCTGAAAATTACCAGGAAGATGGTTCAAGACTCCAAGTTTTTGCCTTTTTTGACTTGTATGTCAAACTAAGGAAAGATTAAGGTCGATAAGATAATGGCATTAATAGAATAATTCCCCTGAAAATTACCAGGAAGATGGTCAAAATTCACCTGATGTCTGATGAGAAGATAAAAAATGTGGTGGGACCAGTGTATCACATTGCCCAAAATGTCAAAACAGATGGGTCATAACTCATAACTACTAAACTAGTTTTTTAGTAGTCCAAAAAGACATTCACATGTGGGAAGTGGGACCTCTACCTTCTCAATCACAAAAAGCTGGCCTCTACAACTCAGGCCCATCACAATCTATACACCCTTTCATTATTATTTATTAACCCTTCAATTGTCTGACGTGTCACCATCGTATTGTTTCAAGACTTTCTTCGGTTCGGTCAAACTCTTTGAAAAACTCAAAACTAGGGATGTCGAAGTTATCAATTGGTCCGGGAATTCGTGGGGATCTGTTCTGTCAGGGTGATTTTAACTATACCATTTAGGTTATGATATGAGATTGATATTTTTTTTTTTCAATTATCAATTTAATTTCGGTAGGATTTCAGTTCCCGCCCTGCCCTATCCCTATACCAGCTATCAATATATATATATATAAACATAGTTTTCCTTCATGTTTTTCTCTCCCACTAACATAATTTTTCCTCTCTTTTGTTCCCATTTTGTTCTCTCCATCTACTCCATCCAGATTCCCAAATCATTAGAGCGTCTCTAAACTTGCTTTCTAAATTTTAGCTAAATTTTAGTTATTTTAACTAAAAACTATTTTAACTAGCAACTTTTCATGAAATCACTTCAACCATCCTCCCTATTATAGCTAGCCATTAATATTTTAATATTTTTTAAATTTAAAATATAAATAAATTTATTTTGTTTTAAATTGTAAAAATAAGAGAGAAAATATTAATGTTGGAGATGCTATTTATAAATAATAATAAAAAAAAAAAACAAGAGAAAGAAGATAGGGAGCTTCCTATATTTGGGGAGCCTCTTTAAGAGCCACCAAGAGGCTCTCTAAAATAGAGAGTCATTTAGGGAGCCCATTTGAGTACAAAAAAAAAACCCAAATTGACTCTCTATTTTAGCTAAAGAGGGGATTTAAGGAGCCCCTTGGAGATACTCTTACATATAATATACCCTTCACACTATCTCACACCGTTTATTTTAAAGTGGGTATTCATCGAATCTCGTAAAAATTGGTATTATGATGGCAATTCAAAACTGCTTATTTTCTTCACACGTGGTAGCACAGTAAAAGACGAATGGCATCTTTAACTTCCCTCATTACGATGTGCGTCACATCGGATTCGTACGCTATTGGATCATTTCTTTCTTAATATCTCGAGTGAACCCAACTTGCTTAAAGCGCGCGTATATAGACCTTGCCAATCATGTACCCATGGGGTCCAAATTCTCTCTGCATATTGCTCTATTGTATCTAGAAGAAGAAACCAGAAAGTATTATAGTACGGGTTTGAAATATTTTAATAATGGACACACAACGCGCGTCAAATACATAAAGTACGGGTTTGAAATTTAATAAAGGACACACAATTACCAATAACAAAATTAAATAAATAATTCATATTAATTCTTTCGGTAATTTACACAAGAATTGTAGGAAAAAATCTTCGGTGTACTAGCTGAATGGCAAATGAGGGAAAGGGAATAGTTTCTTCTTATTTTATCCAATTTGATTTCTTTCCAAAATTGGATGGAAAATGAGGGAAAAGGATTAAAAGTTAGAGAGTTTCTAATTATAATCCAATGTTTTTCTTGTTACACTTCATTTCTAAAGACGCTCCATTCTAAAATTTTAAATTTTAAAAAATACCAAGACACTTTATTTTTTTTTCCAAAATGATCACTTTTATCTTTTGACATATTCTAAAGACACTCCATTTAAAAAAATATATATTTATAAAGAATGTCCATTTTATTTTAATATTACCCTTTTTGAATACTTTTCTTTAGAAATTTTGAAACGAGAATATCAAAACAATAAAAAAAAAAACTTTTGAAGATCAATCTATGAAAATAGGAAAATAATATTTTTTTTCTCATTTGGATTTTAAGTTGAGTGAAAAAAAAATCTATAGAGTAAAGAAATAATTTTAAAAATATTTTTCTTGAAAAATAATTATATATATATTCTAATGATGGTGATTATTAGACGTGGGTGGTAATTAAGAAAAAAAAAACTGATTTCAAATTTGGTTGAAACTGGAAAACAGGAAAACTTTATATATATATATTGTTGGGAATTTGAACCGATAAACGCAGAAGCGACATGCCCAATATTCACCAATAACTCATAGTAATTAACGTATATAGTAGAAAAATAAGATAAGAGAAAATAAACAATCACACAACAGAAGATATACGTGGAAAACCCTAAATCAGAGAAAAAACCATGGGCTGTTAGGAAGACAGAGAAAGTTCCACTATATGATAAATTATTACAACCAATCAATCATATACTCTAGGATTCTCTCACACACCTCAACCACAAACCACAAAGCCCTACCAAGTCCCCAAACTCATAACCGAGCTTTATATCATGACTCTCAGCTCACAACGCTCACAAGATCCTTACAAAGAACTCCCCCACCCCCCACCCCCCACAATATCCCCTAAGTCTCCCCTGAATATCACCCACGAATCTCTAACTTGATTCGTTCATATTCCCTGAATCTCTTCCCGAATATTCTCTAGGGTCTCCCCCAGATCTCACCACACTCTCTCTGATGTTACAAGTGTTCTTTTGCTCCACACAAAACAACCTAATTACAATGTCTATTTATATTAGTTATAGAGAGTTTAAGATAAAAGAAAATCCTACTCCCAAACGTACAAGACTTACTTATTTTATATAAATACTATTTCCTTTTATGACAAGTCTTCTTGTAAAGAGTATTCATTTTCCTTCAAGCACAAGAACTTCCCAAAAGAACATTTTTCTTTTCCGCCGAAGATTTCCCGTTCCACGCATGCTTTTATGATTGAATAAGGTTAGAGTCATATGCTGGCCAGCAGCACCCAACACCGTTATAGTCACTAGAAATTACATCGCTCAGAAACCCATGATTCATACGTTAAAATGATCATGACCGATATCACTGTCGTTGTCAAAGCCACAACCATTTCCACAGTGCTAACTTATGGAACAAGGACTGCTGTCATCACCGTTGTCAAAACCATACAGCGTCATACTGCAATGGGAACCACTGTCAAAGCCACAACACAACCCATAGCGGTTTGCTTCATTCTTCCATTCTTCTGGTCTTCAAACCTATCTCAAACACCATATCCAACTTCGTTTAGTTCAATTGGGTTCATTCGAGAATACGAGCCAAAACCTAACATATATATATATACTTGTGATGATAATGATTGAGGGTTTGATGGTGTGTGAGAAAAAAAATTATTTTGAAAAGAAGAAGGAGATATATTTTAGGGTTTGTAAAACTGGAAAACAAAACACATAAGTGGAAAGAAAAAAAAAAAACTAAAGATGGAAAAAAGCTTTTTTTTTTTTGCTAAAAAAAAAATGGTTTTGAGTGTCTTTATAACTGTCTTGTCTTGTTTAGTAATTTTAATTTATGTTAAATTATTAATAAAAAAAATTAAAATGGAGTGTAAACAGATGATTAATGGATTGTCAATAACATTTCTCTAAAAATTAATGACCTTTTTTCAATATTCCAAAACCAACCCATTTGTTTCCTTTTCTTTCCTTTATATTCATAACCATCCAAATAACCAACACTAAAAACACTATCATTTCATTTCCTTTTCTCTCCTTTCCTTTATTTTCCATAAATCCAAATATAGTGTTACTTATAGCGTTGTTTGTCCTCATCACATGGTTATTTTCTATAGTGATTTTGAATTATTATTTTTTTAATAATTATTTATTGAGACATACTGAGATCAAACATTATAAGCACGGTTCATATGTATATTTTTATAATCGGAAGTATAGAAGTAATGAGTTACCAACAACAAGAGATATATCCCCACACTTATTGAGATGCTATAGGCAATACCAGATGTAATGTTTGAACCGTGGTCAGTTGATTGAGAGTGATCTTTGTGAGTGGGGTTCCTGTGTGTGATCTTCATCTTTAGTTTTGAAAAGATATTTGGACAGCTGGAGATAAGTCGGATAACAACTTCTATTAGTATTTACTACGGGGCTGTTTGTTTTTTTCACTATAAAACTTATTGCATTTTATATCTTAAATTAAGATAAATCAGTTTTATGGTTTTTCCAACTTATATCTTATTTTAAGATATATATATATATGTGTGTGTGTGCGTGTGTGTGTGTCTTTTAGAAAAAGTAAAAAAAAAATTGACTTTTATCTTATTTAAAAAAAAAAAAGCTACAGTAGAGTTTTTTTCAGTAAATTTCCATAAATGTCCTATTTAATTTATACATTTACAATTTTATCCGCACGTAATAAAACCCTAAAAATCAAATTTTCAAAAATTTCCAATTTTGAAGAAACCCTAACACAAACTAACCAACTCAAGGGGGCGATAGCGGTGCTACCTCTTGGGACAGGGGACCGAAGGATGCCGACCACCATTCTCCCATTAATTTTTTGTATTTTTTTATTGTCAATTTAAAAAATAAAAATTATTTTATTACAAATACCAAAGGATATTGAAAGGTTATAAATGAAAAAAGTTAAAATTTTTACATAAAGTTATCCAAAATGAAAACACAAACATATCGTTGTATTTTAATTTGTAAGACTTATCGATATATTTAATAAATTAAGGTTTTATAAGATATTTAAAAAACAAACCGCACTTAAGTCTCCGTCGATATTGAATATTTTTAAATAGATTTCCCAAGAAACCGTCACTTTTGATTCTTTCACCTTTCCAATGAAGTCCAATTTATCAAATTAAACCGTTTTTTCCTTCTATTCTCCAGACTCCAATAGAGGAGGAGTTCCCATTTCCCAATACCAAATCCCAACACATTTACGCCATTTCAATCTGTCAAAATTGTAATTAAATGCAACCCAATTATAATTGAAAATAAAATTGCTATTCCAGTCATTTAGAAAGAAGTCTAATTCCAGTATGCTAGAAACCATGAAATCATTTTCACTGTTAACAGTTTATAAATCACTTATCAAGCATAGAACTATCGATTTGCACTAAAAGAGAAAGAAAAAAAAAAAACAAGGTAGGGCAAAGGACAATTGCATGTCTAACACTTCTAATACCAATCAGGCAATCAATAATGAATTCAAAACAGGGACACAAGGGTCCCAATGTTGTTGTTGTATAAGGATATCAACCCTTATCATGTAATTTTGAAGTTGATTGAAGATGGAACTTGAAATTGATTCAGTGACATGAATGATGAATCTCCACAAACAATTAATGCAAAAGCATACAGTCCCAGTCCTACCATTATATTTACAGCTTTTTGTATATATTTTTATTCCATTCATAATTTCATATCAACAAAACACAAACAATTTTTTCCTCATCTACCATGAAAATGGCATCTTCAACTTCAATGCTCAAAAAAGAAGAAAGAAGAAAGAAAAAAATGCCCAAGAAAATGAGAAGAGAGTGACATTAAAAGAAGATTTGTAGGCAATCAAATCAAAGGAAGATTTGTATTTGTAAATCACCAGATTTAATAATATAACTAAAGAGTTAAGAGGACTCTCTCTGTGAGGGACTTCTCCAGAAACCCGTCCCATAAAACTTGTCACGCATCTCCTTCTCTAATTGCACCGCGGCCTTCTCCGCCTCGTCATCCTCCTTCGTATTTATATCCAAACTAGAAACCACCGGGTGCAATTCCACCTCCATGTCGTCGTCAACGCACCCACAACGGCACTTATTCCTACTCCGCCGCATCGGTAGCAGCCCCTGTTTTATCAGTTTCTTCCGCCGCTTCTTTTGCAACGCTCGCCGGCAAAGCCCCGCCGGCACCTTGTAGATTGCCAACACCAACAGGTTCACCAGCCCGCAAGGACAACAGCAGCATATGGCCGCGCACTCCGCCGTGGTGCCACCAGCCACCTCCGCGAAGCTACTGCTTGTGCCCGACGACTGGCTGCGTAACAGAGGTTGCCTCCTGATGGTTGGCGTCGACCGCAGAACAATTTGTCGTGACATTGGATTTCAGATGAATCGGACCGAGAATTGAATTGGGTTTGTTTTTGTTTTTTGTTTTGTCAAACAAAAGTCTTGTGCTTTTCTCTCCGATGTTGATTTCTTGGCATTAGAACAAGAAGAGACCAAATCCTATGTTAAAGAAATGGAAACAACAAATTCCAATAAAACCTTAAACGATTCAAAAATTGACTCTCTTTTTTTTTTTGGGGGGGAGCGAGAGAATCTGATGATGAATACAATTACAGGGTCTTGTCCAGAGGATCTTGAAATGAAAAATTGAAAGACCCTGATAAAATGGTCAAGGGAAACACAAAAGAAGAGACATAGGTGATTCCTCCATGGACGGCGGTGGAGGGTGGGTGAGATTGGCCCGTGCCCGGCTGGACAGAAGAGAAATCCAAGGCGATGTGCGGTAAGGTCTGATTTTTTTGTGAAGGGCAAGTGGGTGGGTTGAATGTGGATGGGTTTTTATGTGGTGGCGTTTTGACGGTTTCTAACTTTCCATGGGTCCTATAAAGAGGGAGAATACAAAGTGTTATATTTAACAGTTCTGTTACTGTTTCTGTTACACAGATTAGACCGGCACTCATATACATACATACATGAATACATATGATTTTATTTTTAATGGTTTGTGTGGGAACACATTCGAAGACAATGATACGTGAGAAACAGTCTGACTGTGGCTTCTACAGCACTGTGTCACTGACAAATACAAATAGTAATCAAATCTTCCATAAATATTTTGGGATTTAATCATTTTCCCCCCTAAGGTTTGCTATATTAGAAACCCGAGGACAAGGTTTGTCATTATTGGCCGTAAACCTCCCTAAAACTGAGTTATTCATCAAAGACCCCCTTCTGTTAGTGTCGCCGTCCAAATTGGACGTTGACCGTTACTGTTGAAGGGCAAATGTGTAATCTCGCTGTGGGCACAGAAAAGCTGTTTGGACTAAAGGGTATAGAAGTCATTTTATATTTAAAATTAATAATAAGATAATTTACATATAATAATAAACTCTCTCTCTCTCTCTCTCTCACGTACAAAATCTTTCAGTTCATAAACTCTCTCTCTCTCTCTCTCTCTCTCTCTCTCTCTCTCTCTCTCACATACAAAATCCTTTACCATCAAAATCTTCCAGATGTTCATCTCCTCTACCATCATTATCATCATTCTCCTCATCATAAACAACAAATCATCATCAACAGAATCCACAAAATCTTCATCACCCACAAAATCTTTAACACCCACAAAATCTTCACGATAGCTACCCACCTCTTTCTCTCTTTTCTTCTTGTTCTTCTTGTTCTTCGTCGATTGGGTTTGGATGTGGATGTTTTCTGGGTTCGATTGGATTTGGGTGTGGGTATGGATGGTTTGGTACGATTAGTTTGGGGTATTAAAGGGGTTGAAGATCTAGGGTTTGTGAATGGGTTTCTTGGGTTATTTTTCTAGGAATTTTGGACTGTTTTTATGGCGATTTTGTTTTTTTATTTTTTTTTTTATTCTGGGTATTTTTTTCTGGGTTTGATTTTTTATTTTTTCTGGGTTTGAATTTGATTTTGGTTGTTTATTTTTTTTTCTAGGTTTAATTTTTTTTTTCTAGGTTTGAATTTGATTTTGGTTGTTTATTTTTTTTTTTCTGGGTTTGAATTTTATTTTGTTTGTTGGGTTTGATTTAAGTTTCTAGGTTTGATTTTTCTTTTTCTTTTGGTTGCTTGATGAACTGGGATGATTCTTGGTGGATGTTTGGGTTTATAACAAGAAGAAAAATTTATATAAGTTTGATTTTGGTGGATGAGTTTGATTTAAGTTTGGGTCTGATGTAAGTTTGGGTTTTGATATATTGCAGTAAGAAACACTCGGTCCCCAGTGGTAAAGATGTGAATATATTAGAGAAAGTGATTAGGGTTTTGGAATTAATTTTGAACAAAATTGAAGATCAAGAACAGTTGACGAATTTGATGTTTGACGAACAAATTATGTGAATATATTCTTCAGTGTTGTTCTGGGTTTGCGTTTGGTTGCTGGGAAAGTGTGGGAAAATAGAAAATATACAGGATCTGTGATTGGATTTTTTAATATCTCTACAAAATTAAAACTAATTAAAATATTATTATTAAATATGTTTATATTATTATTAAAAGATTGTTTTTAAATGTGTATATTATTATTAAATTTTTTTTTTTATATTTAGTTTTATTTTTAATTTATGTTATTTAAAAATAAATAAAAAACAATAAAAGAGATCTCCACCAAGATGGACGGTGGAGATCCATCATTTTTTTTCAATTATGATATTTAATTTTCTTTTTAATTTTCTTTTTCTTAAAGGCAATGGAGGGCAAAATCGTCTTTTAACCCACTTTATTAACATTTCCGTTAAAAAATCTAACAGAAGGGGTAGTTTTAATAATATTTTCATTTAAGGGGGTAGACCGGCTAATAATCACAAACCCTGTCCTCACTTTAACAATATGGTAAACAGTAGGGGGGAAAATGATTATTTCCCTAAATATTTTCTCCAAACCAAATTTTGGATTTTTTTTTTTTTTTTTTTTTTGAAAGGTCCAAAACAGATTTTTTATTCGGCTCTCTTCTTGAAAGTTTTGATAGTAATTTATAAGGTAGATATCGTATGTGATCACAAAATTATTTTTTTTTATTAAAAAAAATAAAACAAAAACAATGTAGACATATCATAATATAAACCACCTTATATTTATAACATACTAGTACATATCACCACACTTTTACCATTTAAGCAACGTAATTTCAATCATAATAATACACCAATTTTTCTCTCATGGACACACATTCATAAATATACCTATAGCAATATAGCATACTAATACACATCATCACAATTTTGCCATATAAATAACATAACTCCAATCATAATAATACACATGGAAAAAGTGTGGTGATGTTTATTAGTATACTATAGGTATGTCTATAATGTGTGTATATGAGAGAAAAATTGAATAATACACATGACAAAAGTGTGGTAATGTTTATTAGTATGACATATATATGTTTATAATGTGTACCTAATTGATTAAATATGATAGTAATTTGATAAGATGAGGTTAGTTTAATAGTAATTAGTCCCTCACACCTACATCCAAGGTTGTCGGTTCAAGTCATTCTCCCTCCCTTAATCCAATCCCAAAATATTGTAATATTTCTGAAGAAAAAAAAAAAAGATGGTAATTTGTTCTATTAAAGTCTGTTTTGATACACCATGATAACCATTAACCTAACAAAAATTAAATAAGGATTTCTCATGCATTAGAATGGTGGGTTTTCCACGAGGTAGTAGGTTCAAGTTATCCCCCTTTCTTTTAAAAAAAAAAACCCCGAATTAATGTAATAATATTTCAACAACAACAACAAAAAAAAATAAAAAAAAAATGATGTGTTTGCTACATTGCTTAAGTCGACACAAATTAAAATGTTAAACAAATTAAACACGATATATCACTTATTAGCACGTTAATGGTGTGAACATCTCATTCCATTTTAGTGGTTGGGGTTCAACTCCATCATGCACATTTTACAAATATTGTGAGAAGTTTTTTACTTAGAGTTGTGGGAGTATATCAAATATATATTTGATATGAAAGTAGATATTCAAGTTGCATATTGTACTATTTGATCTTGACAAATCCCAACAGACCACTAAACCGATCGTTTTATGTCACAATTTATTGTAATACTTAAAAAAAGCACACACACACACACAAATTAAACATGGAAAGACTTGAACCCAAGTACTATACTCAAAACTAATTATAAAATTGAATTGGGATAATGTAAACTAGTAAATATGGACCTATTTAGAATTTTACATAGTATTTCAAGCACTCAAGCACATAGGCTCTTGCTTAAAACATACTATATATAATCATACCCAATTGAATTTAAGCGTTCCACATAGTATATAACGAGATGAAGTTGGTTTGGTGATAAATCCATCACACATACATCATGAAATTATAGGTTCGGGTCCTCTCCCTCTCCCTCTCCCTCTCTAAAAAAATCTTCCAATTTATCTAATAGTGTAATACTTAAAAATAAATAAATTGATAAACCGGTGGTAAACCCTTCTCACACTCACATCACGAGGTTGTGGATTTGAATCCTCTCTACTTCCAAAAAACCCCAAATCTATCTAATAGTGTAATACTTATTAAAAAAATAAAAAAATTGATATAGCATAAATCTGTGCCACAAATAAGCCAGAAGAATTATAGAATATCTGACAAGAAACAAGCAACCATAATGTTATCACATGAGAGAGTAAATACTATTTTATGTAAGGCAAGCATATGACAAAACTTTTGAAATTGAATCAGACAGACTCAGACCTCCTGCCCAGTTTTACTATTTTAAAACTAAGTGAAAGAGTTATTTTATTACAATAAGTTATCTAATTATTTAGGTCTACATTTTTTATATTTTATTATGCAATTTCATTGTCCCTTGGCTGATGGCTCCATGCCTGCCTTAGGTAGACACTCCTTGGTGGATTCCAATTCCAATTACAAGAAGACGTGCCTTCACAATTCACAATCCTCTCTTTTCGTATCATCTTGATTTCATTCTCCAACCATTTCACCAAGCCAACACTCTTTGTTTTTGCCCAAATCTCTATATTGTTATTTTATTATTTTAAATTCAATTTTGAGATTTTGGAGATCAAATTTGATCCTTCGAACTCAACGTGTGGGGGTCGGGGGAATTATCATTCAACCATCTCAACTTTTATTAAAAATAAACTATTGTTTTTCTGAACTGGAAATCGTATCATAACAATCTTTATATATTTAGTAATGTTACACAAGTATTGCAATAAGACAACAGATATACATATATATATATATTGAAGTAGATTGATGGTGGCAACCATATACCATTTTTGTATAGCATAGCTGCATAGGAGCAAAATACTTTAAAGGAATGTATAATAAATGTTTATATATATATATATATATAAATTCTACCCTAGTATTAAAAATCTTTTACCACTTGTTAACAAGGCGTAGCTTAGCTGGTAAATGGACGAGTTTAGGGCTTAGACAAATGACTATCAAGTCAGCGGTTCGAATCTTACTAATGATGAAAACTTTCAAAAAAAAAATCCGATTCCAAATTAATAGATATTATCAACAAAAAAAGAAATCTTTTACCATGTTTTTGCGGCACCCAAATTCGCGACAAAAGGCTTTTGGATATCTCTCAATTATAGAAAGAGAGCTTCTTTTGACAATTCAATTTTTTCTTTTTACACTTCTTTTCTAAAAACACTCCATTCACAAAATTTTAATTTTAAAAAATTCTAAAGACACTTCATTTTGTTACAAGATTATCCTTTTAATCTTTTTTAAAATTAAATTATTAAAAAAAAAAATTATCTCTCCTAAATCATTAGATTAATTATTACATATTAAATACTCTCTCCTAAATATTTTATTACCATATTAAACTCTCTCTTCTCCAATAAATATTTCTAATTTTCTATCTCCATTCTTTCTTAAGCAAGACTAACAGTTAAGAAAAAAACAAAACTTACTAATAAGCTTGATTTTTATGAACCATATGTATGTAAAAAAAAAAAAAAAAAAAAAAAAAAAAGTACCTTGTTTTTTTTTTTTTTTTTTTAATTTATAAAAAAAATCAAAATATGAAATAAAAAATAAAAAATTGTTACTCTTATAGGTATGTGATTGCCTAGAGAACTTTAATTCTTTCATTAATCTTAGAAATTCTGAATTTAATCGAATCTAGTTGAAATAATTCAAGCTTTCATATATATATATATATATTTGACTTTTTAATATATATATATATATTATTGTTAGTAAAAAACAAAAATATTCATAAGCTTTTTTTTTCTTTAACTATTAATTAGAGATTGATAGAGAAAGTAAGGAAATATGATATAAATATATATATATATAATTAAAAAAATGGAGAGAGATTAATAGGATAGAGTATTTAATATGGAAATAACAAATTAAGGAAGAGAATTTAATACGTAATATTTAATCTAATGATTTACGAGAGAGATTATTATTATTATTATTATTATTATTATTACAAATTAATTAGTTTGGAGTGTCTTTAAATTTTTTTGTCTTGTTTAGTAATTTTAGTTTAGGTTAAAATTGTCATTAATAAAAAAAATCAATTTGGAGTGTGAACAGATAATTTGTAGATTGTAAGGAGAAGCTCTCTTATAGAAATAGTCAATAGATATTCAATTCGTGTATATAATATTTATCAATGCTTAATTCCATTAAGCCCGTCAAACTTCTGACACATATTATTTATAAATTATAGCAATATCGGTACTTAGAGGTCACTATCCAAGTCGAGAAATAGGGGTATGAGGCTCTCAGGTGGTGGGTGGTACGTGAGTTGTGATCCAAGTGAAGCAGAGGAACGTGTAAACTGTCCTTGTTGGTGCCCGTGGGATGGGGACCCCCCTCAAGTCCTCAACCTCAAGTTTCACCATGTCAAATTGGCCACTTCTTTGTATGATATGTCATCTCCACCGCACAACTCTATCTTCAAGTCTTCAAACTCTAACTCAAGTCTCAAGTCATTAATATCATTTTTGTCCTATTTGTATTTTGTAAAGCCAACCCACCTTCACTTCAGATATCAGAAGAATCCAGAAAACTTTATCGACGGCCACTTGTCTCACATTTTTTCGTCTTCGTGTCAGAATCTACACAACAACATGGTACGATAGCTACCAAGTACTAAACACTTGTGACTTGCCCATCGTTTTGTCACCTCCACCTCCACCATCTCTTCTGAAAAGGTTGTCTTAATGTGTATCTTTACGACATAAATCAAATATTTGAAAAAAAATAATAACCTAATTTTGTCGGTTGTTAAATGACTTTTGTTTAGCTGATAATGTCTTAAATTTGAATGACCGTATTTATTAAATCAAGAATTATACGCATCAAAATTAAGTTACTAATAAAAAGTATACTTAATTTCATTTTATCATCATCATGTCTCTTTAGAAATGGAGTTCTATTTTCTAATAAACAAATGTGAACTGTCGCACATTACCTCTTAGTATAAGTGGTTATGCATCTTCATTCCACATTGGTGGTCAGGAGTTCAAGTCCTACTATCCACATTTTATAAGCATATGTATTGTTTGATATTTGCAGATTGGGAATTTTGTTTACATCACATTGAATTTCCAAATCTAAAACAGCCACCGTTTATATTATCACTTTATCCACTTATCTAAGCCAGATATATATATATATATATATATGTATGAAGTTTTTACCATTGATAGGATTTAGTATCACTTTATCCACCTATCTAAGCCATATATATATATATGAAGTTTTTACCATTGATAGGATTCGAACCATTGATTTGAGTCGTTTGTCTCAAACTGAACTACGCTATGGAGATACTTTTTATAGTTTCACTTGATCCTTCCTTTTGGGAACTTTTTTTTAAAATAAAATAAAATAAAATAAAATAATTAATTTATTTATTAAATACGAATTTCACTTTGGCCCATTTTTATATTATATGCAATTGGAAAGTGAAGCAACCCTCATATTAACTTTTGGCTCTTTCGGCGCAGCTTTTGAATTCTGATGTGCACTCAATTTCCTCATCAGATATTTTATGATCACTTTGAAAGCTTTTTTATGATAATTAAATCTAAATCCATAGCTGTTTAGTTGTAAAAGTTGATACCAATAGCCGTCCACTTTCTACTTTCTTCCAAATCAATTGAAAACTTTGTTTAGGGTATGCCATAATGCCGTAAGCATCAAGTCAAAATCCAATTAGATTCACATAATTCCATCATTAATAGGATTATGTCTCTATAGCATCTGTTCTTATAAACATTTACTAGCATATGTGGTGCGGGCGTGCGGCCGTGTGGGTAGATTTGTCCTGAGAGTGAAGATTTTCTGGTTGTAGGAGCCCACTTTGATATTGACAGATAATAACACAATCCATGTAACACAGAAAATATATAAAAAAGGGAAATTGTACTTACTTACCCTTATGGCCTTATCTTTGTGGATATGACATGATATTAAACTTTTGTCCTTAATTTAAATCGACATGTACTTATTCATCCTTAATTAAATTGCACAAACACCCCAAGTTTACACAATATTACACATATATGGTAGTTTTGTCCATGATTACACAAACTTTTCCAGAAAATTATAAAATGTTGCACTAGCATCCCTTGCTGTATGCAACGTTTTAGAAAGTTCGGGAAATATTTGTTTAAATGACAAAAACTACCATGTGTGTAATATTGTGAAAACCAAGAGGCGTTTGTACAATTTGCCCTAAAAAAATAAACAGAAACTCAAAGTTCGCGGTAATTTAAGAAGATTAATGCGCTGGTTTACTGGGCCTATATGGGCCGTGACTTGGGGCAAGTCCATTCAACATCTCATATGATATAGGGTCATTCGATATGATCAGAAAGCCCATATGTTTACCGGGCTCATATGGGCCTCACACTAATTAATGGACTATACTCCGAATTATGGCATTAGTTAAATAACAAGTTAACAACCCTCGTTTTTTATTTATTTATTTATTTTATTTTATTAATGAAATGGTTCCCCTTAAAAACAGTACGTGCACTCCAAATTAATATCTTTATGGAAATCCAATATTACCCTTGAATAAAATTACTTAAAATGCCTATATGGTTTGTAAGTACACGCACTAATAATTATTAATCGATTTATATTTAAAAAAGAAGAAGAATTTTTCTATTAATTGTTTGATATTTCCATATATAATAAAAACCCTTATATTTTCTCAAACTCTATCTTCTATTTTAAATACTAATTTCAAATATATTTACAATTTCTTATAAGGAATAAAATTGATTGAGAAATATGAAGAATGAATCAAAATCATCCAACGAAATTGGTTGTGAAAATGTAAGTTTTAAATTAATTTTTATTATTTTTATTACAAAAACAAAATTATAATGGATTGTCTTCTACATATGATTTTGTGTGTGTGTGTGTGTGTGAAAATTGAAACGGTTTAATGTTCCCCTAAGACCATGAATGAGTAAAAGAAAAATCGTCAATATCAACAATTAACTTTCTTAGGAACAAAGTAAATAGAATACACCCGTTGTGTGCTGAGAGGTCTCTTTTGATAGATGGTTTTGCTTCTTGTTTGGTGTAATTCTGGTTTTATATTAATGGATTTTAAGATTTTGAACAAAAAATTAAAACTATAAGGGACACATGCCTGCACCGGTTACAGCTAGCAAGTGCATGAAGCCATGAACGAATCCGTAGCAAGTTGCAAATATGACGGTGTTCTTCAATGTATCCGGATTCGTCTCCGCTGAATCCTCCAATTTTAAATTTTAAATAATAATAAAACAGATTAGATAAAAAAATATATATATAGTGGTGTATACCTAAAGAAAAAAATACAATCTAATAAAATTAACGAAAGAGTGTTTTTGATATTAAGTGGGGTTTATTTACAAGTAATAGATTTTAAAATTTGTTAGGGGTGTACTAACGAAAACAGGTCCACGTACAATTTTTAGGAGGTGTCAATATTGTCACTCAAGGGTTAATGGTATTAGAGCATCTCCAAGGAATCCCTTAATCAAGCCCCTTATCTTAATAAAGGGAGGAGCCACATTTTTACAGCTCCAATGGATCCCTTAATGACTCTCTTAATTAGAATCTAGTGGAGCTCACTCCCTTAATTAAGGGGAGGCTAAAGCCTCCCTCAATTAAGTGAACTCCACATATAAAGGAGAAATATAGTTCATGGGTATATAAAATAATAATAATAAATAGGGTTCAAAAATTAAATAGCACTTTTTGAGGGAGGGCTTGTGCAAATAGCACCACATTAATAAGTCTTGTTTTAATAGCACCAAAATAGGTGATGAGACCAAAATACCCCCACTTACTCTTTTCCTTTGTTTTTTTTTTTTCTCTCGAAAATTCGAGACTTATTGTGACATTTTCGAGACTTATTGATGCGTTTCGAGACTTAATCCCAGTTTGTTCGAGACTTAATCCCAGTTTGTTCGAGACTTATTCTGTTCGACCTTCATCAATGGTGACAGTGCCGACGACGGCGCCGGTTGACTCCGGAGATAGTCGGACTATAAGATTGGTCGACGTCAAGTTCATTGGCGCCATCGGTTTCATCAGATTCGCAACGGATCGTCGCAGATTTGACAATGAAGGTTCGAAAACTATTCGGGTTTGGCTTCGTTTCTCTCTCCATATAGCTTGAAACTGAAAATGGATACTTCCGTTACAATCAGTGGCGCACGACGGACGTTTTGCGGTGGTTTTGTCCATCAACTCGCCGGTCGACGGTGACACCTCCATTGAAGCTCCATCAATGGAGGTTTGGGGAAAAAGAAGAAGAAGAAAGAAGATGAAGGACAGATAAGAGAAAAGAAAAGAAGCTGAGGGGTATTTTTGTCCAAATTCCATTTTTGGTGCTATTAAAACATGAGTTATTAAAGTGGTTGTAATTACACAAATCCATTTTGAAAAAGTGCTATATACCCCTATTTCCTCTAAAAAATAAATGGGCTCCATATGAAAAAATAATAATAATATTAATTATTTTTTTATTGTCAGTTTGTCCTGATATAAAATATATCAGAGGAATGTTAACCATTAGATTTACATACTTTGACTCAAAGTATATACACTTGTCAAAGTTTCTCCATAATATATGATCTACATTCTTCATCCAGATATAAAATATATCATAACGAACTGACAGTAGAAAGACTATATATATTAGTGTTTGTTTGGTTAGGCTTTCTATTGGCTCAAAAGATCTACGAACCTTTACTTGAGTTTGTTAAAGTTGTTTGGTTGGACTTTTAAAATTGTCTATTTTAAATTCAGTAGAGTCTAATATAGTTTAAACCTCTACTAGACAAAAACTCCTCCTGAGAGCTTTTCGAAATAGACCTTTAAAAAAATATATATATATGACATATATATCCCTAATTTATTATTATTGACATGGAATACCTTTATTAAAATAAAACCCTATAACATTTTTATATTCTTTATTAAACTACCAGATTTTCCAATTAAACTACTAGTTTTACATCTTTTTGTGTTCTTGAAATCTTTTATTTATTTTTTATATATATATTTTTATTTTTTATGCCTACCAAAATCCAATGCCACTACTTCTTCAACTCACCACTACCACTCACGTAACCAGAATAATGACCAACATTTTACTTTAAGCTTCCCTAAATTTAGCTCAAGATCTCACATTCCTTTTCAACTCCACATTGGCCCTAACTTTCAAGTTATAATAAAAAATGCATGAACAGGATTATGTGGGAAGTGAGGTTTAGAGCTCTGATGATAAATAATTTAACAAAGCTTTAAGTCCTCAAGCTCTTTACATTTACCAAATACAATGAGATTTAATCCAACTGTGTTTACATGCCAAAGCAATCCATATGAACAAAAAATGATAAAGAAATTTGCATAATTAATCGATAACAAATTTGCCGATAAGAACAGTACCACAATATAAAGAATGGATGGTGCTTTGTGAAGCCTTGTGATAATCATGAATCTAAAATAAAGTATAAGCATAGTGGCAGGCAGCCTAGTGGAAAAAAAAGAAATATTTAATCATCCACATATGCACATTCTTTTTTGAGATGCACCGTTGAAAGGACATTTGGTGTTTGGAAAAATAGATGGAAAATATTACATCACATGCCAGATTCTCATTTACTAAACAAGTGAAAATTGTGATTGCTTCAGTAGTTCTTCATAATTTTATAAGAGTTAATATTGATATAGATCAAGAGTTTAAGCCATATGATGATGATGAGGATAAACTACCAAGTGATGATGAAGAAGAGAATGCTACTCAAGATGTTTACGAGGAGCGACATCCTAATCGTGAAATAGACAAAGAATGTGATAGTATTGCGGCTCTTCTCATGTTTCGATGATAACTTATTTAATTTTGAATTTTTTTCCATTTAACTTTTTACCTTTGTATGAGATATTGAACATTTTCCTTTTGTTTAATCTTTGACAATGTTTCAACTTTGTTGAAAATTTAATATTTTCTGGTAATTTTTTTAATCTTGTAAATTTATATGGTAAAAGTTTTGAATTTTATTATTTTTGCGCAATAAAAAATGTAGTTAACATGTAGAAAATCTTTCAAGTTCAATTTTTTATAGAGTGAATAAAAATATGTTCTTTTTAGTAATTTAATATCTCAATAGACTTTTTGAGATTTTATAACCAAACGGTCTACTGCTATAAAAGTGCTTTTTTAAATTATCAACCAAACAACTATAATTTGTTTTTCAAAAGCTCTATTTCAATTAGATCTACTATAAATAGACCTTTTACGAATATATATTTTTCAAAAACCCAACCAAACAAGCTCTTAGTTATTTAAGGGATTATCATTTAAACATAAATCCTCTTAGAACATCTCCAACCATAATCCCTAAAATTTAGCTATTTTAGCTAGCAACTTCTCATGAGGTCACTATAACCATGCTCTCTATTATATCCGGTCATTAGTATTTTAATATTTTTTAATTTAAAATATAAATAAATTTATTTAATAATAACCTTCAAACTTTTAACAAATAATAATACAAAATTGATATATATTTTTAATAACAAAATTAGTTTAAAAATATTAAAGGAATAGGAGAGAGAAGATAAGGAGCTCCCTACATTTAGAGAGCCACCAAGAGGCTCTCTATAATAGGGAGCCCTTTCGAATGCACTAAAACCAAATTGATTCCCTATTTTAGATAAGTAGGGATTTATGGAACCCTTTGGAGATGATCTATGGTATTTTACAATAGAACAGCATCCACCCTCAAATAACATAGATGCTCTTACAATGTCATAACTAAATTAAGCTTTTGACCTATTCTAAATATACAAATTAATTTAGTTTTAAGTTTTTTTTTTTTTTAAGCAAACATGAAAGTATGAAACATCATTGTGGGTCAGAATAAGCACGATCAGAATACCCCATGTCACAACAACAATATTTTATTCCCCTATAGGCTATAATACAATAAATTTTCTTCTTTGTACTGGATAGGTAATCTGCATCGAAACTAACCAGAATTTTAATAAGAAAATTATTGTTGAGATTTGGTCATCTTTGACTTGTCTAGTCTTGTATAACAACCCAATTAATGACAACTCATTGGTCACTCTCGATAATTTTTTAAGTTTTTTTTTTTTTTTTTTTTTTCTTTCTTTCTTTCTTTCTTTCTTCCAATAAATAATAATTGAATAATAGTAGAGCATCTCCGATATAAACGTGAGTCTTGAAAAAAAATAGATACCACATAGAATGAATAGACGTTATGTTAATAACTGTGTTTCTAATGCAACTGTGCATATTCAACCTTAAGTTGATATGGTAAAAAAAATATTATGCATTGTCAACATGACCGTCCACTTTCAGACGGTCCATTGCACAACTATTTTTTAAGTTGACTCAGCAAATATTTAAAACTAACATTAATATATTTGTACTGTTTTTGGTAAGGAAATAAAATAAAATAAAAACAGGAAAAAAAGATGGATACATCATTAAAAAAAATTGTGTTTTAAACAGAAGCATTGAAAACCAAATTTTGAGTTGATTGTCTATCAAGTCTATTTTTATGCCACATAGAAAGTAAGTCTCTTGAAATTGTTATCATGTCAACAATTATTGATATGTAAGCCACTTTTGAACCGGAGATGCTCTTATACATTGATACATCCCACATGGCCATATTTGTATATCAATTTGCATCACAGGTTCACAGCCTCTAATGTTACAATTGATACATGGATATACATTGATGTGTATTCAATTAATAATTACCGCATCATAAATTTGGACACAGATTCAGGAGCTAAACGTGAGATGTGGATCACGATTAAATGATAATCCTCAGCGTCCAATATGACTTAGTGATAAAAAAAACACTTATTCAATATGATAATATATCAGGTTCAAGTTGCGGTAACCGCAATATAATTATATATATATATATAGTCTTTCTATTGTCAGTTCGTCCTGACAATAGATATATCAGGATAAATAACGTGGACCACTATATTTACATACTTTGACTCAAAGTGTATGCACTTGTCAAAACTTTTTCATAATCTATGGTCCATATTTTTCGTTTTAATATATTTATTGTCATGATAAACTGATAATAGAAAATTTTTATATATATATATATATATATATGATAATTCTCATATCAAATCGTTTTGAAATTAATCACAGCCACATGTTTAAAGTTGAATTCCTCGAGGCTAAGGATGCTAATTAGTGCCAAAAACTTATCCTAGAAAAGGAGGCCCACGAAGCTCCCACATTTGTTGACCAACCTATCAATTATCAATTCTGTCATTTACTTTTTAATGGAATAATTAAATCGTTGATCGAAGACGACGATATGTATGCAAGTCTCAATTATTTTCCTACAAACCATAAAATGTGCTAAATTATTTATAAAAAAATATTTAAGAAAAAAAATCTAATATGCATATGAGAACCATACCTCCTCTTGATTTTCAACATTTTTTTAGTGAAAATAAATGAATGTATTAAAGGTTTTACTATAATACAGGAACTGTATTATTAATCAATAGTTACGTGAGAGAGAATTAATTTCTTTTTTAAAAATTATTTTTAAAATTTTAAATTCTTAATTGTTATACAACTTTTAATTGAAATCTAAAAACTAGAAATTAACCTAGTAACAATAAAGTCAAATGTATTTTTATTGACTTTATTCATATAATTTTGTACATTTTTTGTCCTGAGATATAAAGTTAAAGTGTATATGACTTAAAATTTGAAACATCATTAATCTAAACTACAATTTAAATTTGCATCATGTTTACATGTTTCTTTAGGACATATATTAAGGTTTCAAAACTTACATAAATAAATTATATTATCTTGAACCAACAAATATAATATTTTATTCATTTTTTTCAATATTTTAATATGAGTTCGAACACATATTAATATTTTCCTTTAAATTTGTATTTTTTATAAATAATTTAAATTTATATCTTAAATGGTATAACAAATGATCATATATATATATAATTTATCATATTATATTATCATTTTAATATTAAATATAATTTTTTTATTTCAAACATAATATTAAATATAAATTATTTATCACATCATATAAAATATAAATGAAGTTAACAATTTATTTCAGAGAGAGAATCATTTTATCTCATATATATATATATATATAAATAGGAAGTAAACATGATTTTCTATTTTGTATTTTTTTTTATATTATTATTATTGAGTTGCCATCAATAATAGATTTTGTTCGGATATGAATGAGACAGTTGACGAGTAAAAAGGATGTCATCATCATTGTGTCAAGATAATATAAATTTAATAAACAAAAAATTAACACTTTTAAAAAATAAAACATTATTATTATTATTATTATTATGTGGTTTAGGCTAAGCCAAATTAAATGTACAGCATAAGCTAAATTTGGTATAGCTTTTAGCACTGTATTAAAGTTAGGTTTTTTTTTTTTTTTTTTTTTTACTTTATACTAAACTATAGCATTGACATAACAATTTAGCATTACATTGGAGATACTTTTACTCTTCTATAACAACTCGTATAATATCAACAAAACAAAAAAATTCATCACATAATTTTTTCCTACTTTTTTTTACCTGATATTATTCAACTTATTTATCCTACTAATTTTCACTTAATTATTTTAACTAATTTTTTTCCATCTAATTTTCTCATCTAATATTTCTTCATCTAATTTTCCATCTAATTGCACTAAATTAAGTTTTATTTTTAAATATTACAATAATTCGAGTTTTATTTTATTTATTTATTTTTTTTTTTTGGGGGGGGGGGGGGGGGGGGGGGGGGGGGGTGTGTGTGGTCAAACGACCTCATGGTGTGAGAGGTCGTTTGTTTTTTCCACTTAAGACTTAATGGGTCTGAATCATAATTATTAAGTTGTTTTGTTTGTTTTTTTTAAGTGGTCAAACAACTTAAAAATACCAAAAAACAACTTAAAATAAAAAGTAAAAAATCATGACTTTTCACTTAATTGTAAATCACTGAATTGCATTAAATGCAATCTAAAATCTTTTCTTCCAATACTATCCTCTATATATAACATATTTCCAATTTTATCATAATTATATATTATATAGAAATCTTTATTTTAATATATTGCTTATTTTAAATAGCTTTAAAAAAAATAAAATAAAAATAAAATAAAATAAAAACTCTAATCATTTCTTATATTACTATTTAATATCAATACTTTATTATGATATTAGGGTGATGTATTTATATATTATTTTTTTAGAGTGTTTTGTGTGAGTTTTATTGCTCCCCTTTTATTTTATTTTATTAATTTTAAAAAAATTCATTTTCTTTTCTTAGTAAAAATAAAGTTTGTTTGTAATCAAAGAAGAAGATCATGATCATATGTGTTCATACATAATTATTATTTTTGGATTGTTTTGATTCTATATTATATGTATAATTGTTTAACATGGGTATAGATGTAAAATTACTTCTTTTTAGACAATTTTATTTGTAAAAAACAAACATGTTGACATTATATTCAGATGTGAGGAAAAAAAAAAACAAACATGTCATTCAGATTCAGGTTTCAGTCACTATTCAGTCTTCAATAAAATTCAGGACTATTTAGTCTTCAGACAAAAAAACAAACAACCCCTAAGTGTGAAAATCATACCACTAGCCAACCTAATTTTGTATTGCACCAACTTAAATTATTATAAAAGTTTAACGTTATTTAAATATATAATTAATAAGTAAATTAAATAAATTAAATATGTATATAAATATTAGTGTCATTTTAAAGATCTTAACGAGATATTTCCAACGGTATATTTTTTTAGCATACATATTGTTATAATTAACTATGAGAGGGTTAAATTAGAGACTTTAAAAAAATAAAATCAATGTTACTATTACAATCAGTTTTTCATTTATTTATTTTTAAAATCAAATGTTTAGCGCAGTGAACAGTTGGATGCCAAACAAACCTAGTGCTTTACTATTCACCAACACAAAAAACTTTTATTAGAAATTGTAATTAGCACCACATTGGCGCTTGGTTGTAGTGATATCAAACTCTATTTTGGAGTTTGGTGTTGGAGTTTGATGTTGTGTACGGCGCTTGGTTGTAGATGGCTTAAGAAAATGAAAAGGATATAGTGATTTTGACGAGATAAGATTCAGAAAGTAATTGTGGAACAACGTCGTCTCCTAGTATTAGATAGTAGTGATTGGAGTTCGAATAGCATGTTCGAGTCTCACCATGTCTATAGTTTGTGGATGTTGTTGAAGGGAAAAATTGGATGATGAATTGAGAATGAACCGTTGTTGTAGATATAGAAATAAAAAGTTGTAGTGAAGATACTTGAATTCTAGAATTCATTCACGATAAAATTAGGTTAGAAGTTTAAGAATGGAAAAAAAGAATGAGACAGCTGAAAAAGAATTTACGTTGTAAATGGTATTTTAATGGATTGATTTTGTAATTAAAAAAATATTGTGTATTAGAAGTTAAAATTAGTAGTATGAGATGTCAGATGAGATGTGCAGTCTAATAAGAGCATCTTCAATGCTATTATCCATTTAGAGAAAATGGAGTGCCACATAAGATAAATATTAAAACAGATATTTCTCCAATGCTATTATCTAAGCTGAATATGAGTTAATTTTTGCTCACCCCCCTTTAAAGCGAGTGAGCATTACCCCCCTCCTCAATACATGACATGTGTCCATGGAGGGGGTATTTTTGGATTTGGAGGGGGGGGTGGGGGGTGGGGGATGGGGGATGGGCTGAATATGGAGATTATGTGGTAAAGAAAAAAAAAAAAAGGTTAGAGAATTGAAATCCTAGTCAGCATTTCTAGAAACTCTACATCTCAATCGAGTTAGTTTTTTTGGGTGTATTAGCATTACTGTTAAAATCTATAGATATGTTCAGCACACATTTTTTTTTTAATTTTTTTTTTTACAGTATCTATTAATTCACCTATCTGAATAATGTATTTTTTTTTTAAGTTTTTATCATTGATAGGATTCAAACCGCTTACTTAGGAGGGTGTATCCAATTAGGATTTTAAAAGACTTTTAATGACTTTTATGAAATTAAAAAGTTTAGGTGTATTCAATCTAAACTTTTAATGACTCTATAAAAGTTATGAGGTATTCAATACAGACTTTTATAGACTTTTAAAAAGTCTTTAAAAGTCATGTGGTATTCAATCAAGACTTTTTAACAGTCTATGAAAGTTATGAGGTATTCAAAATCTCAATGACTTTTAACGACTTTAAAATATCAATGACTTTTAATGACTTTTAATGATTTTTAGTTATAACAAATTTCACAATTTGTCTTCCATTCCTACCAAAAACTTTGAATGACTTTAAAAAAAAAAAAAATAGAAAGAATTTCACTTTAAAAGAAAAATATAAAACTCTTTAAAAAAAACATCAACCACCAAATATAAGTTCTATTTTCAAATAAAACCACACTCATTCTTAACAAATTTCATAAATAAAATAAAACGAATAACTTTAAAATGAATAAACATTATTAAAAAAAACATACAAACATTAACGATCTATAACAAAAAAAAAAAATAACTAAAAAATAATATAAAACAACTCTTCATCGGCTATGCAATTAAGGATGAGAGATTTCATTTTTTTTTAACCTATATTTTTAAAGCAACTAAACAACACCGAAACAAATCAAATGAACTTCATTTATGTAAAATAAAAATAATAAAAGACAAAAACTACTACTTAACCATACTAACATGCCATAATCAAAGTCGCGTATGAGCGTGACTCCATGTAATTATAATATCAAACTATCTACTTTTAGGCATGGATCTTATTCAACAACTAGATACGGTTTTTATGTTTTATCTTTAGTAACTTGAATGAACTTTTGATTGATTTTTTATACTCATTGTCATACTTTCGTAGAGATATGTAAGTGTTAATATTATTGTCGGTTTGCTACATTTATTCTAAAAGAAAATTTATAATATTTTAACTAATTATAAAAAGCAAATAAAATTTTGACTAATTATTAAAAAAAAAAAGACTATAATGTCTTTATAATGCAAAATATAATTAAAAAAATAAATTAAATCACATATATAAACATGAATACATTTGTCAAGTTTAATTAACGATGATTTTTTTTTTATTCATTTGAAAAATTATTTTTATTGATATGATAAATATATATATAATTTTGCTAAAACAAATTATACATTATATTTAGATGTCAATGAAAGTCTATAAAAGTATTTTAAAATGAAAGTCTACGAAAGTCTTTTAAAATGAAAGTCTATGAAAGTCTTTTAAATAAAAGTCTATAAAAGTTTTTCATAATCTTGTAAAGTCTATAAAAGTCTATAAAATCTGCAAAAGTCATCCACTTAAAAAAAGTCATTAAAAGTCTTTCAAAATCCTAATTGAATACACCCCCCTTAGAGTTATTTATCCAAACTTTAAGATCGTCAATCTATCGCCAAACTACGCCCCTAGATACGTTGAGCACACATTGATTTGATCTCACATACCAGTACATCTATTTTGTTCTTTTCCATAGGTGGAGTCGGATTGTCGGAAGAGGTGGGTTTGTTTTCCAACACACAAACTATTAAAAAAAGCAGCAAAAATAAATAAATAAATAAATAAATAAATGAAAAACTAAAAACAAACACAGCCCAACCAACCCATAATTAAAGGTAAAGGTGGCTATGTCTCTCTCTCTTTTTATCATTTACCTACCTTAATCTTCTCCTCTGAATTCTAGGGTTTTCATTTCTTGTTATGGATCTCTAGTTTTCCTCCTTTTCTTATAATAATTATTGCTCTGATCTTCGTTTCATGGGCATTCCCTCTGCTTCTTCATCCATTTCTGGAACGTTCTCACTTTCTTTATGGAGGTAAACCTAATTTCATTCTTTTTCAACAAATTAATGAATTTTTTTTCATGGGTTGATTTTTTTATTTATTTTAAATAATAATAATTGAGATCCCTTTTCATCTGGGTTTCATCTCATATATGTGTATATATATATATGTTCAATGTTTCAGCTTTGTCATTTCGATTTTCCTTGTTTTGGGTTGTAATAATAATAATAATAACAAATGAGCTGGTTTTATACTGTTTGGGACTAGGAGAAATCAATCCAACATTTTTAAGATGATGTGTATTTGTAATGAAATATAGAATATTTTAGATTTTTAGGGCAATTAGCATATATCAGACCTTTGAAACAGATTTCATTAAGCTACAAATGTCTATTAAGATCATTGGTGTATTATCTGATTTGCATAACACAATTGAAATTAAACTTTTATTGTTAAACAAATGTTAAATTCAGTGACGGTGTCTTATTCATTGCTGAAATTGCTTTAGAGCATTTTGAGTTGTTTGTGTTCTTTTTTGGAGACACCTGAAACATGGGAAAAAAACATGAACTAAAAATTGTTACTTCAATTGTATGAAAGTTCTTAAGAGAGACGTTTTTTTTTTTAAATAATTTTTTTTTTTAAAATGGTGAAACCTTTATTACTTTGCTATATAATGATGTAAGTTAGTGGAAATTCTTTGGAAAGGGTGTGTTTATGTTTTCATGAAATAATCACTATTCATTGAACTAAGAATAAGACTAGAATAGACCTAATTAGTATAAGCAAATTTATATATTCGGGTTCTAATTGATGCACGGGAAGCTTCTTATTCAAAATAGGAACTGAAATATTTATCTCCATGATCTTGAGAATGTGATTTTGCGCTCTGTAGGTTCTAGAGATGGAGGGGGGCAATCAGCCTGAAACTCCCATGAGTTCAGCTGCAGCCTTCGTAGAAGGAGGGATACTAGATGCCTGTGACGATGCTTGCAGCATATGCCTTGAGCAGTTTTGTGAAAGTGATCCTTCAACAGTAAGATCTATAGATTTATTTCAATTGTGCCTCCAATAGAGAATTCTCAACATTTTTTTTTTTGGGTGTGATTATTCCGTATCACCTAGACATTCATATTCTTTTTAAATGCCTCTTGCCTTGCAGCTGACTAATTGCAAGCACGAGTTTCACCTCCAATGCATTCTAGAATGGTATGATTCATATATCTTACGTAGTTACGTTACATAATTGTTACCCTGGCTGACATTTATGATTCCTATATCATTATCTGTGGTTGACATATATTTATACCATAGTCTTACCTCTCAAAAAATTAAAAGTCAGGCTTTCCTTTTGCTTTTTATACATGATACATTTCATTTTTACATTTTTTCTTGAGTGGATGGTTGAATATAGCTTAAGAGTCGTATTCAATCGATATTCTAAATTAATTTTGATATGATCATAATGTTTTAATTTGATGTTTACCATATTGTAGCAACACAATTTGATTCAATAATTAGAGTTTTTCTGCTGTTATATGTTATACTCATCTACTGGTTTCATGTATTCGGTTTTAATTTCAATGTCTTGGGTCTTTAAATTTTTATTGATTTGCTAAATGTATTATGGTCACCTTATTTATTTATTTTTTATGATGTATAACAATCTCACCCCCAAACCCCTCCTCTCCCTGTGTGTGGTTAATTGGCATAAATTGTAGTCACATACGACTTGATATGGAAGAATAAACTTAAAATTTAATTTTATCTTATAATTTACAGGTGCCAGAGAAGCTCTCAGTGTCCCATGTGCTGGCAGGCCATTGGTCTAGAGGATCCCACCGGGTTAACTTTGTGTTATCTTTGATTTGTAATTTTTATTCAATTTAACTTTCATGGAGTTATCTAATATTGAATATGGTTGCAGTCAAGAATTGCTTGAAGCAGTAGAACGGGAGAGGAACATTAGGGTTAATCCACCAAGAAATGCCACAATATTTCACCATCCGACCCTTGGCGAAATTGAATTGCAGCATGTACGTTGTCCATCAGTATTCACTACAAGTTTTGTTATATTATCAATTATACATTAAACATGTCATGAGATGTGCCTTTAAAGTAAACTTTTGTAATTCTTGTACTGCAATGCAGTTACCTGTTGGTGTAAATGATGCTGAGCTTGAAGAACGCATAATTCAGCATTTGACTGCTGCTGCAGCTATGGGAAGAGCCCACCATTTTGGTAGGAGGGAAGGCCATAGAAGTCGGTCATCTGCTCATGGTCGTCCTCACTTCTTATTATTTTCCCCACAATCTGGTGCACCAACTTCTGGTCCTGTGTCTTCCTCTTTGACTGGAGCAGAAGCTGAACCAGCTGCAATTAATGTAGCTAGTCCATCCAACCCACTTACATCTGGTGGGCATGAATCATCACAGCATGTCCTGCAGTTCTCTTCTGTACAAGCTGATCTTAATTCCTCAATCTCTGGGCCTAATGCAATCCCAACAAATAGACGTGGATTTTCCTATTCTGATCGGTAGTTATTAGCTCCTTTTCTCTTTTCCTATCCATTTTTTAGTTTGTAGATCTACTATTATACAGCATAACAGCACATAATTTTATTTATCTGACTATTTTTTTTATTCAACTTTTTGTTTATAGAAGCACTTCTAGTCATTCCTCACAGCCAAATCAAGATAGAGCAGGACCCTCTGATCTTCAGACATTCTCAGAGTCTCTTAAATCTAGATTCAATGCAGTATCTACGAGGTATATTCAATGAAAGGCCAAATTTTTTTTTTTTCCCAGTAATTTTGAATGGGTCAATTCCACACCGCCATTTGTATTGCTAATTCATTTTCCGACGCTTGCTGAATTGAAGATACAAAGAGTCGATTTCCAAGAGTACAAGAGGGTGGAAGGAGAGGCTCTTCTCCCGTAACTCTTCCATGTCTAGTCTTGGTTCTGAAATACGTGCAGAAGTCAATGCAGGCATTGCTAGTGTATCTCGTATGATGGAGCAACTCGATACTAGAGATAATAGTAGAGCTAGCCAAGCTTCTGTATCAAATCAGAACAACCGGAATAATTCAGAGTCACATGGAGAAAGCCCTTTGAATAATAGCAGTGGACCAGCTTCTCATGCTAGAAGTTCAATTTCAAGTTAAGTAGTCAAAGATTATTTCAGCAGTTGCATCTATCCTCAGCATTTCATCTCTGAAGGTGAGTCATGAACTTGCTCTGGTTCGATTTTATTATCTTAAAAATGATTAGTTTAGCTATGTGAATTTTCCAGTTGAACAAATAGCTCCAGTCCAATTCTTCAATCTCTAATAATTTGCCTACTTTTTTTTGCTGGGGTCAAGTGCCTTTTGTAGTTATGGTGTAGTAAAAATGGCTGCATGTACTTCCTGCTGTCTGCACGTAGATGCACAACCGCACAAGCCCTTCCCCCATGGGCTGTTTGTTAAGTTGTTTTGGCATATCCAAATAGGGCCTGCTTTCTTCAGTGTCAGCGATGATACATATTAGCGACCCTTATAGTTTCCCTTTCCCTCATGGGCTGTTTGTTTATAGTTGTTTTGACATATCCAAATAGCATGGTTTTATTTATTTATTTATTTATTATTTTATTTTATTTTTATGTGTTAGTGATGAGTGATGACACATAGTAGTGACACTTATAGTTTCTGTTGCTATCGCATTCTAAACGTAGCGGTTAAAACAAATTTGAAGAGGGACTTGAATCAGCAAAAAACATGTGGAGCTTTTTAGTTTTTGGGATCTTTTTAATATACTTTTTAAGATTTTATTGTAACTCTAATTAGGAATTTCAGGTTGTTAACCCGGTTTCTCCAGAAATGACATGGTGAGGAGAAGATGCTTTTGCAGACCACTGCAGGCCAGAGGGTGAGCATTTTCATATGGAAAGAGTCATGGTGGTCCGAATTAAAATAAACAGCGGGAAGAAGCTCCATCTTGAAAGAGACTTGTAATGGGTTTATGTATGTAAATTTGTTTATTTTTAAACCCAGTCGATGAAGAATATAATATATATATATATGTGTAATGTATCTTTGGATGGCTAGATTTGGCAGGAGTGAATGTTTAATGCTATAATGTATGAAAAAAATTTCAAATTCGAACAGAACTTAGAACTCATTTAATAATATCTTTTGCCCTCGGAAACTTGTTTCTTGAATGATCACTTGTGGTGGGGATGGACAAGAAAGACATTTTTGTGGGATTTTGTGAATGGTGGAACTTGTGAAAACAAAGTTTGAGGTTCTAATGGAGTATCCATTCCGGGCTTCAGAAATTTGATGAGCCCCATTCATATAACAGGTGTGGATTAAGAATCATGTTTTCTTCTAAGCTTTTTTTTTTTTTTTTTTTTTTTTTTTTTTTTTTTTTAAGTATGTGATTAGCTGTTAATGGAATGATAAATTTTTTAATTATTGTGTTTTCGGAAAAGGGGTGACTTTGGCCTCCGCGGTGAGGCCAAAGCCTGGCTCTGGTTTCTCCTGCCACAAAAATGGCCTCCCTTACACTACATCAGAGAGCGATCTGCACCATCTCAGATGATGATAGTGCGGTTGCTCGATGAGCACCATCACCCAAAAATCCAATTTTTTTTGGGCTCACCCTTCGGTCAATTTAGTAAACAATATAGATCTTTGCTAAATGATGATAGCCAATACGGTTGCAATATCAATATATGAACACTAATATAGGCCAATTTGGTATTGATTTTGAGAGGTTAAAAATGGTAAAACTTCCAAAAATGTTTAATTGATAATCTGATAAGTTGACAGTGATTTTGAGAAGTAGATGATTGTTACTTTGATTATGAAATAATCTATTTCAGCATTTAATGAATCTTTTAAAATATCATTATTATCCTTATGAAATCAAATTAAAACCATTTATATTCTTTATTTCTTCTTAAAATTAAATATTCTAATTAAATATTGATTTGATTTATAAAATCTTTTAAATATATTTTTATTGTTCTTATGGATTTTTTTTTCTAATTTAAATATTCAACTTAAATATTGATTTAATATATATATATATAATTAATGAAAAAAAAAATGAAAGAAGTTTATAAAATCATGTATATTTTAGTCATTATAACTAATTTCATAACTTTTAAAATAAAATTATCAAATATATGTATACTGCTTTTGAGCTATACAGTAGTTTTAAAATTATAATTAACTAAACATTTACTGATTAACTTCACATTTGATTATTTTTTCAGCACAACTAATCGTGATTATTATAAAAGTTACAACAATACCAAACTGGCCAATATACTCAACTCAAATTTTGAAGGTTTTTTTTTTTTTTTGTTTTTTTTTTTTGTTTTTTGTTTTTTGTTTTTTTTTTTTTTTGTGTGACAATATCTATTAATCTAGAACTGGGTATTTTTTTGAAAGCTTTCGCCATTGATAGGATTCGAGTTGCTGACATGAGAGTCATTTACCCAAGCCCTAAGCTCATCCATCTACTAGCTGAGTACACCCCTATTAAATAGTCTAATTTAGTTTCTGAAATGAACAACACTTGGTACTGACTAGTCAGTATCCAATGTGCTGACTATCCATTAGTTGATAGCCACATAATCTAAAAACAAGGAGAAAATTGAAAAAAAGTAAAAGAGTTTTACCACGTGGCAACACCCCATTGGGTGGTCGGTATGCTTTGAGTACTGACTAGTCAGTACCCAAGTATTTTCCTTCTGAAATTTGATAATAGGGTCATTTTTTAACAAGGTGACAGGCTTTTATTTATTTTTGTTCAAGTAGGGTCTGTCTTTATTAACATAAAATTCGTGACTCTCTCTCTCTCCTCTCTCTCTGTGTCTGTCTGTCTCTGTGTCTAATATCTTAGTCTATTAAATAGGAGAAATGGAAATGATACAGCAGTGAAGTAATGGAGAGGAAAATTGATGTGAGGTGGGCCGGTAGCTGTTTCTCATAAATGCCACAACTACACTAAATAATCATATAACATCATCATTTTTACAAACATTTGTCACTGTATCATATAATTATACAACTTACTCTCTTTTTTGACAAAATCTATTAATCCAAGATCAGATATTTTTTTAAAAGCGTTAGCCATTGGTATGATTCAAACCGCTGATCAATGAGTCATTTGTTTAAATCCCAAACTTATTCATCTACCAGCTGAACTACGCCTCTATTGACTTATACAATTTACTCTCATTCTCTCAATAAAATAAAATTTCATCGATAGTAAGTTGTAACATACATAAAACTAACTTAAATTATTAATGAATAATTATATAATATTAATAGTGCAGACTGAGGACGGCGGTCGGCGGTGGTTATCGAAAGAGATCAACTATCAAAATCTTTTAATCACTTAAATAAATAATCCCCTCAATAATAAGCCAAAAAATACCTTCTACTTGTTTTTTTTTTTTTAGTAATTTCAAATATTAAATCTCACAAATAGAAATTGAAAACAGAAATAAAGTATGCACATAATGCTTGGTAGTGTATAATAAGAGGAGTGGACAAATATCTGTGGGTGACAACTCATGTCTCATGGATTGGAATCCCTTGATGATATGGGCCGTTCCAACTTTCCATGTTTGTCTTTTGATACCAGCCTTCCAAAATTTTAATTAATTAACAAAACAAATGTGCACAATTCAAAAATCAAATATTAGGGGCTGTCCTGCAGGCTTTTCAGCTTGTTTTCGTTTTTGTTTTCCAAAAATAATTTCGAATTCGCGTCCTATAATCGTTTTTCATTTTATTTCCAAAATTCAAAAACAAAATGGAAAACAAAACCAGTGTTAAAAGTGGAAATTTTGAAAAACAAAAAAAAACTTGTTTTTCATGAATTTGTTTTTGTTTTTCATATGAAGTGAGTCTCATATTATTAATAATATATTTTTTTCTCTTTTCTTTTTCTCTTGAACAGACACCATCATCTTCATCCTCTATCCCCTCCTTCTCACCGCCGATGTCAATGCCTGCCGTCGCCTTCCGCCAGTCGCCGGTCGCTACAGCCATCGCCGTCGTCTTCTTCTTCTTCCTTTTCTTCTTCTTCCTCTTCCTCTTCTTCTTCCCACCGAGATCGGCTCTTCCTCTTCCTCTTCCTCCTCTTCTTCTTCTTCTTCCCACTGAGATCGGCTCTTCCTCTTCCTCTTCTTCCTCTTCTTCTTCTTCTTCTTCTTCTTCTTCCCGCCGAGATCGGCTTTGCATCTTGCCGCCGTCTTCTTCCTCTTCCTCTTCCTCTTCCTCTTCTTCTTCTTCCTCCTCTTCTTCTTCTTCCTACCAAGATCGGCTCTTCCTCCCGCCGACGAGATCTCTTCCTCTTCCTCCCGCTGCCGATCGCCGCCAATCTGGTCTTCTTCTGCTCCTCTTCCTCTTCAAGTCTTCAACCATTAAAATTTGTAAACCCAAATTACAAAATGTTTTTAAAAAAATTATTTAATCATTTATTTATAATTATTATAATATTAAACAAAATTTAAAAATTGATATTTCAATTTTTGAAAGTTTTCGGTTTCCTACCAGACTCGTTTTTTCCGTTTTTATTTTCAAAATACGGATTCCAGTAAATACTACCAGACGTATATTCGGAATTCAAAAATGAAACCAAAAACACTGTTTTCGATTTCATTTTTCTTTTTGAAAAACAAAAACAGAAAACGGCTTGCAAGACGGGCCCTTACCATTTCTATTACACTTTCTTCAAGACTTTCACCACACATTTTTTTATTTTTAGATTAGGAGTATTCTAGGATTTGAAGAGATTAAACCCTATAAGCACAGTCCAAAATCCTCCAACCATCAATGCACGGTACTCTTGGTACTTCACCAAACATATGTAAATATTTTATTATCTGTATGTGTTTAGATGCCTATGATTCAAAAATATATCCACTTATTTTCCCGTTCAATTGGACTTTCAAATAAAAATAAGTAAATTATTATTAAGGTTGTGCTTGGCATATAATTATACATAAAATTGCATTATTATTATTATTTTTAATCTAAAAAATAACAGTCTCAATTTATATTTGAGAATCTAAAATGTAAAAAATTAATATTCCGGTGTCAATTTTGGTTCTATTGAAATGATACTAAAATATAGGATGAAATAAATAATAGAATTATAAGTTATTTATAGAATCATGAAACTATATTTTTACAACTACGACGATAATATGAATTACGTGACAATAATGACATGCAAGTATATTTTTATAACCTTACGTGACAATAATGACATGCAAGTATACAACATAACTACGACGATATACAATCCAATATATGTACGCATTTTGTTATACAGTTAAATAGATAAAGACTCAATGATAAAAGTATTGTTATTCATATTATAAAAATTAGATTTGATTGAAAGTATAATCAAACAATGTGTTCATGAATAAAAATTATATATCTATTGATCTATATAATATAAATAGAAATTATTTAATAACTTATTTAAATTAGTGTTAACATTAATTGGAATTGATTTCAATTAGTGTATGATGAAATATGAATTTATTCTCCCAAACCTACCCCTCATTAGGCATAGTGCGGTCTCTCTCTATTTCCATTTATTGGAAAGATGATTTTTTTTTCTTCTTTTTTATTATTTTGTCAAAAAAAGGTTGAGCTGTAACTTTTATTTTTTTCTTTTTCAAGTAAAAGGAAAGTTAAAAGAATTTCAATCATTTCCCCATCAAGGACAAGGTCCTTGTCCTATTCGGTTCCCTCTCAAGTTTAGGTGCTTTATTATTACACCGACGATACCTTCTTTCTTTGAAACTTCTCAAATAAACAAAAAATCATAACAAGAGATCTTCATATATTTAATTAATTAATACATGATAAGAAAAATTATTAATTAATTAATTTAATTTTCAAACACGTTCAATATTTCATCATTAATTATACAAAGTTGATATAATTCATTAATCATTTTTAGGTGTAGTTCATTAGTCATTTTCACTAAATACTTGTCTAAAATAATTAGTTATTTATGCTGAAAAATTAAATTAAATTGAAATTTAGTTAAATAGATGACAATATTATTTATATTATATACAAAATAAATTATAAATTAATAGAATTTAATACAAATTAGACATAAGATTCGTTTAAAATATAAATTATAAAAGGAAAAGCTAATTTAATAATTGATAATAAATTAGAACATCTCAATCACAATAAAAATGCTTTTTGTATTATAAAACAGTGGGCTAAAGAAGACGGAGACTCACGTTTTTTTTGTTAGGGAAGATTCAAGAGGCAAGTAATCTATGCGACGTCATCTGATGGCGACAAATAATCTAACGGTGGGCGAGGCGTCGTCGCCCACCAAAACCCACGCATCACCACGCGCGCTTTAAAGCGACGTCGTTGTGTAAGTCTTAGCGTAGAAACAAGGCCATTTAATCAAGACACCGACACCATAACTCGTAGCCACATGTGAAAGGCCAGTCGCGGCTTGTTTCTTTGAGCGCCCACTCACATGCTCCTTGTGTCCTTGTTGTTTTTTTTTTTTTACCTATTTGCCTGACCTCAAAATTCTCCTTCAAATATTTTTTTATCTTTTTAATGTATAGTTGTGAGACTTGGGAAAAAAAAATAAATGTATTGTTGTGAGTCATAATTTTTGTCTTCACTAACTCATAGTTTACTTTGATTTTATATTATAAGTGCTAATTACTTATTTAATAAGTAATCAAATGATTTAGATGATTTCTTAATAAGAAGGTTAATATTTAATCAAAAGGAATCCTATTTCAATTAGTTTGATTAGTCTAAAATTGACAACTTACTTACCAACAAGTTTATATTATATAAGAAGTTTTATAATAATAATAATCATAATTTTTAAATATAAATTTACAATGAATTCAATCAGCAATCTACTTACCATGTTAAATAGTTTAGTTAAGACTTTTAAATTCTAGGTTTTTTTTTTTTTTTTTTTTTTTTTCTTCTTTGAAGTATTAAAATTCAAGGTTTTCTATTAATATGTTTATTTACATATTAATTATTTTGTATCTCAAATTTTTTTTTTTTTTTTAGATACCGCATGCGGTGCTGGAGATTTGAACTAAAGCACATTAGTGGCTTAGTGCTATTTGATGTATTTGTAATTTGATTGATTTTTCCCTTTGAAATGCCAAGTGAATCAATTTAACATTAAGTGTGATTAATGATAAATCATGAACCCAAAATAACAGGAGATGGAATGGTAGTCGTCAAGAACGAGTTAGGAACCTTTACGGAGCTGATCTTTGTTATTTGTTCTGATCTATATAAATCTACTAATGTATAATCAGTAACTATAATTTTTTTTGAAGTGCTTTAGATCAGTAAAAAGATCAGTACAGCAAAAAATCCTAATTCATAAAAGAATCCGGGTAAAGACCAGTTAAAGAGTAATTAAAAGATGGGTAAATTCATTAAGACCTCCTAAAGTTTGGTATAATTGTGTATTTAAATTTAAATTTAAATTTTAATGGATTCTGATTAGAGGTAGAGCGACTTTTCAATTAAGTTATTTCCGTGTATAAAAAGACAAATTTTATAACACTACGATGTAATTTGGTCGAAAATAAAAAGGAGTCAAAGTGAGTGAGCGAGTGGCTTAAGCTTAAGCTGAGTCCTAAAAAGAGCTGGAATAGAGTATAGCCGACAGTAGAACCCAATAGACGTGTGGTCCCACCATCCAGGCTGTCTGAACTACAAGTACAGGTAAACCTCTCTCTCTCTCTCTGTCTCTCTCAATCTCTCTGCTTTTAACAATTAAGTGTGGTCCGGTGAGGTGTTGTTCCATTTCCATTTCCATTTCCATTAGTCCATTACTGATTACTTCTCTCAAGCTCTCACTTTTTTCTTCTCTAAGCAAAAACAGCACCAACTCCAACACCCAGCAACAAAAAAAACATCCTTTTAACTCATCACACACCAAACCCTAAACCCATTGCCATCTCTCCTGTCTTTGGGCGCCATGGATTCTCACATCTGTGGTGTCTCCAAGCTTTTCTTCTTCGCTCTCTTCTTCTTCCTCTCCACCTCCATTGCCGCCGCTACATTGTCTCAGAACTCATCCTCTCAGATTAATTCCAACTCCGTTCTCGTCGCCCTTCTCGATTCTCATTACACTGAGTTATCCGAACTCGTGGAAAAGGCTCTTCTTTTACAAACCCTTGAAGAAGCTGTCGGTAAACACAACATCACCATTTTTGCTCCTAGAAATGAAGCTTTGGAGCATGACCTAGACCCTGAATTCAAACGCTTTTTGCTCGAACCCAGAAATCTCAAGTCTCTTCAAACCCTTTTGATGTTTCACATTTTGCCCAGAAGAATCCAATCCCATCACTGGCCTCACCATAAATCACCTTCTTCAAAGCACAACACTTTAACCAACGATTTCGTGCATTTGACCACCAAGAAATCGGGCAAAAAAACCATCGATGCTGCTGAGATTACCCGACCCGATGATGTAATCCGACCCGACGGTCTCATCCACGGAATCGAACGCCTTCTCATCCCTCGCTCAGTCCAAGAAGACTTCAATCGTCGCCGAAGCCTCCGCTCTATCTCCGCCGTGATTCCACAGGGAGCACCGGAGGTCGACCCGAGAACCAACCGCTTGAAGAAGCCGGCAGCTCCGGTCCCAGCTGGGGCACCACCGGTTCTTCCAATATACGACGCAATGGCTCCGGGTCCATCTCTAGCTCCGGCTCCCGCACCGGGTCCGGGAGGGCCTAAACACCACTTCGACGGCGAAAGCCAAGTGAAAGACTTTATCCACACATTGTTACACTACGGTGGATACAACGAAATGGCAGATATTCTAGTGAACTTGACTTCTTTAGCCACCGAAATGGGTCGATTAGTATCGGAAGGGTACGTTTTGACAGTTCTAGCTCCAAACGACGAAGCCATGGCGAAACTGACCACCGACCAGTTAAGCGAACCGGGTGCTCCGGAACAGATTGTGTACTATCACATAATACCCGAATACCAGACAGAAGAGAGCATGTACAATGCCGTACGTAGATTTGGAAAAGTCAACTACGATACCCTCCGGTTGCCACATAAAGTCACTGCACAAGAGGCTGATGGGTCTGTTAAATTCGGATCCAGTGACGGGTCTGCTTATTTGTTCGACCCGGATATTTACACAGACGGTCGGATTTCAGTCCAAGGAATTGATGGGGTTCTATTTCCTCAAGAAGAGACTGAAACTACTGTTACCAGACCCGCCTCGGTGGTCAAGAAGGTCGTCACCAAACCCAGAAGAGGTATGCTTTCTTCTTCTTTTTTCTCTGAACTAATGCACTAGATCCCATAAGAACTCCAAATTTAAGTTAAGCTTGCTTGGGCGAGACCCGTGCTAGAATGAGAACCTCTTAGGATGCACCCCTTAATTTTTTTGGGTTAATTGCGATATAACTAATAATAATACTAGTTCAAGTTTGTTAATTGGTTGGGGATTTGGATTTCAATTTACAAATCTATGACTAAGTTTGTGTTAGAATTACGTGTAGAAGAAGCTTGAAAACCTTTTGAGATTGGTGAGGAGTGAAAATGAAGATGGTTTTCATAACTGTAAAGCCGTAAGTAAAGGACATTGAAATTGATTGAGGTTTCTTGACAAATGGGTCACAAGTCCATGTGATCAATCTTCAATCAATCACCCAAATAGAGAAAACCAGAAATTGTAGTCGTGAGTCACATTGTGGTTAAACCCCACACACCATAACCTGGATTCCAAAAACCATCTTATTCTCTTTGTCTTTTAATTAATTTTCATATTATCTATAATATAATATAATTGCATTTGCTTTTTGGAAAAGCCATTTGTAAAATGATCAGCTGGCATGATTTGTTATTTTATTTAATTAATTTGTATACACCACCACTTTGTTAGCTGTGGTTTGAATTAAAATTATACTCCATGTGATGTTGAAAAATTCACGGGTTGACTTGCAGGGAAATTGATGGAGGTAGCATGTAGGATGCTTGGAAGTGTTGGACATTTCTCTACATGTCAATAAACCATTATATAATTACATTCCTAAACAAGATTAAACCCAACCATGTAAACAATCCAAAACTGGTAATTATCTCTTCTCCTATGATCCCTATTATAATCTTTTAGTTTTCAATTCGACTAATAATAGTAAGTTTTTTATTATCATCTTTTTTTGCAGTAGTAGGAAAGACTGTAAACAGAAAGAAAAGAAAAAGAAAAAAAAAAGGGGGATCGATCGTTCGGGTTGCTGCATTATTTTCCAAATAATCCCACAAAAAGAGAGATTCTGAGCTTTGTTTGTTATTTTGTCATAAATACTGTAATTACATATCATTTTTTTAATTATTTTTCGTTCTTATGTACGAATCAATGCCGCTACTATATGCATGAAAAAATCTTGGGTAAAAACTGGGTTGGTTGGTTTATGTTGTTTCTTTTTTGGGCCTGCTTGTGAATCGAAAATGAGAAAACTTTGAATTTCTTAATTGATTAATATTTTGAAGGTGGACATTGAATTTGGTTTTGGTGGTGTATTATATATTTAATGTCGAAACCATGTAGATGTGGCGGTGACTTGTTGTGTTTGTATGATTAAAAGATTGGGTGGTGATTGAGACATCACAGCTCATGGCAGCTCGTGAGTGAGCATATGGAGGTCTTTCCCTTTTTTGTGTAAAATGGCTGGTGCTGCTTGTCGCCACTTAAAAAAATGAAACATTACAGATGGCAGATGATTTGTCAAATTATTGGGTTGATAATGATATTTCATATTTAAGGAAATATATTTTTCTACTTTTAATCATGGTTGCTTTTAGCTAAAACTGTGTCAATTAAGGCTTGGCTAGGCTGTTAGCCGTCGATTTGGGCATCTTTGAAATCTATAATGGTGGAAATAAATTGACTCCGGGGGTTCAATTATTATTATTATGGTGGTGGTGGAGCAATAAATGGGCCATTGTTGAGGCTGGATACAGCTTGCAGATTCTGGAATTGGTATCCCATTTAAAGCATTTGGTTTGAGTTTGTATTTCCAAGATTGCTGAGATATGAGCATTTTGATAGTTTCCAACAAATGTTAAATGGATTTATAGATGGACGAATTTGGGGGATTGGACAAATGACTCCCAGGTCAACGGTTTAATTCCTATCAATAACAAAAGTTTTAAAAAAAATACCTGGTCTCGAATTAATAGATATTGTCAATAAATAAATAAATGTTAAATGAGGTTTTAGAATTGTTATCATCTAGAAATAACTGGAGTGTGAATGTTGTGATTATTATAAAGACCCTTAACAACTCCTTTTAATTTATAATTAAACAAAAGGTTGAGAGTTAACATATGAGATGTTAAAAGGTCTCTTTTATCACTCCTATAAATTTAGGTGTTAGGTAAGAGAATGAACTCGGTAGAAGGTTGTCACATCTCATGGTTGTCCTAAGGAATTCATTATATAGGTTCGGATGTCTACTTCCATAATCGGAAGAAGTCGACTTTCAATACAAGTAGATGTCTCCCTACACTTATTGCAATTTTATAGGTAGTGGAGATCGGTGAAGTCTTTGGCCTCAAAAGCAAGGTGGGCTTTGACAATTCATAATATGTATTGGAATCCATAACCGTAGCATTTTAATTTATTTAATTTTTTTTTTTAATAAATCTTCCTTGTGACAAAGATATATGTCTATTTTATAAAATAAATAGATTGAAGTTACGTAATTTGAATCACTAAACACGGAAGGATGAGTGAAGTTCAATTACCTACCTAGCAAGCGATGTAATGTAACACCGTCCTCACAGTAAAGTGTTGCATTATGAGTATTGACTACCCAGCTTACGGTTAAAAAAAAAAAAAAAAAAAAAAACTACCGAGCTTGAAATAGTAAAGTTTCTTTCAAAATGAAGTAGAAAAGAAGGCAACCATCAAGTTTAGATTTGAATACAAACATGTCCTTATCAGAATCAGAAAGTTACTACTAGGGTGTTAGGTATAAAAGATTTTAGCTTTAAATGAGAGCAACACAACTTGCTTGCCAAGCAAAACAAAAGTTTCTGCTATTCTGGGCCTCCTAAAATATTGAAGATGCTTTATGCTTTATCACTCTGGCACATAATGCATGAATAAAAATATACCAAAAACACTTTGAATATAAAATTAAAATAGGAATGCATGATATTACTTTTAACCTGTAGAAACTACATATCAACTTTCATAAGTATAGTAACTCCAAAAAGAAAGAAAAAATAAACAATGTCACAAGCAACTTATAATAACACTATTAACAAATGGAATGGAATGGAATTTAATTAGAACATGAAAACATATGAATATGAGAGAGTGGAGAACCATGTGTTTAACCTCCAACTGCGACTCCACGGGGCATGATCTCGGGGTTGGCCAAACTCAGCATGGGTCCATCGCTCTGACCAGGCTTCATTTTGGATTCCAGGTCCTTTGCATCCTCACATTCCAGAGCCGAAGCTTGGTTTTGACTTTCTTTGGGTTTTTCAGTGCATGCTTCCAGGTTTTGGGTCCCTACAGCCGCGGTCTTTGGTTTCGACTTTATAGGCTTTGCTTCAGTTTTTCTGCGCATGGAATCCTGAGACTGAAGTTTAGGTTGCAACTTTCTAATGGGGGTCTTTGGAGTAGCAGAGTCTTTATTTATATGTGTCTGAATTTCCTTAGTTGAGTAGCTCAATTCCTGGCTCACACGTGGGCTAAGACAAGATCCGCCATTTTCCAAAGAGCTTTCTGTTGTGCCAATGGAGCTCTTGTTCCTTCCAAGCTTGGGGGATTTTGCACGTGTTGTTGGTATCTATAACATGTGTTGATAAAAAGGAAATGAGCCACATAAAGCAAAAGGATAATGAATGGACATTGAAATGGAAATTTACTAGACACACGCATACAAAGAATAGGATCAATGTCTTGTGCATCTTAGTGCAGTAAACATACAATGACTTCCCAAGTTAAATCTAAGGAACACAGATTTTAGGCCCGTGACATAGGGAACAAAGCAATACAACTTTAAACATGCATTTTAATTTTCTCACTTAATAATTGGTATACAAAGTTGTCACGGGTATTAACTGGCCTAATTGATGGATAGTTATGTTAGAGGTTTTCGGATTGAATACCACTCGTACCAAGGTTTGGCTTGTATTTGAATCGTAATGTTACTCACATACAAAGATATAGAAGTTGTCTGTTCTCTATCCTTCAAACTATGCCTAAGCTCTCCCCAGCATTGAGAAAAAAAAAAAATGGACATAACATGTAAATAGCAACTATTTAAGAATTTCTTTTATGATTTCTCAGTGACAGGGTTCACTTCCACTGATTTCAAATGCAGAACTGTAAAATGCTTGTAATGCAGAAATCTTGAATGAAATTATTTACCAGAGCCACATAGATATAAAGAATGTGTTACCTTCTTTAGTTCAACTTTAGGAGGAGGTTCCTTATAAAAGGTTGGCATTGGTGTAGCTTTAAAGGTCAAGCTCTTCCTCAGTTGCTTGATCTCTGCCTCCTGGCTCTCCTGCATAGTATCGTGCAGTATGAGCAATTAGATTTAGAACACGAAATTTAAAACATAAACAACTGAACAAGACAAAACAAATGCTCTTTGAAATGGAAATGAATTAGTCCCAACACCTTTGATTTTGCCTGCAAGTTGGTTTTCTCCATTTCCTTGGCATGAATCTTCTCTTCCAGCTTTGAAAAGAACTAGTGATCAAAGACCATAGAACAGTCATTATTACGTTCAGCATAATGCTATCAACAAAGTGATAAAAGAATTAAATCCACATAGATAACCTCCTTCCTTTTTTCAGCACGTTCATTCAGCCTGAAGTTGAATCCAGATCCACTGCTTCCACGTCCTCGAGGAGTACCACTTCTGTTTATAATGCAGAAAATCATAGACATGTCAATTTACCAAGTAACAAAAAAAAAAAAAAAAAAAAAAAAAGTTAACACAACTAATGATGGTGCAAGATGAGAACAATACGAGGTTGTGGAATGGGTGTCATTGTCCTCTTTGCTTAGCTGTGTGGTTGCTACAGATTTTGAATTTGATTCAGCTGATCTGCAGTTACAAAAAGATATGACACACCTATAACAAATTCAGTAGACAAAAAAAAAGGCCTATTTCTAAGTACTCTTTGTTTCAACATGTCTTAACACAGAGTATTTAGCATAATTTCAGCAACTGATAAAAGAGGATTGACAATCTACGTAGAAGATGGAGGTTTCTACTTACAGGGAAACTTCAGATGGAGAGCCGTTAGCAGGTGCATTCACAGAATTGGATTTCGCAGTCTGACGAGCAAAGATAAAAACTGAATGAGGGAGGTTTTATAATTTGTTAAAATAAAGATGAAGGAATAAGACAATAGAAAACCATACCGCAGCTCTTCGAATGGTGGAAATAGATGCTAGAGTAGTCCGCCTAGCAGAAACTCCACCATTTGCATTCATTTCCTTTGAGCCCACTCCAGTGGATGCATTCCTGATGGGATGATTTAAGTGGGAAGCTGAACTGACAGTTCCACTGGAAAATGTGCCCTGAGCTTTTGCTGCATTTGCTCGGGCATGTTTGGGGTCACTCTTAGCTGGGTATCCATTTATGCTCTTCTTCAGACCATCAGCACAAGCTCCTCTTGCTGGAAAGGAAAGACTCTGAGAAAGGACTGGCTTCTGGCTACGAGTAAACGAAGCCAGCCCTTTTAGATTAGTTTTATCCTTGGCAATTTTACTGCTCTTTGAATTGCCAGCATTAGGAGATCCTGGTTCCTGCATAAATGCGTGCATATAGAAAGTTAAGAACAAGCGTACTTTTATTTAGTTATGTAACATAATTAATCCTGATACACAACAAGTTAAGTGAAGCAACTTGGATAAATGGTACATGGTACCTTTAAGGGTTTTGAAATTTTACTTTCTGAAACAGTCACAGCGGCTTCAGTAGTGGTGCCGGAAGAGCTAAGAGCTTCAGATTTTGCAACATGCTGGGAAATCTCATTTACATTTGAAGCCTCTTCATCATTTCCAGCTGTCTGTTCTTCTTTCTTTGCTTTCAGGGCAGATCCTTCCACTTGAGTTTTTGTAATGACAATAGTTTCGTCCTTCAGTGTCACTCCATTTCCAGACTCCATACCTATAAAAATAATTAGAGCAAACGGAATGAAGTTGATGTGATTAAGGTTTAATGATTCAACATCAATCACTAGAGGCACATTAATCATTAAGTTGGAAGAAAACCATAACAAAACAAACATTAATTTCTCCTTTATCGTACTTGATGTGATATTATTCTTTAATTATGCACTTCATACATTCCTTCTAAAACATCCAAAATAATCCATCAAACCCATTTAATTGCCAGTAAAAGAGAGTTTAGAAATCTGAAATCAGAACTTCAAAGTTAACGTCTTATGGTCTTTACACAATAGAATGAGAATCATGGATTGTTAGATTGAGACATTTTCAATGATTGAGATTATGTCGGACAAGCATAATTGATGTCCATTAGACACAAACACATGCCAATACAATCTCAGCCATTCAATGACTAACTATAATGGACCACAACTTGTTTCGTAAATTGTATAAAAACCTTAAAATTCAAAATGCCAATAGAAGTAAATCAAAAGAATGAACATGTAGAGATCCAAACAAATGGACAACTAAAACAAAGTAAACTTCAATTTTATTCAATCATATAATCACAAATCAATGAAATGCAAAGCAAATCAGTAATAAATCAGGATTTGAGGACCCGGATTCAATTAATAGAGACTTAGAGCTAGAACATATGTTGGAAATTAAACTCAAATCGAAAAAAACTTCACTCACATTTCAAAAATCAAATACATCCATTTCACGAACATGCATTTAGCAAGAGAACTGAACTTATATCGAACCTTAAACTTGTTATATCTCCACCCAGTTGATCTTAACTTCAATTTTCTTAAAAAATTTCGTAGAATGACAAACTCACCATACAACTCCTAGAAGATTAATGGGTTCATATTCAAAACTTATCCAGATTCTAAAATTCAATTGTTTTCCTACTTAATTTGTTAGGAGTCAAAGATCCAAATCCAATCCAACATAATTCAGTATCAAATACACCAAATGACATATTCAAAACACCAAACTAAACTTAATATATGAACTTCAATAGATGCAAGGGTTCCAGTAATGGAAACTTACCTTGTTAATTGAGTCCTGAGGCACACACTGAGTAGTGAATTGCAATGGAGATTATTGAAATGGGTTTTTGGGGAAAAAGCTTATTAGAGAGCTGAGCTGAGTGACACTCTCTGTGTGTGTGCGTGTCTGGTTTTCAAATGCGAAAGAGACACGATGACAGAGAGAACCAAGGAGCTGATTAATGGTTATGGAGTGTCTTTCATTCAAGTGGATGTACATTACATACATTTTAAACCATTTTACTTAAATTACTAAACTGCCACTTGCATTATTGCTGATTTCTCTACTCTTTTAAATGTTTATTATTATATTAATACGGTTACAATCGGTATGTCGGAACCTACTGAAATTAGACAATGCATATGCGTTTCGGATAACTACTCCTATAAATAAGAAAACTCCCCACACATGTTTTAAAATGCATATAGTAGAACTCGAAGGGAGATGTAGAACCATCTCTACTAAGAGTATCTTTAATGGTATCTTCAAAAGTATAAAAGCATCTCCAATGCATTGCTAAATCATTTTGCCAATGCTATAAATACAGCTGTATTTGTTGACTTTTTAATTTTAAATAATAAAAATTTAACAAATTTGGTAGGAAAAATTGAGATTGAAAGAATTCTAAAAAAATATTCAATGTATTCATTGAATGTATTGGTTGTATTTGATGATTTTTATAATTTTAAATAATTAAAAAATAAAAAATAGCATATCAAATACAATTTTGCATTGGAGTATAATGCTAAAATGATGTGCTAAATATAACATCAGTAATGCTACACATCCCACCTATAATCCCACCATTTCATCCCAACACACGTGGCAGTTGAGGTGTCACTTGGTGAGTGGACAAACATTAATTGGTGAGTAAATACATATGTAAGAGAGATAAGTATCAATTAATGTGTGTCCACTCACCAAGTGACACCTCGGCTGCCACGTCTGTCCACATTTTACTATATTTCGTACCAAATTTGACATTAACATTGACATTGACATTGACATATGCATTGAAGATGGTCTAAGAGTAATCAAAATTTGATTATTTATCCCAAAAACACCATCCAACAAAGTCACCAAAATCTAATAATAGCTTTAATCATTAATTAAATTGTTTTTTCAATAATCAAATTTGAAGATTGACTTTCAATCATTAAATACAAACTTAACCCAAAATAACTGTCGTAATCTTATTCTTTCTCTCTCATCTAGTAAAATTTGTCTCTTCACTATGAATGGATCAATACCCATATCATATACCTTATTTTATCTTTTATAGTTTTTTTAATTTTTATTTTTACCATGTTTGGCTAATAATAAATTGAAGGAAAATTTTATTATGATTCTGTAACAACAATCGGTATTTGATTTTAAGGCAAAATATTTATTAAATGAGATTTAATTCACCCAAAAATTAGAGAATTGATTTAATCAGTCTTACCAGATTAGTGATGAAAGAAACTCAAAGAGAAATCCATTATTTTGATGTGTAGAGAAAGAAAAAGAAAAAAAGAAAATTTAATATTTTGAGATATGGGTAGGGACGGCAAAAATCCCCGACCCGCCCCAAACCCGCGGGGCCCCGGTCCATTTGGGTCGGGTTTAGGGCAGTAAAAACAGGTAACGGGGCGGGTTTGGGGCACATTTCTTGACCCGGCCGGGTTACCGGGTCCGGTATGGGGCGGTCCCTTTTGACCCGACCCGCCCCGTTTGACCCGGAATATATATATTTAAAAAAAAATATATTTTTTAAATATAAAAGGAAAAAAAAGAAGGAAACCCTATATTAGTCGAAAAGAAAACAATTTGAAAGAAATAAAGTGATATATATATATATATAGATATAAACTCGAGATATATATATATTTTAAATATATGTTTGTTTTCAAGAAGACAAAGCGATGGTGAAGATATTGGATAGATTTTGTTATTGAAATTTTTTAAGTTTAAACTATTTTGGTGAAAATGTTGAATGAATTTTATTGATACCGAAAATGTTGTATGTATTTTGTATTTTTGTTCAAGTCATTTTGGGATTTGTATTTTGTACTTTACAGATGAATTTAATATTCATTAAACTTAGTTATCGTGATATATTAAATTTAAATTTACGTAAATGAATCGGGTCATTCGGGTCGGGTTTGGGGCACCCTTGACCCAAACGGATCGGGTTTGGGGCGGAAATTGAAAACCCGTTCGGGTCATGGGTCGTGTTTGAGGCAACCATTGAAAACCGGGTTTCGGGTTTGGGGCGGCCTTCACCGCCCCGACCCGACCCGACCCGCCCCATTGCCATCCCTAGATATGAGGTATATATAAATGTTACAAGTTAATGAAAAAAAATAAAAATAATAACAAGAACGGTGAAAAAAATATGGTAGAAAGAGATTTTTGATTTAAATAAAATATCACAATAATCAATTTTTACAATTTTCGAAAACAATCCTCAAATATGAAGATGACAACTTTTGAGGTGGCAAAGATATTCTAAAATGTGACGTGCTTTAAATATATTCTTGTTGATTGTTATTTGTTGGCCACAATGATAGGTTAAAGATTGTTAATTGCTTGCTGCTAATCATCATGATATTGTTCCGTTATCTACGTCGTTAATTATTTGAAATTGGACGGGACATTGATGTTAAAAAGATAATAATGAGTTGTTAGAGAAGATAATTGAATGGGAAGGGCAAAATGGTAAAATGAGGGATGAAGAAATGATTGAATGGAAACACAAGAGACTGTATGAGAACGTGGGTTGAAAGAGTGTGTCTGAATCTGGAGATAATCTGAAATGGTGTTATGTGTGTGGGGGGTCACGAACATACAGGTCACAGGTGGGTGTGTCTCCGCTGACATGTCACCACCACGTAACATGATTGGTCTCACGTTGGGGACTCACCAACCGCGCGTGAGCTGTCACGGCGTGGAATCCTATGAGAACCCATCTCAGCCGTTGGATTCCCATTTTCCACGTTCCGTTTTTTGAGATTTGTTTTTGCTTGGGATTTTGTGGTTGCTACGTTGCATTCAACGCCCCCCAACCTTGTCTTCCTTGGAAATGTCTTCTTCAACGTGGCTTCACGTTTTTGTACGCGCTCCTTTTTTTCTTTCTCCACGCGCGTGTAGCCACTCATATTATATTCTCCGGATATTGGCAGTTGAGGGGACATCTATAGTTACGTTTATTTCGGGGGACATCTATTTGACCATTGAATGCTTATTTGACCACTGAATGCTTATTTGAGGGGACATCTATAGTTATGTTTTATCAATTAATGAGCGTTCAGGGGGTTTAACGTCTAAAAATAAATTCATGGGTAAAATGTAAACTCCCGTAAAGTTCAGGAAGGACTGGTACCAATAACCCTATATTCTCTTTGTAATCAGAATTCAGTTGTATTCGTTAATCAAGTTTTCTTGAGCTTAATCATGTTATGTAATACTAAATTTATTGGACAGCTTTATATAAGGGAAGCATTTCCAATTTCCAGCAAGAAAGAGAGTAAAAATAGAAATAATAATAATTAACGGGTGGTGTTGACAGCTATGGTGTCCAATTAATCAATAAAATTAAGGAGAAATTAGAGTTGGTTTAAGAGTAAGTCACAAAAGAATTATGTAGATGCTCAATTCTATGGTGTGCGTGTGTGTGTGACTGACTCAGTTTAATTAGTGAAATTGCTTTATATATAGCAAGCAAAAGCCCCACTTTGATATGCATCCCCAACCGCTAATTCATCACTTATCCATTTCACCTAATCAAATCACTTCTTTAATTTGAATTATTACTAAACGAGACACAATGACAGAAATTTTCTTCTTCATATAATCATATACTACAATGTATATATATATATATATACATTATTACATTGAACTAGTTCAATTTCTCAGAAGCAATCCTACAAATGGAAAAATAGAGTAAATTCAACAAACACGTTACATTGCTTTGTTGTGTAGAAATCCTAAAAATGTATATAACAAAAAAAAAAATAAAAAAAATTGAAGCCTTGCTATATTAATGTCAGCAAACTTGTAGCGCCTCTCTAAATCCAATACTAAAACTTCTCTTCTGTTGTCCCTTCTTACCCAATTCGCCGTTGCCTTTTTGCATCATCGCTACAAATTCATTGTAATCTATCCGACCATCCTGAAAACCAAAAGCAAACACAATTCTAAATAAGTGCACTGTCATATTGCTTCGAACAAACTTTTCCTGCGGCTACAAATTCCTTCTGGTTACAAGGCCTCACTTCCACCAACAACATTTTCTTTGTCAATATTGACTCTTACAATAATGAGTTCAAAAAAAAGACACATATACTTACATTATCTTGATCAACCTCGCCAATCATATCTTCCAAGCGTACATCTTCTATGCCGAACTCCTCACAGGCTTGTTGAATTTCATCTGCTGTGATATAGCCGCTGCCATCTCTGTCAAAATATGAAAATGCTGCAAAGAGATGATCTTCCCTCTCAAACTTGTTCAAATGTAATGTTGCAGCTACGAATTCTCCATAATCAATTGTGCCACTGTTATCAACATCTGCCTGCAAATCAGAATAACACAGGGATCAAAGTTAAATATTATTAGCATTGCTAGAACTATAATATGATTTCAGAATCTTGACCAATCATATACTCATCTTAAAGCAACTGAACACCACATTAAAGACTTCAAAATTCCGTATTCAAATAGACTTTTGTTTAAAAATTAATTAACAAAATTACTTACGGCCTTCATTAAATCGTAGATTTCTGACTCATCTAGATTGGCACCAAATTTTTTCAGCCCAACTTTTAGTTCTTCAAAAGTGATTTGTCCACTGCCGTCTGTGTCTATCATTTTGAACATTTCTTTTAATCCAGCAATTTCTTCATCAGAGAGGCTCAATGCAATAACCTATTGTAGGGAAATTAAGAAGAAAATTACGATCAATCACATTCTATAATTTGTCATAAAAAAGAACCAAGTAGTATCATAGTGTATAGTTTAGTGAACCGAGAAGAATAAGTTATAAAATTCATGAAATTAACTTCTGATACAATTGCAAAAGCTTACTCTTAGAGCGATTTTCTTCAGCTTGTTCATAGCAGAAAACTGCTTCAAGCGACTCAAGACTGCAGAATCCAGAGGCTTGTCTGGAGCAACTCCATCAACCTGAACCCAAGGATGGCCTGCAAGGAAACAAACTTTACATTATCAGGGCCGGCCTAAGCTAGTCAAGCAGTGAACAACACATTCGATTGAGCAATGGGCAACCAAAATACAGTAACAAACAAAGAGAAGATCAAGTGGCCTAAGCTAGGTAATCATAGTACTGTAATTCTACCTAATGACAATACCATTATTTCTGAAGGAAAATCTACAGCTGAAAAGATAAATTACAACCATTCCTGATATCTCAATAAATAAAATACAAAGGATACCGTAACTTACACAGAACTTCGTGGGCAGTCAACCGCTTTTTGGGGTCTCGAACAAGCATCTTCCTAACTAAATCTTTTGCGCTTTCAGAGATGTTAGGCCAAGGATCTGATGAAAAGTCTAGACCACCATGTAAAACCTCTTGAAATATCTCATCTTCGGACTCTGTAAAGGGTGGAAAGGAAGCACGAGAATTTGAGTTAATTATAACAGAATTGTGACTACATGTAAATAAAAGTAGAGAATTGGAACATCCCAGATCTCTTACCAGCCCAAAATGGAGGTACTCCAGACAAGAGAATATAAATGATCACTCCAGCACTCCAAACATCTGCTTCTGGACCGTATTTCTTGCGCAGAACTTCAGGAGCCACGTAATAGGGACTTCCAACCACATCAAAAAAAGTATCCCCTGAAATTTAGGACTTCAATCATGAAATACATAGCAGAGATAAACGAAAGCACTCGAGAAAATTTCTAAAATCTTTTCTGTACACACATGTAGACAGATGATGATAAAATTTCCTTTTTTCTTTTGGTACACTAATAGTTATTTAACATATAATAAACATCAAGCAATTCCATTGCAATAAAATCAAGATTATTTGCATCCTAGTCTACAAGAGTTCAAGTCCTGCAGCGAGTATAATGCATGATACAAAATTCTAAAAGCACGAATATAGTGACGATTTAAAGCAAAAGAGAAAAGTTGTTCGTACATACCAGGCTTGAAGAATATTGACAATCCAAAGTCTATTGCCTTAAGAGGTGAATCCTCCTCTTCATTGACAAAAAGGAAATTCTCAGGCTTAAGATCTCGATGCATGACCCCCAAAGAGTGACAGGTTTCTACAAAACCGATAATTGTCCTAGCTAGTTGAGCTGCTTTTCTTTCTGTATAATGTCCCTTCTTAACGATTCTATCGAATAGCTCCCCACCAGCACACAACTCCATCACAACATGAACAGCCACAGAATCCTCATAAGCCCCTTTAATTGCAATTACATTGGAATGTCCTGATAAATGATGCAATATCTGAATTTCCCTCCTCACATCTTCCACATCATCTTCTGTTATCAATTTTCTCTTCGCAATGGATTTGCAGGCATACTCTTTTCCACTCTCCTTCTCCACACAAAGAAAAGTTGTCCCAAATTGTCCATGTCCAAGCTTGCGCCCCAAGTTATAGTATTCCTTCAAGTGGCCAGTTTTGGTCTGCAACACTGATTCTGCCTCAAGGCCTGCACTTAATAACCTCTTCATATTATGAGGCTTCTTAGGTTTCGCGGGCTCTTTTGTCTTACTCTCCTCTTGTCTATTGTGCTGTGGTTGTGGTGGCTTAGGCTCTTCCTTTTGTCTTGTAGGCTGTGAAGCCTGTGATTGTTCAGTCTCTTCCTTGGCTTTTGGGGGTTGCGGTGGTGGTTTTCTCTCCTCCTTCACTATCTTCATTTCTTCCGGGGGCTTGTTTTGAACCATAATAGCAGGAGCTTCTGCTTCTTTACTCACAGATTGTGTTCCAGTACTTCCATTTGCTACTTCTTTGTTGGCGGTACGAGGAAAAATATGAGGCGTTGATCTAGACCACCACACCGTATTGGAGATTGTTTGGAAAAAACCATCCTTTGAAGTCCTTGATCCAACACAATTATTTCCCATCTCAAACTACAACTCTAAAATACTTTATGCACACTTTCTTTATCTCTCTAACACATACAAAATTTCATATCTATTATCAAGTCAACAACCCCATTTCTCAACTCCCTAATGAGTGCAACAATATTCACTTCACCTGGCTAAAGATTACTTGTACACTATGATTGTATTCTTTGAAAAGAACAAATCATGCAAGAAAAAAAAAAATGAGAATCCAATTAGATGATGCTAAAATTCATATGTTTATATACATATGAATAGAAACCCTCCTACGAGTCTCCTTAAATACTTGCATCGCATTCCTCACACAAAAATATTGTCAAATATAGAAACTTCGACGAACCCAGAAACAATATGAGACCAAATTGACAAATTCTACGTCTAAACAACGATTTGAAAGTATAAATTAAATAATAAGAATATGGTCAGATGATGAAACGAAAAGGCAAAACAAAGAATAGAAAATAATATCAAAAGAAACAGAGGTTGGAGTAGGAAAAAAAAACAAAACAAAGGAAGGAGTCTCTCTTATTTGAAGAAGGTGGTGATGGGTTTACCGGGTCATAAAAAGAGAATGAATGGGGGATTTGTATAGAATTAATTAATATTTAATAGGGTTTTGATTGATTATACAAAACTGGGTTTCGATTTCAGGTGGGTAGATCTGGAATTTCTCACCCATTTCGTTTGATGTGTTCATTGTATTTCACACAACACGCGAAAAGGGAAGGGAAAACACAGACCGGTTTTTCTGTTGGAAAGTTTCAAATTTATAATAAATTAAATTAAATGCAAAGAACGCGTTAAAGTCCCCTCAAATTATTGATAATTTTCTAAATAGTCCCTGCAGATATTGTTTTATTTTTTGGCCGAAATAAACATTTTTTTTTTACCAAAATACCATTTAGTAATTCCACTCCCTCCAATGCACTTGATCAGTAAAAACTAGAGAGAGATCATTTTGAACTTGAGAGAAAAAATCACCGATTAAAAAGAAAGAGAGAGAGAAACCCATTGAAACTAAAAAGAAAAAGCCACTAAAACCCTAGTGAGGGAAACCCATTGAGTATGCAAAGAGAGGAGTAACTTTTTTGCTAGTGAGAAAATAAAGATTCGTAATTTTTCGACTTTGAATAACGACTTTTCAACTTTGAATCTTGAGTTTTGGACTTGGACTTTGAAATAAACAATTATGTTAATTTAATTACGGTCGAACATTTTGTTCTTGACGTGTGAACATTTTTTAGTTATTTTTGACGTGTGATCATTTTGTTGTTACTCTTTGTTTGTTAACATTTTTGTTTTGTTTTGAGCGTAATATAGGATGTTTTAAAAGTACTTTTGAGGGGACAAACCATATAAGATTTTTTTTCCATAATATATCGTTGAAATCATTTTGACGATGATAACAAAGTTGTAGAGAGAAGAGAAAGAAACCTAGTGGAGGGAGGAAAAAAGGTTGTAGAGAGAAATAAAAACAGATGAGAGAGATGGGTAACTCACGTTTTTAGGATGGAACCATAGGCAGTAACTCAATCATTCATCTTACCATGTAGGGGCATTTTTGTTAACTCAATGACAAATGCTGACAAGAAAAGAAAAGAAAAAAAATTCAGGGATAGATAGTTTTAAAATTGTCAATAATTTGAGGGCCAAAGAACCAATTTCCTCATTGTATTAATATGAATTGACTTTGATGGTGGGCCTGGGCCACTGGAGATGGACGGCTCAGATGTCTTAAAGATTTTTGTTTATTAGTTTTTGTAATATATGACCGGCCCTATTTAGAAGGTTGCCCGGACTTGGCTTTGCCGGCAGCAGGCGTTGGCCAGTTCAACCATGAAAATAACAAAAAAGAGAAATTTTTCTTGTTGAGTAAAGTGATATTTCAACTAGCTTTGAATTTATCCAAACAAACTGTTCCCCGTCCACAAAATAGAAAAATTATTGTTCTGAAGATAAAAAAATTTCAATAAATCCATACCGCGTGTGATGTGACATTATTAATGGATCATATTTGATTGATAATTTGATAAAAATGACAATGGTTTAATGGTTGACCCGTGCGTAGTACGTGTTGGATAACAATGTTGAAAACAGGATTGAGTTCCTCACTCACTTTCACCACCTCAATGGCTCACATCACACGTGGTCAACACGATTCATTATAGTTTTTTTTTTTTTTTTTTTTCTCTTCTTTATTGGTTTGACCAGAAATTTATTTTAAAAAAAATTCCAAGTTGTTTGTGACTTTTACAAAAGTGACCAAATTGATCCTTACATTTTTCCCAAGTACCAAATTAGTCCATCTAACTAAGTTCCGTCAGCCAACTTTAACTACGTAGGGGTAAAATTATACTTTACTTCTAAACAATAAAATAAGTACACATGAACAATTTTTTTTAACACATGTATATTTTTGTTTATTATATTTGTAGGTTTTGATTTTTGAATAATTTTGACTGCAATGTTTGTATAATATTAACAAAAAAAAAAGAAAAAAACAATTATACAAAAATGTTAAAAGACTAAACTGGGAATGATAGGTAACTTTGTTTATAAAATAAGGGTATAATTGACATTGGATTAGTAAAATATTTTTAGAATTTTTTAGAAAATTTTAATTAAAAAGGGTACAAATGGTGTTTCATTAATAATATTTTTAGATTTTGTTGTAATTATAATGGTGAATTTAATGTACAAAAGACAAAACAACTTTTCTCTAATATGACAAATAAATGGTATTTACGTACTTTAACTAAAATTATGAAAGTCAACTGTTATATTTAACACCGTTAAACCATTAGAGGAACCAATTTGGTCACTTCTAAAAGATAGAGACTAATTTGATATTTGAGAAAAATATGAAAACCAATTTGATAACTTTTGTAAAAGTCACAAACAACTTAGAACTTAAAAAAAAGTCCAAGACCTAATTGGTAATTGCCCTATAAATATATAAGCAACTCTTTAAACCATTATCATGGGGGTTGGCCGCTGGCTTCTTTTGACAACCTTTTAGTTGGTCAAGAATGGCTCTCAGCTTTAATAAAGGGATACCACCAATTCGCAATTTATTTCAGTAAGTTAAGGATTCAAGTGAAATGTGCAGGCTTTGATTATAATTCTATTGACATGACATGGACAATCGTAGCATATTCTCTGCATTTTCATAATTTAACATAAATCTAACAAGTTGACAAAAATCTACATCTACCACCCCCATTATATGACCACTACTCGTTACACTTGCACCAAAAACATCTCAGTTTATTTTCATACTCTAAAGGAGGGAAGACATCATGTGAAATTCCAGACAATTTCTTGGGAAACCACTTCATACATCTTTAACTAGACCGGAAAAATCAATCCCAGTCCCTTCTGCTTTAGGAGAGGCTTCCATCTGAGGTTTGCCTTCAATGGGCACCCCTTGTCTCATTGATGGTGAGGATGAAGATTGTCCTTCACCTTCAATGGGCACCCCTCGCCTCATCGATGGCCAAGATGGAGATTGCCTGTCATGCCCAAAGGCATCGAAGAAGCCATTCTTCATCTCTTCCGCTGCTTCAAAGAATCGGTTGATGCCACCTAAGAAGTTCCGCTCAATTGATTCAATATCACCACGTAGCCCAGGGAAATCAAACGGTTCACCAAAGGATTGTGAGGGGTTAGACCCTTTAACCACTTGCTCTGTCACATCATCTTCAGTGTACTCTGTATTTGATTTCAGCAATTCCACAGGCCTAATTGATACACCCAACAAAATTCAATACAAATGGCGCAAGGATGTAAAAAAACATTTAAATAAAATGTATTCGATTAAATATACATGCCAAAAAATTTACATTAATTGAACATCCATGTGCAAATACTTTTTCTTTTTCTATACGGCTATACCAAAAAATCATCCAACCTTTCTTTATTCACAAACTCCAATAATCTAGAGACTACTTTCAAACCTAGGTACCTTACAACCTTGATAGATAGGAAACACATCTAAATGTTTTGACAATAAGAGAATAAGCATTTGCCCGGATGATCCTCTAATGACTAATGCATGGGTTTTAACCATTCCAGCCAGTCTCTTTGGCACTACAGATCTCAATATAGTTGGACTATTTTAAGTCTTAACCAATAGTGTAAGTCGACTATCTTTCTCATTTTAGAAGAGAAAATGTATTTTTTTTTTTTTAAGATACAAAGTCAAATACTTGTCCACAATCTGGGGATCTCCAGAAAAGAACTTAGAAGTTAGAACCTATATGAAGCAAGTCGTTGGTTATACAAAAAGTTCTATTAAGTAAACCATCTTTATGCAAGGCAACATATATCAACAAAAGGCTCTATAGAGTACAAAATTAGGCTGTAACTCACCATTTCAGGGAAGAAAACTAAATTCAATTGTCACCAGCAAGTTCTGCATTTTTCTACCTATATCATTTTGACATCACCTTTCCTTATAATGCAGAATGCAATCATCAACAATGAAGAATGGATACTGCATACACAAAACTATGTCTCCATTGACTGCAATATTCAATTTTGATTTAACTTTAGATCTTTGCATCTAAGTTGGTTAAAACCTCTTCTTAAATTTTTATACTGATGAGAATTAACTTTTCGAAAACAAAAATGAAAAGAAAATAAAATATTATTGGTTGGATATGTAAATCAATTTAATTAAGCTTTTTTTTTTTTCTTTTTTTCTTTTTGTTAAAAAAAAGCTATCAGTTGCACACTAAGAAGGGTTTTCAAACGTGAGAACAGAGAAGTTATCTCACACATTCCTAGAATTTCGCAAACAAGTTGTAGTTATTTTATAAAAATAAAATAAATGATATTTTTACTTCTTTTTGTTCGCGACTAAAAAATCAGAAACATAAAGACTTCCATTTCTCTAAATTCTTGTGAACAACAAAAAGAAGAGAAGGAAAAACTCTCATGTTATGTTTTAAGAAAAATATTGTTTAGTATGCTTACTGAGTTGTGAAACTCACTTAGTCTATTGATTCTAGATGCTTGAGATAAAGTTTCGCACATAGGTTGAATTGGCATTTCAGTGGTGAAGGGTCCTTGGTTCCCTAGATTTTTAGGAATTTATATTATTATGTTTCTTCAAACTATTATCTATGTTTCTGAATAAGACCCTTCAGATGATGTCTTTGTATTTGGAATTGTTTTCAGGATTTTATAGTTATTTGAATGATAAGTTAGAACATATCTTAGACCTTTGAGTTGGGGCCTTGGGGGAGTGACATTGACTAAACCAATTATAAAACGTAGGAAATTTATGTTAAGTAGCTCCAAACAACTTAATAACTTGTATTATAATCATACAAATGCACCATACAGCACCACAAATCACATTGAAAATTAAGGATTCATCAACATTTGTTCTTCCCAAAATTTCAACTTCAGTTTTGTACATACAAAACTAACACAACCACCAACACTTAACAATAGTCAAGCAACTATTTCTTAACACAACAACATAACAGTACATACAGTAAATTTCCCCTTCTTTCAAGCCACTATTCCTTGAAAGATTCTGAATTCAACTACTTAATAGTAGCAACATACTGTACCAGCCATAAGACATCAGTGAAGTCAGAGTCATTATGTAATATAAATCACCTAATCTAAAAGCACCATGCAGCATCAGTCTATTCCACAAGACCAATTGTTTTTAAGTCAAAGTTATACGACGAGTTGTTACTATTTCAATTATTTTCACCTTCTCCATGTGGAAGAAAATTCTGGGACAAGCACAAATAAAAACCATAAATTCTTCCATAAAAATACTTGGATACTTTAAATATTTGGCGTTGCACTTTTGACTCTTAACTTTTCCATCAAAGCCGTATCACTACATGGCTTATAAACACACAGCTTTTAGCCTTTAGAGAATGTCCTTAGCATTCAACCCTATCAATATTCTGATAGAACATGTCATCGTATCATTGTTGTAACCGCAGGCTAGTACATCCTAAATCTTTCTCCTTTTCTCTTATCCCCATATATATTACAAGCACTTTACCTATAAGGTTAAGGTTGACACTCACCAGAGTTTGACATTCTAAACAAAAAAGGTAGAGCCAACCTACCAATGGAGATATGCCTACTAACTCACATGGAAGGTATGATCGGCCCACACACCTAGAGTTATCGGATTAAATTGAAAAATTACAAAAATACAACCTCAAGAATGATAAAAAGGCAATATAGCACAATTTTGTCAATGAACAAGAGGACTCTATGTCCTATCTAAAGATTCATCAACTTACTAGCAAGAATCAATCCAAACAAACCAACACCTTAAGCAAATGCTATATGTAGCTATTAATTATTTGAAAATTTTCAAAACCACATCAATGTTGCCCACTTCTTAGTATAACTTTTGTAATTATACACCAGCAAAAAAGAATAAGATGACATAGCACAATCGTTTTAAGTATAAGCAATGCTCAAAGATCAGACTCTGCTTATTTTATAATCTTCACTTATCAAATATTAATAAAATTCTTCCTTTAAAGCACAATTTACTCGATTTCGCTACGTCATCAAAGTCCTTATATGATCAAACGGATGTTAAGTTTTAGTCTTCTTTTTTTTTTTCCTGATTAATTTGGGCATAATAACATAAAAGACAAAGCCTCACGTATTTTAAATGCATTCAGCTGCTGAGAATTGACAAACAAAGGGACTCTTTATGAGTGCTTTCATTATTGGTGTTTGCTCTAATCTTCAAATTATAATCATAAAATGCAAAAATTTCAATGCCAAATACATAAATTCTAATGCATAGACCATTTATTCATAATTTGCTATCTACAAAGTATATACTAAAATGAAGCATAAACATATATACAATAAACATCCTCCCATTAAAAAATCAACATCAATAAATCTTAATACAAATTCACAATCAAATAATCATGCAACCCATTCAGCAAAAAAAATAAAAATAAATGAGAGAGAGAGAGAGAGAGCATACTTTCCAATGCAATCCCTGAAAACCTCTTCGGTCTTCTCGCACTTTTTGATGAACTTTCCGGGCTCAACTTGTTCGGTTTTGCACTGCGATCTGACAACCTTCCTCGTGGAGCACTGATCAGTGTTTGATGAGACATTAGGGTTTTGGAATCTGGTAACGTCACCAGCGGTGGAGTTGTTCAAGTCGTCGGAGTCATCGTCTCTCCACACCCAGCCCATGTTGATGTCGTTGATGAGAACAATCCAGATGATTCTAATTTATCAGCTAATTTGTTTGGGGAATACGTTTCCCTTAGCTCTAGAAGTATGTGGTACGCCAAATGACAATACCACCCTTCCATCCAGGTTTCTTTAACCTTAAAGTTTCTAGTTCCTTTTCCTCCACAGCAGGTCGTTTTAATAAACAATAATGCTAAACATCTCATCTACAATCCCACCATCTTCATCCCAATACACGTGGCAACTGAGGTGTCATTTGGTTAGCGGACACACATTAATTGATATTTATCTCTCTTACCTATGTATTTACTCACCAATTAATGTTTGTCCACTCACTATGTGACATCTCAATTGCCACGTGTGTTGGGATGAAAATAGTGGGATTATATGTGGAATGTGAAGCATTACTGTTTAATAAATTCACATATCATAATTCCAAAATCCTCTTGGGCCAGTTTGGTTAGCGTTGTATTTTTTTATTTTTTTTTGAAATATTGGTTAACTTTGTTAGACTCAAAATAGCATGCGGCATGGGTTTAAAGCATCTCCAATGGTCTTTCTTCGAGACTCCCTTATTTAAGGGCGTATGTTATTATAAGGGACCATTAAGGGAGTATGTGCTCTAACAATACTCCTTTCAATGGCCCTTTAATAATTTTTTATTATTATTTAAATGTTAGATATTGTTTGTCAATTATTAGTTTTAAATATATGAAGTTTTTTAAGAAAATAAAATAATCTTAAATAGGTGGAGCCCACTTTAAAGGGATCTGAAAACATCGCTTAATTAAAAGAGTGAATTCCACCAGAACACAATTAAGGGAGCCATTTAGGAAGCTGTTGAAGCTGCAAAAATACACATACTCCTTTAATTAAGCTAAGGAATGTCTTCGAGGGAGGCTGTTGGAGATGCTCTTAGTAAATTATATTGTTTTTTATTTTTTTTTAAAGAAAAAGTGTAAATTAAAATGTTAATTGTTATGAATTAATACAATAATTAAAAAAGATATGATTGTTTTGGTTTTTAAAAAGAAATATACCGAAATTGAAATGTTTTAAAATCTAATTGGTATCAAACCAATATTTGACAAAAACAAAATAAAAATTAGGGGGCCAAAGTGAAAAGAGTTTAAGTTTTAGTAATAATTTTATAATTTTTTTTTTAAAAAGGATTTTAATTTTTTTTTAGGGACCCTTCTCTCCACCCCAAGGTCCAAAACTTAACACGGTGTCGACCGTAAATCAATGATTGAGTTGATAGAGATTAACTTAGTATGAGGTTGATCGTATGTGTCGATTGAATACTATGATAGAGTTGATTATTTCGAGGTCAACCATAGACCAATGTGTAATGGAGATGTGTGGGTTGATTATGCCGAGGTCGACCGGAGACCAATGTGGAATGGAGATACGGGTTGATTATGTCAAGATCAATTGTAGACCAACGTAGTATGATGTCGATCGTAGACCAATGATGGAGAGTTGATTATAGAAATGACAACCAAATTGTAGGTCGACGTGGATGTTAAGTGAGGGAAGATAAGACCTTGTGAGGTCAAAAGGTAATCTGTATGTGGCGTCTAGATGGTAGGTGGTGATGGTTGGCTGTTGATATGTCAAACAAGGGAGTGCACGTCAATTGTGTCGAGGTTGATCGAGTGGCAACTTAGCAATAGCATGAATTGCGAGCTCTTCTTAGACTCACATAAGTATGAGCTTAGAGAGTTGAGTTCCCTCCCCCATTCTAAATGAAGGGGTTGCTATTTATAAGAGGAATGCCAATGATCAGTCCGTTGATAAGTTATTGATATCGTGGGTCAAGATCATGGGATTATCCCGTGATCATGGGCGTGTTTCAAACTTGTCTCATATTTTAAAACAAAAAAGGGCAGATTTGATGTTTTCAAAGAAATGAGTGATTATTATTTTTACTGAGTTTTTACTCGCTACAGTGGATGTGGTTAGAAAATGAACCACGATAAAACAATTTACAAGAAGAATATATAGACTCGTAACGTTTTGCCTTTGTTTGTTTGTATCTTCTTATAGCTTTACTCAATTAGTGTTTCAATAAAAGGTGGTTATTGTCTCACAAAATGAGTCCATCCGGAGAAAAGTACATCTTCATTTTCAAATGAATTAAGTTGTTTTCCTTTCAAAAATGATAATATTATCCTTCAATTACCAAATAGGTCCTAGACTTTTAAAAAAAAATTCGAAGTTGTTTGCAACCTTTACATAAGTGACCAAATTGGTCACTGACGTTTTCACAAGTATCAAATTTGTCCTTGACTTTTTAGAAATACCAATTTGGTTCTTGTTGATGGTTAAATTACACCTTTGACTTTGATTGAAGTGATGAAGTTGCTTTCATACCCTTTTTAAAATTGATAAATTAATAAATAAAATTAAAAAAATAGTACGGTAAAAAAATAGTAAGATCTTGGAGGAGCTTCCGCGATCTGGAAAACCCAAATATAGACGACAAAGATGGAATACATTTATATTAAGTAAATACTAAACTGATAAGACTTTTTATATTGATATGGTTTGGTTGGCTTCTTTTTCTTTATCTGAATTAAAGATTTGTTAGATCTTTCAATGATGATAATTGTCTAATCCCAGATTTGTGAGATTTGACTTGTTTGTTTTGTCCGTGGGAAAGCTATAGACAAATCCAAATCCACCAAGTTAGATGATATCTTTGGCTCATTTCCCTCCAGTTCAAAAGTAAAAATCCTCTTTTGATTTGAATCAATATAGGCATCTGACTCGGATGAAGCATACGAATCATGCGACAAGGAAGAAGCTTCAGTAGATAGATTTGAGCCCCCCCCTCTAGAAAAATTTCGTCCCCTTTCTTGAGCTGAGGATCTAGCTTTTAAAAAAATTGCGGGTTGAAATCGATCGTCAAAAAGAGACTAAAGTACCTCACCTACCAAAGCAAAAGTCTTCAACCGAATCAACTCAAAATATGGCAGAGCCTTTATTGGGGGAGATCTAGATCATGGAGACTGGGTATTTCTTAATCGTGGAGGAGTCCTCCACAAACTCAACTAGTAGAGGATATTGTCGAAATCCACCTCCACTCGTGGATTTTTATTTTTATTTTTTTAATAATATTATTACTATTATTTTAGATTTTTGTTATATAAAATGATTTTTTTTATTTTAGTTTTAGTTCTTGATTTATTTATACAAATTGAAAAGACCAAAATACCCCTTGATTGTTAAATTTGACTAATGGAAAGTTAATGGAGGGACCAATTTGATACTTGTGAAAAGTTAGGGATAAATTTGGTCACTTATGTAAATGTCGTAAGCTATTTGGAATTTAAAAAAAAAATGGTCTAGGACCTATTTGTTAATTGCCCTCTTATTAATTATATATTTTCAGTCTCATATGTCACATCATGCATTGGTTTATATTTTTAAATATTAATATAACTGGCTCCCTACACGATGCTATGTGAAAACACGAACTAAACTTATAAGTTTTGATAAGTTTGCATTTTGTGTTTGATAAGTTTTGATGGAATACCATCCTCGAGCAATGGGCGGATGCTTTGAAGGTAGGGCCGACCCTGCTGTGTTGCTAGAGGGGCGGCAGCAGGGCGGCCACCTTGGGCCCCAATTTTAAAGGGCTAGATTTCTATGCTTTGAGTATTCGTTTAGGGGCCTATTTTTATGTTTACATATTTTGAGTATTAGTTTAGGAGTCCATTTTCATGTTTACATATTTTAGTATTTGTTTAAGGGTCCATTATTATTTTTTTTGTTTTTTTAATTATAAAAGGCCCAACTATTTGTTTTGGGTATTAGTCCAAATGTTTGGGATCAAAGATGCCCATATAAAAAAGCTGAAAAGTTAAAACAATATTGAAAAAATTAAAATTGGGCCTAATACAAACAAAGTCCAAAGATTTTGATATATCACCTAGAGATTCAATAGGGTTTTTTCACTTTCTTGTTCCCAAATTCTATTTCTCATTTCTTTCAACCTCTTAGCTCTCAACGAGTCAATGAGTCAACACTCCCTTTTTCTCAGAGCTGGCCTTAGGGTGGTGCACGAAGTGCAACCGCCTTGGGCCCCATTTATTATTATTATTATTATTATTAAAGCTAATATGTAGTATTGGGTTTTTGGTACATAATTTTGAGCTTGTTGTGAGTTGTTATAGTCCATAGAAAAAAGAATTTGAGAAAAAAAAATTGTGACTTTGAAGGGCCAAATTCATTTTTTTTTTTTTAATTATTTGTATAGAATATATTAAAAAAATCGTGGGGCTCATTTTGTGACAATACCTTATTCTCATTTGACATGTCATGAAGCCCATTTTTCCCATTTTGTACATTTTCGCCCCGGGCCTAAAAATGTTAGGGCCGACCTTGTTTGAAGGGGATTGTGAGTTTGTGGGAGTCTTGGTTAAATATGTTCCATGAGTTGAGTCCTAAACTGATGGCAAATGTGGTGCTCCCTTGGGACTCAGACGAGTTTGAAGAGAGATTGAGGGGTTTGTTTAGTAAACATGTTAAAGGTTTGATGGAAAATGAGTTGGTAAAGAAAATGCAGATGAGGAGAGACAAGAAACGGGACGAAATCGCCAAGGTTTCTACTATGTTGAATCGTAGGAATGGCACAAGTTTAGTGAGCTGGTGGAAAGAACAAAAATGTTAAAATAGGAGAGAAATTTGATTGACAATTGAGTTAGGTAGTTTAAGACTGCTTTGGGGTGTGTTTTGAGGTGTTAGAGAAGCGTGACTAAGGACGTCCAGGACTTTTCTGAGGAGGATTCAGACCTCTTTCGGTTCATAGGCAACTGTCCTGTTTGGGGAAGGATAGATACCTTCATTTTCAGAGAGTGTAAGATGTTTAAAACTGGCTTGCCAATTTACGTCTATTGCCGAGATATTTTGAGGAAAATTAAAGAGGAACAAGTATATCTTCTATTTTTTTGTGATTGTTGTTTTTGGTAAATGACTTTCATTTTTCTACATTAATGTGTTTATTTTAACGGTTAAATTATTGTGAATTCAATTTTTATTGATGGTGGCATATTATGTAATCATTGGGCCTCACCATCATTTTGAATTCGAAGCTCCATTACTTTGCATGAATATATCTCATTTCCCACCGAATACTAACATCATTTTGTAAATCAATGCTAGTTACTATTTTCTTTAATTCCTTGGTGGAGCTAAAACCAAACCAGACACAATAGTAATATCACAACAAAGTATATCTATTGGAGTTTTAGGAGTGCACAACTTCACCACTTCTTTAGAAAATAGAGTAACCCTTTAGAGTCATGTCATCCACCAACTATAAGTTCCAAAAAAAAAATATATATAAAAAATAGTAATATCCAATGGCCATTAGGTGGATCCCTCCCATTTACAAAATTTTTACACCTTATGATTATAAGTCAAAATTTATATTTCAGCCGTTGAAAAACTCCCTAGCTTTATAAAGTGTTCAACCTTCAGTTGTTTGCAATTTGGATTCTTATATATCTTTTGCAACCTGATTTGAGATAACTTATTGAATTTTAAACTTTTGCTTGAATGTATTTTCTTGGCTGATTTAATTTGTTTCCGCTAAAAAAGCTCTTCCAAATTCTTGTAGTGACACAATTTCCTAGAACATGTTCCTAATGTTATAACATATGCATTCCATCAACGAAAAAACGATGCACTCGAGAACAAGCACTTAAAAACTTTTTTGTCATGATTATAGTCCTTTACCTATGATTAACAATCACCCTTAGTCGATCAACTTGTTACATTTATGCACAATGTAAATATTGTTCACTTTAGAAGCACAAGCTTTAGGATTTTGTTTACCAACTTTCCAATCCAAACTACGTTCGTGTAAGGTACTGATAGAATATATAAACTAACTATGATCATCTCATTAGTGATATCGGGCTTTGGTGGCTCATGCTTATTTGACACAATTACCATAATTTTCATCATTTGGACCTAAACCCTTGTGTAGTGTTTGAGTAAGTGCTAGTCAGACGGTGGTCCAGCGCCTAGTGCCTAGGCTACCTAGACGGAGTCGTGGCTGCTCTTAAGTGGAGAAGGGTTGAGAGAAGAAAAATGGAGGAGAAAAGAAAATAAGGGTGGTGGTTAGGTTTTTTTTTTTTTTTTTTGAAAAAGAAAAAGCCCAAAACGATGTCGTTTGTTTTGGGCTTCTTCTTGGGCTTCTTTTTTAAGTAAAAAAGCCCTAGCCACAGCCTTAAAAAAACCTCAACCATCATTGCATAGAGATTTTTCACTCCGCTTAGGCCGCCTAAGCCGATTTTTCGAACATTGCTCTTTCGAGGATTGATAACTTGGGATTGACCACTTTCTAAACATCATATTGTGAGTCAACTCTAATACAACTTGTCACACCCTAATGCAATATAAATATTGTCCTTTTTGAACATAGTCTTCGTTGTTATATTTTTGAGCTCTACAACTCAAAATATGTCTATACTTTAAAAAGTATCCAAATCAGTAAGATTTTTATTTCTTAGAGATGTGGATTTGGTGGTTCACGTTTTTTCAATTGTGTTCCTACAAAAGTCTAGTTTACATTCTCTCTCTAATCGTCAAGTACAAGACAAAATCATGTTTTGGTATTATAACTAGACATCATATCAGTATGAATTGAGGCACCATTCAAGCATCAACTTTTAACACTTTCAAGCATCTTTTATTTTATATCACCATTGGTTGTCTCTATCTATCTTATTATTATTATTATTATTATAAATAAAAAAACCCTCGTTCTATAACCATATATTTTAAAGTTTTTATTTTATTTATTTATTTTTTATTTTTTTATGAGCTATTGGAAATCTCCATTAAACATTCATGAAGATGTCATTTTATAAATTTTAGATTCTCTTTATGTTGTCCCTTTTAATATTTGTTTTGTCATAGGATCTCAGAAAGCGCATTCCCCTCTTTGATTGTAATTATTATTTCCTCTATACGTTCCTTTCTATTAACTAATGTGATATTTCATTTTTTATCTGTTTAGTTTGTCATCTTTCTACAGTTGTATGTTGACTAACTTCATGTTCGACATTGTTTTGATCTCTCTTCTAACTATTATTATTTGTGCAAATAACATGAGTAATGCTAGATATCACACCTAAAATCACAACTTTTTCATCACATCACATGTGGCCGTTGAAGTGTCAATTGGTGAGTGGATATATGGATAAGTGAGATAAACCATTATTAATGTGTATTCACTCACCAATTGATACATCAGTTGCCACATGTGTTGTGATGGAAAAGTTGTGATTTTAGGTGTGATATCTAGCATTACTCTAACATTATTGGTTGGAAATAGTGGTTCTGAAAAAAATACACAATTGGTTCAGTTTCTTATAGATTCATGAGTATGGTGTGGATCAAATGGTACTAGCCTACATGGAACACATGGAGCCCTGACTGATTTGGTAGGAGATTTTGAGGGTAATTTTCCACATTTGTGTTTTTTGGAAATTGATATCAATCAAGAGAGGAAAATCACGGTAGTTTAAGTTGATTCTTTTTATTTTTGGCAATTTTCTTATTTCAGTCAGTTTATTTTAAAAGATTTTATTCTATTTTGTCAATCATCAATTCATCATAAATTCCAATTGGGTTCAAAAATTAAATAACACTTTTTGGGGGAGGGCTTGTACAAATAACACCACATTAATAAGTCTTGTTTTAATAGCACCAAAATAGGTGATGAGACCAAAATACCCCCACTTACTCTTTTCCTTTGCTTTTTTTTTTTTTCTCGAAAATTCGAGACTTATTGTGTCATCTTCGAGACTTATTGATGCGTTTCGAGACTTAATCCCAGTTTGTTCGAGACTTATTATGTTCGACCTCCATCAATGTTCTCGAAAATTCGAGACTTATTGTGACATTTTCGAGACTTATTGATGCGTTTCGAGACTTAATCCCAGTTTGTTCGAGACTTATTATGTTCGACCTCCATCAATGGTGACAGTGCCGAAGACGGCGCCGGTTGACTCCGGAAATAGTCGGATCTGGAAGATTGGACGACGTCGAGTTCATTGGCGCCATCTGTTTCGTCAGATTCACGACGGATCGTCGTAGATCTGACGATGAAGGTTTGAAAACTATTCGGGTTTGGCTTCGTTTCTCTCTCCATACAGCTCGAAACTGAAAATGGATACTTCCGTTACAATCGGTGGCGCACGACGGACGTTTTGCCGGTGGTTTTGTCCATCAACTCGTCGGTCGACAGTGACACCTCTATTGAAGCTCCATCAATGGAGGTTTGGGGAAAAAGAAGAAGAAATAAGATGAAGGACATATAAGAGAAAGGGATTTAATCATTTTCCCCCCTGAGGTTTACTATATTATAAACATGAGGACAGAGTTTCTCATTATTGGCCGTAAACCCCCCCAAAACTAACTTATTCATCAAAGACCCCCTTCTGTTAGTAAAACCGTCCAAATTAGATGTTGACCGTTACTATTGAGGGGTAAATGCGTAAACTCGTTGTGGGAATAGGAAAGCTGATTTGGACTGAAGGGTATAGAAGTCATTTGATATTTACAATTAATAACATATTAAATAAAAAATTAAATAAATAATATATTAAAAATTAAAAATTACAACTGATCACACCTTCTCTCTCCTCTCTCACGATCTACTCTTCTCTCTCTCTCTCTCTCTCTTTCTCTCTCTCTCTCTCTCTCTCATCTCTTCATCTTCATCTTCATCTTCATCATCATCATCATCATCAAACCATACCAGAAATCCCTCACACAACCACCTTCATAAATCCACAAAAACTAATTAAAAAAAAAAAAAAAAGAGTTAAACATCATCAATTTCCACACAGAGATTCAATTTGATCTCTTCAACCCAGATCCATCATCTACTTACGATCGCCGATCAGTGTTCGATCTCCTCCCGGACGCCGATCGTCATCCTCTCGCCGCGATTGTCCGTGCCGGTGAGTTCGAGCGCCGATCTAAGAAATCTCCTCAACTCTGCTGCTACCTCTCTCCATTCTCTTGGCATCCTTGTAATTGCCACTCTCTCTTATTTAGTTGCCTCTCTCCACTGCTAATGTTTTGTTTTATTTTTCTTTTGTTTTGTTGTTGAATATGCGAATGTAATATCAACCAATCGTGTTAATGAAAATGTTCTCTTGGCTTGATGTTGCTTGGTGAACCCAGATCTGGGTTTGTGATTAACTGGGATTGTGCATAAAGTTATATTTGATTTTGGGTTTAATTTCTGATTTTGGGTTTAATATGTTTTTTATTTAATGATTATATTGAGGGTTATGGTTCATCACCATCATCATCAAAAAAACGAAACCCAGATTGTCTTTTGTTCTTCTTTTTGTTTTTAATTTCTTTTTAATTTTTAATTTCTGTATTTAAATTAAAAAAATATCTCCGTTTGGATCATTTGGGTCGATCTATCGATGGTGGGTTTGGATCGATCAAGACGAGCATCAGACGGCAAGGGATTTTCGAAGAGTAAGTGGAATTGTAGACCGAATGATGGGAAAATCATTGATTGTGACATGTTTGGCTGGCGAGAAAATGAGGAATGGATCGATGAAGGTGGTGGTAAGATGATCTGAGAAGAAGATGGATCGATGATTATTTGATTTGTTTTTTATTTTTTATTTTTTATTTTTATGTTTTGTTATATTTTTTAATTTTTTGTAAAATGTAAATTTTGTTTGTTGTAGAATCTATAACGAAGATGAGTTTGAAAATTGTTGTTCCACAATTTTTTTTTTAATTCGTTTTTAATTAATTTTGTTTTTAATTTCTTTTTTTTATTATTATTTAATTAGAGGGTATAATAGTAATTTTATATTTAGAGGGCATTTTGGTCTATTTACCCACTGGTCACCACATGCAATCTGATTTTAAAAGGCAATGGAGGGTAGTTTGGTCAATTCACACGCAAAACGATGTCAGAGTTGGTTTTTGTCAAGAAAAAGCTAACAGAAGGGGTAGTTTTAATAATATTTTCATTTCAGGGGGTAGACCGGCTAATTTCGTGAAACTCTGTCCTCACTTTAATAATAAGGTAAACAGTAGGGGGGAAAACGATCTTTTCCCTAAGAGAAAAGAAAAGAAGCTGAGGGGTATTTTTGTCTAAATTCTATTTTTGGTGCTATTAAAACATGAGTTATTAAAGTGGTTGTATTTACACAAATCCATTTTGAAAAAGTGCTATACACCCCTATTTCCTCAATTCCAATTTGACATAATCATAATTTATGTTTTTTTTTTTCATTGTTGATTAGTCACTACAATAAAATTGGGTTATAGGGACCAAATCTCTATGGACATTAAAATTTTGTCCCAATAGAATACATATTGGTGCGAAATAAATTATAAATCCATGCAAATTGTAAACATAAATATCCATTTTAAAAAGCATGTATTTATGACAAATGTCTGATTTGAACAAACAAATGTTCGTTGCTAAAGATGATACATTAAAACAATATTTTTGTCTCAAGAAATTCTCTATATGGACGGAATTTCATAAATAAAAAATATTTTTGAAATTTTTATATCTATAGAGATTTGCTTCATATGACCCCAATTTTGTCATAGTGACTAATCAACATTGAAAAAAAAAAACATAAATTATGATTATGTCAAATTGGAATTTATGATGATTGACAGAATATAATAAAATCTTTCAAAATAAACTAACTGAAATAAGAAAATTGCTAAAAATAAAAAGAATCAAATTGAACCACCGTGAATTTCTTCTTTTGATTGATATCAATTTCCAAAAACACAAATGTGGAAAGTTACCCCCGAAATCTCTTAGCAAAGCAGCCACGCTTACGGTGCTCCATGTGTTCCATGTAGTCTAGTGCCATTTGATCCACATCAAACTCCTAAAAATATTTATGGAGTTTTTCTTATAAAAAATATTATAGTTAAAATAATATAAAAATATTCTTAAATCAAAAGTAATTCAGTTTCAACTTACATAACAACTCACAAGCCTTAAATCAAATTAAAGAATATCAGTGTTCAAGCTTCTTTCATAGGACTCATCAACATTGATGCATAATATCCAAACAAATGCTTATCATTCATATAGTGCTGCAATAAACAGTAGTCTGTCATATATATTACCTTGGAATCAATTTGCTGAGCGGATGAATATGTTGGACAAAAAATGACTGAATTATTTTTTATAACAACCACTACTTTCTTCTCTGACCCTATATGCCAACGAAATAGCATAAATCTTCCAAGGTTGAGTGAATACAATGGATTGATCGGCTTCTACTCTGATATAGTGAAAACTTACAAGAAAGATAATAATATGCGAAACAAACAACAGAAGAACCCTAATTCTTGTTGAACCTACAGAATACCAAGACTTTGACAAATTGAGATAAACCCAAAGCAATTTTAATTGATATTCAGTTACCTTTTACAACTCTCGGGGGCTTATTATTTATACTCACTACAAGAAAAATCATCAATAGGGATGACAAATAATCGTCCCAATATTTCCAAATTTGTCTTCAGAATCAATAGTTTTCGTCTCAAATTATGTCGCATCACGCCATCACATGGGTCGCAATAACTTATTTGGGAAGAAAATTCAAAATCATCCCTAAAGAGTACCTATAGCGACGAAAGTCACAAACTACAAATGTTTCGAAAATTTTATAATTTAGGGACGAAAACTCAATTTCGTTCCATCATATATACTATCTAGACGATTTATTTCGTCTCTTTCGTCCCTACGGACGAAATGTATTTCGTTTTGTCAAAAAAAATATAATAAAATAAAAATTAGTTAGTCCCCATCAAATCCATCATATTGAGTACACCCCACCCACGGCCCCACATTGAACACTAGCCCTCAATCAATATATTTGTAGAAATTACAAATATTGTTGAAGGCTTACAATCTTGAAGACCTAAACTAGGAGAAAAACTTATGCACTACATTGGATTTGATGATGGTGCATCAGATGCACTCACTGAGTGACATGTGTCACTCAAATTTTTCTCATTTTCTAAATATAATCAGCTCTCTCCCCCATTTCCCATGTCTTGGTTTGGACTAGTCACCGGCGCTCCTTCTACAATGCTAGTTGACTTCGAAGTTAGTTAGATCTGGAAGGTCGGACGACGCTAAGTTTGCTAGTGCAATTGGTTTTGTTGGATTTGCGACGGATTGGCACAGATCCAACGATGAAGGTTTAACGATGGTTCGGATTTGGCTTCGTTTCTCTCTCTACACTTCTTGAATTTGAAAACGGACACTTAGGTTACAATGATTGGCACCTGGCGAACATTTTCCTGGTGGTTTTGTTAGCCAACTCATTGGTGATGATATGGCGGCGACAGTTTCGTCAAACCTCGAACGCCGATACCCTTTTGAGAGATTGGAAGGTCAACACTTCTTACACCTTTTTGTGTGGGTGGTTTTGATTCACTTGCTCCAACGGTCGATGGTTGGCGGCACGTAAAGCTATAGAACTGTCTAGTTCATTTTCATCCTGACAGACAACTTTTTGGGACTAAACAAAATTTCTTCCATATAGAGAACTTCTTGGGATGAAAAATATAGTTTCAATAGATCATCTTTAGCAACAAACATTTATTTGTCCAAATAAGACATCAAATTGTTCTAATCCCTATACATGCTTTTTAAAATGGATCTTTATATTTACAATTTTTATGGACCAATAGTCTATTTTGCCCCAATAGACATCCTCTTGGGATGAAATTTTTATGTCCATAGAGATTTGGTCCCTATGACCCAATTTTGTTGTAGTGACTAATCAACATTGAAAAAAGAAAACATAAATTACGATTATGTCAGATTGTAATTTATAATGATTGACTGAATAGAATAAAATCTTTTAAAATAAATTGACTAAAATAAGAAAATTGCCAAAAATAAAAAGAATCAACTTGAACCACCGTGATTTTCCTCCCTTGATTGATATCATTTTCCAAAAACACAAATGTAAAAAACTACCCCCGAAATCTCCTACCAAATCAGCCACGCTTACGGTGCTCCCTGTGTTCCATGTAGGCTAGTGCCATTGATCCACATCAAATCCATTGAGGTGCATCAGATGCACCAAAGTTTTTCTCCTAGTCAAGTCTTCAAGATTGTAAGCCTACAACAATATTTACAATTTCCACAAATATATTGATTATGGGCCAATGTTCAATGTTGGGCCGTGGGTTGTTGGTTACAAACTAGTTTTTATTTATTTGAAAAAACTAAATACATTTCGTTCATAAGGACGAGAAAAATAATATATATAGTATATATGACGGGTCGAAATTGAGTTTTCGTCCCTATATTATAAAATTTTCAAAACATTTGTGTTTTGTGACTTTCGTCGCTATAAGTACTCTTTAGGGATCATTTTGAATTTTCGTCCCAAATAAGTTATTGTGACCCACATGATGTGACTTAATTTGGGACGAAAACTGTTGATTCTAGAGACGAATTTGGAAATATTGGAACGATTATTTGTCATCCCTACTGATGATTTTTCTTGTAGTGAGTATAAATAATAAACCCCCAAAAGTTGTGAAAGGTAGTTGATTATCAATTAAAATTGCTTTTGGTTTATCTCAATTTGTCTAAGTCTTGGTATTCTGCGGGTTCAACAAGAATTAGAGTTCTTCTATTGTTTGTTTCGTATATTATTATCTTTCTCATATGCTTCCGCTACATCAGAATAGTAGCCGATCAGTCCATTGTATTCACTAAACTTCGGAAGATTGCTGCTATTTCGTTGGTAAGTAGTGGTTGTTATGAAAGATAATTCAATCATTTTTTGTCTAACATATTCATCCGCTCATCAAATTGATTCCAAGGTAATATATATGACAGTTCACAGTTTACTGCAACACTAAATGAATGATAAGTATTTATCTAGATATCATGCATCAATGTTGATGAGTCCCATGAAAGAAGCTTGAACACTTACATTCTTTAACTCGATTTAAGGCTTGTAAGTTGTTATGTAAGTTGCATCTAAATTACTTTTGATTTAAGTATTTTTATATTATTTTAACTATAATATTTTTTTATAAGAAAAACTCCATAAATATGATTTTCAATTTATATTTTACAATACCCTCACAATAACATTGCGGGGGCTGCTGCAATAACAGATTTATGGCATTTTTTTTAAAAGTAGATTTATGATACATTTAAAAACTCAGAATAGATTTTGATTATTATTACATTTTAATCATCATCAAATCTTTGCTTATCTTCGTGTAATAGTGTAGCTAGACTGCTTGAACTACAAAAGGAAATGTCACATTGTCACATGCAAAAATTCAAAACAGCAGCTCTGACCCATTACCGGAGTTTTTCTGTTTCCAATTCCAGATTTTCATCATTTGTGTTTAGCTTGCATGATATGATAGCTAGCAGTCCTAACCAAGATTTCAATCAAATTCTACCTGAAAAGAAAAAAAATAATTACAGATGGATCAAACTACCGCTTTGTTTATTTATTTAATAGAAACGAAACATGACTGCAATTGTTCTTATTTAAATCTAAACCATTTATTTTCACATTTGTCACGATAAAAAGTGCAACTTGTGTGTATGATAAGTACGGATGACAAGCTAAATGGTAAAATCCTTGACATCCAGAGCATAAATAATTATGTATATTGATGAACTTTTATATGAAAGACAGAGCCTGAGGTAAAGCCAAATCTTCCCTAATTAATAAGATGAAAAATGAATACCCACATCCAATGTGAAGTCATTAACGTCTGAATCTTGAAGTTAAATATCCGTTGCCTCCATAAGGATATTGCTAATTATGGCAGCACAAATGAATGCTAAATCACCAATGCCCTGTAAACAGTTAGATAATGATATAGTTAGAAGTTAGTCCAATTATTAGTTAATTACTCGATACTTGTTTTCCAAATGATTTTAATAATAACAAAGTAAGATCTGCAGTTCCCAATTTTCCACATAAACAAGAGAACATAGACTGCTCAACCTAGAATTTATATACTCCATATGTTCCTGGAAATTAACAAAACTGATATACTTTTGACAGAGAGTTATGCAGTCTGGATGATTAGCATTAAGAGTAGTAACAAAAACAACTGATCATTTGCCTATGGAACAATTACCCATGTCAAGTCAACAACATACATGCTCATGTGCCTTTTTTTGATATTGAGTTGCGTAGAGAAGAACCCTTTGTCCGATAGATAATGGGTTATCATCATTTTTACCCCTAAACAATGATTATTTACTTCATTGACATCCTGCATATATTAAACATTCAGCTAAAAAGAACACCGGTCTAGAGTACCTTCATTAAAGCTTCTTCATAATTTCTTTGTTTACACGATCATAGTAAGTCATTCTCCGGATGCAATTCAGAGCTTCATCAAATTTCTGGTTTCGAAATGCATTTGCAAAGGACATAGACCATTGTATCAATTTCTCCTGCACCTGAATGAACAAAAGAGAACAGAGAGAAAAGACGTTACATAAAATAGATCATTAAACACAATTCCACAGAAGTAGCACTGCAATTAGGATTATAACACCAGGGTTTTTTCTTATAACAACTGACAACAGGCAAAGCTGCAAAGGGCATGAGACTAGCAATTGTAGGCAGCTTTCCTACACAGAAAGTCTGTATGGCCCAAATGTAATCAGGCTGGCTAATCAACCCTCAAATTCAAGATCCTTGATGTGGCCATCATCTTACATCCTTTCCAGCAGTCCATAATATCTGATGGTTTCAAAAATTTAGTGCAGGGAATAGATGGCTACGCTAAGTGCCACCAGTATTCAACCCACACTCAGCATTCAATATATACATATGACAGCTTGACAGGACCATTTTAATCCTGCCATGCTGAACAAGCTACTCTATCCTTAGAGATACAAATCTGAAGATCAAGAGCTCTACATACTGGAGACAGGATCTCATTTAAAGCCTTTGAATCAGCAGCATCCTCTACAACTTCCCTGATTTCCATAATCTGTGATTCAATTTCAGAAAGCCGACATTTAGGAAAAAAATAAATAAAAGGGTGCATAATTTTTTGAACTTGGCTTGAAGCAAAACATGATATCCACTAAAAATACAGCTATGAGCAACCAAAAAGAACTACTCCAGGCCCACATGCCAGAGACAATGGTAAATGCATCAAACATATTATAATGATATGGAAAAGCAATTGCTGCTTGTAAATGAGAAAGGAAAATATATACTGTGAAGGGACCTTTAGTTCAAACAATAAAGAATACCGATCCTATCCATATGTTTTTAACTTTGGCATACACCCCACCCAACCAAACTCCATGCACAAACACAAATTAAACTAAATCTCCTTCCAAGGTTGGTTGAGGGGAATTGATCGCCTAGGCCTCTTGCTTTTACTGCATAAAATCTAACAAACTAAACCATCTCCTGGGGATACTACCGTACCTATAAGGATTTATATATTACCTCAGTGAGCAACTCTGGATCAGACACTGTCTCTTCTTCATTAACATCTATGCCTTCAAGCTTCAGCTGCAAGGAAATGGAAAACTTAAATTTCTCAAATAATTACAAAGAGGAAAATTAAAGCAAGGAGATATATATCGAAGACAAATGAAAGGAAGAGCATACTATGACGAAAAAAATAATCAAGAAGGCCATTATTTCGTTTTGTAATAACAACAATTTTAATTCATTATAAACCAAAAACATTAATAGCTACTCTCCAAGACTCCAACATATACTATATCCACAAAGATTCGATTCAATAGCTAGTGAGCAGTGCATTTATATACTGCTACTCCATAGTCCACACCCAATCTCAATTCCTCTTTGAATCATACTGATACTAGCTACTCATACATCTATCTACTAGTTGTGTACAAAAGAAGTAGATGAGAATTAATATCTTAAACTAGAAATTCCTATCTTTTGCAATGATTGCAACAAAACAAACCACACATTATTATAATAACAATTAAAATCTAACAGATATGCATAAAGCACTTAAACTCATAACAAATGTCAAGGAATTATATGGCTGACAAGCTCCCTCTGTTTCTAAATAACAAAATTCATTACGGTCAGCCACAGATCCGAATTATGGGAGCAACTGCCCATATTAGTTTCTTAACATAAAATAAAAAACATACGATTGAAGTTACAATTGAAGAAAAACAATTATTATAACAAGTAGTTCAGTATGTGCATAATGTATATTGCACATTAAAAAAAAATCTCAAAAAACCATGATGGATTTGTAAAGTAATCTTACAATATATATTGCCCTTGACAATGGATTGGTAAGAGTGCGGTATGCTTCAATCACCCGAGCAGACTGTTCGGCAGCATACTCTCTCTCCCTCTAACCAACACAATACAAATAGAAATATTAATTGAAAATCATTAGATATCAAGCTATCTATTAAAGTTTTAAAGGAAATGAGACATGTTAGAAAATAAAATAAAATAAAAACCTGAGACTTAGAATGAACTAGATCAGGATGTAACTTTTTCTGCCAATCTTTGTATTTTCTTTCCAGATTCTCATCCTGAATTTCATAATTCTTGTCTCTGTTACCAAACAAACAAAACCAATAATAAAAGTATTAAATATTCAAGATTAATTCAACATAATAAGATAAAATTCAAAAATTGAAAACTTACAATCCATAAATTTGGAAGTAATCGAGCGAGTGATGAAGAGGCTGAACACTCCGACAAGACTCACAGAAAAGAAAAGGTGCCGCTTTAGGCACTGCAGTACAGTTCCAGCATGCGGAGTTGTTAAATTTCTCAGCTGTTTCGGAGCAGAAGTTTTTCCCGGAAAATATTAGGTTTTGGGAGAAGCGGTGTGGTAGGCATAAATTAAGATTTTGAAGTTGAGAGGAGGAAGATAAGGAATTGAGAAAATGAGATTGTGAGGAGGTGTTGGAATTATAAGTTTCAAAACGACGACTAGTTGAAGAGAGGGTTCTTCCCACAACGTCGGAGACAGGTTTCCACAGCTTCTTTCTTGTTTTATTCATCATTTTAGTTGGATAACTGAAATAACAAGCTACCCGTTTTATACAGGAGTGAGTTTATATATATATATATATAAAACACATTTAAATTTCTATAATATAGATCAAAGATGATCAATAATGTATTAATTGCGACTCACTCATCAATTTTCTATAATGTATTAACAAGCTACACCATTATGGGTCAGGAATCTACCGAGCCTAATGTTATTGAGTTCGACAAGTACAGTTCGGAATACAACTCCAACTATAGGAGAGGGGTCTACGGTTTAATGGACAAATATGAAATTATATTACAAGGGTCTACCAAAACCTAACGATATTGAGCTTTACAAGCATGGCCCGGATTACAACTTCTGTTTTAAGGAGGGATCTTCCGACATTTTTACGGTTTAATAGACAAATGTGGAATTATATTTATTACATAAAGGTCTAATGGTAAAAGTTCGTTTAAAGTCACCAACCACGGACTCTCAAGTCTCAACTCAGTTTATCACATATCATATCAAGGAATTCTAAGCCAAAAAAAAAAAAAAAAAGGACAAATTGGATTACACATAAAATTAACAAGAAATTGCAATAGCGAGCTTCTTTATTTTCTTATCTCATTTCATCTGTTCCACCTTAAACCTAAATAGAGTACATCTTAAGCAAAGTAAAGAAAGAGAAAACATTCAATATTTTAATACATCTCTGCCTTACAGGGGTGACAAAGTAGGGAAAAAAAAAAATGTTCAGTCTGTAAAGTTTTTTTTTTTTTTTTTTTCCTAATATAAAAATTGTTACAAATTCATTCATTCTCGGGTATCATGTTCTTGCCATCTATTGAGGCTGGAAAACAGCTGGGACTGACCAAAAATTCTCTTCATCTAATCGATAAATTATGCAGAACTGAAGAAGCAACAGTATCTGTGTTTTTTCTGCATGCTCAAATTCTTCTCTCCATGTACAGTACTTTCATGGATAACAATTGCCTCGGTGCCTGTTTGCTTATTATCATACATGTTTTGGTTCAAAATGGGTCTTTCTGTTACCCCATTCCGTGAGGAATTCAAAGCAACCTGGTTGGTCTCGCTAAGACTTGAAATATGTTGCTCTGGTGATGCTGGTGCTATCCTGTTATGGTTCCCTTCCCTAGTGTATCGATTTGATCCAGAGGAACAGCTAAACAGGATCAAACGAGTGCAATTCAAATTCATTAATCTGCTCACATCTACTTGTTAAACTTATACTGAAATATATAAAAGTATACGTGCAAAATTGGACAACATTGTCAAGTACCTGATGTCCTGAATTCCACTGCTATTCCTGGGTTCATGATGAATCTTCTCTACAATTTCCTCTTTGGTTACTTCAACAGTCGAACACACCGCCTCTTCTGAAGGAGTTAAATCTTTCATGGCACCCATGTCGGTATTTAGAAGCTCTTCATTGTTAAGGCCAGAAGAAAACTTGGTTTGTCTATTAAATCCATTTTCACGAACCATATAAATGACCTTATCTAATGTTTCTAGAGCTTGTTCCACCTCATGACTGATAAAAGTATTTCTTCTACCGTTCACATGACACTTCTCTGGCATGTCATTTGTGAAAGACTGATCTATACCAATGCATTTGCCATCCTCCTCTAAGTGTGTGCTTTTCTTACTCTCTTCTTCATCAGTCTCACTCTCCAAGTATGAGCTTTCCTCGTTTTTTTCTTCCTCGATTTCACCAACAATTTTTCTCTGTGAAACTTGTGCATCTTTTGGCAAAGATTCACAGGTATGGTCAATGTTATGAACATCCTGTTCTATATAGTTCAGTCCATCTGGTATAATTTCGATGAATTGTTCTTTGGGGAGATTAGAAGGATCATATGTTAACTCATTTGCTGTTGGAGACTCGCTGGAAATATTGGTGGGATAAAGAATTTCACGTATGTGAGTGTATAGTGGATCCTCCAAGGCCTTTCTGTAATCTTCATCACAAGTAGATACAGAAGCCACTGCCTGAAATAAAGGTGAAGAGCCGATTTAGTAGGCCAAATGGGTAGCATTGCAGATAAATAAACAATAACGATATCACAAACCATATGGAAATAACATCAGAAAGGAAAGTATATCACCTTTTTATACAGTCTGAAACCATTGCCAATGAGCTGCCTCGAAATAAAGTTTATGAGAGATGGAGGGACAAAGTCCAGCTTTATATCCATATTTGCTATTGTCCTATAAAATGAGACAAAGTTCACTTCATTACTGAGAAAAAAAGAACATTATTGTCCACTTCCTACTGGAAATTACAAGCAATTTAACTGTGTGACTTTGTAGTTCTACGCACAAAGAAAACTGTATGATTCATCTTTACTTCGATGTCTTTTCTTGTTAAAATAATAAACATGAGTACTCATCAAGAAACATGCTAGGTTAATTACTACAATTTTTATAATAATAAACATGAGTACTCATCAAGAAAGGGAGTTAAGACGTTTTAGTTCGGTCATCTCAATATTTATGGAAATTTCAGTCAATTTTCTCCTCCTTGCTTCTTAATCCTTATGCATGTCTACATCAAGCAGCACTGATTTTTGGGTTTTATGTGACCTTAAGTCCTTAACCATGGCCTTAGGTCTTTTTCTCCCTTGGATACACATGATGTAGTTCAAACCATGTTCATATAGCAACTCAGATAATCTATCCAATTAATTACAACTCACCTAAAGAAACTTCTTTCCGGTGTCACCTTCTGTAAAGCAAAGCCACCAACAAAATCAATCCTTACCACATCCTTTACTTCAGGGATCCCGTCACTGGTGAAACCATGAGTACTTTTATCGATGCTCTTCAAATCGGAGATCTGAAAGCAAAATTTCATGAAATTGAGAAATTCTTTTTGTGAAGTTCAGTCTAAAAGTGGATTTATGGACATGTAGGTATTGCAACACAGATGTAACATATAATTCACTATTTTAATACGTACTGTGTTCATGAGAACAACAATGAGATCATCTTGAATATACTCAAACAGAAAATAGTGCACAATAGCTTCCCTTGCTGACAGTGGCCATGTAACCTTCACCCTTTCTTCCAAAAAGTTGCGGTAAAAATCAACATTTAATGTTGCAGAATTCAGGAAAGTACCAAACTGTTGTGGTTTTAGGGTGGACAAACCTCACTAATGATATTTGTTCACCAATCCGGACCTTTTGCAAGCATTGGCAAGACGTAATTTTGAATGGTGGAAAACTAGACTGAGGCCACCTGGGGTTAAGAAACAGAAAAATAACTGTCCAAATTATAGTTGCTTTACTTCAAATTAAATGATCTGAGATATTGATTTAAACTAGACGATCTCTTGATATTTCTTGATAGCAGGAATGCGTAAATAAATTGGAATCTGAAAAGAATACAAAAATATAAACAATTAAACATGCAGGGTTTATGCACAATATTTTTTCTGTCAACGGTCTACACCCACCTACATACACCATTGTACTTGTCAGTTACTACCAAACAAAATTAGGCCATGTAATCAGTAGATATAATGATAAACAATTTTAACAGAGGGAAAAAACAGAAGATTAAGAAGAGAATCAGTATTGTCCACATTTACATGAATTAATTGATAATATCTTGCACCCTATATGATAGATATATTATAAAGTGCAAATATGTGTGATGATGGAAAATTTCTCACCATTTTTGGTAAAGCATCGACTCCCAAGAGATACATAAACCTGCGATGAGATATAAAACTGATATAAAACTGATATAAAAGCTTTTAAATGCTTCCAATACTGATCATAAAAATGTGATTTCCCATATTTTTCCTCATCATTGTAGTATGAAGATCAAAACATTCCTAGTATATCAGCAGAACTTACAAGTATCTATTGGCCCTTCCACATAGCCTTCAACAAGTAAATTATGGAAGGGAGTCCCCTCAGGTCCTTCACGATACATAACACGGAACTCTTCACTATCCTGTTTTAACTGTCAAAAGAAGCAGGCTTCAATAGAGTCAGCAACTATAAACCATTTTGATGAATAGTGTCAGTTGATTTTATCACAGAAAATCATGATAAAAGAACCAAAAATATCAAGTTTCATCAATAAAAATAGTTTCACAATTTCAGAACTTCAGATCATTAGAAAATCTGAAAACAGATGAAATAAAAGTTTAAAATGCTTTAAAATTTAAAATCTTCAAAAAGAAAAGTTAATGAAATGACACCCAGATACATGAGGCCTTATTATGATCAAAGGAAGACAAACCACTCGGTTAATGATGTAGCTGATGGACTATGTTTTTGCTCTTTTATTAAAGGAAAGGAATTTATGGACAGAAAAAATATTGAGAGTTTCACTAGAGAAATGGGTAAATGGAAAACATTCAATAGATTATAGGTTCACATTAAAAACAAAAATAAAAAAGTGAAGTGTTCAGCTGAGGAGAGCATACTTTCCAGTCACCATGCGATGCCTCGCTAGTTTTTGACGCCTCAGTCTCATTTACAGAAGCACTCCTTAACATGTCAAGAGAGTTGGAGACTTCTATAGTCTTCCTTTCGACTAAATTCTCACTGAATCCTGCACAACCGAAAGTTAAGAAATTAAAAAAGTATTGTTCAAAATGCAACTAACACTAATATAAGGATTTTACCAGAAGCATATATCAGGAGTAAATAATAAGAGGATTGACAGGAACGCTATGCGAATACACTAACCTCCAATTTCATCTTGTGAAGAATGCAGAAGTTGATTTTTGACCAGGGTTTTTAGCGTTTCCTTATTTATCAATTCAGGGGAAGCCAGCGTCTTGTCAAGCCTCTCTCTATACTGAGAAATTTTTCGCTTCTTCTCCATCTTAGCATCTCCCAGAAAACCGCAAAGAGGCCCTTTTCAAAAATCTCACATGGAAAATTTATATTTTTCAGTACAAATTCGTTTTGCTATTCCCTGAAGTTTCAATCACATTATAGCTGTCAAAATGCCGTGATAAATAAATATCAAGCGAGAACGGTAAGTATCTAAAAGAAAAATTATTGTTCTCCAAAGCAATTCAGTATGCATTAATTAACTAAAGCAATATGAAAAGATAAGATTTTGAAGTTCATTACTACAACATCAAAGCTATTCCAATAAGACCAGATGATTATATAAATTATAATCCTCCCTACATATATGATACTAATCAAATTCCAATTCTCATACATAACAGGTAACAGAATTGACACATTCCATTAAACTACGATTAAATATCTTCAAAAATGAATTTACATCTCCAAGCCCATAAAACCAACACTAGTTTTAGAAAACAATCTAAAAACATTATGAAAAGCAGATAAGCTAAATTATGCAGAGTTCCCATATTCGCACGCCATAAAACACACCAAATTCTTCTATTTTCTAGAAAAAAAAAAGGTAGAAGATATAAAAAGGGGATATGTCAATACAAGAAAATTTACAAAAATGAATTCATTAATAGGTCTTGAAAGGACTAATCCAGAACCAAAACAGTGGAATTCTCACAACAACCCGAATGCAGAGATCTCAATAGAGAGATGCTTTATAATATAATATAAATACCCAGCAACGAGAGAGTCACGCACTAGGAGCTCACCCACCTAGACGGATAAAGAACATGGAGTGGTTCTTGGACTTGACGAATTGCAGACACTTAAGAAGATCATTGAACCGCCACACAGGCCACAAACAAACTAATTAAGCTTGTTATATTTACAGAAGGAAAAAATCTATAGAAAGATTAATGGGGTGGGACCCTGGAGGCGGGAGCTCAAAGCAGTTGGAACTTGATCACCATAAATACAATCAAGGACTTGGATGACAGTGAGTCAATTAGAGGGAGGTAAACAAATTAAACAAACTACGTAAACGACTAGAATACTCACTGTTTTTATGAAACGACAGAGAGAGTTGCGTTTTTTGGCTTTTTGAGCGGAGAAGGAAACAAAACAATATGACATCGAATTTTACGCACCGGCCACCTATCGGCGTTCTTCCCAAGCCAATGTTCTCCCATCCACGCGCTACTATTCGAATTTGATACACGCATCTGCCGACGTCAATAACTAAAAATATGAGGTAATTACACCAAACTCCGTCTAGAAACAACTTTATCAAAAATTGACACCCACCTCCTCTATTGTCAGTCAACAAACGTCATATCTAACTGTTGACTTTCTGAGGAAGGGTAATTTCGTCATTTAACTCTGTCATTTAATGCATGTCAGAATATTTGGTAATTTAAAATTAAATATTAACAAAAAAAATCTCAAAAATAATAATACAAAAAAGTAAATTAAAAATTCATTAAAAATTTAGATCTCCAGATTTTTTTTTTAAAAAATACAAATGATTTATCACAAAAAATAATAATAATGATAATAATAATAGAAATTGATGGATTTGATCTCATTGATGGATCCTCATCTCTCCACCATCGTCACCATACTTCAATATCAAATATTTCCAGATTTGTTTTTCTTTCAAAAACAAATTGATTGAATCTCAAGATGATCAAAATGGCACAATCCAAGCCAAACTAAGGATGATTAAAACTTGTTTGATTCTCGAAATACATGAACCCATTTTTATAAATTTTCTCTTCGATTTCCCTCAAATTTTGCTGGAAACCAAACAAACAAACACCGAGATTTCACAAATACCCACTTTTCTTTTCCCTCGATTGCTACACTTTCTCATCAAAACAGAAAAAAATAATAATCTAACAATCAACGAAAGAACCCAAAGTGGCCGCTGCGAAACGCTCATCTCTTCACCTCGCGGCGGCTGCGGCCACCCTCTGTCAAAGGAAAGAAGAGGGAAAAGAGAAAGAGAAGGGGATTACGGGAGGAGATCGATAGCAGTGACGAGAAGTAGGGGTGGTGGTTGGTCTGATTTTGTGGGTTTAGAGTGGCGGCGACAGGTAGGGTTTTGTGTTTTTAAGTTTAGGTTAGGGTTTGGGTGTTGGAGAAGATGATGGGAAGATGAAGATGGGGTTTGGATGTTTGATTTTAGATTAGTTTTATTATTATTATTATTATTAAATCTGATTTTTTTTTTTTTATGGAAAATCTAAATGGGAAGTTGAACGATGATGAAGATGGATTTAGATGTTTGAGTTAAGATTATTGAATTTGTAAAAGACAAAAATCTGGATTTGGATTTGGATGTTGGAGTTTCCAATTGAAGATGGAAGATGAACAATGATGAAGTCTTATTATTATTATTATTATTATTAAATCTGAATTTGTTTTAATGGAAAAAAAAAAAACAGTTACTTTTTTAAAAATTATTTGTTGATCAATCTGGATACTTAAAAATAATAATAATAATAATAATAATCTCCATGTTTTTCAATCTTTATTTTTTAATTCAATTTATTGAAAAAAAATTAATTCTATTTCTTTGTAATATATATATATTGTTTTTTTTTTATAAATAGATTAAGAGCTTTTTTTCTTTTTAATTTTTTTGTGTGTTTCAGGGTATTTCCATCTTTTGACATTTTTTAACGGTCAACATTCACACTTAATGATCAAACCCTAACGGTAGGGGGTGTCATTTTTTGATAAAGTTGTTTCTAGGTGTAAAAGATCAAACCTCAAGGGAGTTTGGTGTAATTACCTCTAAAAATATATATTTTCCTTTTTGGGTTCAATAAGTTAAGTACAACTGTACAATATAAAGTGGGTCACCCAAACCTTTCAGATATTAATTGCAGAAAAAAATAATAATTCCAAAATTGTTATGTGGGGCCACATATACGTGCGTCCACCAAATCTCAACCACTAGTTTAATGGAATTATCAAAGTCTTATCTTTCTTTTTTATATAAAGAATTTTTAGGAATAAAACAAATTATATATCCACCCAGACACTCGGTACTTATAATTTTCAATTTTGCATCATTTTATGCCGAACCGACGCAAATTTCATTAAGAGGAAATAGGGGTATATAGCACTTTTTCAAAATGGATTTGTGTAACTACAACTATTTTAATAACTCATGTTTTAATAGCATCAAAAATGGAATTTGGACAAAAATACCCCTCAGCTTCTTTTCTTTTCTCTTATGTGTCCATCATCTTCTTTCTTCTTCTTTTTTCCCAAACCTCCATTGATGGAGCTTCAATGGAGGTGCCACCGTCAACCGACGAGTTGATCGACAAAACCACTGGCAAAATGTTCGTCGTGCGCCATCGGTTGTAACGGAAGTATCCATTTTCAGTTTCGAGCTATATGGAGAGAGAAACGAAGCCAAACCCGAATCATCTCCGAACCTTCATCGTTAGATTTGCGACGATCCGTTGCGAATCCGACGAAGCCGATGGCACCAATGAACTCGACGTCATCCAATCTTCCAGATCCGACTATCTTCGGAGTCAACCGGCGCCGTCGTCGGCACTGTCACCATTGATGGAGGTCAAATAGAATAAGTCTCGAACAAACTTGAATTAAGTCTCGAAACGCATCAATAAGTCTCGAAAACTCATGAATAAGTCTTGAACAAACTTAAAATAAGTCTCGAATAAACTTAAAATAAGTCTCGAATTTAACCTAATAAGTCTTGAAACTGTAAATAAGTCTCGAATTTTCGAGAAAAAAAAAATACAAAGGAAAAGAGTAAGTGGGGGTATTTTGGTCTCATCACCTATTTTGGTGCTATTAAAACAAGACTTATTAATGTGGTGCTATTTGCACAAGCCCTCCCCCAAAAAGTGCTATTTAATTTTTGAACCCTTTAATTAATATGAATATGAGTATGAATTTATTTATATCTAATATGTGGTAGCCAAAAATGGCCCAAAGGCCTAAAATACAAAACCAGGCTCGTCTAACTTGGGCCCTATATACTTTGACCCAACAGGGAAAGCAACAACATGACTTGGTTATCTGGAGACCAAGTCAGCCAGACAGTTGTGATATATTGAGTGGCGAGATTCTTGGAGAGATTCTCTCAAAAGATCACACCCACAATCATATCATGATCTGATGGACGTTAGTTCAATGAACCTCCTATAAATAGGAAGACACTGACGCAGAAAGGGACATTGAAAAAAGCTTACTAAGGCGTACTAAAATTCTGCACTAAGAAATCCCGGCCACCGGAAGTTGATTTTCACAGTCATTATACTATTGCTTAGCCTAAGCATACCTAAGGCTAAGAATCCAACCCCAATCTCTTTGTTCTATTTTATTTCCATTATTTTTCTTGTTTTTGTAGATTTTCTTTGCAGGTTTATTGAAGAAGGTAACTTCCCCAAGTCGAACGACCGATATTTCTTGAAAGCTTGTAGAGTGACAACTCCCGATTGACGGTTTAAACCAAGCTGCATTGGGCCTAAAAAAACCCGACCCGATCCACTTCGATTGTAGGTCGACCACCTACAGTTTGTTGCCCACCGTGGGGCCCATCGCAACTTTATAAGCCATTCAATCAAAGCTTTCAAACGAAAAACAACGATGTCTAGGGAAGGAATCATCCCAACCATCAAAGAGTAGATCGATGCATTGGTCGCTCAAACAGCAGCAAACGCAGAAAAATTGCGAGCGTTAGAAGCTGAAAACGCTGCAATCCGGGCGACTAACGAAGAATTACAAGTTATGGTCGACGATGTAGTACCCGACATCGAAGACGTGGAGCGCCCAATTCCCGTCCCAAATGTTGAACAAGAAGTTGACCGAACAGCTCCGGACGCTCCAACAGGACCAGGAATCCTAGACGTAAATCCAAATGTCGGGCAAACCCAACAAACACCCTAGACTGCTCAAGTCGACATCGACCTCAATAACTTGCCTGCCCAAAATGAAAACGAGCAAGATCCTGTTATGGGAAGGCAACATAAGAACGTCTTGGGGACACCCGTGTCACTCCAGTCAACGCCAGGTTTGGTAAAATCTGGACTTGACTCTTCTACAAATTTAGAATTTTCTTGCAGGTTTGTAGAGATGGAAGCCCTTATACAAAGGATTCCGGGCGTTCCAACTCCAATTAAAAGGAGCAACATGAACAGCTTCGCCGACTCGCCTTTTGTTGATGCGATAGTACTCGTTGAGATGCCCAAAAAATTCAGCTTCCCAAATATGAAGCAGTATGAGGGGACGACTGATCTAGACGACCACATAGTGCAATACAAATAAAGAATGTTCACTGCAGCAATTCCGCACGATCTACGAGAAGCATGCATGTGCAAAGCCTTCGGATCTAGCCACAATGGCCCAACTCTACAATGGTACACCAATTTACCTAACAATTTTATCAACTCCTTTGTGCAGCTTACAGACACCTTCGTGGAGCAATTTGCAAGTAGTCGTAATCTGGAGAAACAGTCGGACGACTTGTATACGATAACGCAGAAGCATGGTGAAAATTTAAGGACTTATGTCGGTCGCTTCAACAGAGAAAAAGTTCAAATCCCTCATTGCAATCAGGCGACCACGATATACGCCTTTAGAAAGGGCCTCAGGTTTGACTCTGATCTTTATAAAGAACTCACTAAATACCTATGCAGGACGATGGAAGATGTATTGGCCAAAGCGTGGGCCCAAATAAAGTGGGAAGAAGATGAAGCCAATTACATAGGCAAAATCAACAATTATTCAAACCATAGAAGCGATCGAGTGGATAGATAGTCAAACGACAGAAGAGCAAAACCTTACCCGATGGGTGACAGAAGAACTACACGACAATACGATAAAGGTTCAAGCGACAGTCGACTGTATAAGCGAGAATACCCAAGAACCAGTCGACCACGAGCAGAAGTACCAGAATATAACCTAAGCATCGAACGGGTCGATCTCGTAGCAATTATGAGGGAGATGGACAAGACAATAAAATGGCCAAGGAAAATGAATGCACTTCCAAAACATCGAGATGTAAAGCTGAGATGCGAATTCCACGGAGATCATGGCCATCGAACTGAAGATTGTATCTCCCTCAAGTTTGAAGTTGCAGAACTTTTAAAATAGGGACATCTACAGGAGTTTCTAACAGAAAAGGGGAAACAAACCCTGGCCAAACGAAACGACAAAGGGGTGACCAACACAAACGACAGTCCACCAGAACCACCTCGACAAGAAAGAGTTATAAATTTTATTGCAGGAGGTTCTGAAGTGAGTGGTGTTAGTTACTCAATAGCGAAGAGACACACGGGTAACCTAGTCGAGAGCATCCGTCGACCTACGACGAGACCGTCATCTTCAAATCTACAGATAAATCAGATTTGTTTTCTCCTCATCATGATGCACTTGTTATTTCATTACATATTGCTAACTGTTAAACAAAAAGAATTTTGATCGACAATGGTAGTTCGTGTAACATTTTATTTAACAATGCCTAAAGAGAAATGCAGGTCGACGAATCCAAACTCAGTCGTCGGACTACAATGCTAACAGGTTTCAGTGGGGAGCAAAAAAGCACCTTGGGGGAAATCCTACTACCTATCTATGCTGAAGGCGTCAACCTTTACGTCAACTTGCTGGTACTTAACTGTTAGTCACCCTACAACGTAATTTTGGGGAGACCATGGATTCACGAGATGAAGGCAATCCCCTCGACTTATCATCAAATGATAAAGTTTCCAACAAAGTGGGGAGTCCGCGAGATTAAAAGAGAACAGAGAGCAGCCAGAGAATGCTATCAGAATGCCATGAAGAAGAAAAAGGAATCATTATAGCAATTACAGAATTCCAAAGTCGAGTCGACTCCAAACACGCCAAAGATGGAAGAACTTGATGAGGTGTCGATCGACTCAAGTCGACCGGATCGTAAGGTTTTTATTGGGTCCAGACTACAGAAAGAAACCCAAGAACAGCTGATCGAATTCCTAAGGGAACGACAAGGTAGTTTTACATGGTCACATTCAGACATAGTCATTATCGATCCGGAGGTAATTGTTCATCAATTGCAGGTCGACCCTGATTATCAACCGGTGAAACAAAAGTGGAGGAAATTCACTCCAGAAAGGAACAAAATCATCAATGAAAAGATCCAGAAACTGATCGACATTGGCTCGGTGAAAGAAGTCAAGTATCCCGATTGGTTGGCAAATGTCGTGGTGGTCAAAAAGAAAAACGGCAAGTGGCGGGTATGCATCGACTTTACAGATATCAACAAAGCGTGCCCCAAGGATTCATTCCCTCTACCATATATAGACATGCTTGTCGACGCTACAGCCGGACATGAGTTACTCAGTTTCATGGATGCCTACTCTAGCTACAACCAGATCCTGATACATCCTGACGACCAGGAAAAAACCGCGTTTGTAACTGAGTGAGGTACTTTTTGTTATAAAGTAATGCCGTTTGGTTTGAAAAATGCATGTGCCACCTACCAACGACTAGTGAATAAAATGTTCGCCAAAATGCTCGGTTCAACAAAGGAAGTGTACATTGACGATATGCTAGTCAAGTCATTTGTGGCTCAACAACACATCAACCACCTGAGACAGTTGTTCGACGTCCTCGATAAATACGGTATGAAACTAAATCCTACTAAATGTTCTTTTGGTGTGTCGTCAGGAAAATTCCTAGGGTACTTAGTCACCCAAAAAGGCGTCGAAGCCAACCCAGACCAGATCCAGTCAATACGTGGGATCGAGTCGCCCAGATGCATTAAAGACGTACAAAAGCTCACTGGTCGTGTAGCAGCACTGAACAGGTTCATCTCCAAGTCGTTCGAACGATGTCATCCATTCTTCAACAGCTTGAGAAAGAACAAAGCTTTCGAATGGAATGACGAGTGCGAGAAGGCATTGCAAGATTTGAAGGAGTACCTTATTTCACCAACACTGTTGTCGAAACTAAAAGACAATGAAACGTTACTCATGTACTTGGTCGTATCAAAAACAGCTGTCAGTGCCGTATTGGTTAGGGAGGAAAACGATCAACAATACCCCGTGTACTACGTAAGTAAAGCATTGCTCGACGCAGAGACAAGATACAGTCGACTGGAAAAGCTGGCATTAGCACTGGTCGTTGCAGCTTGCAAATTAAGGTCGTACTTCCAATGTCACTCCATTAAGGTATTAACTACTTATCCCCTCAAAAATTTCTTGCATAAACCAGAACTTTCAAGTTGACTGACGAAATGGGCTATCGAATTGAGTGAATACGACATCAACTTTCATCCGCGGACGGCGCTGAAATCACAGGTATTAACTGATTTTGTTACGGATTTTACCCCTAACGAGAATTTACAGGCTGAAAAAGAATTAATAGCTCTTACAGAGATAGCGCCAAACGAGAAATGGTCTTTTTCGGTCAATGGTTCAAGCAATATAAGAGGCAGTGGACTAGGATTGGTGCTCAAATCTCCTCACGGGGACATAATAGAGCAATCTGTCCATTGTGAGTTCCGCGCGACAAATAACGAAGTAGAGTACAAAGCGTTAATTGCTGGACTCGACCTAGCCAAAGACTTGAACATCAAAAACCTTCAAGTGTTCAGTGATTCACAATTGGTCGTTCGACAAATTAACGGGTCGTATGAAGCAAGGGATCAAAGGATGACCGCCTACTTAGCCAAGGCCAAACAGCTTCAGTCGACGTTCGACAAATTTACTATACAATAAGTACTAAGGTCGGAGAATTCCTGGGCAGATGCACTGGCGTATTTAGGCTCGACAATGACCAACGGATCAAAATCAATTCCAGTCATACATCTTACGTCACCAACCATCCAAGAAGCCGAAATAGTTGCACCAGTCGACAACGGAAGAAATTGGATGAACCCACTACTGGATTACTTACGAGCCGACATCCTACCTGGGGACAGAACTAAGGTGAGGAAAATCAAAGCGAAGGCTGCAAAATTCTGCATCTTATATGGTAAGTTATATAAAAAATCTTTTACAGGACCCTACTTGAGATGCGTGACCTCACGAGAAGCATACGACGTTCTCAAAAGTCTACACTACGAAGAATGTGAGAATCACTCTGGAGCTCGAAGTTTGTCGAACAGAGCTATCACTGTCGACGATGCGTACTGACTCGTAGAATCATGTGAAGTCGTGCGACAAATGCCAAAGATTCGCACCTGTGTCCTATCTTCCCCCAGGTATGTTGAACTCAATTTCACCCCCTTGGCCTTTTATGAAATGGGGAATGGATATTGTAGGAAAACTTCCAGTTGCTCCCAGTGGCGTCGTTTACATGTTGGTCCTAACAAATTACTTCACTAAATGGGTCAAAGTCGAAGCATTTCAACAAATACGTGACATCGAGGTACGCAATTGGAAAAATATTATCTGTAGGTTTGGTGTCCCAAGAGAAATAGTGACCGACAACGGATCCCAGTTTATCTCGTACAATTTCAAGAACTTCTGCAACAAGTATGGGATAAAGCTGAGCTTTTCGACTCCACGCTATCCCTAAGCTAATGGGCAAGCAGAGTCGACGAATAAAACCATAATTAACACACTAAAGAAGCGAATGAAAGCAGAAAAAAGTGCATAGGTCGAGAAGCTTCCGAAAATTATTTGGTCGTACCAAACTACCCCTCGGCGGTCGACAGGAGAAACTCCATTCTCCCTTGTTTATGGATTTGAAGCCGTAATCCCTATTGAAACACGACTCACAACTGCACGAAGCGAAAATCCAAACGAGGCCCAAAATAGCCTTGAGCTCGCTTTCAAATTGGATAATTTGGATGAACGACGTGATCGAACTGCTCTAAGAGTTCAGTCGTATCAGCAACAAGTCGCACGACATTACAACAAGAAAGTGCATATCAAAGTATTCAAAGTAAACGACTGGGTACTGCGTCGCGTCTTCCAAAACACCAGAGAAGAGGGAGCCAGAAAATTGTGGCCAACTTGGGAAGGACCTTATCAAATAAAAGAAGTCGTTGGTCGAGGAGCATACAAATTGCGAGGGCTCGACGGTCGAGAATTGCACAACAGCTGGAACGCCTTACACCTAAAACAGTATCATTTCTAAACTTGAATCATTGTTAATTTTAATTTTCACTCTTTTTATACTATCGACGCGCAAAGAGAAATAGTGAAAAACTTAGTACTAAGTTAAGAACTGAGCTCACAAATTCATTTTTTCATATTTTAGTCGACTTCGACACATTATGTTGCTACTATAGCATTGATAGGTTGTACTCCGACATCTACGAAACAAATACTTACTCCCAACATTCTTATTTGACAAACGAATGCTGAGAGTAGGGGGACAGCACTAGACGAAAGTGAAAAATCGTCGACTGAACGCATGCAAGCGATTTTTCTATGTAACTGTTGACTGAACGCATGTACGCGATTTCTGTAAAATTATCTACTGAACGCATGCACTCGATTTTTCTATGTAACTGTCGATTGAACTCATGTACATGATTTCTGTAAAATTATCGACTAAACGCATGTACGTGATTTCTGTAAAATTATCGACTGCATGTACGCGATTTCTGTAAAATTGTCAAATGAACGCATGAACGCGATTATTCTATAAATATATCAACCATGTTTTTTTTTTTTTGATCTTATCTATACGGTCGTATCGTTCAGCCTACGTATGAACATAAGTTTACAGGCTTATTTCATTCAATTATTCAATCTTGTGTAAACCCCATTATAAGATGGTCGTGTTTAGGGATGGCAAATTTACCCGGCCGGGCCGGGTACCCAGCTTTACCCGGGCCGAAAATCCCGAGTAAAACTCCGACATGCCTTACCCTGCACCGGTTAAGGGTTGTCCGGGTACCCGATTTTAAATTTTTTTTTTAACACAAACAAATTTAACCCTAACTTAACAAACATATTCTCTCCACCACCGATTCCTTACACTTTGCCAAATCTCCACGGCCGCCGAACCTCTTCCACCGCCGCCGACCGTCGACCCTCGACCCTTTTCTATCTTTCGCCGCCGCCCCTCTTCCCAGGTTTGCCTTCTGGATCTCTTCCTTTTTTTGTTGTTTCGTTGTCCTCTGTTTCTTGTGGCTGTGCTGTTGGTTTGGCGCCGTTGCTTTTGTACTGGTTTTCTTGGGGCTTGCTTCCCCTGCTGTTGCTTCTGTTGTTTTCTAATAAGTTGTTGGTTTCTTGGCGGTATCCCCTATTGTTGTTTTCTTGGGGCTTGCTTCTTTTGTATTATCTGATCATCTAATAAGTTGTTGGTATCAGTCGATTAGATCATAATATATATAAATTGTAGAAGGCAATGAAAAGGCAATATTGCATGTTAATGAAGATTATAGACGCACATTTGAATTTGTATTTTTTTACCATGAATTTTCATATAGTTGACAAAATTTTAATCTTTGTAATGACAATAGCAAGCTTAAATTCTTACATATCGAACCCAATTTAAATCTTTGTAATTACAATAGCAAGCTTAAGTTCTTATATATCAAACCCAATTTTTATTCTTATATATCAAACCCAATCAAGCTTTAAATCTTTGATTGATTAATCTATTATTATGTTAATTAAAATTGCTTTGACAATTTTAAAATTATATTTCTTATTAATTGTAATTTCGACATTTCAAACTTCCAATTACAGCAACTCATCACCCATTTTTATTCTCTTGAAATGTCAGCTTTGATGGCTCTTAATTTTCTCATCAACCTCCAAACTCCAAAGTACTTTTTGTTTGTTAGAAATTTTACTATATGTTTAAATTATAGATTAATCTTAATGAGCACATTAACAGCAATGATATGGCTGTTAGAAAATCTAACAATTCTTATTCTAATATATATGTTTTAATTTGTATATGTAGTTCTTCTAATATATTAGTTTTTATCGTATATGGTTTCATGAATGATAGAGCCACTATGAATGTTTTAATATTAGTATATGTTGCAAGTCTTGTGCTTAAGTTACAGTTTTAATTATATTTTGCAGGTTGAAATGTCTACATCACAACCAAATATGGATTTCGATAGTAATAACCCTTTGAACACTCAAAGTCAAGCTCCAAGTTGTGATATTAATCTCATTGATGTAGATGACATCGAGTGTGAAAGTGGAAGGCAAACTAGTCAAGCAAATAGGAGGAGTACTAAGAGAAGTAGTTCGGGAGGACCAAAACAAACCTCTGAAGCTTGGAATCATTTTAAGAGAGATTATAAATGGGCAAGTAAAGGCAATATGTCATCATTGTGGTAAAACTCTAGCCGGACATCACAAGCAGGGGACTTCACATTTGCTCAGCCACGTAACTTCCTATCTTAGAAAAATTGGAGGCAAGAAACTAGATGATGGAACCTCGCCTAAACCTAATTTTGGGTCGGTGGATAATGATATTCTACGACAGAAAATCACAAAAATGATAATCATGCATGAGCTTCCCTTGAGTTTTGTGGACTATGATGGCTTTAGGGATGTGTTGGTTTTTTTAGCACTGGACTTCAATGGTATGAGTAGAAATACACTCAAAAGTGAAGTTATGAAGTTTTATGAAGTAGAGAAGAGTAGAATGATGATGATGTTGGATGAAAATACAAGTCGGATTGCGCTTAGAACTGATATGTGGACAAGTAACCAGAAGAAAGGTTATATGGTTGTCACAGCACATTTTATTGACAACACGTGGAAGTTACGTAATCGGATCCTAAGGTACTATTTATAATCTTATTTTACTTTTAATATGCATATGGGTGTGCTTTATTTGATTGTATAATTTAATTGATTTTTTTTCATTGGAATTAATTAGATTCATATATGTGCCTTCACCACATAATGCGATTACACTTGCTAATGAATTGTGGAATTATCTGTTGGATTGGAATGTGGATGGGAAGTTGTCTGCGTTGACGGTAGATAATTGTACCGCCAATGATGCTATGATTAAAAATTATTTGTTGCCAAAGTTTTCTGCTGGTTCATTGTTGTTGGGTGGAAAATTATTTCATATGAGATGCTCCGCTCATATTTTAAATTTGATAGTTAAAGATGGGTTAGATGTGATTGGTGATGGAATTGAAAAAGTTAGAGAAACAGTAACTTATTGGTCACAGTTAAGTAGACGTTTAGAGCTTTTACAGGATACCGCCATACGTCAATTAAAAATGAAGTCTCCTAAGAAGTTAGTACTTGATTGTAAAACTAGGTGGAATTCAACATATTTAATGCTTGAGGTTGCTTTGGTTTACAAAGAAGTTTTTATTCATTTACAGCAACATGATAATCAATATAAGAATCTACCTAGTGAATCGGAGTGGGAGTTGGCAAAAGTGATGTGTGAGCATTTGAAGCCCTTTTATAAGTTGACCAATTTGTTTTCTGGAACTAAATACCCAACAACTAACCGTTTCTTTCCTATGATTTGTGAAATTAGATTGTCATTGAAATCTTGGCTTGATTCAGAGGTTGAGGTAATTAGATTGATGGCAACAAATATGACTCATAAGTTTGAAAAATATTGGGATAAAATTCATGGGGTTATAGCTGTAGCGGCTGTGTTAGATCTTAGATATAAAATGGATTTGATAGACTACTTTTTTCCTCGGATGTAAGGGATTGATTATGAACTTGAAACTCAAAGGATATTTGAACTTTGTAATGATTTGGTGAGTGAGTATCAAGCAAAAGAGAAGGGAGGTTTGGGTGAAGACATTGGTGAGCCCGGTGTAGGTTCTGGTTTTACATCTTGTTCATATTCTTCTTCTATGTGGGATGTGAAGGGCTTTGAATCTTATAAGAGGAAACATGGTTGTCAACGTAAATTGACATCCGAACTAGAGACTTATTTGGAGCAAGAAGAAATATCAAAGTCTGAAGAATTTGATATTTTGTTATGGTGGAAGATGCAAAAAGGTAGATATCCTATATTGTCAAAGATTGCTCGAGATGTTTTGGCAATTCCAGTATCCACAGTTGCTTCTGAGTCGGCATTTAGTACGGGTGGTAGAACTTTAAGTTCACATCGTAGCAGACTCCATCCACATACAGTTGAGGCATTGATGTGCACCCAAAACTGGATATGGGCTCAAAGACGAGGTAAAAAATCACTTCAACTTATATTTATCTCATAATATAGTTTTATTTTGTTCTTTTTTTAATTGTGTCAATTGATTTATTTTTGTTAGGTTTTGTTCCTGAAGATGAAGTTTTGAGAGGAGAAGTGATGGATAAAGATAATGATGAATAACCACGAACTATGAAAATGATTATCAAGTGATTGTTATAGAACATTTATGTAATTGATGTTTTTGTAATGCTATGTGCAAAAATATTGGAGTTGGAAAAATAGAACATTTGTTCTCTGATACATGAAACCAAGTTCTATTGCTATCAATTTGAAGGCATCTTCTGGTGACTTCTTTTCAATCTGTGAGCAGCTATCTATCTTTTCACGAGTTCCTAAAATTGACTACTGATATCACTATAAAATTCACAAATTGAAAATCATGTTGACCTAATATGTAAAACAATTTCAGCAGGCTTATATTGTTGTGGTTTTATTTAGAAAAGCAAAAATGGGTATAAGGTCCAAGTGGGGAAAAATATAATTATATTTTTAAATTATATAATTATATAGAATTATATAGCATAACTGTTATGTCATAACAATAGCATGTAGCCTTGAATTAATTTTTTTTTTATTTTTAAAAAAAGGTAAAACCCAGGTAAAACCCGGGCAAAATCCGGGTATGGATACTCGGAAACCTTGCCGGGTTTTTCCGGACTGGGTACCTGGACTGTTAAAACCCGGGTACCCGGCCCGGTCCGGGTATACCCGGCCCGAACCCGGGTTTTTGCCATCCCTAATCGTGTTGTTTCCACATTAAAACAAATTTCAATGCAAAATTATCAAACCATGCAACAAAATGTATAAAAGGTCGAAACGACCAAAATAATCCATCACAAGTACTTAAAGGTCGAAAACGACCAAATCATCCACTATTATAAAAGATTAAAAATATGATAGTAATCAGTTAACAGGTAAATTGTCGACAGTGGGATCAATGACAGGCGGATCGATAAGGGGCGGATTGACAATGGGCGAATCAACTAAAGGCAGATCGACAACAGCAGCATCGACATTTTCACGGATTGCATTTTCACCAAGTTTTTGCTCCTCATCTTGTCCAGGCGAGGACTCTTCCAGCCTCTGCATTTCCTCGTAAGTGTCGATCATTTCCTTCATGTCGACTTTATTCCAGTTAACATGCTCGCTTGACAGATATTCCTTGTAAAGCTCCATTTTCGCCTTACATATCACGGTAGATGCAATCGACGTTAGTTGCTCCTTCAAATCAACAACGAAACGCTGCTGCTCAGCTGTAGCCGCACGAGCTTTAGTCGACTCCATGGAATGTCGATCCCTCTCTGCTCTCACCTCCCTTAACTCTTTCTCAAGAGCTAAGTTCTTGCGCTCCAACTCCTCAGCAGCCTTGTCGACCCTCGTCTTTTCCACCTTCATAACGTCGATCATTTTCCGTTGCTTCAAACACCTGTCATTTACTATTTTGTACCTACCATGCAAATGTAGCTGTGTCTGCAGAGCCTACACAACGATGAAAATTCGCATAAGAAGTTTGACATATATCCTTGAATCTAAAATAAAATTAGACAACTCACCTGGAAAGTCGAAAGGATTGTTGTGTCAAACACCTCCTCAGTCTTTTTGTTTTGCAAAAATTTATCGTCCGCTAGGAGAATATATTCAGGCGACTTCTCCAAGAAAACAGTCGGCTCATTTTCCGTTGCTTCAAACACCTGTCATTTACTATTTCTCATAACGGCGATCATTTTCCGCTGCTTCAAACACCTGTCATTTACTATTTTGTACCTACCATGCAAATGTAGCTGTGCTTGCAGAGCCTACACAACGATGAAAATTCGCATAAGAAGTTTGACATATATCCTTGAATCTAAAACTAAATTAGACAACTCACCTGGAAAGTCGAAAGGATTGTTGTGTCAAACACCTCCTCAGTCTTTTTGTTTTGCAAAAATTTATCGTCCGCTAGGAGAATATATTCAGGCGACTTCTCCAAGAAAACAGTCGGCTCATTAAATAAAGACAGATCAAGAGGAGACATTGTCGATGAGTCAGGTTGAGAAGCAGCTACCTGCCTCCTCAAACTCGACTCAACTCTCTTTCCCTTGTCGGCAGTCGAATCTTTCCTTTGCCTTTTCTTTGAAGGAGACGGTTTAGGAGATGAAGTATACACATGTTCGGACGATGCGACAGTGCCTTCCGTCGACTTTTCGGCAACCTGCTTCTTTTTGGTTGCTGCTATTTTCCTAGACAGATCGTCCCTGTAACGCTTCAAAGTGTCGGCATCATTTGACATATTTAACCTTGCACTTGCCATCGACGTCACTGCGAAATGACATTCATTATCATAAACAGGCAACAAGAATTTCATTTGATATTGAAAAATTTCGAAACTCCTCCTAATCCAGACATACGACACGAAATCTCTCACACAAGGATATGGCACTCGCGACCTATTTAGAGTCGACCATCTCCATAAACGGCTGGGCCTAAGTTTACCTTCTGTGAGCAGCACTCTACAACTTCTCTCTTTCACAGGAATACCTAGCAAAGCCTTAGTGCATGCAGGAGCGACGTCGCACGACGGTTTACTCTCTACACCTTTTGTTTCTACAAAAGGAGAACATCAGCAAGAATAATTTCGATATAAAAAAAAACGACAATAGGCGAATGACACTTACCAAACCTATTCCAAGTTCGACGATATTGGTATTTCGTCTCCCCCCATGGACCATCGATCGGAGGACCTTTTGTAAAAAAATAAGTATCCTTCCAATGTCGGTAATTCGTTGTCGTATCAGTGATGAGTTGGTGCTCCCTACTCCTAGGCACCAATGTATAACGACCTCGGTCGCTTATATGCTCCTTCAAATAATAATTATGGAGGGGACTCCCTATCCCAAACCTCAAGTCATATCTCTCGCTGAGAACACCCAGACTCAGCAAAATTCCCTAAGTATTCGGCATCAATTGACCAGGAGCAAGGTCGTAGTATAACAACATTCGTCGCACCAATTGTGGGACAAGAAATCTAAACCCTAATCGAAGGGTGTACTTGTAAAAACACGGTCCACCTTAGTATATCCCAGTCCGCCCGCCCGCTCATATTCCCTGGGTGCGCGTAGCTCGACATCATCAGGGATACCATATATCTCCCTCAAACTACACAAATTCTCCTCCGTAACTAGACTGGTGGGATTTTCATTGAGAATACCTAATGGTTGACCGAAAGTAGAAGCTTCTTCTACATCTATATATTCAGGATGGTCGACTATTGTTGCAATAACGCGTACACCACCTTGTTCAAGTATGCCCTTCGCGTTTATAGCAACGACATTCGATGGATCCTCTATCGTAACTTGTTGATCTACATCTACCATTCCGCTATCAACTTCATCAACATTATCTTCCCTCTCGCTAGGAGTCCAAACAAACTTTAGGTCAGAGATTGTATCGTCGCTCGACATGTTGTTACCTAAAGCTGACAGATGCAAAAAATGCTCAAGTCAGAAACTAATGCGCTACAATCACAACCTATGGTTTCTAAAATCAAAACCTAGGGTTTTTTTGGCGAAAACGAATCAAATCTTGGAAGCCAATCTAACCCTACAGTTTCTACCATCCTAAAGGTCGAATGAAAGTACTCTTTTACAATAATAAGGTAATGTGAACAGTCCAATATAGCAAACAAGATCAAACAACAGATTTAATCGAAAAGTAGCAAGAAATATCATCAAGAACAAACACAAGTTCCAATTAATATCATCAAGAACAAAAAACACAAGTTCAAAACTTCCAGGTAAATTTTGATATTGATGCTTGTTTCTTATAAACTTGATATGAAATCGAGAAAATGTAGGTAAGCAAAGAAGAAAAACGAAAGATTTCAGTAACCTTGAAGAAGAATTTTCTGAAGTTGATGAGAAATCCACAAGAATCCACAAGCAAAGGAGAAAAGTTTGCGAGAAGTTTGCTTTCTTTGGAGGCTCACTGTAAAAGTGATTTGGAGAAGGGGAACGGTTTATTTATAAACCAATTCCCAACCACACTTGCCACGTGTTAATGCCCCATCAGTTGCCACTTAACCAAGGAAGCCTGAATAACCATCTGTAATGATGGTTTTAAGGTTTGAAATTTGAAAGTACTTATCTCGAATGAAGCGGACACGCCTGAATTAAATGCATATGACGTCATCCTAGGGTATTGAAATGAAATGCATCTTTTCGATTTGACCTTTGCTTAAGCCCACATCATTGTGAAAGTTTCGTCGAGTGACATCTGGTACCTGATGGTAAACTGACTATTCATTAATCAAGTCGACTCAAGTTGGTGTGTTCGAACGACATCTAGAACCCGATGTTACAATAATTAGCTACTGATCAAGTCGACTCTAGTTTCTGCGTTCAACAACGATCGACTCTATGGAAATCACTCTCTATTTCGCTGAAAACTCTGTAGAGAGTGGGGGACAAACTGTGGTAGCCAAAAATGGCCCAAAGGCCCAAAATACAAAACCAGGCTCGTCTAACTTGGGCCCTATATACTTTGACCCAATAGGGAAAGCAACAACATGACTTGGTCATCTGGAGACCAAGTCAGCCAGATAGTTGTGATATATTGAGTGGCGAGATTCTTGGAGAGATTCTCTCAAAAGATCACACCCACAATCATATCATGATCTGATGGACGTTAGTTCAATAAGCCTCCTATAAATAGGAAGACACTTGACACAGAAATGAACATTGAAAAAAGCTTACTAAGGCGTACTTAAATTTTGCACTAAGAAATCCCGGGCACCGAAAGTTGATTTTCACAGTCATTATACTATTGCTCAGCCCAAGCATACCTAAGGCTAAGAATCCAACCGCAATCTCCTTGTTCTATTTTATTTCCATTATTTTTCTTGTTTTTGCAGATTTTCTTTGCAGGTTTATTGAAGAAGGTAACTTCACCAAGTCGAACGACCGATATTTCTTGAAAGCTTGTCGAGTGACAACTCCCGATTGACGATTTAAACAAAGCTGCATTGGGCCTAACAAAACTTGACTCGATCCACTTCGATTGTAGGCCGACCACCTACATAATACTATAAACTCAAAAAATTAATCTAAAATTCAATCTAAATATGTTTTTTTGTTGTTGAAATTACACCAATTGTCGGGACCCTGCGAGGATTGGACTCTACTAGCACAGCCCGGACTACTACTCCCACAAATGGGGAGAGGGCACCCACACTTAAGGTGAGACAATGAAATAATATGTATATATATACACACATGCCGGGCATTGAACCGTAGTGGTGGAGTCTCTCATTGGAGAGTCACAGACAAGAGGCCATTGGCCCAAATGATGTGTTAAGTGAGTTATAATCACAACATAAATCATTGAATGATGTGGCAAACAATATGGATTTAGGTTGTTTTTTATACTTATTTTTTGGGTTATCTAACATTAAGGGAAAATATCAACACATAAATATGTAATAATGGAGATATTCAGAGAGAGAGAGAGAGAGAGAGAGAGAGAGAGAGAGAGAGAGAGAGAGAGAGAGAGAGAGAGAGAGAGGAGAAGGAAATAGGAGGAAAAAAAAAACTCTTTTGGCCTGACCACCAGAATAGTGACACCACTTTGAGACTTGCAAAACCCTATCAAACATCCTCCAAAATTTACAAATAAAATATTATTGGAAAGGTATGCAAGCCTACTTTCACCACAAATTGACCAAATACAATTTTGAAGTACTTTAGTAAAAGTTATGACCATTAGAACACTGGAAGATCAGTTTTGGAAATAACAAAATTTTTCGAAACTAGTACACCAAAACTGTTAAGGATGTTCGATTGAAAATATCCATATAAGATCCTTAAAAGTTTCCAAAGTTTTGGTGTAATGTTTTCAATCGAACATCCTTAAATGTTTTCAAAGTTTTGGGATATTTTCAATTGAATATCCTTCAAAGTTTTGGTGTAATGTTTTCAGAAAACTTTGTTGTTTTCAAAACTAACCTTTCAGTGTTCTAATGGTCATAACTTTTACTAAAGTACTTCAAAATTGTCTTTGGTCGATTTGTGGTGAAAATAGATTTCCGTACATTTCCAATGTTATATTATATGTAAATTTTGGAGGATATTTGATAGTGTTTTGTAAGCCTCAAATGGTGTCACTATTGAGGTGATCACACCAATAGTTTTTATTTTTTAATTTTTTAATTTTTTAATTTTTTTATATATATATTTTTAATATATATATATACCTCCATTATTACATATTTATGTGTTCAATTTTTTTCATGACACCATTGGAAATTAGAACCGTGATTCATTCTAGCCCTTAATGCATCACATGGAAATCTAATGTCATCTCCATGAATAACACTTGGCTTTGTCGATTGTTATTCATGAGATTGGCATGTCTCGAAACCATTTTCACACGTAAAACCAATTTAATTTTCATGTCGTGTCCAACTACTTTTTAATAATTGGTATATCTAAAATTCATGATATTATTGTTATTGAAATGTTTATCATTATTTTGAGTCATGTTACATGCGAAACAACTATTTAAAATGTATCCAAAATGATATAGGTTCATTTGTTCCTTCATTCACTTATGTATGTAACAATAATAATATTAATAAGAAAAGGATTACGAGATGAGATTGGTTCGATAGTAAACCCCTTACATCTGCACCATGAGGTTACAGATTCGGGTCCTCTCATTCTTTAAAAAAACTCTGAATTAATGTAATACTTTAAAAAAAAAAAATAATAATAATAATAATAATAATAAAAATGGTTTTTAGCATCAAACAAAGCAACTTGCACAGTTACCCCTTGTAGAAAAAAAAAAGATTACAAAAATGACTCAAATTACCCTTGTACACAACACAACCTCGATACGACGATACTCCTTTCCCTTGAACAATTTTTGGTTTCAATCATCTCAAATTTCAAAATTTTGTGTGTAGCAAATGTTAGATATTTGATCAATTTAAACCATTTTTTCATTAATTGTTTCATAGTGTTGATTGCTAATTATTTTGTGTGAAATTTGATTCCAATTGTTATTAAACCCTAACCTTTAATTCTAGGGTATAATTTTTTGTTTTTACACAAATTGGAACAAACATGAACATGATGTATCATGTATATGGTGTGGGTTTTCAAGATTGTGTAAAGATTAGGATTTAGGAGAAAAAAATCATCAATTTTTTGGATAGATATTGAGGAAATAAGGTGAGAAAGATAGTGATAACTGATATGGTAAGGTAAATGATGGTGGAAGTTGAGGAGGATGAAGATGATGGTTTCAGCCTTTCAGGTTATTGGCTTCGGGTAGGGGTGACCCGATATCAGGTCACCCCATCCCAAAGAAAAAATTATCGGGTTGCTCTATCTCGAAGAAAAAATTATTGGTTACCCCGAAACATATATTTTTTTAGAAACAACTTTACTTAAAACTCTGTTTGAGGCGGCCACCTCTCTACAAAAACGCACCGGGGCGACCGCACTTTTGGATTTGTGCAAAATTCCCGCCTCTGCCGCACGAGCCAGCTGCCTCTTGGCCGAATGGATTTGACTCGGCCGAGTGAATGCTTGCTCCTTTGAAAAAAAAAAGAAAAAAGCCAAAACGGTGCGTTTAACTTATGCTAAACGCAGCGTCTTTGTAAAAAAAAACCTATCTTCTTCTCTTCTTCACGCACGAGTCACGACTTCAGTTCTTCTCTTCTTGCCGCGCGACATCGGTTCTTCAGTTCTTCTCTTCTTCAACATCTTCTCTCCGGCGACCTATCTTCTCTCCGGTGACATATTCTCTCCTCTCCGGCGACCTATTCTCTTCTCCGGTGACTTATCTTGTCTCCAGCGGTATCTGATAGGTTGATTCTGGTAACTACCTTTGTTTTTTCTTATATTTGATCTATTGTTGTTTTTTTTTCCTTATCTGTGATCTATCTCTGTTTTTTTGTTTGATTCACTTGCATAATCCACAATTATCTCTGTTTTATCTTGCATAATCCACATCTATCTCTATTTTAACATGTTAAGATTGTATATCTGAGTGCACTATAACTGCATTTTGTTGGATTTTTATGCTAAGTTTAAAACCTTTTTTTTAGAAAATCTATTAGACATATTAGATGCATATCATATGATTATAAATGGTGTTTGATTACATGTTTGATACTTTGATGTTTCTGCTGTACTTTTAGGCATGAAATTGATGTTGTCACTCTCTTTTAGACAACTCAATTAAACTAAATATGATTATAGTTTTATAGTTTGTAGACGGTGGATTATGCAAGTGAATCATTTCAAGCCACTTGACATAATTTGATATAATCTGCTGGATTTTTCTTTTCTTAAGTTAGCTTTTGAAGTCATGGTTGGCTGGCAGAGACATCTACAGTCCGCGCTTCGTCACCTTGGGAAAAGAGTGGAACATAATTACACTGCATCTGCCAAATTTTCTTGTTCTCACTATGAGCCATCTCGTTTTCTTGGTTAGTTTATATTGAAATTCTCCTGTGGCAGCATATTGTTAGAATCTAAGATCATATTTGGAGGAGGGTTAATTTGCGAGTTGATATAGAGACATCATGAACCAACTTATGTTGAAACTTTAAAAATGCCCTTTTTGTTATTCTCCTTGAACTTCTATCATCACTTTCGTGATATTCAAGGTCTCAGTTCCAGTAGTAGCTCTAATTGAAGGGCTGAATCAATAATTTTGCAGGTGGATTACCACATATACAAAGTCTCGGGAGATCACCTTCCGCTAATATATCAAGGCCTCTATATCAGTATTTGCAACAGTTGGTAATACTAGCATATTGTTTTCCATTTTATAAAATATTTGAGAGGTTTTCTAGGTCCTATATTAGCAATGTATATGATCTGTATCTGTCCATAATTCTATAGTAGTTTTTCTTTTCTTAAATTAAAAAACTTTGATGAGAATGATTTTGAAGTAAAATGATTCTGTAGTAGATTTGATGGCATTGTATGCATTACTGACATGGACTTGCACACTGGGTCATGTTTCTGATCTAATATTGAAAAGTATTGTGTATTAAAGACGCATATGACGAGGGGGTGCAATTAATAATATTGCATGTTTTAAAGACATGTAGTATATGATTTTCAAATTAATGTATTTATTCCTGTGTTTGGGTATACGTCCTTGCTTAATTATGCTGTACTGTATTTATTCTGCACAGCCTTGTAACACAATTTATTATTGATTGAACCCATTTTAAGTTTTGAATTTGCTGACTAATGCAATAGGCTTCGATCAGTTTTGCAGTTTCTTTGTATTGCAAATTGCTGCACACGTATGATGTAGAAAATGCTTCAACTGTCCATTGTGTATTTTCAATTTGTATATTTGAGTCCTGCTTCCATATTGAAGATTTTATGTGTTCCTGATAGCTGCATGAATTGGGGATTTCAATTTGGCTTCGTAAAGTTTAATCCTTCACTCTAAAAATCTAAACTACAGGATTTGGTTAAAATAACAGGTTCCATTTTCATTTATTGCATACTTTTTTTTTATTTTTTTTATTTGGGTTCTCTGTCATAATTTATCTTATCTTTTTTGTCATAGGGAATTTCCAGTTCAAGGAAGTTACTAGTCAATTCCTCAGATGAAACACCTACTTCATCTCCATTGACTTCTGCATTGACAATAGGTAGTGGAAAAGCTGAAGACAAGAAGGTGGTCTCTAAACCTGCAAAAGTTCAAGCAATACTGAAGGGTATAAAGCAGGTATTAGTATAAAAAAATCTACGTGAAACTTCCTTTTTATATTTTCTTGTTGTTTGTGTTAAGAAGGCGGCTCCATCTGAGCATGAAATTTGAAGCTTGAGGACTTAGAACCTGTTCGCTCCTCTATTATTTTCTTCCAATTTTTTGATCTTATATAGTTATTGGTGATACCCTTAGTATACTTGCTGTAGCTTGCTGTAACTAAGGAGAAGCAGTTCCACTTTTTTGCCCAGACCAAAAATAAATAAGTAAACTAAGAGGAGTACAAGTGATTCCTGTTGTTTTTGCACCATGACTTTGCTGCTAGTGGCTCTAGGCATTTTAATTTTCGTAGATTTCCAATATTAACTTTTGGAAAGAAGATGAAACAGCAGGTGGTTATTGTGCTTTGCTGTGTGCATGATATTGTCATTTAGTTTTGTTGTGTGCCGTTTGATTAATTTTAGTACACTTGCTTGTTTCAGAGTCCTAAAAAGGTGAACTTGGTGGCTGCATTAGTACGTGGCATGCGTGTGGAAGACGCACTTTTGCAGTTACAAGTGACCATAAAGCGATCTGCAAAGACTGTTTATCAGGTGATTCAGCCATTTGACCTTTTGCGTTTCATCTTGTAGGAAGGATTAAATTTTAGCTTTTTTTAGCTGTTGGAATCAGCCTGAAAACCAGCAGTGTTTCTTGCTGAAACAAAAGTGTGTGGGCAAGTCTCAGTTTGAAACTATTGTTCTTCTCTGAAATACCTTTATTTAATTGTTTACTTTTTAAAAGAAAGGAAGAAAAAAATGGATAGAAAGGAAAGTTATCACTGTTTTGGAAACATTAAGATGGATAAAGATATGCATTTTCTTGAAACAGGATCTTAAGTGTTTATTTATTAATTTTTTAGATTTCTTTCAGTTTCGTGATGTTTTTTTTTAACAGTTTCGTGATGTTAGTGCACAAATGTGTATTTAGATTTCTCGGAGAAAGGATAATACTTTTATTTACTAGTTAACAGTGTGGAAATACCTGTAATTAGGTAGTGGTTAGTAGTTATTAGTTTTAGCATTAGTAACTTAACTGTAGTGGTTAGTAGGAATTTCTTTGTGCATATATACACACAAAGAAATTCCTACTAACTACTAACTACTAACTACTAACCATTAATGCTACTAATGCTAAAACTAATTACTACTAACCACTAATTACTATTAACCACTACCTAATTACAGGTATTTCCACACTCCCCCTCAATCTGGTTCAAAGATATCTATCATTCCCAGCTTGGTAATACATGAAATAAACATAGGTTGAGTCAACCCCTTAGTGTAAACATCGGCTAGTTGATTTCCACTCGTGACAAATAGAATGTAAATCTAACCACTTTCAATCTTTTCCTTGATAAAATGTCAATCAATTTCAACATGCTTGGTTCTATCATGGTGAACTGGGTTGTGGGCAATGTTGATGGCAGCTTTATTATCACAGTAGAGCTTCTTTGTTTCTGTCTTGTCAACTCTTAGTTCCTTTAGCAAAACCTTCAACCACAGCAACTCACATATTCCTTGTGCCATTGCTCTAAATTCAGCTTCAGCACTCACAGAATGTATAAAATCTGTGCTATGCAACTCACAGTTTCGTGATGTTAGTGCATAAATGTGTGTTTAGATTTCTAGGAGAAAGGATAATTCTTTTATTTACTAGTAACAGTGAAATTTTAGTTTTAACAGAATGTATAAAATCTGTGCTATGCAGGTTATTCACTCTGCTCGAGCTAATGCCACACATAATCATGGGTTGGATCCAGACCGTCTTCTTGTTGGTAAGTGACATAAACTGTTCTCATAGATTTCCTTTTTTAAATCCTTTCCTTAATCTGTGTCTGGTTCTTTACAGCTGAGGCGTTTGTTGGAAAGGGATTTTTTCAAAAGAGAATTTCGTACCATGCTAAGGGAAAATGTGGAATCAAAGTAAGACCAGAATGTCGTTTGACTGTGGTAGTGAGGGAAATGACTGCTGAAGAGGAGGCAGAAATAGCCAGGTTGAGAGTCCACAACTTCCGCAAGCTTACTAAGCGGGAAAGTCGACTTGTACCTCATAAGCTTATTGAGACCACTCCAGTTTGGAACCGCAAAGGCAAAAAATCCAGCAATCCAGAATCAAGTATGGCAGCATGAGCAAAATTCTTGGTGTTATCGTATTTTGTTATAGATTTCTGTTGAAGTGTTTCGAGTCCTCCCATTTTTGGCATTTTAGTCGGAATGGCCTTGTAGAAACATGCCTTTTCAATTGGCTGCCAGTATGTGATTTTGAATACTCTAATGTAGAATTCTTTGGGAGACATTTCCTTTTTCAATTTTGCCATTAAAATAAAAATAAGGCTAATTGGCAAGAACACCTCCTGAACTATACGCGAATTTGCAACTTACCCCTGAACTTTTTTTTTTCGGCATTAAACCCCCTAAACTCAACGAAATTTGCAATTGTTAACGGAAATCCAACGGAACCCTAATTCCGTCCAGGAAAATTACAATAAGCTCCCCTGATTATATATATAATTGTATTAAACCCCAAAAAATATAATAATATTACCCGAATACCCCTCTGACCAAATTTTAAAAATTAAAATTTAAAATTTAAATAATGGTTAAATAATAATAAAATTCTGAATTTTATTATAAAGATAATTAAATAAATAGAGAATGAAAAAAATAAATTGATTTAAAAATTATTAAATTATCTTTTTTATTTAAATGTCACTAAATATAAAACCTATATAAATATTTAAATTATTTAAGAAAAATAAAAATAATGGTTAAATAATAATACAATCCCCTTTCAATAATAATAATAATAATAATAATACAATTCTTATTTTTTTTTATAAAGAAAATAAAATCTTTAAGAAATTAAAACATCTTTAAAATCTTTACCATCCATCTCATAGATGGACGGTGAAGAAATATTTATTAAAAAAAATTCAAATTAAAAAAAAAAACATTTTTTAAATAGATTGATTGATCTCAATTACAATAAAATAAAATAAAATAATAAGTTTCTCCATTAATGAAGATATGAAGATCCATCAATGTTCTTCTTCTTCTTCTTTTTATTTATTTTTTAATTTTTTTTTTATAATTAGATTTCATTTATTGGTTTATGAAATGTGTTTTTTAAATTAATTTTTTAACTTAATAAATATAGAGAAGAGAAATCCTTAAAATAAAAAATTTCGAATAAATATTTTTAAATGAACTTCGATCCATCTAATTAAATGAACACCTATTTCTCCATCCAATCTTTAAAAATTTTCCTTCTCTAAAGAAAATAAAAAATTTAAATTTCCAACACCCATAAAATTTAAAATAAAAAATTTAATTTTTAATTCTTCTATATGTGCTTTTAATTGGATTGATGTTCAATTTTTTAAATTTTGTATTTGTATTATTATAATTATTTTGTAATTGAGATAAATCAATCTATTTCAAAAAATGTTTTTTTTTTATTTGAATTTGTTTTAATGAATATTTCTCCACCGTCTATCTATGAGATGGATGATTGAGATTTTAAAGATGTTTTAATTTTTTAAAATCTTATTTTCTTTATTCAAAAAATCAGATTTGTATTTTTTTTTTTTTTTGAAAGAGAATTGTATTATTATTTAACCATTATTTTTATTTTTCTTAAATAATTTATATATTTATCTAGGTTTTTATATTTAGGGATATTTAAATAAAAAGATAATTTAAATAATTGTTAAATCAATTTATTTTTTTTTATTCTCTATTTATTTAATTATCTTTATAATAAAATTCAGAATTTTATTATTATTTAACCATTATTTAAATTCTAAAATTTAAATAATAATAATAATTATTATTATTATTATTATTATTATTATTATTTTATAAAGACAATTAAATAAATAGAGATTTTTTTCATTTCTCTATTTATTTAATTGTCTTTATAAAAAAAAAATAAGAATTTTATTATTATTATTATTATTATTATTATTATTATTATTATTATTGAAAGGGGATTGTATTATTATTTAACCATTATTTTATTTTTCATTAATAATTTAAATATTTATATGGGTTTATATTTAGGGATATTTAAAAAAAAAAGATAATTTAATAATTGTTAAATCAATTTAATTTTTTCATTTCTATATTTATTTTATTGTCTTTATAATAAAATTCAGAATTTTATTATTATTTAACCATTATTTAAATTTTAAATTTTAAATTTTTATTTTTAAAATTTGGTCAGAGGGGTATTCGGGTAATATTATTATATTTTTTGGGGTTTAATACAATTATATATATAATCAGGGGAGCTTAGTGTAATTTTCCTGGACTGAATTAGGGTTCCGTTGGATTTCCGTTAACAATTGCAAATTTCGCTGAGTTTAGGGGGTTTAATGCCGAAAAAAAAAGTTCAGGGGGTAAGTTGCAAATTCGCGTATAGTTCAGGGGTTATTCTTGCCAATTAGCCTAAAAATAATTGTTGCCTTTGCGTGTTTTGGAGTTGTATGCTAGTGACTCTTCACTTTATGAGATGTACAGCTTATTACCAATTCACAAACCCTTCGATCTGAAGCCTGAGCCGAAGACTGGTAACAGATGAGATCTTATAAGATTAATCTAACTAAAATTGTCTCTGTTACACAGTGTCCCATCGAAGGTTTCTTTCCCTCTTTCACTAATTGTCACAAAACTACTTTTTCCACTACAAAGAAAGAAAGTTCATCAAAGGATGCAATCTAATCCCAGAGAACACATTCAAGTATGCGAATTTGAATCTGAACATAGAAAACTTTCTGCTTGTTCGTACAACAAAACAATCAGACAGATTTTACAATTGCCAAACTATGAAAAGAATTTGAGAATTATTAAGAAGTGAAATCACTTGGGGTAAATAATTGTAAATTAACAAAATGTAAATGAGGATGCTCATAAGTAATCGCTCAAATCAATTCAAAAAAAACAAAATATAAACTGTCTGTCACAAGCAGAAAACAATATATCAAACAGCAATTAAGAACAAATGAGATAAAAACAGCACGTAATTTATAAATTCTCATCAGTTTGGTACATCAGTACTTCTGCATCTGAAGATCTCAACCCCCAAGTAATCAAGAGCACCATGGACTGCAACATGAGGCTTCCCAACTTTCACCCTTACAGCAGATATTTGAGGGAATTTGGCCAAAGTGGCAGATGCGATGAGTTGAGCCACAGACTCAAGAAGATTCTGTGGTTGTCCTTCCAAAACTTCCTTAGAAATGCTGTTAATTTACCAATTCAAATCATCAGAAGGACACCTCATATAAAATTGAAACATACACTATAAAATATAAACTCACAGCTATATCAAAGGAGGAAAATGTATTTGATCGAAGTTGAACTATTTTGCAATCAAATGCAAATAATGGAAACCACATCATTATTAACTCAGACTATATGACCAATTTCAGCAACTAAATATGTGATGTTGTCAAGTTTTTGCTTACCGGTAAATATCCGTATAACTAACAGTATCTGAAATGTTGTCAGTTTTACCAGCCAACCGAAGATCCATCCAGGCATCTATATCTATCAAAAACTTTTGACCCAGTTTCCTTTCTTCAGGATTCACCCCATGGAAACCATGAAACTTCAACCCCCTTAATATGAGTTTGTCTCCCCTCATCATCTCAGCATCTTCCATAATAATAGCTCCTGATGACTCAATATCATTAGCTGTACACCCAAAAGCCTGAAAGGCAACAAGCACCAAATAAAGATGTTCAACAAAAATGGTAAATGATTTCCTTAAAAACCCATTTACAAGGTAAAAGTCATGGTCTAGTGAGATCACTTCTTTGTTGTTTATTTTCATATTTGCATAACATTTTAACAAATATTGGGATTCAACAAAAAATAAAAAAAATAAAAAAATTGCTTGTGTAATATAATATAGTCCTGGAATTTGTTCTTACTGTGTGTGAAAATTGAATAGTGGTGAGGGAAAGCAAAAGAAGTGCATCTATATGTTATCATCAAAAAGTATGTAAACACTTCTCTGAGGGATTTAATCAAACAATTGGCATAAACCAGAGTTTTTACACTAATAATTCACATATTAAGAGAATCAAACAGTACCCATTAACATTGAACAAAGCATAAACAAAAAATTAATCACAAAATCCAAATCCGATTATTAACTTAAAAACACTTTGTTTGTAATGGTTACCTGGTAAAAACCAGTGTTGCAGAAGTCGGCGACTAAGGCCGACTAGTCGCTCGACGGAGAGCTGCCGCCGCGATTTGAGGGTAGTCGGCGTTGTTAGGCGGCTTATCGGACCTAATCGGACTTAGTCGCCCGAAATCGTGAACTCTCGCTGACCAGTGACCACTGTGCTTCACTCCTTCGCCCCCCGTCGTCGACCGTTGCCGATCGTCACCCGTCGTCGATCGTCGCCGATCGTCCCTGTCCTTCACTTCTTCGTTGGCTTTACTTTACTTTACTTCACTCATTTTTTTTAATTTTTTATTTTTGACAACAGAATGATGAAAACTGTGTGGTGTTAGTGAGTTACACGTGTTAGTGTTAGTGTGTAATACTGTAATGTGTTTAATAGTTTTTTTAATTACAATTTTTTTTTTTGCTTTTTAATTATGCTTAGTTTTTACAACTTTTCAATAGATGAAAATATATGAAATTGAATGACATTAACTCAATTATAATTTAATATGAAAAATAATATAAAAATATATATTTCCTGTTGGCCATCGGCTTATCATCGGCCAGCCGACAACTGACTTCCGATCATCTGCTTAGTCCCTAACTAATCCTCTAAGGCCTCGTTTGGTGGCCTGCATTATAGTGTATTGTATTGTATTAAGGCTTTAAAATGTATTAAAACAATACAATACAATGTTTGGTTGCACATTTGGTTCCTTTGTATTGTATTAATTTAATACATCCTAATACACCATTCATTGTATTATCTAATGCAGAATATCAGATGCTATTACAATAATACAACCCAACCTCATCTTTTATCTTCCCAAACCAGAAACATTCATTCACAGCCCTTCACATATACCAATCTCTCCAATCTCTCTCTATCTTCTTCAATGCCGACGAGAAGCCAATCTCTCTTCTTTACCTGCTTCTCTCTCTCTCTCTCTCTCTCTCTCTCTCTCTCTCTTCTTTTCCTGCTTCTATGTCTCTTCTTTCTCTTCCGATTCGAGCCAATATGGTTGGCCGCCGACGAGAATACGAGGGTCATTTTTGGTGGGGGTTGGCCGCTGGCGAGAATACGAGCTTCGTTTTCGATCTCCTCCGCTAAGAAAAGATTAAAGCACATGGTTGTCGTTTTTGGTGGGGGTGTTAGCTGGTGGTCAGATTTGGGGGTTAGGGATTTGGTCGGATTATGGGAAATACCCAAGTTGTTCTTCCTTTCTTTCTCATCGACAGCATCTGGGATTGGGGTTGTGGTGGTTGATTTGGTGGTGTTATTGTTGTGGTTAGGGTTGTGGTCGGAATCCCGCGATTGTGGTGGTTGATTTGTTCTTCTTTTCTTACTCTGCTGAGAAAAGACTCATTTTGTATAATTCAATTTTTTTTGGAAAAGAAAATTGTTGCAGATCGGTGATGTTGAGTATGTTGATGGTGGTGATGGGTTTGATTCTGTTGATGGTGGTGTTATTGATGATTATGTTTTGGGTTTGATTTTGTTGATAATGGTGATGAAGTTCTTGTTGCGTTCATTTTGACGATGGTGATGAGTTGATGAATTTTTTTTGTTGAATTTCTGGGTTGAGTTTTTGTATTGAATTTCTGGGTTGATGATGGTGTGAAGTTGTTGAATTTCTGGGTTGAATTTCATCTTACAACTTAATATGGTCTAATACGAAAACTCACCAAACACATGATTGTATTATAATAATACAATCCAATGCAATACTATACAATCCAACCTAATCCAATACAATACAATACAATACAGTGTGGTGCACCAAACGAGCCCTAAATGCTAGACACTGGATCATCGCCCGACTAGCACCACACGGGTAAAAACCGCGTCAACCCAGTGTGTTGATACAAAAATCTACCACTAATGGCGTGATTTGGGATACAAAGTTGGAAATAAAGTGGAAATTACTCAGAATGACTACAAATATTATGAGAAATTCGTTTTTAATCACAAACGAAATTTTAATCGTTTATAACCACTTTTTTGTAAAATTACTAGAAGGCCCTCATATAAAAAGGGTCCCCAAACCCACTCTCTCTCTTTTCCCTTTTTTCTTTCTCTCTCTTCTGGTCTCTCTCCCCCTGATTTCTCTCTCTCTCTCTCTCTCTCTCTCTCTCTCTCTCTCTCTCCCCACCCGATCTCTCTCGCCGGGGTGTGTTGAGGGTCTTCGAGTGCCGGCGACCTCCCCTAATGTTTGAGGAAGAAGATGAGGAAGAAGAAGAAAGGGAAAATTGCAATTTAGTCCAGATTTCAAGTTTGGACATTTCAATTTTAGGAATGATTTCAAGTTTTGATATTTCAATTTAGGTATGATTTCAAGTTTGGACATTTCAATTTACCCATAATTTCAAGTTTTCTTCGAAATTTAAAATAAAACTATTTTCAGGGGTATTTTGATAATTTACGGACATACATTGAATTTTTTTTAAAAAAGTGGTTATTAACAATTAAAGTTTCAAAAGTGGTTAGTAACAAAGGTTTAATATTTCCTATGGATAGTTATAGTTTCTCCTCTTGAAATAAAAGATAAAATATGAGTGTGTCGGAGAACCCAAAAAAAAACTCAGATTTCTTTCCAAATTAAAAATAAAAATCAAGATTACTTGGCATTCCCACTGTTTTCTAAATACACCGGTGTCCTTATAAAATTGGGGACATTTAGCAGCGTTCTTGTTTTTAGCATGACAATCTGATTGGTTCGCGTTTTAATTATACATAGCTAATACTAAATAAAGGAAAAACAAAACTAAAAAAAATCACAAGACATCTTAGATCGTAAATCTATAATTTATTTATTATTTTGTATTAAAGTTTGACATCAACCGGGTCAGGACCCAAGAACGGTCTGAAAAGCAATTCTCACTACAAGGGGGAGTTTTCTCCATAAACAAATGTGAGTCTCTAACTTCACTCTATCACATTTATAAAGGAAAAATGTACAACCACTTAAGCTATTAGTGGACGTGTTTCGTGACTTTATAATTAAGACTTATTTTGGGTTTAAATTTGCTTAAGCTTGATAACATTGTTATGAAATTTCCTTAAGCTTGACAATGTAGATGTGCATCGTGACTTTACAACATGCCTGTAGTGTATTGATATGAAATTTTCTTGAGTTTATAAAATTTTTATAAAATTATAACGTATCGTCATTATATCTTGTAATTAAAATTCAATAAATAAAAATTTAATATTTGTTTTTTTATTTAATCCTTAAACACAAATTTACTTTAATCAAATCAAATAAATTTTTGTCCATTTATGCAATCTCCAATGGATATCGTCAGGAGGCTGATGAGGGGGTGTTCTTAGAGTCGTGATAGACCAAAATACAGCCAAGTTATCAAACACATTACACATTTATGGAACTGGCATCATTTCCCTTTTTCACAACCTCCAACAGTTTCTCAGGTACAATTCACATCAATCTGTGTATTGAGAATTGAGACCTATAGAAACCAAAATGCTTCAAAAATATTTTATCACTGAAGTAATTATATACTCAAGGGGAGGTTGCCCCTGCACTACAGGAAAAACTGACCTACTGAAGCATATATGTATATATATATACATGTAAGAGAAATACATCCCCATATCTCTCACTTTTGCTGCCATATTTTAAATACTGTACAATATAAACATTCTATTTCTTTCTTCTGTTTCAAATTCTGGGTGAAAAAAAAAAAATGACGATCCTGCTTCCACATATGGCTTTGTAAAAGAAGGCATTGCCGGTGTCTCAGTCCTGATTATGACTTGAGATGTATAACTATACAACTATGTTATATATCAGACATCTGGGATTCTCCTATAAAAAAGGACATAAGCAGCAGATGTCTTAATCTTGTCTTCACTAACTGGATAAACCTTGTCATCCTCAAACTCATACCACCTCTTGTGCCCAAGCTGTGTAAAAGCAGCAAGTGTTAGAATATTTATATTAAAAACAAAGTCATGGTATATCTGTGTAATATAATATAAATCTGCTCCAAAACCTAATGATGCTCTAATAAACTATAAGTCCCTAAACCGTAAAGCATTGCTACCCGAGATATGGAGTTATTATTCATAAACAATATATAGCCGTCTATTTACTATGGCATGTAAACATGACCACCTCCTATTTGGGGAAAAATTCATATAGCAAAATCCAAATTTTGAGTCGGCTCAATTATAACACAAAAACAGCAAATTTCATTATACAGATTCTATGTGCAATTTCATCTACGTAAGAGAGCTTGATTGAGGTAACTGACTAAAAGCAATCAGAGGAATAGTTCACAAAAAAGGACAAGTATTACTTACATCAACAAATGCCGTATAGTGACCACCTCCCATGACTCCATAGTGATTACTTATTGCATACAACACATAACGATTGGATAGCTGGCTATTCTTATGTGAAATGTAAGTTGAGAGATCAAGTTCGTCAATTGGAAAGTCAACATATGTTTCCAGCTTGTTTTTTAAATATCGGCTGTATGAGAACCTCTTTAAATGAATTACCAAAATCTCAGGCAATCGCCAAAGATCTAACTTTTTGCTGGCCTGTCGATGCTTTTTGCAGCTGGGGCAGTACCTGAAATAGACATAACTGCGACATCAGGCACTGGAGGGGCAACAAGAATATGATGCCATTACCCGGTGAACCATAGAATCGAAAATACAAATTTAATTTATGCACACAAAAATAGGTATGTGTTTTGGTAATGGTATAAGGACTAAATCTGAACTGAGCATGATATAGCTAGATAAAATATATATTGCTTGTATAGAAAACACTGATTAGAAAACACACTAACCACATGTCTTCTGGTCCCAGGGGCTCCTCCTTCAAGAAGGCTTCAAGGCATTTGTACAGGGAAAAAGATTCTTGAGGCTTCCTCGTGAACAATTGGGGCCTGAATACCTCCATTAATGAGCTGAGAAGACATGTATCATACTTTTCGATCATCTTATGGGGCCAATAAACGACTATATCCAACTTCTTAGTTAACATTGAGATCGATACGGGTTCATTCATTTTTACTGTATGTTCTGTATCCATATAGTAAAATTGGAAGTCAGAACCCATATGTGGTTCATCCGCAATTTTACTGTCTGAGCCCGCATCTTTATCTGAGACTGTGGAGCTAACAACATCCTCTACTGCTGAATCTTCATTAGCCATAGTCCCCGCATCAGCAGGCATTAGAAAGGGATCAAGTAATTGTAAAAAAACTTTACGAATGTCATATCCATTAGAAAGATCAGACAACCTTGCAACAAGAGGTGTGCCGAACATCTTCCAATCTGATGTTACCCTCCCAGAACCATACAGCCTGAACCTAATATAATTAAAAAATAATACTAGTAAGTAGAAAAAAACCAGTCATCAGGTTCAGAAAAAATATAAACTAACCGGTTTAAGAGTCTTTTCAAGAGATTAAAAAAATGCCTTTAAATGGGACTACCTGAACTTGGACATAATAAAATAACGTAGCCAAAGTAATATGTGCATACTGATGAACAAGGAAAAACTAGTATAAGTTTTAAACAAATAATGTAAATACTAAAGAGTATAATAAGATTAGGAGAAGTATAATACAAATATGATCACGAGAGTCATCTTCGCCAAACAATAACACTTCATGTCTCTAATACAATAAAAACTAGATCATCAGTAAAACACAAATTGATTAAGGAAAAAAGACACAAATTATAGAAAAACATCCACAGAAACATTGGATAGGAATTAGAAATGAAATTTTAGACATTGCATATCCAGAATCATAATAGGATAGTATGAATTTAATTGATAATATGTGATGAATTAGACAAAATTTACAACACATATAAGAGACTTAATTGAAGGTGGTAACGTGTTCAGATTTTCTTTTTTCAATAGAACTTGGAAGCCGCAATGAAATGAAGGGGTGTACAACTTCCTGCACTCTTAATGAAGTTCCGTTTTATTTTTGAAACAGCATTTTCAAATGAATCTAATCTTAGCTTTTGCTTTTTGGAGGGCTGTCTTTTGAAGGTCCTTTTCTTATGAATATTTATGGTAGTTGTTTTGTTTTTTCGTTTAGCTGTTGTTAGGTTTGTTCCATGGACAGTTTTTTCACCTTTTCTGTGTATTTGACTTCTTCTCTTTATTTAAATATAGTTTTGGGTAAAACGCAAGAGAATTACTTAAATATTTAGAATGGGAATTACTGGAACTCAGACACGATACAATAACATACCCTAAGGAAAGTAACATATACTGTCAATTTCTCTAACTAGCTCATTTACATATTCTACACATCATGACTTTCCAGCATCATATTGTGCTCTTAATAGTCTTATGTTCTTATGGTGCTGTCTTGGTTATTTTATCAAGTCTATGCTTTTTCCTTGACTTTTTCCAGTCCAGTTTTAGTTTCTTCTGCTTCATTTTTTTTTTTTTTGCCACCTCATGTCTAAGACTTTTAATTGTCTCTTTGCTAAATTTATACCTCAGTCAATTATTGTTGTTCTAATATGTGCTTGTGGTTATTCTTTTATTACTTTCTCTAGGCTTTTAATTTGTTTTCTTTGCATAGTTCACATCATACTTAATTCCTTACTATCCATACATTCCTCTAGAATAATCTTAGCTCCTGTATCACTTTTGTTCTAGATCTTTTGTAGGTACTTTCAATTTTCTTTTCAATAAATTGCTTCTTTATTCATATTTTCAAATGCTGTCTATCTTACTAATCTATATTTCATTCCTTCTTAGGGAATAACAGTTAGCTTTCTACTCATGATATTAAGATTTAATAAACATTCATGCCTTCCTCAATGCTATGATGGACTTTCAGATAACTCAAGGGCCTATTACATATATTTATTGCAGTTCCACATGCTTTCCTATAGTAAGGAAATGATCTTTTAGAAAGCTGGGAAATCTTATTTTTAGATTTTCCAAGAATCAAATTACGAAAACAGTCCCGGATCATGAAATTCAGACTAAGAGAAACAAGCTTAAAGAAGACAACATAGACAACTTTTGGGTAGCCAGAAGTCAAACAATTGAAAAGAATTTGTTAGCCTTGAACAATGCTCATGTAAGGTAGAAAATTTACACAAATTCCAGATTGATAAAGAAGGTGAATGTTACTTCCTTTTCTATTGGTTCAAGGAAAGTTTTGCATAATTTTCACTCCTAAATATTGCAAAAGATAATAAAAGTCCACATGATGCAACGTATGTAAGAGTTTGCGAGGAATGTGGATACAGCCATGATTAGATATGTCAGGAATACATATTGTTTTCTTTTTATAAGAGCATCACATATTGTTTAGTTGACAAGCATCACATATACAGGCATTAAGAATTGCTTAAGCAATAAAACATCTATAAGCCTAAATACGATAGTCCAGTAAAAAGTATTGAAAATTGAACACAGTATATATTACAGCAAACAGCTATTAAACACTATAAATGTTTATTAAATTTTAGGATAAGTAAATCATTCCCAAAACTACCAATGATGAAAAATCAAGGATGGTGTAGGTTGAATGAATGAAAAGGGAGAAGAGCATTTGATACAGCAGCATTGGATCCATATCAGAACTATGGTCACTTTCTTTTGTACCTAAAACTTATCGTACCCCCAATGTATTAAATACATATTTTGATAGCCATGCATATGACACCCCTTGTTTTCTTCTTCTTCTTCTTTATATATATATAGAAACAACCACGCCCATAACAGTAATCTAACATTTTATTAAACCCTCCCTCTTTAGACATATAAGTCCACTGAGATGGCTTATAGAGATATAAAGACTATTGTTTTTTCTATAATAAGTTTTAAATGCTATAGATGCATTTTTCATCCACTATCATAACAATATTTTTTTTACAGAAAAAAGAAAGGAGACAGAGTGATGCACATAATAAATGTGAAATCATTTTGATCAATTAAATAAATCTGCAATGATAATTATATATGAAAATCTAAGCACGCTTACATTTCTTTCCGTCGATGCATAAACACAATCAAGGGGGATGTCTCACTATCTTTTGGTAATCGATAGGCAACAAGTTTGTCATCATCTCTTATCAACTCCAATGAATCGGATGGCTCCTCCAACAAGCGACAAATTTGATTCTTGTATATCTACATGTCAGCTCAAACGATATACATGAAAAGCCCAAAATTTCAAATTTGTATAAGTGCACATGCACAATTTTTTTTTTAATATGGATATAAATTTCTTGGTTGCTTATATACCACAGACCACCAAGGGCATCCAAAACAAGCACAAAAATCATAAAACAATGTGATGATAATGGATCATCTCAATTTTGCATGTTATGTTTTTACTTAATAAATTGGATAAAACATGTGTTTGAAATGATAAATAACAACAATCTCATCATTACTTTTATCACGCATTCGCAATATGTTAATGAAAGAAGAAGTTGAGGTTGGCTCAATGGTAAGCCCTTAATGATGTTGTGGGTTCGAGTCATCCCCCTCCCTAAATCCCAAATTGCAATAGTTAAAATATATATCTGTATATCCCTACTTCTGTATAGAAATGCTGCAGAAATTGTCATGATGCTTGAGCAACTGTGCCTTGATCATATACTCCCCACAAAGATTTAAGAGGACAACTTATTAGAGATGATTGAGTCAGCATAATAATTCCTGGATCAGGGCCATTACTAGTGACATCATAATTATTATACTAACAAAGCAGGCATGCTGCAATAAAAGTGCTTGTCCCCCAAGGATGATTAAGGTGCTTAGAGCCAATGCTTTGTTCTATGTCTCACATGCAACATGCTTTTCATAGTAACAAACCAATGTTTAAAACCATAGCTCTAGCAACATACCTCAGCCACCAACAAGGTTTCGTCATTTCTTAAAGAACATAAAGTGCTCAAAGCCTCAATAAGATCCTTTAATCTCCCATACTTTGGCACGGTTATGGTAAATGGAGATGGCAAAGTACTTCCATCAGTGCTAAAAATGGTCACAGTAATAGTCCGCATTGTCGTTGAAGGTAACGGTAGTGACAAGTACATAAGGGGATCAAATGTGACAGACACCTTCTTGCAAACAGGGCAGACCAACATTGAGCGATACTGGCCCTACAATGAAAAAGAGAAAAAAGAACAAATGTAATTCAGTCGAATGAGCGAAATTTACACCATTTCCTAGAGAAATAATTAAAGGATCCAACAAATAAATATACATGCAAGTATGTTAGTAACCAACAAATCCAAAAGTTTAAGCTAATATGAAAGGTCCCAACAATTTAAGTACACTAACACAGTCCCTCACATGCAAGACCAACGAATTTGCATGTGACTCGAGCCAACCACAAACATGCAACAAATTCGGACTCAAACCCGGTCTCCTAACAAACTCAAAAGCCTGGACTGATAGGAAAAGCCCCAACAATACTATTTAAGAACTTTAACAATGTCAAATTACAATATCACATGAAGTTGTGATGATGTTTACACTAAGTCACTTAAGACATTTCTATTGGCAACATGGATGTTCATCCAGAGAGCCAAAACCAAAGGGTACTTATCACATGAAAAACTATGATAACTTGTGCAAGACTAGATATAAATTAAATAGAAATAGAACAATTACTTGGAACAAATCAACTATGATGGAGTCATTACGGGCTCGATGACTCCGCCAATATTCTTCTGCCACTTCTTCTTGTGGGCAGTCTTCTGCATCCTTAGCTTCTATGTATGGCTTGCATTTCACACGATTCAGATCTTCGTGGAGCCCATCCAACAAAAAGGCAAGAAATTCCTGCATGTAGACACTTGAATATATTAAAAAAATTCATCCACATGCATCATAGTCTCAAAAACTTATTTTGGGTTGGCTGGTTTGATGAAAGAAACTTGATTAATTTGTGTTAGAATATTTGTCATTAATGTATAGGATTTCTGTTTTGATTAAGAAATCAATTAGCTTAATTATAGGATTTCCTGATTCTTTCCTAGTTGTATTTCTCCTATAAATTTCCTAGTTGTATTTCTCCTATAAATTACCTTCTATACGGAGAAGAATAATAACAAAATATGAATTTGTTCAATTTGTCCAATTCTATTGAGTGGGGTGGGTGGGTGGGTGGGAGAAGCAGGTAGAATGGTTATGATTCAAGCAATATTATATATGTCTTTCTTTGTTTAGAATTCCTATAGGGTTGCCAAAGCGAATTGAAAGGCTAATGAGATATTTATTTTGGGGTGGCATTGGTGAAGACAAAAAGGCTCATTTAATAAATTGGGAAATTATTTCTTGATCTCGGGATTGTGCCCGGATTCGTTTTGGGAGGATAGTTGAATTGATTCTATACCATTAAGCTCGAGGCTTCCAAGATTATAAAAGCTTTGCTTCTCGCAAAGTCCTTCAATTGAAAGTTAGATTAGAAAGGTTCAACTCATATAGTGGATAATCTTTTGATTTTAGGAGAAATTTGAATGCTAGAAAGATCGAGGAATTTTCTTCTCTACTTTCATTGTTAGTTGGTGTTTCGTTCATTTCATTTCATTTGCTAGTCAAAGGATTCTAACAGAACCTTTTCTTGCAAGTCCTTTGAATGGTTTTAAAAATAAATCACGAGTCTTATCCATTGTTTGAACTTGTTCGTGTAATTTGGAAGTCAAAGGCTCCTAATAAAACCAAATTTCTAAATGGCTGATAGATTAAGACAAAATAGATAATATTCAAAAGGTATTTGAATATCCTAATTCTTTTCTTCTTCCCTCATGGTGAATCATGTACAAAAATTTGAAGAAAATTTGTGTTGATTTTAAACTCCCTTATTGATCGTGTTTTCTTGATAGACTACGATGATAAACTTATAGGATAATGATATGCGAATATGCGGAATAAACTATGAACAATAAAGAAAACATGCCACACACACAACATAAGAATTTACCGAGATTCGGCTAACTTTGCCTACGTCCTCGTGTGATCTCTCTTGAGAAATCACTAGCACTATGAAGAAAAACGCTTGGTTACAAGATACTTATTGAAACCGTTTAGCTAATTCCCCAAAACCTTGCTAGAACCTCTCTATCACTCTTGCTCTCTACCCCTTGTATGCTTGCTGTTTTTCTGTGTTGAAAAATAAACTCCCAACAGCCCTATTTATAGATATAGGACTTGGGTTACATTCCTTGCTGAAAAAGGTATTTGAATATCCTAATTCTTTTCTTCTTCCCTCATGGTGAATCATGTACAAAAATTTGAAGAAAATTTGTGTTGATTTTAAACTCCCTTATTGATCGTGTTTTCTTGATAGGCTACGATGAAAATTTGTGTTGATGTCAGTATTTTCATCCATCTTGACATAAGATTGGATGGCTATACTGAAGGCTCTCAGGCACATGGTCTGTATGCCAAAGTGCTATTTACTTAGCAAAGAATCAAGTGTTTCATGGAAGATCGAAGCATATTGAGGCTCGTTATCACCGAATTAGGGACTGGGTAGAATCGAAGGAAGTTACACTGGAGAAGGTTCATACAGACGAGAATGCATCAGATTACTTGACTAAACCGGTAATAGCTGAGAAGTTCAAGTTTTGCTTGAACTCACTCAATCTTATTACATGCTGAGGATTGGGTGGAGCACCTCCTCACTTGAGGTGCATTAAGGCAAGAAGAAGTTTGCCAAGGTGAAGGTTCTTGAAGCTTTCTAGAGTTGTTTCAAGAAGGTTTGAAGACATTCTGGGGTACAGCAGTCATTTCTTGATTTTGACTCACCAAGGTGGAGATTGTTGTGTTTTTGGCTCATCAAAACCCAAGTCAAGGCTTAATAAGGAATCCTATTTGGATTAGGAGAAAATAAAGTGTGCATATGATTTCCTATTGGGATTAGGAAATTATATTTTCTCAAGAATCCCAAATCAACTAGGATTAGGAAACAAGTTAGTTTTTCTTATTCTACAAGGATTTAGGAGTCTTATTCTAGCAAGGAATGTAACCCAAGTCCTATATCTCAATTTGAATAACCTTTTTCTCCATTGTCCGGTGGTTGTAACATTATGGAGTAAGTTGGCGGTGGATATGAAGTAAGCAGCTTCTCGATCCGTGGTTTCTTTCTTTTGGAAGATTTTAAAGTTTTTGGGGGAGGAAAGAAAGCTATGGTCGTCGGTATCGAGTAATTTCTGTTGTTTTCTAGTTATTTGTTAGTGAGGATTGAGGAATAAAATATTTTTTATGAAGCTAAAGACAACAAGTTATGGGATAACGCGTATTATTTAGCTTCTCTATGGACATCTATTTCTGAAGAATTCAAGGACAACTCTCTATTTTCCATCATGCTTGATTGTAAGGCTATAATTAATTGATTTAATTTCTTGTATATTTGACTATAATTCAGTTTGTTGTTCTGGTGGGACTACTAATTCACTTTTCTACTTGCTTACTTTCTCTATGAATAAAGTTGTCTCCTATAAAAAATATTTATTCATTATCTTAGGATTAATAGGCTTTCTTGCACTTAATTTAAGTTTATTTTCACATTTAAGTATACATGTGAGTTTTTCCTATTATTATGATAAAATGCGTGATTTTAGGAAATACAATAATACTTTAATGCAAACAAATATGCACTTATTGATGTTTATTCAAGTCAAAAGACTTATTTCATGTTTCTTCTTATTGACGAAATAACTTGGCATTTTAAAGAAGGAAAAAGTAGTGCAAGATTGTATTTTGCTGTTTTTGCCTTGTCTGACACAATTTCAGTACTTTGACCATATCTTTTATTCCCTTATCATATGGGTGCGGTTATTGGTACGTTAGAAAACTTATTCAACAATTTACAACTTTGTGTTTCACACGGATTTCCAAAATCGAATGCTTCTGAGGTCAAAAACAACCAAGAAGTCAAATTTAGTCGACGCACTTTAGAAAACTTGATAATAATATTCTTTTTCCTACTTTAATTAGGCTTCCTTTCTTTTGGTATTATAACTGAATAAAAGGAAGCAAGAGGGAGTTGAAACTCACGAGAATATAGTACTTCGCGGAAATCTATGATTGGATTAGCAATCTTAATGTTGTAGCAATGATATAACGGGTAAAAAAAGCTGTAGTTCTGCAAGAAAATATCTATACTCACTTGGGAATCATGTTGGTTATAGCCACTGAATTGAGGAGCAAAGTTTGTGAGTTTTAACTTGAACATTCTTGGTGCCACTGGCATTGCTCCTGGAGCCCAGAGTTTTCTTATTAAGTCCCCAAATGCTAAAACAAGCTCACCCTGAAAAATGTGGTAGAAAATTAATGTTAATGGGTGAGAAGTACTGAGAAGCAAAGATCAGAATGATATGCCAATCTAAGCAATGTAATCTAATACAGACACATGTATGACATACTTTCAACCCCAATGGATTTTCATAGTTGATCTGTTTTCGGTAGTCCCCTAGGAAGAAATCAACAAGCTCCGGTGTATGTGCCAGGCACTGGATTGCACTATTCATGAAGCAAGTATTACCAAGATTCTGCAATCCTGTCAAGCCCAAAAAACTAACAAATCTGTTGCAACTGCCACGTCTTGAAGAGCCGGAAGGCATTATGTAAGAGTTTAGATTATCATTGCTCCCATTCATTGTAACGGAACCATTGCAAAAGGAATCGTTTATCTTGGAATGTTCCTCATAATTTGAAAATCCATAGACTTGCAGTTCGAGCAGAGCCTGCAGCGATTAATGCAACAAAAGAGCATATAAATACACTAAATGGCTAAATTCCAGGCATGGAAAATGATAGATAAATTGCAAGAAAGAAAGCTTATAATGTAACAAAATCAGATTTGCAAAGTATCTGTATAACGTTATTTGATTTGACAATGTGCACACTTAATTCGGAAGACTTCATAAATTTAACACTACCAAGACAGTCAAACTTTTAAAGACCATTAAATATCATTCATTTAAAAAATATATATATTAAATATTATTAAATAAAAGTTCAACAACCATAATGCAGGCACACTTTAACTTTTAGCTCCTGGGACAATGTGTAATAATTGTTTAAGCGCCTACTGTTTGACACCAGTGAGTCCAAATGGAGTTCAAAATATTCAAAGGCTAGCATTCTTCAGCCATATATTTCAATGCAATTCATGTTATCTGTTAAATGAGTTTATGATACTCTTTCTGCGATCATTTCATTACAAATTCATACAAGATTTGGTTGAAGAAAGTACTAAAATACTAAGTGCAAGTTGTCATGTACTCAGCAATGATCAAATGCAACTGCCATGGTGTTGAACCCTAAGATAATCCTACTTGTATCATAAAAAAAAAAAAAAAAAAAAGAAGGAACAATCATTAAACAATTTTCACAAAACACCAGACAAAGTAATAGATGATGAAATGCGGAACCCAACTCATTTATGATGACTAATATTCCAATGAGATGGTAAAATTTTAACAATTCAAAGGTACATTGCATTGAAAAACTAGTACCAAAAGTCCATGCCTAAGGTTTAGCTCGTTGGATAATTCTCCAGAACCATGGTATTATTGGTATGTCACAGAATTGTGTGATACAACAGTTGCTTATAGAAGCAATTGAAAATTACTTTTTCCGTTTTAGGACAAGATGTAAAAGCAAAAGTACCTTGAAAATCATATCATAATCATTTTACTTTTATTTTTTCCTTTAAAATAAGAAAAAATTAAACTAATTTAAACCGAAGTCAAGCTTAAAATTTGAAACTGTTAACAATGTTAACCTTTCATGATACGGGTTTCTACAACTCTAACTGAAAATAGGTTTTATAGTTCTTTATAGTTCAATAAAACAACCTACACTGTTGGAAATCACCAACATTAAGTCCAATTCCAACTCAAATATGGAGATTGCAATACATAATCTTGCAAACAGGAAACCAGTATATGTCGTCAAGATCTACAGATTCTACACTTAGCCCTCAAAGCTGAATCCTTCAGCGCAATGTCTTGGAAAATAGTGAAGCACACAAGATATGAGAATTCAAATCAAATTCAGGTTTTGAGACATAAAACACACACAACTCTCTAGGAATGCTATTAGCAAAATCAATCCAGCCATCTTAATATGATGAGATCAGAAACAGTGCAGTACGATTCTGAAGTACAACTAATAGCCAATATAATCTAGCTATATAATGTTTCTTCTAAATCTTGAATGTACAGAAAAGAAAAAACTAATATACATTCGAAATGATAATGTTGTTGCCATTTTATATTCAAGAATTTTAAACGGAAAGGAAAAGTAAAAGATATTCAGCCATTTCTTCTAAGTAAAATGACCAGAGCAGTAAAGGCGCATAATTGTTTTTTTTTTTTTTTCGAATTTAAAGGCACAAAGATAGAATATGCTAAAAACAATATATGATTTTAGGAGGATTTGTGTTTTGGGCTCACAACTAAAACTACAAGATGTTGATATGAAACTTGCAATCATGCCCAGACCACTTAAAGCATCTTCCAAATCCAGTCTAGAAATTCCTCTCAAAAGATTGGTCCCCAAAAATTTTCCTCTTATATCAGAATTCTATATTAAAATTAAAATAATCATACAAAACATCAACATGCAAGCAGAAGCTTCTCTTCTTTTCATACATGGATACAAAAAAGGAGGGTTAATGATTCATCAAAAAAAAAAGGATGGTTAATGAAGGTATGATCTCCCAACCCAATGAAGTTTCAATTACACGTCAAGAGAGATTTGAGGCAAGATTGTATTGACCAAGCATAAGCAAGTCCATTGATTTTTCTTTGAACAACCTGAGCACTTCTTTTAAATGCTTGGTGTCCCCAAAGGCCCCATAAAATATGAAATTAAAGCGATGACAATAAAATAAATCAACTAGCCACACCTCTTCACTTGGTTGTCTGGAGGAATCATTACACATATTCACTTCATCATTCATGAAAAATTGAGTAGTCTGCCCCGTGAAATCCCAAATGTGGAACTGTACAACAGAAGAATAGAACAAATAAAGTTGCCCAATATACAGAATTATTACTAAATAAGCTATAAATTAATTGCTGCCAAAATAAGCTATAAATTAATTGCTGCCAAACTTACTAGCTCAGACATGGAAACGAATATATTGCATGCTCTCTTGTACAGATCAACTTTATTGTCCTGAAAATGCAATCTATTAGCTTTCAGTAACTGCTAAACCCAGACAATTAAGTTGTTAGGAAAGAGCTCAACAATAGTATTAAGCACTCTAACACACCCTGTCATGTGCAAAGCCGGATTGTAGGCTTATCACATGGATTGATTGATACACAAGCCCATGTTGCTGAAGTCAAACTTGAGACCGCTAAGTCAACTACACTATGTCAAAGTTCCTTACTTAGTTATATATATATATATATATATGAGAAGTGGTTTATATATTGATGAGCTTACAACCTAACACTATGTTTGGTTTGATGGAATAGGGGCAATGTTCCAAAAATCAGGCTAGTTGGCCGCCGGCCTTGGCAAATAATCCCTAGTCGGTGACTCTAGGCAGCCGGGTGCTTAATCGGGGCTAGATACCGTCTAGGCGCCCTAGGCAACAATGAGGCAGCATGAACCCCAAATTGATTCGTTTTGGGGTTTTTTTACAAACCCCAAAATTACTTCCTTTTGATGTTTTATTTAAAAAAAAAAAAAACCCACATAGGGTTTTTTATCGCCGAAAGGAAAGGAAAGGATAAGAAGGGAAAGGGAAGGAATAGTCTCTTCTTGTTTCATCCAATTTGGTTTCTCAATAAAATTGGATGGAAAAAGGGGGAAAAGAATCAAAAGTTAATGAATTTTTTCAATATCCAAAAACTAACCCTATTAATATTGCATTTGTTTCCTTTCTATTCATAACCATCCAAACAACAATCATTGAAAACATTATCATTTCCTCTCCTCTCCTCTCCTTTCCTTTCCTCCTTAACTTATCATTTCCTTTCCTTTCTCTTGTCAATCCAAGCATAGTGTAAAAGACTATCCTATTGGGTTGTGGCATCAATAGGTATATATACTCATCTCTTGCTTTTTTATGTTTTCAATGATGGATTTATTCTCATCTTCCCTAGCTTCACATGTGGGTTCTCTAACAATCCCCTCACATGTGAGCCCAAGTTGACTTTGATTGGCCACCCTTTTTTAATGATGACATTTGTCAAAGACTTTGATATCATGTAAGTAACCACTAGACTCAATAGTTTAAGCTATTAGGAAATGACCCAACAATAGTATTAAACACTCTAACAATAGTGAAATACATGCAGTACAGAATCTTACAGAAAAAATAATGTATTTGACAGTTGATATTTAGAAAGAATGATATATTTAATAAGTATTTTGAATAGATAATATCATAATATATGAGCTATACCAAATGTTACTCAACTAGGTATTTTAAATAGATTAACATTTAACATATCAGCTATAGCAACCAAAACCAAACTCCCTGTGGAATATCTAAGATGAACCTGAGGATCAATATATAGCTCATCCCAGTTTTCAACAAATACAACTTTCAAGGATAGGTGATGCTATATTAATAACTTCATTAGACAGGAGATGTCCTCTCTTGAAGCCAACACATAGACCAATGCCCTGCACCATAACAAAACAACCTTTTGGAGTATAATTAAGTGCCTTTCATAGATACTTTATTCATTGGAATTCTCATTTTGTAGTTCTCCTAATTATTAGTCTTAAAGCCTATTTTGGTGACTAATTTTGCAGGAATGGACCTTATATGCAGTCCAATGGGACTGTGATGGGTTGTTAGGAATTTAGTTCTTTGATATGGTTAATGTTGATTTAGGATAAGTATTGATGGTGAAAATTCTTAAATACTATGGTTTACAGTCATTCAAATTCAATAGATCCCTTCCCTAAAAGATATTTTCTGGCAAAAATATCGGAACACCTTTTTGTTTTTTTTTGTTTTTTTCTATTTTCTTCCTTTGTATATTATCTCTTATTTTAATAAATTTTCTGTGTCTGATAAATAAATAAAAAGTACAAACACAACTATATTCGAAATTAACTTGTCTCCACAAACCTTTCAGACTCCACTGAGTTAAAAGTTTGGATCCAGTACAAAAATTTATAATTCTTCAATAGATGCATTTAAAAGATGGCATGGTGCACAAGGGAGTAATAGCCGCTGACAATGTTCGAATTTTATTTGACAAAAAATGGAAAAGAAGGAAAGAAGGAAAATATGCTCTAGATCAATGTAATTGACCTAGCGAAGGCCTTCACATACCAAATTCCACATTTCAGCTACTACAGGACCAGCATGAAATTAAACAATAGAACAGGCCGACAACATAGGACCGACCTTTAAGCTGATTTTTACTACCAATGAATTTGTTTCCCGTGAAACAGAAAGCCTGATCTGTAAAGGAAACACATCCAGCAGATAATCTTCCACAATCAAAGAGCTCCCAACATCCTTTGCTGCTGCTTTAGAATCGTGCCTGTGGAAAGAGCAGAAGAAATGAAAGTCCAACACAGTACAAAGCAAGCAGCTTCTATATAAAGGTTCCAGTTATGATGACGTTAACAAAAAGGAACATATTGAGAGGGAGAGAGATCGAGATTGATCTAATAAAGCTAAACTGAGTGTATTCCTAAAATTCACTACCCAAGGCAGCCAGAGATACCAAATTATCACTCTACTTTTCAACCTAGAGAGGCATTGACAACAAAAAGCAAATGCTGTAGTTTTGCAGCTCATTTCATTCTCTCAAAAATGGTGACTGTCCACAAATATAACGTCAACAAGAAATGTGCATGATCACGTAAAATGGCAAAACAGAATTCTAGCAGCCAACTCCAAATGATTGAAAAGGATTCATAAGTAGTAGTTATAAAGCTGATCATATGCTGATTCAACACAGAAATTCGAGTAAAAACGATGTGCAAAGAGTGGAGAAATGACTTGAAAAATCAAGTGTGACCGGCCAAATTTCACATCTGCTTAAAAAGTAAGAACCTAAGCTCCAATGATTATTTGTTTAAACTGGATTTTTCGCTTCCCTTTTCAGTGTAGAAAATCTTGCTTTCTTGTTTCTCCTAAGCATCCTTAACTAAAGAACTGCAGAGTTTTTGTATCATCAACTATACTCTAAATACTAGAGTTTGAACCTTTTTTTTTTTTTTCCTAATGTTATCCTCACTATATAACCCCTTTGCACTGGCAAATTGTCTATTTTTGCAATTTTGCTAAATCTATTCACATCTTTATGGGTCTCCTCTAATGCATTCTATAAAATGCCATAAGCACAAAAGGATATAGTGTTTTCTTTCTATTTTTAATACTCAGAACTCCCTCAACTTTTCTTATATTTGTTGAGTTCTACACTAAGAATTGCTGTTGAAAACTACACCCTTGGTACTCAAAAAAACTCATGGGATAAATTATCAAGCCAGATAGCTCCAAAGAGATTTGATCCTCTGGACTCTTGGAGTCTTGGTTGAAAACCAATAGAATGTTACTTGATAATTATTTTTCTTCTTTCTTTTATTTCCTTTTTGTTGGTTTTTCTTCTCTTCATAATTTATTTCTTTGTCATTATTTGAAAAATAAAGATATAATTGAACAAAATTTTGCATACCCCACTTTTATATGTAAACCCTTCATTCTAAATTTATCTTAAATGAGCCTCCACATTATCTCAATTCTCACATTCAATCAGCGCCATCTGCCCATCTCTCCTTAAGCATTTACTCTTTTTCTTCCTTCATAGTATGGTCTTTTACCAGTGCAATGTCCTTATTTCAGTCATTTATATTTTGAAGCCATATTACCATCCAACATGTAATTTCGAATTTCAATAAACATCATTGGTCTTAAATGTAATCCTACTTAATGTAATATGGTTCTAGCCTCTAGGGTACCTCTTCATAAATCTAGCTTGAGATTTCCTCCTCCACAGATTTCATCAACTTTAACTATAGTATTGAAGCCACACAACAGTGTTACCATCTTCATATGCTATGTAAAACCGATGCATTTTATCTGACCCAATTTAGTTTGCTGATAAAGACCTAAAATACAAGAAACCATGACTTAGTAGGGGCACTAGAAGGAATATTCATTACTCTTCAGTGGGTCTTGTGTGTTACCGATGTCACCTAGTTTTTGCAGAACTTGAGGAAAACATATAATACATTATAAAGAACAGTAAAGAGAATCAATCCTTAATCACCACTTGAGTGCCCGAAGCCACATCCCTTCAGGAACCAAAGCATAACCTCGGTCCAAAACTCCGTCATTCCCATTGTCACTCTCCTGATATCCCTCATTCTTCCTCAAATCTAGCACAATCTCTGAGTCAGCATTGCCATAGTCAGGTGACACATCATATAAAACGCCTCCAATTTGGTCAGCTGGAATGCTTTCCGCCTCCCTCCACCACCTGAAATGCAACATAAACACAAGACCCCATAAACAAGAGAAGTTTTCTCCCCGATTGTGCACTGTTCCAGTTCAATCCATAAGCCAATTGACCCGTCATCTCCTACATTCACCACGCCATTCGAAAAGCACAAGTTCACAAAAATCTTCTATTTGCTGACCGAAAAAGTACATTCGAATATTATGCTAAACAAAAATGCAAACAACTCCACTTACTTCGGCCAAAAACATTTCTTCAAAAATCATTAACAGAACATCAACCACGATATGAAATTACAACATACGAATAACTTTATTTAGACGAAAAAACAAATAATAAAACTGCAATTATATCTCTTATTATATTATGACTGCTCAATAAGAACCGGAAGCAAAAAAAAAAAAATGTAAAAGCAAACGCACCTGTAGGGAACAAGGTAAACCTTGTCGAGGTCATTGTCAAGGTTATTGGAACGATAATTGAATAAGTTTTGGCGGGAGCTGTTAGGGTGAAAATCTAAATCGAAGAGGTGATCGTCGTCATCAGAAGAGAAGATATTGTCGTTGTCCATGGAAGAGACGAGGCCGCTCAAGGTTTTTGAGAGTAGCGATTTGCAGAGGCGGAGAGTGGAGGTGGATAGACGCGAGAGAAAGCGCGTTGTGTTCCGGGTGAGAAGGAGCGACAAACGGAGCTTCTCTGCTATTCGGGTCATGAAAATTGAAAAAACACACACAACACTAGTAATAAGTAATAACTAATAATAATCACTTGCTCTTTTTAATAAATGATTTTAATTATTAAATATCTTTACTTTACGTCTCAGTTAAGAGAGAGACAGAGAGTGACGTGTGTGTTGGAAGGTAGGACGCACGCGCTTCCGGTGAGAGTGAGTTGGTGGAAGAGGGTTGGCGTAGATGGTTCTGGCTGCGTATTGAGCCAGACAATTAATGCCATGTGGCAAAAATTATCAGAGGATCCCACTTTTAAGTAGTGGGGTCATATTGAGTTTGAGACGTTACATTACATTAATCGGCTAATCAACTAATAAGTAAGTAATAACTATTTATCCGCTTAATAACTAGTAAAGTTATTTCTGTTTTGATTTTGGTTTTTGAAACCAATGGCCAACCACCAAGGTTCAAGCCTTGCCTTGGTATGTATATAATTTGTTCCATCTTGGTTATTAAATCTCAAGTGTGAGTGCCCTCTTCCGATTCTATTGGGAGCAACCCTCTCTCCGTTATGAGAGTTGTAATCTATTTGTACCCTTTCCCTAATAGTAGGAGTAGTATTCCGGACTATGCTTGTAGAGTTGCAGAGCCTAATGAAACATTAGTGATATGATTCACTAATTCACTCTAAGGACCAACACATCAAATTTCTGGTTTTAAAAGACTGGCTGTGTTAATACTTGGCCTCTTAGGGTGTGTTTGGCATGACTTTTCAAGTTAAGGGCTTGTCCTGCATGCGTTTTGCAGCTCGTCTTCGTTTTTGTTTTCTAAAAATGATTTTGAATTTGCATTCGTTAACCGTGTTTCATTTTATTTTCAAAATACAAAAACGAAATGAAAAACAAAACCAGTATTAAAAATGGAAATTTTGAAAGAAAAAAAAAAGATATTATCATTTCCCTCCCCTGACCTTTACCCTATTAGAAAGGTGAGGACAGGGTTTGCTCATAATGGTCAATCTTCCCCCTAAAATGAAAATATTGTATATCTCTCCCCTTCTGTCAGAATTTTTGTCCAAGAAAATGAGTTGACTGTCAGTCTCATGGTCAAATGACCATTTTATCCTTAATATAATTAGGAAATGACCATTCAACCCCAATTAAATAAATAAAAAAAAGAAAAAAAAAACAAGTGGAGGGGACGATGCCACCTAACCCACAATGCTTGATGAAATAAATAATAAAACAAAAAATTGTGGATCTGGTGGAAATCACCAGATCCAACTTAAAAAAAAAAATTAAAACAAATTAACATAAAACTCAAACCAATTCCACCACCACCATCGATCCATCTCATCCTCCATCAATCCAAACCAATTCCACCACCATCATCGATATATCTCATCCTCTAACCCTAACCACCACTGTCGACACCACCCCTTGGGCCGATGTCCCAGCCGAGGCGATCGAAGCCAACCAAACCGTCTTTTCCCGTGTCGATCTCCTCTTCTTTTTCTCTCTTGGCGGTGGCGTTTGGCAATGACGGGGAAGACCGCAAGAGATATATTCAATGGATTTTGGGTTTTGGGTTTTGGGTTTTGGGATCAATTGAGTTGTAGGTTGAATATCACATAGCAAAGGGATCAGTTGAGTTGCAGGTTGAATATCACAGCAAAGGGGTATTTGTTTGACAGTGGTGGTAGAGTTTAAGGCAATGTGGGTAGGCATGATTTGGGGCATTTGAAGATTGAAGAAGAATTGAAGATGATGATGATATTGGGGAGAGAGTTTTTTTAATTTTTATTTTATGAGTTTTTTTAATCGCAAGGAGAGGGATTCCAGATGGAAAGGGAGGGATTCCAGATGGAAAGGGAGGGATTCGAGAACAAGAGGGAGGGTTGTGGGTTTGGTTCAGTGGAGGTGTGTTCTCGATCCATTAATAGAGATAAGATGGTGGGTTGGTGTTGGTGTCCTTTTTTGAAAATAGATGAAAAAGAAGAATTGAAGAATTGATGGAGATAAGATGATGGTGGTCGACTGGTGGAGTGGTGGTGGAGAAGAAGAAGAACTTGGGGAGAGAGAGTTTTTTTAATTTTTAATTTTAATATTTAATTTGTTTAATTATTTTCATTGGAGGAGTGAATGGCATGATCTCCTCCACCCATTCACTTTTTTATTTAATATATTATTAATTATCCCCACTGATAAGTTTACAATTTTACCCCCTTCATTAACGGTCAACCCTACTTTTGCTAACAGAAGGGGTACTTTGAACATTATTTCGATTTCAAGGGGGTTAACTACCAATATGTCCTCGCCCTGTCCTCACATTTCTAATAGGGCAAAGGTCAGGGGGGAAAATAATCTTTTCCCAAAAAAAAAAAGTTTTCTTTTTTTTGTTTGTTTTTGTTTTTCAAAAAAATTAACATTTTTTTTTCTATTAAATCGGTTCTTCATCAGGGCTTCATCTTCTTTTTTCTCCTCCGCTTGCCGTCGATCGCCGCTCGTCGCTGCCGATCTGGTCTTCTTCTTCTTCCTCTTCCTCTTCCTCCTCCTTTACTCGCTACCAATCTGGTCTTCTTCTTCTTCTTCTTTTGCTTCCTCCTCCTCCTCCTCTGCTCGCCGCCGATCTGGTCTTCTTCTTCTTCTTCTTTTTCCTCCTTCACTTGCAACCGATCTGCTTTGCTTCGCCTCTCGCCGCCGCCGATCTGCTATGAGTCATCTATCTGGTTTTCTTCTTTAGCTGGTCTTCTCCTTTTTCCTCTTCCTCTTCCTCTTCAGCTGTTAACTTTTGTTTAATTTATTAATTACATTAAAAAAAAAAATTGGTTAATTATTTAATCAATTTGTTTATAATTGTTATAATATTAAACAAAATGTAAAAATTGATATTTCAATTTTCGATATTTTTCGGTTAGCCTACCAAACGCGTTTTCCCCTTTTTTATTTTTAAAATACGGATTTCATTATATGTTACTAGACACGTTTTCAAATTTCGAAATTAAAACCAAAAACATTGTTTTCATTTACATTTTTCTTTTTGAAAAACAACAAATGAAAAACGCTTACAGAACGGCCCCTAAGTTTTTTGAGTAGATCTTTTTACTAATTGAGTTTTTATTTAGTAGACTTTTTAATAAAAAGTTGAATGTTATTTGGTATTCGATTTAAAAAGCATTTTAGTTTAATAGATTGTTTGACAACATATTTTTTGAAAGAGATTTTTGGTTGTTTAAATTACAAAAGAGTGTTAACAATGTATTTATAATTAAAAAGATATATTTTAGAATATTTAAAATTTAAAAATGTTAGTTAAGATAATTCATATATTTTAAATAAAACTCAAAAATAGATTCCTGGGTGAAGCCGTAGACATAAAATAGTTTTTTAATGTTAAAAAAAAAAAAAAAAAAAATCTCTTCTTGGATAATAGAAAAGTCATACCAAACATATTCTTAGTATAACTAAAATTTTAGTATGACTTAGAAATAAAATTAATACAAAATAAAATTAAGATTGTATTAATAATTGTATATTATTGTTTTAACAGAATTGTACATTATTATTTTCAAATAGATAACTAAACTATTCAAAAGTCATAAGATTACGAATCAAACCTTCAGTGATGTCAATTTGTATAACTCATCAGAAGAAAACATGGGAGTTGATTTTCAAATAACATGTCCTTGATGATACTTTTCCTGAAAATACAAGGAAAAATATCAACATGATTTGTTTCTTTTTGAAAATTAGCTCCCATATTTTCTTCTCGATGAGTTATACGCATTGGCATCACTTGATCATAGAACCATCACCGAAGGTTTGATTTGTATCTTATGGTTTGTCAATGGCCTTATTATTCATCTGAAGCAAATATACGTGAGTGTTGCATCGTCAACAGTAATGAAGATGTGAATTTTCTTTTTCAAAAGGCACATCTTACATACATATATATATACAGTGTCGTTCACATCAGTATGCACTGATGTAACTATACCAGTACCAATGCATGTGGACCACTGATTATGGATGTGGAGAATGTTTGACAAGTGCATGCATACATACATACACTTTGAGTCAAAATATGTAAATCTAATGGTCCACATCCAACGCACTGATGAAGTTATATCATTACGCACTGACTTGATTTTCTCCTTACAATTCGATTTCTTCTTTTAACAATCACTGTCGAAATGCACTTCATTTTAATAATTTAAATATAATAAACTTCTAAAGACAATCCATTTTGTAACAAAATTATCTTTTTATCTTTTGACACCCCATTTTAAAAACATAATTTAAATTAATTCAGTTTAATTAAAATAAACAACATATTAATATTTTCTTGTTCTAAGAGACTTTGGGATAAGGTTGATCCTGAAATTGCAGAAGCTGCTACGATCCTTTAAGGTCTCCAGGTTGCTTTGGATGTTGGTTTATTTGTTGAGTTTGATGCTTTCTTATTTGTTAATTTGATTTCTGTAGAAGCTCTCTGTTGTGTGAGAAAATTCTTGGAAACAAATAAAAAGAACTAATTTTGGATGATGTTTATAATCTTTTAGTTAATCTAGCGGGTTTTGTTTTCTTACCAAATTGGCATTTTCTTTTGATGACAAAATTTTATGGATCTATGATTTCCCTCTTGATGTGGAGCAGCTGATTCTTTAGCTTGTTTGTAGTTTTTTTTTTTTTTTTTTTAATATATATATAGTCATTTTCTCTCAATTTCTATCTCATAGGCATACAATATAGACATATTTATAGGATACTAATACACATCATCACACTTTTGCCTTGTAAGCAACATAACTTCAATCATAATAATACATATGCAAAAGTATGATGATGTGTATTAATATGCTATAAATATATCTATACTGCGTGTCTACTAGAGAAAAATTATCTTTTCTCCTCGGTGCGCACTGATAGAAAGAAATCTTAGGACATCCAAATCTATGTGTTGGTTTCATCCAATGGTTATATTTGGTTCTTTAAAAAATATATATAAAAAAGATATACATTAAAGAAATTAGTGTCTTTGAAAATTATTTTTTACATTACCAACAAATTAAAATCTTCTCTTTCTATTATATAAAATAAAATAAAATAAAAAACAAATTATTGGATATCAAAGATCATCGCAGCGAAAAGGATACAAGAAAAATACACTTGACTCACCGTGCTATTTGTTGTAACTCGGAGAGGACCGTCAAAAGGAGAAATAAACACTTTCTGTATTTAGCTCTCTATAAAAGTACGCTCAGAATGGAATGATTAGAATGAATAGCACACCTTGCTATTTATAGGGTCCAGACTCCTATCTGGATGGATTCTGATATTAAATTTAAATATTCAAATTTAAATGATATTTAAATTTAATATCATATTTATCATTTTAACATTTTATATGGTCAGTTTGAATTTAACCTAATTATCACTATCTCTAATAATTTAAATTCAAACTATCAGGTTGTTTAATCCATATCAGTAATTATCAATTAATTAACTGATAAATATAGAAACACTTGAGTGTATTCTAACATCTACCACTCGCACAAGTGGAGCAATAAAAACTTTATAGAGTCATGTTTTTCAAACTTTTGGGTCCAATCACAGATCATTTATTTAAGCAAAAGCATAGTGTGATCGATGAACAATATTCTACAAATGTATTGGAGCATGCAATTTGATATTTCATTTATCAAATTCATTTTTCATATGTGTCCCAGATTTAATTTTCATTTATTAGTCCAAGCATACTTAACCCTTAGTATACAAAGTCATGCTTGACTATATCAAATTTTTACTTATTCACAATTGTATTATTGTCTATCATAGACAATACAATTGATCAACAAGAATACCAAAAATTAATGAAGAACCATTATATCTTCCCATTGAACACTTGTATCTCAGTTTCATAAAATAACTGCTATCTTAGTCATGTTTCATAGACCGAATAGTACCATAGCTATAAGGAAAAACACGCTAAAGAAACTAACATTAAGTTTTGTCACTTTGAATCAAAGTCAATGGTCACAAGGACACCATTTGAGGTTTAAACATCAAGGATCTTACACAATGAGGAAGCAGGGACATTCTCTCATTTCCCTTTTGATCATATAACACACATGGTATGAGTCACGTGCTACAGTGAATTTCATTCTCATAAATAATGTATATGTCTAAACCATTCACTGTATAGATCTGAGTTCAGTCGCTACCTACAGCACCTAACCTGAGTTCAATAAAGCTCGTCATTTCTTACTTGGAGTGCCAACTATGTTCTCACATCTGGCTTAATCAGGTTTCATGATAGTGGGGTTGTATCATGATCGGTTCAAAAGAATATAAAAACCTCATCTTCACATAGTCAAGGCGACATATTCATATATATATATATATATAATGAGCTCCATGAGAATAAAGCCTATACTTTATTCTCTTATATATATATATTTATATATGTCTTATCTCAGTATACTATTTTAGTATCTGAGGTGATCACATGTGTAAGAATACCGGTCTCAACCTGACAACATATTTAAATAACATTTGTGTGAAATATATGCTAACAAAGAAAAAATGATTTATTCATATAAAATAGTGAAATTCAAACAAATCATCATGATTACAATCTACATAGCCCTAAAGACTTAGCATGTGACAAGTAAACATCTATAGTCACTGCTTTAGTAAATGGATCGGCTACCATTTCATGCGTGGATATGTATTGAATAATCACTTCCTTTTTTACTATGACATATTTTGTCTCTATATGTTTGGATTTACTATGATATTTCGAATCCTTTGTGTAAGTAATGACTGCTTGATTATCATAGTAAATAGGTATTAGTCTTGAAGCCACAGTAAATAGTTACTGGTCTTGAAGCCCTAGTAACAATCTTTAGATCCTCAATGAATCTTTTGAGTCAAACACCCTCATGTACTGCTGCTGAACACACCATGAATTCAACTTCCATTGTAGATAATGCAATACATGTCTGTTTCTTGCTACACCATGAGATAACGTCTTGACTGAGCAAAAATGCATACCCAGATATTGATTTTCGCTCATCTAGATCACCTCCCCAGTTAGAATCTATATATCCGACTAAGTGTAAATCTCCTCCTTAGTAGCATAAGAATAGTCTACAGTCTCATTGAGGTATGCTAAGATCCTTTTGACCACATGCCAATGTTTCTGCCTAGTGTGAGATTGAAATTTTCTCACAAACCCAACTATAAAACATATATCAGGCCTAGTACATATCATTGCCTACATGAGACTCCCAATGGCATTGGAGTAAAGACCTCTACTCATTTTATCTCGTTCTTCCGGAGTCTTGGGGCACATTTCGAGACTAAGATTTTTTCCTTTTAAGATAGGAGTATCCATAAGCTTATAATTAGATATATTAAAACGTTCTAGAATCTTTCTAATGTAAGGCTTTTATAATAGAGCTAGAAGTTTCTTTGAACGATCTCTTGCAATCTTTACTCCCAAAATACAGGCAGCTTCGCCTATATCTTTCCTCTCAAAATTTGAAGATAACCATTCTTTAATAGCCATGACAAAACTCTTATCATTTCCAACTAACAAAATGTCGTACACATATAATGACAATATGATAAAATTGCTGTCAAACCTTTATATATAGACACAATAATCTTTTTCAGTCATTACAAATCCATACGACATTACTGCCTTATAGAATCGAAGATACCACTGTTTAGAGGATTGTTTCAAACCATATATCGATCTTTCAAGCTTGCAAACTTTGTGCCTTTGACCTTTTGAAATGAAATTTTCAGGTTGTACCATATACATTTCTTCCTCCAATTCTTCATTGAGAAATGTTGTCTTTATATCCATTTGATGTAATTCTAGGTCTGTATGTACGACGACTACCAGAATAAGGCATATCGAAACAAACCTTACTATAGGAGAAAAGGTTTTTTCATAGTCTATACCCTCTTGTTGAGTATATCCTTTTGCGACTAAACACACCTTGTATCTCTCAATTGTACCATAAGCCTTTTGTTTGATGTGAATAACCCATTTGTTTCCAATGGCTCGACGATCAGGCTGTAAATCAACCAAGTCCCAAACATGGTTATTTTCCGTCGACTCTATCTCTTCTTCCATGGTTTTCATCCATAATTTTTTTAGCAAGTGAGTTAAGTGCTTCATTTGCATTTGTAGGTTCATCACTGTCATATGAAGCAACCATATATGTTTCCCCCTCAATATCAAAACAACGACATGGGATAACTCTACGGTTACTCTTTCGAGTTTGTAAATCTCTAGAAGTTAGTTCAACAGTTGTGTTGCTCCCACTAGGGACAAAAGTCCGAGGTAAATTTGTATCTACCTCAATTGGAGTGTTTAGATTTACATCATCATTAAGATCATCCAATTCAAAGAATCGAACATCTTTGTCAACTTCACCTTTGTTTGGAAATTCATTTTCCAAGAAGTTGACATCTCGTGATTTCAATTCAGTTACACTTCCATCAGAATTCTCACCTATCAGTGCATATCCTTTAGAATGCTCAGAGTATCTTAAGGGTGGCAATATGGGTCACGATATGTCAGGTCGCCATGACACGAACACGATTATTATGGGTTTGGGTTGAGGATAAACGAGTCGTGTCAATAATCATGTCAACCCGTCTAACCTATTTAATAAACGGGTCGTGTTCGTGTTGACCCACCGTGTCGTGGGTTGACGCGATTATTAGGGGTAAAACTGTAATTTCACTATTTGAAGGGTTTTTATGTCATTTTACATTTATATATAAATAGGAAAGAAACTCATAAACTTTTTTTTTTCTCATTCATTGATTTCACTCGTTTTCAGTAGCACCACTATACAACCAAACTTCTCTCTTTCCAATTCAAACCAAACAAAACCCTAAACTTCTCTCTTTCAAAATCGCTGCCTCATCCATCTGCATTCTGCATCGACCTCCTTCACGTGGAAGGTTAGTAAATATATGTGGGTTTTCTTTGATTTGTTTAGTTTTCAATTTTTCATGTTATAATTTTAAATAATTGTGCATACTAGATCTCACTCTCTCACGCACACATCGACGCTCTGTGTCCTTCAAAGGTGACGATTCTCTTCTCTCTAAATCTTATTATGCTAAGTTTTATGTATGGTAATCAATAATGTGAGATCTTGGTTTCATTTTTTGTGGGTTTTTGTTGTTGTGATTTCTGTGAAGATGTCAGGCATGCATCCATCTGCACTCTCTCTTATTTCTTTTTCGCATGCTATCACAACAGATAAAGTTTATATGGCCATAGATGTGCTGAACAGAGATGTTTTGGTTCACCTACTACTAATGTCACGTTTACTTTCAATACTACATTATTTCCCTTACATGCACACTTGTACAATGCATGAAACTATGTCAACAAATTTGCTTATTGCTATAATTATCTATATGCCGAAGAGGATATAATATGAGTCTTGTTTCTATTAGATTTCAAACATGCTGTCTGTAACTAAATTTAGAGTAGTATTGAATCATGTTTAATCATAAGTAGATAATTTTTAATTACGGATGCTTATAAGGGAAAGAGAACAATTAATTTTTTTTAATTAATTTTTTAAAAGAGAACAATCCGATATACCTAAACTATTAATTTTTTTTTCTTTATAGTTGGATCTAATAATTTGTGTTATTTATGTAGGTTAATCTATGGATCCCAATAACCTTGATGTCGAAAATATTCACTCTGAAAGTATGAAAGAGGATTATGATGGTGGTGAAACTTAAGTAGAGGAGGTCGAAGATTTGGGTAAAGGGAAAGAGAAGGTCCTGGAAAAGAAACCCCATCGCCAAAAGAAGTCAACTTCAAAGGTTTGAAATGTGTTTATCAAGCTACCACGAGGTAAAGATGGAAAGTTACATTGTAAATGTAAGATGTGCGGTAAGACATATCGATGTGAGAGTTGCTACGGTGCAGGTAACATGAGATGACACTTAGATAATTGCCCTAAGATTGCACATTATGATTTAGAACAACTGTTTTTATCCAAAAGTAATGGGGGTTCTATGTCACTTGTTAATCATAACGATCCCTAAGTATTTCGGGATATGGTATCTTATACTATCGTTTGCCATGATTTACCTTTTCAATTTGTTGAGTGGACATGGATTAAGAGAATTATTGAATACTTGTCTAGTGATGTCACTTTAGTCTCTAGGAACACTGCGGAAGTGGATGTGATGAAGATGTTTCTTAGAGAGAAATCAAAGATAAAAATAATGCTAGAACATGCTCCTGGTAGAATTTGTTTGACTCGTGACATGTGGACTTCTATCAATACTTATGGTTTTTTTATGTCTCACGGCACACTTCATTGATAGGAATTGGGTTTTGCAAAAGAAAGTGTTAAATTTTTGTGTCATGTATCCACCATATGATTAAGTTTCCTTATCTCAAAAGATTAATACTTGGTTACATGAATGAAGAATTGGAAATAAGATTTTTTTTTCAATAACTTTGGACAATGTCTCATCTAATAAAGCTTTTATTGATATTTTGAAAAATCAGATGAACTTACATAAGGCACTTGTATGTGATGGGGAGTTTTTACACATATGTTGTTGTACTCACATTCTTAATTTGATAGTTCAAGATGGATTGAAGGAAATAGATGAGGTTGTCTTGAAAATTCGTGAGAGTATTAGATACATTAAAGGGTCACAAGTTAGAAAACAAAAGTTTGTAGAAAATGTCAAATATGTTGGTTTGGATTCTAAGATCGGTATGAAGCTAGATGTTCTAACTAGATGGAATTCGACTTTTCTTATGCTTCAAAGTGTTTTATATTATCGTTGTATTTGGTGTGCTTTGGAGATGCTTAATAGTAATTACAAACATTGCCTTTCGCCAACCGAGTGGGAGAAAGTTGAGAAAATTGCATCTTTCTTGCAACATTTCTATGATGTTACTTGTAGTTTCTCAGAATCCAAGTACCCCACCTCAAATTTGTATTTCCCCAATGTGTTATCAACTTATTTACTTTTGAAAAAAAAAAAAAAACTTAGAAAGTAGTGATGTCTTCATGAAAAAGATGACCACTAAAATGTGTAGCAAACATGACAAGTATTGAGGTGATTTTTCTGTTATCTTGGCAATAGTTTTGGTTTTGGATCCTCGTTACAAGATGACATTTGTTGAATTTGCTTATAAGAAAGTCTATGGCTTTGAATCGATGGAGCTTGAAAATGTTCGAAACAAGTTGTTTTCTTTGTTCAATGGGTACATGATGCATTCTACAAAGAGGATCACTTCAAACTTATTGTCTAGTGGAAGCGAATTGGTATTGATGTCTTTTTCAAGTTGTTTTTATTTTGCCCTATCCGCCCCCCGTCCAAGGTATCGTGAAGCTTGCTATTGACCTGATCAAGCGCTTTAGGGAGATCACTTTCACCGATGTTCTGAGAATCTACAATCACTTGGTTGACTCGCTAGCCCTTATGGAATAAATACTCAACCGCTCTAGTACACATGCTAGTAAGGGGAGGCATAACACTAAGATATCTTCTTTCTTATACCACTCCAGTTCAGAATCAGCCCCCAGTTCCTGAACCTGTAGATCACTACTAATAGTCGTGGAAGTGAACCCGTCAATACTAGTTCAATGCATGGTACGATATCATCTTTGGATCTGTTAGAGGTAATTGACTAATTGTTGTTTTTGTTTTATTATAATAATAAGTAAGGCTATTTTTGTTTATTATAATAATTAACAATGCTATTTTTGTAAGGATTCTCATATTGATTGACTTATTTCGTAGACAAACCACATGTTGGGGTTTGACTTGTAAGGGTAGATTAGACCCTCAAGACCTCAAGACCTCAAGACCTCAAGAGAAGAAGCACTCCAAATGTATATTTCTGAGTGTTTCTAGCAATGAAGAGAAGTAGTTACACACACACACAACACTTGCACAATTCTTATTCTTGTATGTGTTGTGTCTTTATTTTGTGTTTGCATTATTGATTGTTTAATCTCTCTTCTTGCATGTGTATATTGATTGCATCCTATGATTTTAAAATGTTCATCATGTTAGAAATAGGTTGCATTGTCCTCACCCTTCCTTACTCTTGCATTTGCTTGAGGAAGAAAGTGAGTGGGTTGTGCGCTGGTCACCAGCGCAAGACCACCAGCGCAGATCGTCCAGTGATCGCTCAGTTGTTTGGCGCTGGTCGTGCACTGGAGGTCCAACGCAGCCCTCACCAGCGCAACTTGTCCAGAAAGTCGTCGTAGGTGTGGCGCCTGTGTGGAGCGCTGGTCCACCAGCGCCTGTGCAATTTTTGCACTGTGCGCTGGTGCTGCGCTGGCAACCAGCGCAAGAGGTCATACCTGATGTTTTTTTGTAAAACGACCTCACTCCACTAATGACCTCTATATATACATGTCTATGTTTTTAGGTCAGTTTTAAGAGTTCCAAATATCATATTTTTCACTTAGAAAATATTTCAAGAGAAAAATCATCAATAACTCACCTTTAAACACTCAAACCATTTCCTTTGATCATCAAAGTACATCTAGGATCATTCATGACCATTTAGGATTCATCCATGCATGGTTTTGCATCATCACATCGTTTTTGGTATGTTCTTCACTAATCTCATCTAATTTTAGTGTTCTTCATATCAAGTCTTCTCTTTATTTTTACTTGTATGTTTTTTGATCATATATTAGATACAAGATAGAGATTATTTGTGATGACATGATTGAGTGTTGTATTGTGATAGCTATCTAGGTTTTGCTTAATCTTGATTAGCTAAGCTTTTTGATATGTCATTTAGCTTTTGATATCTATGATTGATTTCATTGATATATCATCATTCTAGGTAAGCATATAGAGTTGCCTTGCTCTTGTTGCATTTTGAGTATTTCACATATTCACTTTGGTTGCATTCTCTTCATTGAGAACTAAGTCTTGTGTTGCTTCCGGGATTAGGTAGCATAAATCACAAGCATTAGGATTAGGTTCACTCATACCGAGATTAGGTAGGTGTGTGATTACTTCCGGGATTAGGTTGTAATCTTTCTCACACTTAGTGGATTCGAGGTTCGAATGTGGCTCACTTACAGAGCCAGTGGTTTTTCCCGTGAGGGTTTCCACGTAAATATCAAGTGTCTTTTAATTTTCCGCACCATATTACACTTGCTTTTTTGTATTGACTAGTAAAGGGTATTTTCGTAATCTTGCCTATTAACGAAAATTGGGTAAAATCGGATAAAATCTATTCACTCCACCTCTAGATTAATATTGAACACACCGTAATTTGTTTCAATTTTTGTTTTATAATTGTTGTTTTAGTTATATTATAATAATTAACATTGTTGTTTTTGTTTTAAAATTATATGTACAAGAGTATGAATCTTTTGAGAGATATGAAAGAACTAGTCTTTTGAATCAAAAGACATAGTTGGAGTTGTACTTGGATGAACCAAAAGTTGAAAAGATAATGAAGTTGGACATTTTGAACTTCTGGAGGGGCAATGAAGTTCATTTTCCAGAACTTTCTATGATGGCCCGTGATGTTTTAAGCACCTAGTATTCTCAGTGGCATCTGACTTGGCATTTAGTGTTGGCGGGCGAGTCCTTGATCAATATCGAAATTCACTCAAACCAGACATAATAGAGGCTATAGTTTGCTCTCGGGATTGGATACATGGTGGAGAGGGAAGTAATCTTTTTTCAACACAACCCTAGTTTTGAATTTGATAAATATTTGTATTTAAAAACATTATTTCTTTTTTGTAGTGAGTGAAACTATTGGAGTTGAAGAAGTTACTGAAGACATTTTGAACTTAGTATAGAGGAGGGTCGAACAATGGAAAGTGACACCTCTAAATTAGTTTAATGGTAATATTATCTTAATATTTATTAAATGTTTGGTATAAAAATTGTTCTCTTTGCTTTATGTTAATATCTTATATATATATATATATTATCTTGCATGACTGGTCAGCTGGTCTACATTCTACTACTTATCAGAGGACAAAGATACATGGTTGGACTTGTGATGGATTTGCTTGTTGCAATTTTGGACTTGTTTTATGCACTTTTGGGTTGTGTTTATGAACTTTTGGATTGTGTTTAATTGTCTATGCACTTTCGGACTTGTGTTTATGTAATTTTGGACTTGTGTTTATGCTTTTTTGGACTTGTTTTATACTCTCAGTTTGCATTATGCAAGAAGTTATTTGGACTTTTGAATTTTATTGGCTAATTATTTGGATTATTTTGGATTGTATCAGTCAATGTTTTAAAAGGCGAAAGACAAGGCGAGGCGATGACCCCTTCATGAGGCGAGTCGGCAGCCTCGAGGTGATTGAGGCGGTAACCTCAGTCAAAAAATGGAAAAAAAAAAATGTAAAAAAAAAATTAAAAATAAATTAATAAAGTAGAAAATGTTCCATAATATTCAATAAAAGAGTCATTTAACAATTCCAATATAAATATTTCGAATAAAATTAAATATTACAAAATAAAACCGTCTTCCTAATGACAAATGACCACTTAACACCAAATAGACTATCAGTTGCGTCTATTCCAGAGCCATGTAATGTGGATCAAAAGTGTAATTCCATCCATCTTCATCCGAACTTTCATCCTCCGAAGATTCAAATTGAAATTGGTTTGAAATGTCCTCCCATCCACTTCCTTCACCCACCCTTTGCAAAGCCTTTCCTTTGTCTACCAAATAATATAAAGTTATATTATAATTAAATATATCATTCCACCTGAACACTGGAGTTATTAAATTTAATTATAAAATTACTTACTTGTATTTCTCTTCATTTTCCCTACTAATCGTAGGCTCTCGCACAATTGACTCATGTCCACATCTTCATCAACCACCCACTCATCATCGGAAGGAACATCTTCCATAACCAATGAATCCTCATCATCCTTTAGTGTCTGTATCTTTATGAATTTATGTTGCAATTTTTTTTTGTGCATTATGTATACCAATGTATTCAATCTCTCCGTGCTTAATCGATTCCTCTTCTTCATATGAATATGCAAAAATTTTGTAGGAACTTGACAATTAAGAAATTCTAAATTTATTTTAATCTAAAATTGAGAATTCTAAGTCAATCCATACCATATTAAATGCACTCCAATTCCTCTCACAAGCTGAGGATGAGCAAGTGAGACTTAAAACCCTTACAGCAAAACTTGAAAGTTTAGGAACTTCGTCTCCAAGGGTGCGTTTGGTACGCGGGACAGGACGGGACAACTTTTTATTGTCCCACGTTTGGCGCGCTATTAGTATGGGACGGGACGGGACAAGATGGGACAAAAACCATCAAATTTTGTCCCACCCAAAACCCTAGGACAAGGTTATCCCATGACATGGGACAAGTACAAAAAGACTATTTGACCCTTTAAATTTTCAAAAAAATTATAAACATGTTTAATAATAATATATACTATTATATATATATTATTATAATATATATTAGAATATATAAATATTATATTCTATATACTATATATTATATATTATTATATTTTATATATAATATATTATATTATATCCTATATAATATATATATATATATTATGTTATATTATATTATATATTCTTATATATAATAACAATATATATATATATTATATAATATGTATTTATATATATTAGTAATATATATTATTATTATTATATATATTATAATAATATATATCATAATATTATATATATAATATCATAATAATATAGATTATAATATTATATATATTTATATATTATATATTATTATATATAATATATTATATTAAAAAATATAATAAATTATAATATATAATATATAAATATATTATATATATATAATATTATTATAATATATATTAATATATATCATAATATTATATATATAATATATATCATAATAATCTATAGTCTAGGCCAAGTTTACCTTTTAATCCTTTCATATCTCCCTCTCCCCACCTGGGGTCCACCCAGAGTGAGTCACAGGAGCCAGGAATGTTTTGCACTCCCTAGGGCTCGAACTCGACACTTCGATCGGACGCCAAGGCTCTGATACCATTAGCGGGGGTGGCCGGTACCCTGCACCATCTAACTTACAGTCTTAGAGTTTTCCCCACACAGCGGCACTCTCATGGCCTAAACAGGATACTCACTGACTGACTGTCCACAGACGATACAAGGACCTTTAAGACAAAGGACCAATATCCATTTTCTGATGTGCAGGATCCTCAACCTAGAGGCAAGCACAGAGCATACTTAGATAATTACAGACTGATATTCATCACCTAGATTAATATTGAAGAAGAAGATAAGAGAGTTTAGAAAGCCATTTTTAGATAACACACTTTTTTATAAACTTAACTTGTTCTCTGAAAACTTCTTTTTTACAAGGCCGAACTCCTCGTTATATAGGAGGAGAGAAGATCAGCATACAAAGCTTACAAAGCCTTCATGAAAAATCACGTGAACATGTACGTGATTGATCAGTACATCAGTGCAGATAGATAACTATCTTATAGAACTAAAAGACAAAATGAAAAAGCAAAAAGCAAACTTAACAATTTCACATGCTCGTGAAATCAAAACATAAAGAGACAAACTAAGTCTAATACAAACAAAAGCTTTAAAGTTTGAAAATCAAACCATAAGGAAACAAAACACTAAATAGTAACCATGTGATTAACTTTTTGCTGATTGATTTTTCTGATTGATTGTGTCAGTTCATTGATTGATCTATGTGTCAGTTCATGAACTGATTGTTGTATGAACGAGCTTGATCACGGGCTTTTTGACAGATTGCAATTGATGTGATCTTCATCATCAGAATCTGTAGCACCACATATCCAACAGGGCCAAAAAGTAGCTTGAGTGTCTAGGGCTATAGGGTCTTGTGAGTCCTGAAAAAAATCTTCTGGTACTGGATCTGGTGGTGGATTCTAACTTGGAGGCCAGCTTTTGGAGGAATCTCTGGGCACATCTGGGAGGATCAGACATTCATCTGTATAGGCACCATTAGTGTCACAAAGAAAGTTCAACAGAGGTGTTTGGAGCTTAGTAGGATACAGCTGTGAATAGTCAAAAGTGGTGTGCCATTCATAATTGATGTTGTGTGTCCAAAGAAGCTTTTTGTGAGGATTGTAACGATAGGGCCTGTGAAATATCCAAATGCAGGATACAGAAGAGGCTGAATCAGGGTCAAGTTTCCAAATGTTGTACTGTCCCATGAGTTTTGTGAGTTGAGTTCTCCAATAGGACAGGGAATCAAACCATTGGAGGAATGTCCATATGAGGGAATGTTGTTGAGCTGGATCATGGAGATGACCATATAAGTCCTGAAGAGGAAACACAATGGCATGGTGATGTAGGATAGATAGACACCATAAAATCCATAAAACTCGAGGAGTGAAGTAATCAAAGGGAGGCATCATGAAGGGGTCAAGAAAGGGTTTTGTTGGGTTGATGAGAGTGTAATGACATCCTTTCTGGAGTTCTGTCAAATAGACACTGAGATGGGACTTTGCAAAATGTTGGATTTGATCAAGGGTAGGTTGTTGATCCGGGGGAAGTGTTTGAAGTAGCTCTAGAGGATAGGTTAGGTTGGTGAGAGCTGGGAGATCTGGTGAGGGATCTGATGAGGAGGAAGCTGAGGTGGCCATGAGGACTAATGGGAGGCTAAGGTGTCCAGGAAAGAGTTAGACTGTTATTTCATCTAATAGAGAAAATATTGAAGAGAAGAGTTTAAATCATATGGAAAACACTACTCTTTTAGCTCCTGTTCGTCTCTCCTCCTTTATTTCTCACCCACCTACTATCAGAAGAACCTAGTCATCTAAAATACAAAACCTTGTAGAATATTCACATATCCCAGACTCCGCTCAAATTAATGAAACCTCTGTTCCATTGTTAAATCCTTACACCATTTTCAAAAGATCTAAATCTTTAGCCAGACAAGTCACCCACCTTGTCCGCCACAGATCTCCTCCAGTCAAAGAATACATCCAGTCAACAGCTCTTGACAACTGCCTCATCCCAGCTTCCCCAGCTGAGCAGTATGTTGATCTAGAAATTGACCAACCTTTGATTGACCAATGGATCAAAGAAGGCTACTCACACCTTCACTTGGGTGCAGTTAGAATCATCCTTACCTTGCATGGAAGGAAAGGAATACCAGTTACTGCAAGAGTTGCATTGCGTAACACTGTTTATAAGTAATATGAGTAATCAGTCATTGGTACTTGTCTCACAACACTTCATGCTGGTAGTATATCACTCACATACTACCCCAACTTCAATATCCCTCTAAAGGATGCCAACCTCCACAACTGTCTCAAAGTACAGCTCTAGATTTTGGGTGCAGACATGCAGCCCAACTCATACATGGCTACTCTTTACCACCAGATAGCTTATCGCCTCCAAGATCATGCCCTGGATCTTCCTATCCCAGGCCATTCTGACGATACCATCTTCATCAAAGTAGAACGTGAAGATGAAGTCCCTACCATCATCCAAATTCCAAAACAATTACTAAAGGACAAGCTCACGGAGATCATGCCACTTGAATGGATCACAAACTATGAGAATGCTTTCCAGAACAATACTCCAGTAATTGCCACAGATACTGAGTATACCAGAGAACCAAATGGTTCTATCAAAACAATCTACAAACCACTTGTAGATCCAGAAGCCTCATCCAGTTCCGGTACTCCTTCCATCTTCCAAGCCCTGATGATCAGACCAGTCACTACAGAAGATGATATCCCCATCCACAGCTTTAAAGTTGATGGATCTCCAATCTTTACAGACAAAATCAATGGTCACTTCATTTGGGACGTTGATCCCAACATGTGCGATGCAGATTGTGAATGCTGAGATTGTTTCAAAGGCTACTTGCCACCTTGCAAACCCTCTCGCAAAGCATACAAGCCTGATGACCCAGACATCCCCTGGATAGGCCTTCACCCTATCAAAAACAAACCTCTGCCCATATATGACAGAGCTCTACAGATCTTACGATCTGAAGGACTACTGCCTCCTGAACCTAAACCTGAACCTGAGCCACAAATCCAAATTCAACCACAGCCCATTCCATGTTATATGGCCTCCAACTATGATCAAGACTTCCCTCCTCTGGAACCATCCTCCAATCCTGAAAAGAACAGATTTTCCAGACCTTTCATCCAATCCATTGAAGTTTTACCTGATGGATCTCTAAAACATCCCTCACAAGCTGAGCAAGTTCTCAACTGGTAGACCCATAATGCCAGAATACAGAATAGAGTCCTTAACTCTATTGATCAGAAGATTGACTGAGTCTCCCATCATGTTTCTCAACATGAACATAGCCTCCAAAGAATGGACACAGTTTTCAGAGACTTCGCCATTGATCTTCAGTCCAAGATCTCCAAACTAGATGCTGATCTTCACAGATACATTAATCATGGTTATTTTGGCCCTGATTTTAATAACAAAGAAAGAGAGATCAAAAGACTCAGAGAACAGCTAGACCAACTAAACATAGATCATTTACATCCTACTCCAGCTCCTTATGTTCCAAAACCATACACTCAGACTTTGATGTTTCCTTTATCACCTCCATACCCTTCCTCATCTAGACCACCAGATGATTCAAACTACTTCAAATCCATTGGAGAACTTTTCCGAAAGTATCCACCTTTTTCTCCTCCAAAGAAGAAAAAATCCACAAAAAAGTCCTCTCATACCAGAAAAGACAAACAACCTGTCACAGACAAATACAGGCCTGCACTGTATACTTCTCACCATTCTCCCACATCATCTTAACCAGAATCAGACTCTACCTCCACTACTTCATCATAGTCCTCCTGGAACACTATTCCAGACATCTCCACTCTAGATCGTGATCAAACAGATCTTACCGAAGTTTTCATGGCTTCAAGGACAGATCCCCAGCCATCTCAGCCATCTGTTCATACTTATGATACTCCTGATGATGCCTTCACTGGCCCATACGTGGAAGAACCACAAGAAAATGTCCCTGGTCAGCCTCATAGTACCAAGCCTACCAATGGTCCTTGGTTCAACCTCGATGACTCCTCTCCAGACTCCTGGAGAAAGAAGATTTTTGAAATGAGTGCATGGCTCGACTTACAAATGGCAAAATCAGAACACAATCTTGAAGCTATTCTCAGAGAATTTGTTTCTCGTTTCACAGGCTCTCTCAGAGATTGGTATCAAGCCCTCGGAGAATATAGACAACTCCAGTTTGTCCGTGTACCTCTAGCTTCTCAGGCTATGGGTTACATATTCAGAGAATTTCTTGGTGATCCCGATCATTTCTACAAACAAACCAGACAAGAATTCTTTGAAGGTCGTTGTTGCTCTCTCCGAAAGAAAGACATCATGTTCCACTACAAAAAGATGTCCAGTAGGTTCCACATCCTTGGTGGAATCAATGACCAAAGTCTCAAGCAGGTATATATGAATTCTCTTCCAGAAGAACTTCACGATGAGTTACAGAGAAAGATTGATGCTTCTGGCAGAACCCTCAATGATACAACTCTTGGTGAAATTCACATGTACTCTTTGAGTGCATTAGAAAAACTCTGTGTTACATAGAAGGTTTTCTCTAAGATGTTACGAGAAGGACGAAGATATGAAACCAGTTGTAAGCAACCTTCTCTGCAGATCAAGTGCAAATCCAAAGACACATGTACCTGCAAGACAAAGAAGAAAAACCATTTTTAGCAATCCAAATCACAAGCACAAGAACAACAAGAACAAAAATTTCAAATACTTCAAGAAGAAGTCCAAGTGTGCATGGAACAAGTCTCAGAAATGTTTCATCTGTGGACAAAAGGGTCATTATGCAAAGAAATGCCCCAACAAGAAGGCAAAGTCAGCAAAACTAGTTCATCAGATTGAACAACTGGCAGATGACATTCCAACTGATGCTGATGTGGAATCCATCTATTCTGAACAAGAAGTTGTTGATCAGAACACAAGTTTTGTGCTTCAAGACACAGATGTTACAACAACAGACTCAAAATACTCTGCCTCCTCCTCAGATGATGATTCAATCCATGAATCCTACCAGGCTTCTCAGATCATTTCCCAGTCAGGCCCTAAAGCCTCAATCCACATCCTTCTTGACAAATATTCCAAGCCAATTGATGTCATTGCCTACTTCGACACAGGATCTCATAACACTATGATGAATCTGAAGATCCTCCCTCGTGCTGCATGGAAACCTTCCATCCATTATTTCAAAGCAGCTGATGGAAAAATATTCACTACCAACCTGATTACCAGACATAAAATTGGTATTGAGATTTTCCCGTTTTATACCATTTGGGTCCATGTTATTGGAACACCTTTGCCTGACAAAGATATCCTCATTGGATGGGATGTCTATTGCCAATGCAAATCCCTCCATCTCCTACCCAAAGGAATCAAATACAAAAAAAGAGTTCAAATCATTTTCAGATATTCCCAAAATCTTTCCTTTGTCTGAAATCCAACCCTCATTTGAACACATCCAATGAAAACTGCTTCAGTTTTGCTCCAATAGTCATGCTGATTTCCATCACCCCAATCCTCTGTGGAAAAATCCAGACTTCTTCATCAAGCTCCCATTTAAGCTCAATGAAGATGTTAATCCTACTAAAGCCACCCATTCTGGCATGTCACCATTAGACCTCAGATTAGCAAATGAAGAATGTGATATCTTGCTTCAGCAAGGACTTCTTGAACACACCTCTTCACCATGGGCGTGTCAAGCATTTTACTTTGAAAAATGTTCAGAACAGCTCAGAGACAAGAAAAGATTAGTCATTGACTATAAGCCTCTCAACCTCTTTCTTCAGAGTGATAAGTTCTCTGTTCCAGAACCAACATGTTGTTTTCACAACTCCCAGGTGCCAACATTTTCTCCAAATTCGATTTCAAAGGAGCATTCTAGCAAATTGGTATCCATCCTAGTGATAGATACAAGACAGCCTTCTGTCTTCCTAATGCCCAGTATCAATGGACTGTCCTCCCATTTGGTCTCAAAACAGCCCCATCCTTATTTCAAAAGGCCATCACCATGATTTTTCATCCTATTCTCCATTCAACCATACTCTACATTGATGATATTCTCCTGTTCTCTGCAGATGAGAATTCACATACACAACTCCTTCATCATTTCCATGATTTACTCAACCAGTATGGTATTATGCTTTCAGAAAAAAAAAGCATGATTGGCCTCAAAGAAATAGAATTTCTTGGTATGTTTATTTCAAACGGTCAATACCGTCCTGGTCCTCATCTGGCCTCACAACTCCTAGATTTTCCTGATTCAAATCTCACACACAAACAGATTCAACAATTCCTTGGAATTGTTAATTACATTAGAGATTTTATTCCTCGAGTTAGTCATTACACTTCAGTTCTTTCTGTTCATTTAAAGAAGAAACCTCCTCCCTGGAGTGCTCAACACACAGATGCAATAATCCAACTGAAGAAAATTGCACGGTCTCCATCGGCTCTCACTATTCCATCCTCCGGTCAAATCATCCTCCAGACTGATGCCAGTGACACCTACTGGGGTGCCATCCTCATCGAAGAAAAAGATGGTCCAAGAAGATATTGTGGTCACGCTAGCTGACAATTCAAACCTGCCCAACAACATTATCACACTATCTACAAAGAGATTCTCGCAGTGAAAAATGGAATCCAAAAGTTTGACTTTCACCTCAGGACAAGAAACTTTATTGTGGAAATGGACGACTCATTTTTTCCCAACATCCTCGAGTTCCGCAATAAGATTCCTCCTAATCCTCAACTGTTGAGACTCAAAGACTGGTTCTCCAGATATGATTTCACTGTTAAACATGTGAAAGGCCAACACAATATAATTGTAGACATGCTTTCCAGGCCTCAACCAGTCTATCTCATCACCTCAACCAGAAGAATCCAGTCGTCTAAAATACAAAACCTTGTAGAATATAGACTCCGCTCAAATATATTATTATGATATTATATATATATAATATTATGATATATATATATATATAATATCATAATAATATAGATTATAATATTATATATCTTTATATATATATATTTATATATAATATATAATATATCATATATATATATTATATTTTATTATATTATATATTATTATATATAATAACAATATATATAAATATTATATAATATGTATTTATATATATATTATTATAAATATTAATATATATATAAATATTTATAATATATTTTATAATATTATATATTAATATATTAATATATAAAATTTATTATAATATTATATATATATCATTATATATTACAATATATATTATAATTATAGTATATATAAGAGGGGCACTTTAGTCATTTGAACCTCTTGTCCTGTCTTGTCCCAGTCATACCAAACGCATAACAGTATAGTTAACAGTTCTGTCCCAGACATTCCAAACACAATACAGAACAACTTGTCCTGTCCTGTCCTGTCCCGTCCTGTCCTGTCCCATCCTGTCCTGTCCCGTCCCGTCCCGTCCCACCTTGTCATGTCCCATCTTCGTACCAAACGCACCCCAAATGTACTCCACAAAATAGCTACAATTAGAATAATAAAGACTTAAGAAAAATGTAAGACTATAAATTTCATAAATCTAAACAATAACTTTACATACCAGGGCTGCGATTGTTGACAAGTGTTTTTGATTGTCCATAGGCAAACAACCCTTTCCTTTGAGTAAAAAGATCTAATTGTAAATTAGCATTGCATCTTGCTTCGTCATGGGGAATGAGTTTTTCCATGCACACCATCAACCCATGCTTTATCTCTAGATGAGTGAAAAGACTATCTGAATATTGGAATCGGGGATTCAGAAAGTACGCAGTTGTATGCAAATGGCAATGCAATTGATACTCCCACTTGTCATCAATAATTTTCTATATCTCTTTGTAAGATCCTTCGTCATTCCCTAAATTTTTGGCTATCTCCTCCTTAGCCTTATCCATGGCACCATAGATGAATCTCATTCCAAGTATTTTCTCAGAGTTTGACATCCTCAACACATTTACAAGGGGCTTAGTTGTCTTTAATGCATAAGAGATGCTGCCCCAAAAATTGCCTTCCCTCAAGATAATCTTCTTAATTTCCTTTCCGTCAGCCTTTTTGATCAACTACATCCATCTCATTCCTTTGAAGTAAACATTTGCTCCAAAAGTTGCCTCAGACTGTACATACTATCTAATGTCAAGAATGCAGTAGCAAATTGGGTAGGAGCGGCACGAATCAACTCTTTGGTAGTGTGCTTCCTTATAATAGCCAACACCCATCCATGGTTGTATATGAAGTTACTCACATATTCCAAATTTCCAATTCCAATACAAGAATAACAATATTAAGTCATGAAATGATTAAAGCATATGACATTATACTAAATATTAAAGCATTTCTATAATAAATTATACCTTCTTCGCTTTCCTCAGTGCATATCTGTGTTGAGGTAGATCTCTAATTTTCTTAAGTATTAGATCAATACAATGAGTAGCACAGGGTGTCCAACATAGTCGTTTCCTCTTCTCCATCAACATCTCACCCGCTTTCTTGTAATTGCTTGCATTATCCGTAACAACTTGAACCACAAGATCTTCTCCAACTTCTTCAACCACTTCATCCAGTAGGTTAAACAACAATGTAGAATCTTTAATTGTATCACTAATATCAACCGATTTCAAAAACACTGTGCCCTGCAGATTGTTCACGAGGAAGTTTATCAATTGTCTTCCTCTCATATCTTTTCACACATCCGACATAATGGTCACCCCTGTTTGACTCCATGTTCTCTTTACATTGGATACAATTTCTTTTGTATTGTCTTTTTTTGCCTTTAATATGGTTGTGCTCAACTCATGTGCTGTAGGTGTTTTTAGACCACACCCGTAATTCCCAATCGATCGACACATATTGATGAATGATGGACAACTAGCAACATTAAAGGCGATTGCATTCTCGAAGAAGAATCTACCTATGTCCATACATGTTTTATCACGTGCCTCCTTCTCATTCTTGTTTCCCCCTACCACCTCCTCCTCCATATGATCTTCTTCAACATTTTGGACGAACCTATCCATCGGTCCTCTAATTCCTCTTCCACTACTAACGCTACCTTCGCTTGAACCTAGTTTGGTTTCTATTCAAGGTGACACAATTGTCAATCATTTCTTCACGCGTCAATTGTGTCCTCTTTTTTACACTATCACTTTTCAACATATATTCTTTGATTTCATCTCTCACTTATGGGGTGACCCTTTGACATGCGGCTGCATTACCAGAAACACCCGCAAGGTGTTCTTTCATCCGATACACCCCTCCTTCAATACTTTCTCACAAAAATTACATTGTATATACTTATAAGCTTTTTGTCCGTCCATTTCAATCTATTTCCCATACTTCTAAGCCGGATCTTTATGAGTCACCATAATATCTATAATATATTAATATCACATATCACATAAAGTAAATATCAGTAATGTAAATCAAGCATTAATATTTTAAGCCAGTATTAATATCAGACAATGCCCACTCCAGTTTATTGTTAATATCACATAAATACATAATACAACATACAAGTATATTTTAAGCCAATATTAATATCAGCCGATGCCCACTCCAATGTACTGTTAAATGTGATTTTAAAACACTGTATCACTTAAATACATAATAGTGATATTATAAAATATAAGTTTATTTTAAGCATGATATCAATATATGTATTTAAAGTGTATGTTTTAATTTTTTAATCATATTTATGTTTTAAGTGTGCTTCAAACAAACTTCAATATCAGAGAAATTGAAGGGAAAAAAAAAAACCCTAAACTGGTTAATCAGAATACTGACAGGAGGAGAAGTTGGAGGAGATGATGGGAAGGAGAGATAAGGTCACCGGAGAAGTTGGATCACCGGAGAAATGGAAGTCGCATGAAGATCTGTCTGCTGCTGCTTGAACAAAAATCAAAGTTTATGGCAGTATTGTAGTGAAAGGGGCTGTAACGATTGGGATATGGAAATTTGGTATTTTTGTTTAATATATATATATTCCTTCTTAATACAATGTCATTTTACACCAACATAAAAAAAAAAAAAAAACAAAAAATCTTCTTAATACAGTGTCGTTGTACACCAACATAAAAAAAAATAATTTTTTTTTAAAAAAAACTTCTTAATACGTCGTTGTTTTACACAAATATTTAAAAAAATAAAAAATTAAAAGCATCAAATAACAGTCGCCTATTGTGAGGCTATAATATCAGAGAAATTGAAGGGAAAAAAGAAACCTTAAACTGGTTAATCAGAATACTGACAGGAGGAGAAGTTGGAGGAGATGATGGGAAGGAGAGATAAGGTCACCGGAGAAGTTGGATCACCGGAGAAATGGAAGTCGCATGAAGATCTGTCTGCTGCTGCTTGAATAAAAATCAAAGTTTATGGCAGTATTGTAGTGAAAGGGGATGTAACGATTGGGATTTGGAAATTTGGTATTTTTGTTTAATATATATATATTCCTTCTTAATACAATGTCATTTTACACCAACATAAAAAAAAAAAACAAAAAAACTTCTTAATACAGTGTCGTTTTACACCAACATAAAAAAAAATAATTTTTTTTTAAAAAAACTTCTTAATACGTCGTTGTTTTACAAAAATATTTTAAAAATAAATAAATTAAAAGCATCAAATAACAGTCGCCTATTGTGAGGCTATTCGAGGCCGTCGTGAAGCTATTGCCTCAGTCGATCAAGGTGGACTTTTCGAACAATTACAGAGAGGCGGTCGCCTTGGTGCGATTTTGACATTCAGGCAGTCGAGGCGGATTGAGGATGGCCGCCTCGGTGCGAATTTTAAAACACGCTGGTATCAGTTATATGTATGTTTGTATTTTGTTAAGTATTTATTTATTTTTATGATAAATGTATTAAATAGGTTAAACAGGTCATTTATACGTGTCAATTAAATGGGATAAACGGGTTCATACCTCATTTTATATTAAACGGGTTATTTAAACGTGTCATGTTGACCCGACACGACACGAGGTTAGACGTGTTGTGTCGTGTCGGGTCAACACGACAATATTCGTGTCGACCCATTTATATTCGTGTCGTGTTCGTGTTTAGGGGGTCTGACCAGTTTAATAAACATGTCGTGTTCGTGTTGTGTCGTGTCAAAAATAAATGGGTTGTGTTCGTGTTGGGCCCAACACGACCCGCTAACCCGTTTTGCCACCCCTAGAGTATCTAATAAAGATACACGTTTTTCCTCTTGCACCAAATTTTCCATATTGAGTGGATAGATCATGAGCATAACCTACACACCCCTAGGGTCTCAGGTTTGTTAAAATAAGTTTTCTACCTGTCCATAACTCATATGGGGTGGAAGTGACTGATTTTAAAGGCACACGGTTAAGTATATAGGCTATAGTTGACTATTCTCTTAGTGACATTCGCAATCGTACGAGGTCGGAGAGTAGTACAAGGTTAAGTAAGATCCGTTCCCACAAGGACTGAGTGATTTATTACAAAAATTGATTAGCTTAGTTGCTATTCAAACAAGCAATAAAAGATGGTTTTCATAATTGAATACTTTAAACGAGTTAAATTAAACTACTCAAAAGGTTTTATGCTATTGCGGTAAGTAAATAACAAGAAATGAAATCAAGTGTAATAGTAAATGAAATGATGCTAAGATTTGACTACACCCTACCCTTTCCTGAATTCCTCTCTAGACTCACTTGAATACCCAAATTATGCTCATATAATTTGTAGACTCATACACCCAATTGTTAACCTATAATCTCAGTCAAGTAATAGAAGTTACATCGAAATCATACCCGAGCATATCTCTCGATTACTCAGAATATATGTATGAGTTCATTAAGAACATTGGCACACTAAAGAATCCTATACGCTAGCCTAAGATGTGTGCATAGAGGACATTTCATCAAACACGATGTGTGCGTGTCTCCGGTTGGTTCATAACACACAATCGAAAATCAGTCAATAGGAGATCAATCTATTAAACGCATTAAGTGCTCAAAAACATCCATACAAAACATAAGCATACATGGATAAAACAAAGGTCAATACTTATATAAAGTCAAGGATGAGGTTTCATCAAATCCTTGCACTAGAGAATTAGTTCATATTACACAAGTAAGCCATACAATATATATGATCAAATAAATACATGGCTAAATAAAGAAAATGAAAGAGATAAAGTGTAGAGAAAACTATGTAGATCTTTTCTTCTTCCTTTGCTCTTCTTCTCCTCCAAGCTCCTTCAATTTTCTATCTCCCAAGAACAAGAAGTAATCATGGATTAACGACAAGTGTTTGGTGGATTGTGTAGAATTTAGTATGGTGATGTAGGAAAATGATTTAGTGAATATTCTTAGATAGATAATTGGTTCCTTTGTAGAGAAAAAGCAAATGAATATATAAGGGGGGCTGATTAGGTCAGGGGCAAGGGAGTAATTTTCTTGGAAAGAACAAAATCTGGGCTAAAGGGGCGATTTTGGTAAGCTCGCCCTGAGATTGCTATTAAGGACAGACTTATGAACCCGAGTGGTTAGCGACCTTAGGGCGATCTTGGTGAGCTCGCCTTTGAGGTCGCTTTCTTGCTTTGTTTTAGGGGGCTAAACTCAAGTGGTTAACGACTTTGGGGCGAACTTGCTGGACTCGCCCTGAGGTTGCCTTTGACAATGCTGAGGAAGGTTGAAACTGAGTGCAAAGCGACCTTACTGGACTCGTCCTGAGGTTGCCTTTGACAATGCTAATGAAGGCTGAAACTGAGTGCAGAGCAACCTTGGAACGATTCTGGTGAGCTCACCTATGTGCTATAAATGCCTTCTTGATCCTCTTTTCAGCTCCGTCCAAGACATTTGAGCATTAAAACCAACTTGACCCTGCACGACTTATTTAGAGCATTAGAAATACGGTTTTACCCGAGAAACAAGCACAAAAAGATATGGAAATAGGGCTACACAATGTGTAAAAGTAAAGCAATCAACAGTCAATAAAGCATCTCCCCAATATGATACTGGTAGATTTGCTTGCGCCATCATAGTCCTAACTATTTCCTATAATGTTCTATTCCTTCTTTCCATTACACCATTTTGTTGCGGAGTGTAAGGAAAGTCAATTACCTTTCTATACCTTTCTCATTACACAATTCCTTGAATTGATTAAAAGATATTCATGTCCTCGGTCAGTTCTCAAAACTTTTATTTTCTTGTCTAATTGATTTTTAACTAAATTCATAAATATTTTGAAGCAATCCAATGCTTCAGATTTATGTGAAATCAAATAGTCATGACCGAAATGTTTGAAATCACCTATGAATGTAATGAAGTAGGAAGCTCCTTGCCTCGCTCTTATATCCATTATACCACAGATGTCTAAATGAATCAGATGTAATGGAATTTCAGCTCGAGTTCCTTTACCAAATGGCTTCCTTGTAGTTTTTTCTACTAGACAATTCTGACAAATAGACATCTCTGTTTTAGTGAGTGAGCCCAATAGACCTTCTTTGGCCAATCTGCTCATTCTATCTTGCCCAATATGGCCTAGTCTAGCATGCTAAGTATAAACATCAATATTGATATTATCAGAAGCAGATATAAAGGAAAAACTACTATCATTATTAATACTGTTAAAACCAGTAACCAAAACCATGAAACCATTTAACAAATAACCAATACCAATTTTAATAGAATTCAAATAAATGTTCAAATTATTCCCATGGAAATTTAAAGCATATTCTAGGCTAAGAAAAATAGTAACATAGACTAAGTTTCGTTGGATCTTTGGTGTATACAACACATCATGGAGATAGAGGGTTTTGCCATTGTGAAACTCTAGTTTGCACGTGCTTAAGTTATACCCTTGACTTCCACTCTTGAGTTGTTTCCCACGTATATCCACTTCTATCCTTATGGGATCAGACGATATTCCACAAATGCTCTCTGGTATATTGCTCCTAAGTCTATAGTCCATAGAGGACGAGATTCAGTCAGTAAAACAGTGCTAGAAACATAAGCATATTTGTTCATGGAATTGGGTTTTACCTTTTTCGGCTCAATGCATTCACGAACGAAGTGACCCCAGTTTGCCACAGTTGTAGCAAGTTATCTTAGTCTTATCCTTCTTAATTTCAGCATGCTTGCCCTTTTGTTTTTTGATTCCAGCTTTCTTATTGTTGACACCATGACCTTTTCCCTTTTGGAAAGGTTTCTTTACTCTATTACGCTTTGCGCCCGAAGCCTTATGTGAGTTTGGTGTCGCCATATAAAGCTAGCCAGAAGCTTTAGCAACCTCTAGGCGCTCAGCTTCTAGTTTTGGATGGTGCAAGATGTCATTAAAAGTTTTGATGCTATCATTATGCATCATATTGATCTTCATGTGTTCACAGTTATCAACGAGAGATCAGATAACAGCTTGAACCTGTTGCTTATTGGTCAGGACATGCTCAACGATTTTCAATTCATGTATCATGTTTGACATCTCTCTTAGGTGCTGCCTCATCATATGATTTTAGTGCTTCCTATATGTGTCGAACTTCATAGTGAACCTTCTAAGCTTAGTGGTTGAAGTACTACCAAACTTATCCTTCAGAGCAATCCATATTGCTTGAGCAGTCTCATACTCCTCAAAACCACACATCAGGTCATCAACCATACTGCTCAGCAACGTTATGTGAGCTATGTTGCTTTTCCTTTTCCAGGCTTGGTAAGCCTCCAAGCCCTTTCTGTTTTGAGTAGTAGTTCCTACTGTAGGTTCAACCATGGGGTGTTAGTTATTGTTTCAAGAGCCTCTTGCTATGTGAGAATATACTGAACCTTGCAGTGCCAAATGTTATAATTGTCACCGTTCAATTTTCTTTTTGTTCAATTTGGCCATAATATTTTTGGTAGCAGAAGACATTTTCTATAATTTAGACAAAAAAAGGATGTTTTTTTTTTTAGTGCTAGCATATTTCAAAATTACACTTCTATTATAGCATCAAACATTTACACTAAGAAATATAATAGAACAATATTTAGGAATAGAATTGAAAATCAGTCGAATCTTTTAATCATAATCTAAATCCAATATTAAAACTAGTGTATAATATTAATGTATTTTGCGCAATTATAATAGTTCTAACAATTAATAGAACTCCCGCTAAGCAAATATAATTATTATTAATCAATAACAATCAAGCATGATTCAATAAGTTCAAAGGAAAAATTAAATAAACATAAATAAACCAACGAGTTCATAATGTAAATCTAATAACTATTTTTGAAATAAAGAACTTTGAACTTAGTTCTATCATGCCTTTTGTCGAAACATTTATCACACTGAATGCATAATTTCTCTGACTTATTAACCCTTGCAGCTACCACTTTTCCAAACCATGGACCCCTTTCGCGTGCGTAATGACCCATGTGTTTTGCGCTACGAAGGTTCGAAAACATGCTCAAAGTTGCAGTAAGCCTCATGTTCATCATAACACGGCGTTTCTTTGCTATTTCTATTTCAAGAATAACATCATTAATCAAATCAATATTGCCTTTATTAATGTTTTCAAGAATAATGAGCTCTATGTATTGCAGCTCTTGTGGGAGAACCTTTAGCAATATCTTCGTAATTGGGATCCAATACTCAAAGGTAGTAAGGTTTTGAAATGGCCACAATTTTTTCGCTCTTGTCATTAAAAAACCAAATATTTTCATGAAGAGAAATTTCAGAATTCATATTAAACTCTCCTAACTTCTCTACAAAATAAGCTTTCTCTTGATCTTCTTGATCAAAATAAATCTGATCATTTTCTATCTACACGAAAATATATAGATTTAGAAAATTTTTGTAGAGAACTAATATAATATAATAAAATATAATTTCTTTTTCTAATCCGACCATTTCTTTTTCTTGCGTACAGTGTGTGCAATCAAAATTATAACAATTTTTTTTTTTTTAAATCTGGCATGTGCCTTGCACGCGCCTTTTAAAGTAAAGAAACTGTTGTATCTGGAGATGCGTGTACGATGTGTCCCTGATAGAAAAAATTCTGCAGTTCCAGAAAAAATCTTACCACAATTTTCCAGAAAAAATCTTACCACAATTTTCTTCTCAAAATTGCACACATATTTCGAAAAAACATTTTCGTATAGATGTCCAAATTGTTTCTATGCACGTCAACAAAAAAAAAAAAAAAAAAAAAATTTGTTTCATGTTTGCCAAAAAACACTTCTGCACAGTTCTCTTTCCCTTTAAAAAAAATTGCAAACGTTTCTCTAAAAAAAAGATTGAGCAATCCTTTAAAAATTGGTAGAATTTCACATAAGTCCCATTTTTTTTTTGGCAATTTGTCACCTTTATAAATGTCTTTCTATATTCATCACTTTAATCCCTATTTTTTCCAAAACTCATCACTTCAGTCAATTTGACTAAATATTTGAAAGTCAACTATTTTAAAAGCTGTAAAAGTACACTTTTGCCCTTATTACTATTTAATTTAGCTAAAATGATTATCTTAACTTTAAATTAAAATGAAAAACAATAAAATTCTCAATAATAAAATCTTAAATAAATAGATTACAAAAAATCTTAAATAAATAATAATAATAAAATCCATTAATTTTTTCTTATTTTGTATATTTTTTTCATAATGGATATTTATTTAGCTAAAATGATTATCCTAACTTTAAAATCATTTTAGCTAAATAAATATCCAATATGAAAAAAAATACAAAATAAGAAAAAATTAATGGATTTTATTATTATTATTTTTCATAATATTTTTTGTAATCTCTTTATTTAAGATTTTATTATTGAGAATTTTATTGTTTTCATTTTCATTTAAAGCTAAGATAATCATTTTATCTAAATAAAAATCCATTATGAAACAAAAAAATATACAAAATAAGAAAAAATGAATAGAGTTTTTTTTTTATTATTTATTTAAGTTTTTATTTTTTTGTAATCTATTTATTTAAGATTTTATTATTGAGAATTTTATTGTTTTTTATTTTAATTTAAAGTTAAGATAATCATTTTAACTAAATTAAATAGTAATAAGGGCAACAGTGTACTTTCACAAGTATTAAAATAGTTGACTTTCAAATCTTTGGTCAAATGGAGTAAAGTGATGAGTTTTGAAAAAAAATAGGAAGTAAAGTGATAAATATGAAAAGACATTTATAAAGGTGACAAATCACCAAAAAAGTGGGAGTTATGTGAAATTTTGCCTTAAAAATTTGTAGATAAAAACACATAGACTGTGCTTGACTACTCATTTAATGATGCGCAGAATAATTTTTTTTTTTTTTTTACATATTTAACCCATTAAGTAGTAAAAAAAATACGTTTTCCAAAAAAAAAAAAGTCTGCACACTATATGTAAAAAATAATCTTTAACAGTACGCAATTACATGAAATTGACTTCAGCAAAAATCGGTGCTTCGTCAAACAGACTGGATTACAAAAAAATTGATCAAATGGCCACAAAATATTTTCGAAATATTCTTTTGGAAGATTAGTCCAAATACGAACCCAATAATAATTGCAGAGTAGAAGTCGGAGAACATAATACTGCTCTGATATCAATGTTGGATATCAAAGACCATCCCAGCAGAAAGGATACCAGTGTTGTTACATACGATTGGTGTATAATTACAAGAAAAATAAAGGGGTTGTCCTGCAGCATGTTTTCAGCCTGTTTTCGTTTTTGTTTTCCAAAAATGATTTCGAATTCGCGTCCTGTAAACCGTTTTTCATTTTATTTTCAAAATACAAAAACAAAATGAAAAACAAAACTAGTGTTAAAAGTGGAAATTTTGAAAAACAAAAAAAAAACTTGTTTTTCATGAATTTGTTTTTGTTTTCCAAATGAAATGGGTCCCTTATAATTAAATATATATTTATTTTAATAAAACTTTTTTTTTTCACCTACTTCTTCTTCCTCCCTCGTCCAATCCAGTCCTCCACCGCTCACAGCTGCCCTTCTTCTTCTCCCCACCGCCATCTTCTTCTTCTTCTTCTTCTTCTTCCTCCTTCGATCGTCGCCGCCCACCGCTCTTCTTCTTCGTCTTCTTCGTCTTCTTCTCCCCGCAGTCATCCTCTTCTTCTCCTTCTCCCGCCGTCATCTTCCTCTTCTCCCCTCTGTCATCCTCTTCTTCTCCTTCTCCTTCTCCCTGCCGTCACCTTCTTTTTCTCCCCTCTGTCATCCTCTTCTTCTCCTTCTCCTTCTCCTTCTCCCTGCCGTCACCTTCTTTTTCTCCCCACCGTCATCTTCTTCTTCTTCCTCCTCCCTTCTTCTTCTTCCTCCTCCTCCGATCGCCGCAGCTCACAGCCGATCTGGTCTTCTTCTTTTTCCTCCTCTGATCGCCGCCGATCTCTGTTGATCTGGTCTTCTTCTTCTTCCTCTTCATCTTCCTCTTCAACTGTTAAAATTTCTTAAACCCTAAATTAAATTAAAAAATGTTTTTTTGTTAATTATTTAATCATTTATTTATAATTGTTATAATATTAAACAAATGGTAAAAATTGATATTTCAATTTTCAAAAGTTTTCGGTTATCCTACCGGGCGCGTTTTTTTCGTTTTTATTTTTAAAATACGGAATCCAGTAAATGCTACCAGATGCGTATTCGGAATTCAAAAATGAAAACAAAAAACGGCTTACAGGATGGGCCCAAACTCTCTGTATTTAGCTCTCTTTAAAAGTATGCTCAGAATGGGAAGATTAGAATGAATAACACACCTTGCTATTTATAGGGTCTAGACTCCTGTCTGGATGGATTCTAATATTCAAATTTAAATAATATTTAAATTTAATATCATATTTATCATTTTAACCCTTTATCTGATCAGTTTGAATTTAAACTAATTATCACTATCTCTAATAATTTAAATTCAAACTATCAGATTGTTTAATCAATGTTAGTAATTATCAGTTAATTAACTAATAAATATTGAAATACTTAAGCGTATTCTAACACAAACAAAAACCTGTTATAATAAAGTGGCTTTCCCCTAACTTGTCTGATACTTGGCCACTAAGTAAACCAAATTTACTTGTGGGACACATGTCTCTAATATGTGGGATGGTGGAAATTAAGTGAGGCGGCTGTGTGGTTGAAATTGAAACAACAATCAATATATGAAAATTACAATAAAGACCCCTATATTTGTTTGCCTATATATGTGGCTTTCTCTTGTAAAATTTTGGTGGGTTCAGCTGATATCAATACAAAAGCAATAAGAGCTCTCTCTCACTATCTCGTGTCTCTCGTCTCTCTCTATCATCTCCCTCATTTTATTTCTTTATTAATTATTTAATTCTTTTACAAAACGTTATCAGCACGATTGTATGTAAGCAAAAGGGATTCCTGATGGGTGATTTATTTACATCTCAATATTCTGGATCTATATATATTTCTGTATACAAAATGGTTTATGCCGTCAACGGAACATATATATATATAGTTCTGGATTTATTCATTTATTCTATTTACATCTTAATATTCTGGATTTGTTTATAGTTCCGTATACAATATGGCTTTTGCCGTCAACGGATCCTCTATATATAGTTTTGAATTTATTTATATTGTTTAAATATTTGCATCCATTTTTATGCACATAACAGGTGAGCTCAGCCTCCTGAAACTGTTTAAATATTCAGTATTTATTTTTATGCAATATATGAGACTGGCTTATGCTGTGTCTCGGGACTGGCTTATGCCGTGTCTCAGGACTGGCTTTATGCTGTGTCTTCAGATAATCTGTTTAAATATTAAGTATTTATTTTTATGCAATATATGAGACTAGCTTATGTTGTGTCTCGGGACTGGCTTATGTTGTGTCTTGGGACTGGCTTTATGCTGTATCTCCAGATAAACTGTTTAAATATTCAGTATTTATTTTTATGTAATATATGAGACTGACTTATGCTGTGTCTCGGGACTGGCTTTATAGATAAACTGTTTAAATATTCAACATTTATTTTTATGCAATATATGAAATTGGCTAGACCGACTTACTAGAACTTAAATTTTATGGAATTATGATATTTAAGTTCGCACGGTTTTGAAAACCGATGAGAACCTGGAGTTCTGGATCCAATATTATATTCATGAATGCCATAATTCATTATTTGGAACATGGGATTTCAAATCCATTCAGAATCTGAAGTTTTCTGAATTTTATATATGAACTTACAGTTCATGATCGAACCGGAAGTTCGAAGAATTAATATGATCTATGATTTTATTTTATCACATATATAAAGTGATATATTTACATATCATTCATTTGAGAAAAAGGATTTACATATCTAACAAGATGTTGTGACTATCGTAAAAGAGATTTAAAGATCTTAACGTATAATGAAATTGAAAATAATATTTTATTCATTTCATACATGCTTGATGCTCAAGAAGAGCAATATTCAGAGAATAATCTACACATCCAACAGGATGTTGTGAGTATCATAAAAGAGATTTAAAATCCTAACGCATCATTCATTTGAGAAAAGGGGGGTGTTATAAATAAAATGGATTTCCACCACCTCTCCTTTGTTGACTTGTTCCACTTCCTAAGTGCCAAAGTACTCTCTACTTGATCCCCTTGCTTTTGTCATGATCATCACCCACGCGGGAGCTTGGTTTGATTTTGTTTAATCTCAAGTAAATTCCTCATTTTCTCTTCTTTATTTTGTTACTGATACTTCTACCAGCTCTCATCTCACTCATATTTTCATTTAAATTATTTGTTACTTCATTTCATCTCATTTACAATACGTATTTGTGATTTTGACAAAATTTTGGGTCAATTTCTAATTACCAAAAACTTATTTTTCCAATTTGCAATTTTCAAAGAGTTTTTGGGGTGATTTATTATTAATAAAAAATTTTAAGGGACCTTTCCATAATTTTACAAAATTAGGGGTAGTTTAGTAATTTCTCTTTAAACAAAAAAAAATATATTTAAAAAAAAAAAGAAAAAAAAAAGAGGAGGATGAGGGGGAATTATTATCATTTTAGATGAGATATAAAATGACATTACAAATAATATCCATAAAATTCCTAGAAGGGAAAATGTATGTCTTGTTGATAGTGTAAAGACTTGTACATTTCTGCAGAGTTAGAAATATTTAACGAATTTGACTTTGTTGAGAGCAAATGTTATTTATGTATCAGGTCCAACGGATCTGATAAAAAGCTCTGGAAGAGCCACGATCTTGTTATCAAACAGTACTAAATTTTATGGATTTGACTTTGATGAGAGCAAATATTAATGCTATATAAGGTCCAACAGATCTAATAGAAAGCTTTGGAAGAGCCACGATATTGTTATTAAACAATACTAAATTATGTATTAATGATACTTGATATTATTCAAGAACAAAAAAAAAAAAAAATGCTTATTTCAATGACATTTAAAGTTAATACCAGATCAAATCTAGCGGATCTGATGGATCTTATTAAAGGCTTTATAAGAGCCATAATCTTATTATCAGATGGTATTCAATTAAGTATCAATGATACTTTATTTCATTCAAGCAGAACATAAAAGAAATTTGTTTAGATCAAAGACATATACTTTATTATTGTCATATTGAGACCACTAATAATAAAGAATGTTGAATATCTGTGCGTAATTCAGGCCAGAAGCCGATTATAGAAAAGCTGATTTTTTTATCATCCAGATTATATTGCTGATCAGAAAAGGGATGTATATGGATATATTCATCCATCAAATAAACCATCTTATTCTAAAAATGGTTTTGAATCCCCATCTTTTAAGGGGTATATGTGGATATATTCATCCACCAAATGAATCATTTCATTATTTTATAATTCTATCTGATGCATCTACGAGATGATCACATGTTTATCTATTATCAAACGTCTCCAGGTAAATACGAGAACTTTAATATTTCGATTCAATTATCAATTTCTATATGAGACATTCTATATTACATGATGATGCATTCATCTATGTCTCACTACTTATCATCATTATTTACCATTACAACTTGTAATTGGTCATTGACTTACTCACATTTTTCAGATATTTGATTGTGTAGTATATCTTCTTATCTCATCTATGGCATGATCTAAGATAGGAATTCTATATCATTATGAGATTAATGTTGATTTTGATTAATCTTCTATTAGATCATTTAAACTTTTAAGAGTTTATATTTTTACGCATAATCTGTATATTATTTATATTGATTAATTTCCAAATGAAAAGTTTCTCCAGAAAGAGTAAATGAAAAGTTACTCTTATACAAAATAGAGATACCAGTTCAGTTCTCTATATATAAATGTGTCTCATTTCAATCTTTGTATCACTCAAATACGAAAGATAATTGATCATCATATGATTATGAATCTGTTACCTGATATATTAAAGGTAACACGATTTATAAGTTGCCAACTCATAAACCCCGGCCGGGTGATTGTTCTTAAAGAATGATCAGAGTAAATGACAATAAATAAATCATTTGATGCATATCATAAGCTTATGAAACTTCTTGAAAGGTATTATTATCAGGATCCAAAAGTAAACAAAACTCGAGTTATAAATAAATCCACTTTCTCTAAATCAACTCTATAAGAGTCTGATATATCTAAAGAGACACGAGTCTATGAAATGATTAAATCCATTTAAATGGAAGAAATCTCAACAGAGATACAAGTATATTGAAATTGATAAAATTTCTATACGAGTCTATGAAATGACTAAATCCATTGAAATGGAAAGAAATCTCAACAGAGATACAAGTATATTGAAATTAAGAAAATTTTTATAAAGTCCATATAGAGACTAAATCCATTGAAAAGGAAGAAATCTCAACAGAGATTCAAGTATATTGAAATTGAGAAAATTTCTATAAATCATATGAGAGAAATGTGGAATCATAAAGAAACAATCATTGATGATATATTTTTACATAGTAGCGCTACTGAAATTATAAATGATAATTATGATATTCATAATATCAATGATTGTATACAAAATGCATGATTGACCTAAGTGAAAAGAAGTAATTCAAGAAGAATTGACTTCATATGCCAAACATAAAGTATTTAGACCAATAGTACTCCAGACACCTGGAGATGTCAAACTAATTGGATACTAATGGGTCTTTATACAGAAAACGTAATGAGAAAAACGAAATCGTGAGATATGAGGCACGACTCATAGTATAAGGTTTCTCGTAGAACTTTGTATTCAATAGTGACGAATATAATTACGTTTCAAATTTTTGATAAATTTGGTTGCCTTTACAAGGCTTGAAATACGTCCTCTAGACGTAGTAATCATTTATCTATATGATTCACTCAATGTAGATATTCATAATCCTGGAAGGATTTAAAATGCTAGAAGCATATAAATCGAGATCTCGTAATTGGTATTTGATGAACATACAAAAACCATTATATGGATTAAAAATAATCTGAACGGATGTGGTATAACCGCCTCAGTGAATATCTGATAAAATAAGGGTATAATAATTATATTATATACCCAAGTGTCTTCGCAAATAAATTAGAATCCGAATTCACTATATTCACAACATATGTTGATGATATGAATTTAATTGGAGCTCCTGGAGAGCTCTTGAAAACTCTTGAATTTTTGGTAAATGAGTTTAAAAATGAAAAACATGGAAAATGAAATATTGTCTCGACCTGAAGGTCGAGTATGGATCAAATGGAATGTTTGACCATCAATCATAATATATATAAAAGATTCTAAAAAGATTCTATATGGATATTACTCCATAAAGCAAGTCTTTGCTTATACTCCTCTCCAATCATTTATGTTGTTATTTCATTTCATGAAATAAACATCTGTATACCCCAGTTTAGGAATCTAGAAGATTGCTTTAAAAAAACTTTTATCAGGGGGAGCGTCCCATCAGGGGGGGCATATTAAATGAAGTATATTAATTATATTGAGGCATATGTGCATTGTACTCTTTTCCCTTCCAATCAGGTTTTTATCCCATTGGGTTTTCCTGATAAGGTTTTAATGAGACAATTTTCTAAGCACATCCAAAAATCTTTTGATTCATAAAGATCATCATAAATATTACATTAATCCAGTTGATCATCGTATATATGTAGTCTTGATAAAAAAGATCATTGTAAATATTACTTTGAATCTTGCAAATCATCGTATATATATTACCTTGATCCAAAAGATTATCATAAATATTACTTTGATCCGACAGATCAATGGATATATTCGCTCAGGTTTTTATCCCACTGGGTTTTTCCTAGCAAAGTATAAATATGATAAATGTTTTGAAGAAAACATTAACTATTAACATATTTGCATCATACTCTTTTTCCCTTCGATCAGGTTTTGTCCTACTAGGTTTTTAACAAGATAGTTTTGAAAACGTCCAACCCCACAAGATCCAGAATATCATTATATGTATTTTACTAAGGTTTTGTCCCACTGAGTTTTCCTTAGCAAATTAAAATACAAGTAGTGGAAATCCAAGGGGAAGTGTTATAATAAAGTGGCTTTCCCCTAACTTGTCTGATACTTGGCCACTAAGTAAACCAAATTTACTTGTGGGACACATGTCTCTAATATGTGGGATGGTGGAAATTAAGTGAGGCGGCTGTGTGGTTGAAATTGAAACAAAAATCAATATATGAAAATTACAATAAAGACCCCTATGTTTATTTGCCTATATATGTGGCTTTCTCTTGTAAAATTTTGGTGGGTTCAGCTGATATCAATACAAAAGCAATAAGAGCTCTCTCTCACTATCTCGTGTCTCTCGTCTCTCTTTATCATCTCTCTCATTTTATTTCTTTATTAATTATTTAATTCTTTTACAACAAAACCTTTATTATACGCATTTTCTTCTCTCTTCAATGACAAAACTATACTTCTCTCTCCACATCAATTTTCTTCTACAGCAAACAGAAAAAAAAAAAAAAAACAAAACAAAACAAAATTTTGATGAACCAATGAATAAATTAATCAAACAAATGAAGATCATTAACAATCCAAATTTTTTCTACAACAAATTAAAAAAATAAATTGACAGAACTTTTATAAACCAATCAAGTTTGGAGACAAAACATGGTCGGTCGATGATAAAAATAAAAAACAAATATATAAAAGAAAGCTTCACTATGTTATTTGCCGGCAAGGAAGGAAAATGGTTATTATTTATTGGTTCCATGTAAAAGGCATATATCTAGTAAACAATTATTATTATTATTATTATTTTCTGAAATGCATATATAATTTTATATATTCTAAAGAGATTAATAGATGTATCTGATTGAAAATTTATATTTTAAATGTTAAGTCAATCGTACTATTTTTTTTCAACAAAAAAAAAAAAAAAAAAAAAAATCCACCATAATGCATTACATTCAATATCATAATTTTTTGAAAACTGTGTCACGAGTAAACAATCCCCAAAGTGTTTTCCATTTTTATTTTACACATATTGTGGGTCTTTTTGAAGACAAATAATAATAATAATAATAATAATAATATAAAAAACAACAACAACAAAAAATGATTGATCTTGTTGTCTCCAGTCCAGACATGATTGGTTCATCAAAGTTTTGTAAATATATTTTTCATGCTTGTTGTGGAAGAAAATTGATGAGAAGAGAAGTAATTTTGTTGTTTGAGAGAGAGGGGGAATTGAACGTTTGAGAATTGTTATTGTCAGAAAGAGTTGAACGTTTGAGAGAAGAAAATATGTTAAGATAAAATTTTTGTTTTTTATAGAAAGAGATATTTTTTTTTGGTACTAGGGATGGCGAAGCCCCAAAAAAGAAACTAAGACAAAAGAGGACTACCTAATGCTCACGACACCTCTGAAATCAGTATCTAGAGTGTCATTTAGATCAGTATGCAAATGATTTTAATTTGCTGATGTAAACAATATTTTTCTTTAATTTTTTTTTTTAAAAAAAGAATCAAATCTAACCATTAAATAAAATCAACACTTAGATTTGGATGTCTTCTTTCCACCGGTGCGTACCGAAGAGAAAATGACTATACATATTTATATAATATTAGTTTTTATGTATTATTGGGGTAGGAAACAAATGATAATATGAGGGGATTAAGTGACCAAAAAATTGATTATTGTTAAGAATATATGTGGTGGCTTCCACCATGATGCATGGCATGACAAGTGGCAGCATATTGGTATTTGGTCTTAAACGTGTTTGATAATGGCATAATATATGTGGAAAATTGCAATATGCACCCCTTGTTTATTTGCCTATAAATATGGCCTTTTTTATTGTTAATATGGTTGATGATCTGATATCATTATAAAAAATTTGTTCTCTAATATCTCTAGTCTCTCTCTCTCTCTCACTTTGTTATGCATATATCTCATCTCTTCTTCTATTTCTATTTTATTTATTTTTGTTTATCTATTTTTTAATTAATCATGGTTCATCTATTGTTATTTTAATTTTATTACAGCTCGTTATCAGCACGATGCTGTTATTTCCAGAACTTGAAGTTCTGAATTTATTACTACGAGAACCTGAAGTTCCTAGATTTATCTCCAGAACCTGAAGCTTCTGAATTTATTATTACTAGAGCCTAAAACTTCCAGATTTTTATTTATTAATACCAGAACCTTTAATTCTGAATTTATTTTCTCGCATTTTATTTTTACGCAATTTACTTTCCTGCATTTTATTTACTTTTACGTGATTTATTTTCTCGCATTAATTTATTTATACACTTTTATGTGATTGGCCATGCCAACCTACCAGAACCTATAGTTCTGGATTTACTTTCTCGCATTTATTTATTTATTTATTCGTTTTTATGAGATTGGCTATACCAACTTATCAGAATCTGCAATTCTAGATTTACTTTTTTTCGCATTTATTATTACGCATTTTATTTTGTAATTTTTATTTAAACAATTTGGTCACCCATCTAGAACCTGAAGTTTATGGATTTATTTATCATTACCGGAACCTGAAGCTTTTGGATTTATTTACTTACAAATATTCCTTTATATATAAATTCCTTGGATTTTTGTCAGACTAGAAGTTATGACTCCGATTGTGATTTTCGGATAACCAGAAGTTGTAATAATTCAAAACTCGCAAATTTGAAATTTGCTGCACTAGAAGTGTCTGAGGACAACTACGATCTAAAAGCCCATACCTAACTGTCACAGAAGCAGAAGTTCTATGGCAATAACTAAAAGATCGATTTGATAACCAACCCGATGTTGCATTACCAAATGCTAGGTATCAGTGGCAACATTTACGTTTTTAAGACTTTAGATCAGTCTTTGAATATAATACTGCTTTATTCAAAATCACTACACAGTTGAAATTGTATGGTCAGGATGTAATCCGAAATCATCAATAAAAGCAAACTATAAATTTTCTCCCTATTCACTTTATCTCATATTGTTATTCTTTCATTCTTCTTCATCTTATTTCTGTTATATTATCTGTTATTTTATTTTTACGCATCTATTTAATTTTATACAATTTATGTATCTGAGTATGCCAACTAACCAGAACCTGAAGTTTCTGGATTTATATAAATTATTTAATGAGCCTAACTAGGTCAATCGTTAAGTTTCTGGAATTTAAACCAAGCTCGGCTAGACCAACTAACCAGAATCTGAAGTTTCTGGATTTATCATTATAATATTTAAGTTGGCATGGTTTTACAAACCGATCAGAATTTGGAGTTCTAAATTTTAAATTTCAGTAAAAATATGGAGTTCTGGATTCATTACTATGTACATGAATGTCATACTTGGGACCTGAATTTCCAAAATTCGAATTCTATACATAGAACCTAAAGTTCTAATTTTGAATACGAAGTATTGAATATAAACTTGAAGTTCTTAAGTTTTGAACATGAAGTTCTAATTAGACTTGAAGATCTGAATTCAATTTAAATTGTGATATTAAACTTTTATGTCAAAGTTTATTAGAACCAGAAATTCTGAATTGGATCAAGATACGATTCTTTCATCTATAAAGTCAATTTGTAATTTCTATTTAGATCTTGAAGTTTTCTGAATTTTATGAACCTATAATTCATGGTCGAACTGGAAGTTCGAAAAATCAATATGATTCATGATTTTTTTTTATAAAGTGATATATTTTCATATTTGTATGTTTATACTTTTGATCACTTTGTCTAATATGCACTTTATTTTTCATTGTGAATAGATATGTTTTTAAACGATAAATTGAGTGATATTGAAAAGCAAGATACAAGAAATATATGTCTAGCCAATAGTGTAACGACACATACAATTCTACGAAATCAGAAATACTTTCTGAATTTAACCTTGCTCAAAGCAAATGTCAGTACAATATCAGGTCCAGCAGATATGGTAGAAGGCTCTGGTAGAGCCATGATATTATTACCAAACAATACTAAAATATGGCTATCACATACAAACTATAAATGATGAGAATATTGAGTATATGTGCATTACTTCTCATGATTCAGGCTAGAAACTTATTATGGAAATGCTGCGTGCTTTATCATTTGGATTATATTACACTCTTATAAGAGGTGTGGAAGTTTATGTAGTTATAAACCAAAAGTTCGTAGACCAATGCAGTTATGAACCAGAAGTTCTCAGACCCAAAAATATTTATACTTTAGCATAACCGTCTTGGTCACCCGGGATCTACAATGATGTGTATAATCATTAAAAATTCTCATGGGCATCCATTAAAGAACCAGAAGATTCTTTTATCCCATGAAAATTTATGTACTGCATGTTCACAAGGGAAGTTAGTAATAAAACTATCTCATTCTAAGGTTGGCTTTAAGGCCCCGTCATTTCTACAAAGGTTTCAAGGGGACATATGTGGACCTATTCATCCACCAAGTGGACCGTTTCGCTATTTCATGGTCCTATTCGATGCATCCATCAGATGGTCACATGTTTGCTTATTATTAACACGCAATGTTGTTTTTACAAGATTACTTGCACAAATTATCATGCTTCTAGCACATTTTCCAGTTCATCCGATTAAGTTAATATGTCTTGATAATGCTGGTGAATTTACTTCCAAGACATTTGATGAATATTGCAGATCAATTGGGATTGATATTGATCATCCAGTTCCACATGTTCATACTCATAATGGATTAGCTGAGTCACTTATCAAGCATCTCCAGGTAATTGCGAGAACTTTATTATTTCGATACAATTACCAATTTCTATATGGAGACATTCTATTCATCTCTGACCCACTGCTTATCATTATTACTTACCATTACAACTTGTAATTGGTCATATATATGCTCATTTTAAAGATAATTATTAATCAGTTACTTGATATATTAAAAGTGACAAAATTTTATAAGTTGTTATCTTATAAACCCCGGCCGGGTGATTGTTCTTAAAGAACGATATGAGTAAAATGCAACAAATAAATCATCTGATACATATCATAAGTTTGTAAATCTTTTATTTCGAAATATATTATTCACAGAAGAGGAAAATAAATTATCAGAATTCTAATGTAAACAAGACTCGAGTTATAAATACATCCACTTTCTCTAAATCAACTCTATAAGAGTTAGATATACCTAAAGAGACATAAAGTCCCTGAAGTGACTAAATCCATTGAAATGGAAAAATTCTCGACAGAGATTCAAGTATATTGAAATTGAGAAAATTTCTATAAATCATACATGAGAAATGTGGAATAGTGAAGAAACAATCATCAGTGATACATTTTCAAATACAGTAGCTACTGAAATAATGATTATGAAACTCATAGTATCAATGATTGTAGACAAAGGCATGATTGACCTAAATGAAAAGAAGCAATTCAAGAAGAATTGACTTCATAAGCCAAACATATAGTATTTAGACCAATAATTCTCCAGACACCTGAAAATGTCAAACTAGTTGGATATTAAAAGGTCTTTATACGGAAACGTAATGAGAAAAATGAGATCGTAAGATATGAGGCACGACTCGTAGTACAAGATTTCTCACAGAAACTTGGTATTCAATAGTGATGAATACAATTACGTTTTCGAATTTTTAATAAATTTGACTGCCTTTAAAAGGCTTGAAATACGTCTTCTAAACTTAGTAATCATTTATCTATATGATTCACTCAATGCTGATATTTATAATCCTGAAAGGATTTAAAATGCCAGAAGCATGTAAACCGAGATCTCATAATCTACATTTGATAAACCTACAAAAATCTTTATATGGATTAAAAACAATCTAGATGGATGTGGTATAACTGTCTCAGTAAATATCTGATAAAATAAGGGTATAATAATTATATTATACACCAATGTGTTCTTCATATAAAGAAATCATAATCTGGATTTGCTATTATAGTAGTTTATATTGATGAATATGAATTTAATTGTAACTCCTAAAGAGCTCCTGAAAACTGTTGAATATTTGAAAAGGGAATTTGAAATGAAAGACCTGGGAAAGAAAAAATATTGTCTCAGTCTGGAGATTGAGCATAAATCAAATGGAATATTTATCCATCAATCAGCATATGTTGAAAAGATCCTGAAAAGATTTCATATGGACAATGCTCACCCATTAAGTACCCCTATGATTGTTAGAACCTTTTATCCAAAGAAAGATCTATTCCGACCACTTGAAGATGGTGAGAAGATACTTGGTCCTGAAGTACCATATTTTAATGCAATTGATGCTTTATTATATCTAGCACAATGTATTAGACCAGATATTGCATTTTCAGTAAATTTACTTGCTAGATTCAGTTCAGCACCAACTCGAAGACATTGGAATGTGATTAAACATTTTTTTCGTTATCTTTGTGGAACGAGAGATTTATGATTATATTATTCAAAATCTAACAATTTTTCAGGTTTACTTGGTTATACTGATGTCGAGTATCTATCTGATCCCCACAAAGCTCGTTCACAAACGGGGTATGTTTTTACTTATAATGGCACAATAATCTTCTGGTGCTTCACAAAGCAAACTATTGTTCCTACATCATCTAATCATTCTGAGATCCTTGCACTTCATGAAGTAAGCTGAGAACGTGTGTGGCTAAGGTCAGTTATTTATCATATTCAAAATATATGTGGATTTTCATTATCTACAGAAATGCCGACATCAATATTTGAAGATACTGTGGCTTGTATTGCTCAAATTAGAGAAAGATATATCAAAGGAGACAGAACCAAACATATTTCTCCTAAATTCTTTTATACTCATGAACTTCAACAGAGCCGACAGATTGATGTTAAACAAATACGGTCTACAGATAATCTTGCAGATCTGTTTACCAAAACATTACCTACAACAACTTTTGAGAAACTGGTATATAGGATTGGCATGCGTCAACTCTGCAAATTACAGGATTGATATTGAAGTTTCATTCTGGGGGAGAGTTCAATCAGGGGGAGCAAAATTTTGAATGGATATATGTGTGCTGTACTCTTTTTCCTTCTACCGGATTTTGTCCCACTGGGTTTTACCGGAAAGGTTTTAAATGAGACAGTTCTAAACACATCCACACCACTTGATCTAGAAGATCATTATATATACTTTTGTTAAGGTTTTTTGTCCCACTAGGTTTTTCCTAGCAAAGTAAAATACAAATGGTGGAATCCAAAGGAGAGTGTTATGAATATATGTGGTGGCTTCCACCATGATGCATGGCATGGCAAGTGGCAGCATATTGGTATTTGGTTTTAAACGTGTCTGATAATGACATAATATGTGTGGAAAATTGCAACATGCACACCTAGTTTATTTGCCTATAAATATGACCTTTTTTATTGTTAATATGCTTGATGATCTGATATCATTACAAAAAATTTGTTCTCTAATATCTCTAGTCTCTCTCTCTCTCACTTTGTTATGCATATATCTCATCTCTTCTTCTATTTCTATTTTATTTATTTTTGTTTATCTATTTTTTAATTAATCATGGTCAGGGCCGTCTCCAGGCATTTCGGGGCTCAAGCCATTTCATAATATTAACAAAAATCGGGGCCCCATATACCAAATACAATGTAATTCTTTACCTTAAATAAATAATTCTTCGTTTACCAAATACAACGTAATCCACATAAATTAAAACTCAACTTTCAAATAGATAATGTAATATTCATTTGGATTTTGGGCCCTTAATGGGCAGTTTTTTTTTTTTTTTTTTAATTATGTAGTTAATAGAATAATTGGGCCCCAAATTTTACAAAGGAAAAAAAAAAAACATGTGAGATTGGACCTTTTTAAACACAAATAGATTGGACTTAATTTTAAAAAACCAAAAAAATAAGTAAATTGGACCAGATTTTAAAAACTTTTGAGATTGGGCCATTCGGGGGCCCCAGCAAACTGCTGGGTTTGCTGCCCCCATGGGCCGGCCCTGATCATGGTTCATCTATTGTTATTTTAATTTTATTACAATAATTATAACAAATTATTAATATTATTCTCGATTATTCTGCTCGTGTTTAATACATCATATATTGTGTTTATTCTTTATTTTTTTTTTATGTTTTCTTAAGTCGTGAGTTTCGGAGTTTCTAACAACTTTTTTCTAAACACGTTATACATTTATAATAAATAATTTCATATTGTAATTAATTAATGCCGGAAAATATTAGTTGCATAGCAAAACACATAGATAAAGGCCTAACATTGTAGTCTAAAGGGTCGTTTGTTTTTTCCACTTAAGACTTAATGGGTCTGAATTGAACTTATTAAGTTTTTTTTTTTTTTTTTTTTTTTTTTTTTTTTTAAATGGTCAAACAACTTTAAAAAATAAATAAATAAGAAATCCTGATTTTTAACTTAATTCCAAATCACTTCATTATAATTAAAATATTTTCTTCCAAGTTTATCCTCCAAAAAAAGATATATTTCTAAATTTATCCTAATTTGATATGGTGTAGAATTCTTTCTTTAACGTATTTTTTATTTTAAATGGCTTTTAGCAAAAATAAAAAAATAAAAAAAAAATCTAATCACTTCTCATATTAAAATCTTCCTGGGATTGGACAATTGAATTTCTCTCCTACCAAATCCTGATAAGAACTCTTTAAAAAAAAAAAATTATCTATATGTAGTGGTGAATAAACTTGTCTATCATATTATGGTGTCTGTTATCGTTATTTTATTATGGTATTATGAAGAGTTGATGCACCGTGGTCGTGGGTGATTAAAAAATAATATTTATAATTTTGGGTTTTAGTTTCCATATAGTGTGGAATTTGGGTCAATTGTCTTATAAATTACATTGTTATGAAACTAACCTCAAACCACATATGAATGGTCAAGAATACTCATGATAGTGAGATACTCAAAAAGAGTAGAAGACTCGTGATAGTGAGATATGAAATTTACCTTAATTTTCAATTTTTCATGCATGCTAGTAGTCATCCAATTGCAACAAATTATCATTCTAAAATCTTATAAAGAGTGTTGCATGTTAAATAACTTCTTTTAATTAGTATGGGTATAGATGTAAAATTACTTCTTTTCAGACAATTTTATTTTTAAAAACCAAACATGTTGACAGTACATTCAGACGTGAGGAAAAAAAAAATGTCATTCAGATTCAGGTTTCAGTCACTATTCAGTCTTCAGTAAAATTCAGGATTATTCAATTTTCAGATAAAAAAACAAACGACCCCTAAATGACTAAAAGTATGCAGTGTGTTTATAATTTCTTGTCTTTTTAGTAATTTTAATTAAGTATAAAATTATCATTAATAAAAAAAATTAAAATAGAGTGTAGATAGATATTTAATTGATTGTAAATAGCATGCCTCTTATATAAATATATATATATAGTCTTTCTATTATCAGTTCGTCATGACAATAAATATATTAGGACGAAGAATATGGACCACTAGATTTACATACTTTGACTCAAAGTATATGCACTTAAATCTAGTGGTCCATATTCTTCGTCCTGATATATTTATTGTCAGGACAAACTGATAATAGAAAATATGTGTATATATATATACATATATATACTAGAAAAATTCTAACCATTTAAAATTGCTTTAACAAATAAACCATAAATACTTTGTAACTTTAAAATTGTATATAGATAAAGAATTCATGGATTTTATATTTATCACATATCATAATTGACATATCTTATAAATTAACGGGTCTCACTGGATAACACAATAATTTAATGGGTCGTATTTGGGTTACAACTTTGGACTTGATAAGTTTAGTAAGTCAAATCAAATTGAGTGGCGATATTCCTCACCCACCTACCCCCCAATAAAATTATCATTAATAAAAAAAAAAAAAATAGAGCGTAGAGAGATATTTAACTGATCGTAAATAGCATGACTCTTATATATAATATATATATATATATATATAGTCTTTTTGGGTGAGGAATATCGCCACTCAATTTGATTTGACTTACTAAACTTATCATGTCCAAAGTTGTAACCCAAACACGACCCATTAAATTATCGAGTTATTCAGTGAGACCCATTAATTTATAAGACATGTCAATTAAAGTTACAAAGTATTTATGGTTTATTTGTTAAAGCAATTTTAAATGGTTAGAATTTGTCTAGGATATATATATATATATATTCTATTATCATTTTGTCCTGACAATAAATATATGAAGATGAAGAATATAGACCACTATATTTACATGCTTTGACTCAAAGTATATGCACTTGTCAAAAGTGCACCTCCGAATAAGTATATTTTTAGAATTCCAACAATACCCTTAAATAAACTATTAAAATGATTAATATAAATATATCTTGTATATCATATTAATAAAATATTTAATATTTTAACAAATATTATAATCAGTTAAACAAATTTTAAAATTATAACATCTTTCGGTCAAAATATTATTTATTAATTAAAACTTAAATAGGGATTATTTATGATTATAAATATTAAATCACTGTTATAAAAAAAATTAAAGAGAGAAAATCATTGAATTTAATATTTAAAAAATAAAAAAAAATAAAAAATAAAAAATAAAAACTAAACTCAATTATGAGCAAAAGTTGTATAGCTTTCAAAATCTCCGGAATAAATCTCCTTATCATATTTTTTTTAGAATTAGAACATTATCAAATTTTTTTATTTTTTTTTAGTTAGGGCATTATCAAATATTGAAGTTAAAAAGAATATATATATATATATATATATGAAGAAAAGAGGAGGTCCTCCATCCCGAATCCGTTGGTTTTGGATTTGGGACATCTGAGGTGTGGCTCCTCCACACCTTTTTTCAAATTTTATTTTAACTATTTATAATCTATTAATTTATTAAAAAAAATTCAAAATTTAAGAGAAATGACATATTTGGTAACAAGTGAGGTGTGCTTACAAGTTACAATATTTTAGAAATTTTTAACAGTTATACTTACAAAAGGAGGTGTACATACAATTTTACAGAGATGCTAATATCATTACTCATCAAATTTATGAAAGATTTAGACTCGACCTAATTGTCACAACCCAATTGCTCAAGTCAAGTCAACTTCACATCTCACGTCTTTCTTTACGAATTCAATTAGTGATTATGTCCGACGTGAATTCAATTCACATTTTTTTTTTTAAGACTCGATCCAATTGTCACAACCCAATCACCAAGTCAAGTTTGATATATATATAGATAGAGAGAGAGAGAGAGAGAGAGAGAGAGAGAGAGAGAGAGAGAGAGCAAATTACACCAAACCCCCTCTGAGGTTTGCTCTTTCACACGCGGAAACAACTTTATTATTTATTGACACCCACCTCCCCTGTCGTTAATCAAAGATCGTCAGAGTTAACTGTTGACCTTATCAGACCGTGTAAAAGTTCGAAATACCCTTGACTTGACTTCTGGATGTCTGTTTACTTTTATAACCTTAAATAAGATAAATTTTTTTGTTGAAATATGTGTAAATGGCGGGAAGTTGGACTTGTTGTAGGTTGTGTAATATTTTCTTTGGACATAAATACCCCTAAGGAAATGAAGAATTCCAACTTTTTTTAAAAAAAAAAAAAAATTAAAAAATGTTGTAGAAGTTATCGTTGCTTTGTGGCTGTTGGAGGGCAACGGTAACTTCTACCATGTATGCCTATAAAATGTCCAAATCAGTTTTTTTTTTTTTTTTTTTTTTTTCTCTCATACAATACAATTTTTCTCACCTAAGAACAATAATGCTGGGGACAACCGGGGTTGCGTCCCCTTTGCGGCATCATGGCCTACGTGACAAAAAAAAAAAAAAAAAAAAAAAAAAAAAAAACAGTGGTGTTATGTGGCAAAACAACAAAAACATAATAAAGAACTCTGGTCAATAATCAAAACAAAAACAGTGGTGTTATGTGGCAAAACAACAAAAAAGAATTCTGGTCAACAATCTTGTCTCTCTCCTCACGACAAAGCTCTCCTCTTCTCCATCCCTTCTCAAACCCACAAATCCCCAATTTGGTGCAGCGTCTTCATCCACCTTCTTCAATTCACACCCACGAAGCCCCACGAAGCCCCAGTTTGGCACACATCTTCTCCATCCCCACAAAGCCCCAATTTGGTCTTCATCTTCTCATCTACTCCTTCACTTTTTCCAGTATTTCAGGTTAGTGTTGCTTTCAATTCTTATTTATTATTTTTGTTTAAATACTCCTTGCTTTTAATTCTTTCTTATTTATATAAGCTCTCAGTTTCCATTGTCTTCCCAATGATTATTGTTTCAAAAACACTGTACTTCCTGCTACATTTACAATTATAATTTTCCTTATAATTCACTTCGTCTCCATCGATCATTCTCTATTTGAAATCCCCTTCCCACAAAGCCTCGAAACCCTAAATTTTGAGAGATGACAGATATATCATATATGTAGTAGTGTTTGCATTTCCATTATACAACGATTGTACTCTCGACCTTTTGTTTCTAAAAGTTCTAATACACATCGTGCACAGTATGTTTGTTTTTGATTGCGGATTTATGGATATAGCTTTTGTAACTTGTTTGAACTGTCTTGACTGCAATATTAAATATCAATGATTTACTTGATTTGCAAACTCCAATTTTGTTTAATTTAGCTGAAATTGATTTGACCCTCTTCGAGCTAAGGTTTGCTGGTACAATGATAGCATCATCATCATCATAATTAGTAGCCACAATTAGGCCTTTCATTTGAATTATGGCTTGTGATTAGAAGCTGAGATGACCTGTTATGTATCGAAAACTTTCAGTTATGCATACTCTTAGTCACCAACAAGCCATGTGCATTTATATTTTGATATGACAGATATATGTAGTACTGTATAATGGTTAGTTGTTGCTAATTGTTTTGATTGCAAATAAGAAGTTGTCATTATGTTTCAATTTTGAAAAAAAAATTGTCGCTTGGAGAGAAGGGATGTGTTTTTGAAGTTGAAGTGATGATACTGTTATATTATTTGTTATAGCCTCGAATCCCGTAGCAGTGGTTTGGGTTAGAAATGTATTCGGAGTCATTTATTTGAATGCCTAAATCCCTGAATCTTTGTTTCTACTGTGACTATCTTTAATGATAGATACAATGAAATAACTGTGGAAAACAGGATTTTCAATATAGCACCATAGTTAAGTATGGATGAGGACTGAGGAGTTAGTGGTGGTTGGTGTGAGCATTAGAGAATGTTTATATGTTGTTTGACGTTGATAAACTAAATTTCTGCTCTGCCCTTGTATGATGCATTACATCTATCTATGCATGTACTACTTTTAGTGCTTGTTGCAGCCTTGTAGATATTATATGTAAGCTCTGCGTTGTTTTATCATATATATGGTGCTACTGTGTATAATCTATTTGGATCTTATTTTAGGGGTGGGCACAAAATCCGGAACAAAACCAAACCGAACCAAAAAAAGGGTGTTTGTTTCGGTTCATATAAGTTATTCGGTTCAAACCGGTTTAACTATTTGAAAATTGATTTATTTTCGGTTCAAACCGGTTTTGGATATCCAAAACCGGTTTAAACAGATGAACCGTCCTATATAAGTAAAAAAAACCCTAAAAGTCTAAATCTCAGTTTTATCTTCTCTCTTAGCTGCAACTTTCTAAAACTCTCTCTCTAGTATAGTAGTTTCTCTGTTTCTCTAAATCTCTCCGTTGCAACGTCTCTCATCTCCGGTGAATCTCCGTTGCTTCAATCAAAGGTTTGTCTTCTCTCTTTGTCTTTCATCTTTTTAATTTTTTCTGGGATTTAAAATTTTTCTTCCAATGATTTTGAAATTTTTTTTTCATATTTTTTCTTATTTTCTTCCTATCAGACTCAACTAGCATTCTAGATCTATGTTCTTGTTTCATGGGTTTCCTAGGTTTCTTTCAATAATTTTCTTTTCTGCTGACTTCTTCATTGAAATGACCCACATCTCCAGTGACTTCATCTCCATCGCAGCAATCTCAAGGTTTGTCTTAATATTTTATATTTTTTAATTTTTATGGGATTTAAATAATTTTTCCAGTGATTTGATTACAATTTTACATATGTTATGAAGCACTGTGTTCCAAATTCAACATAAGGAACTTACTCAAACAAAATTTTTGTTTCCTTATTCAAAGTAAATCATTTAATTACTTATTTGAAGATTTCCCCAGGTAGACTGTTTATAAACTCATAACTTGGTTGATTTGCTGCAGTTTCTGAAGAACAAAGAAATTCATTTTTTTGAAGGGACTGAAGAACAAAGAATTGAACCTGGAAGTTCAATAATTTTTAGGAAAGTTTTTTTTTTTTTTGTTTAATTTGATTTTGGACTGTATTTTTAGTAATTGGATTTTTCTTTATTTTTTTTTTAATTTTAACTGTAAGATTTGGACATGTATTTCAGTTATCATTATGTATATTTATCACCAAATACATGTTTTCCTTTCTTGAAGAATATTGTTAAATTGTTATATATATATACCAAAGTTAAATTGTTAAACTAATAAAAATAAAAATAAAAAGTTAAACTAAACTGGTATTCTTATTTATTTATTTAGGCTTGATTTTGGGCTTTTGGCTATTGGGTTTATACCATGATTTTCCAAAGCCCATAAAATTTTAAAAGAAAAAGCATATTAAAAAGCCCATTAAACCCATTAGGCCCAAAACCGAAATGAATCGAACCGAACCGAACCGAACCGAACCGATTAAAATCAGTTCGGTTCAGTTCGGTTACCATTTCTTATTCGGTATAAACCGGTTCAATTTTGGATGAACCGAAATATTTTTGGTTCAATTCGGTTTTGCCCAAAACCGAACCAAACCAAACTGCACCCACCCATATCTTATTTGGTACATGAGAGGGTTGGTTGAAAGTCTCACCATATTTATGTTGTCTTGTTTTGGAGGCAGCGGTTATTCGTTGCATTGTTTGCATTGTTTGCACTGTTTGCATTGTTTTGGTACATGAGAAGGATCGAAGTTTCAACGTTTGATTTATAATGTGTTTTGCATTGTTTGCATTGTTTAATGCATGTAGTTTTTTGGATTTTGCATGTAACAAATTATAAAACATCATGTTAGAATGTCATCATCATCATCAATGTCTTCTTCATCGTTTGCAAAACGTACTTTGGGACCACCACATTGCTTCTGTAAGGTCGAAGCGATATTGAGATACTCAAGTACTACAAGAAATCCAGGGCGACCCTTTTTAGGGTGTCCAAAATTTAACACTGGGTAACTACATTTGTACATATTACATTTTTTAATTATAGTGATTAATATGTTGTACATCTAATATTTTGTATATATTATTAAAATGATTAGGGATCACAATACTGTAAATTCTTCAAGTGGGCAGATAGTAATGAAGAGATCCAGTTCCAACTTCAAGAATTTAACAATGAACTGTTAATAAATGAGAAAGAGCTCCAGAAGATACTGGACGATGTGGAAAAGACGAAGAATAAGCTCCGTTAAATAGTGGATGATGTTGAGAAGAGAGAGATGGTGGTATCCAAGAGAAAGATGGTGCTTTTGGAAAAAGAAACTGACTTGAGGCATCATGCATGGACGAACACTACTGTGGGTGTACTTCACAATTTTATTTGTAATAGCATGTTACTTGATAGTGTCCAAGTAATTGCTGTCTAGTGTTAGTGTCTAAGTAGACATACATATATATTTTGGTAGAGCTGTTTATGGACAACATCTATTAAGTAAAGTTACTACTAACTTATTGTCCTCCTGAATGTTGTAAACACAAGTGTAAATGAGTGGATTGATTCGTGTCCCCCTAAATGTTATAAACACAAGTTATCTATTTGTATTGATTTGCTTCGGATAGTGATTGTATACAGTTCAGGTTGTTTTAAATTGAATGTGTATGTGTATATTTCGTTGTTTTAAATTGATCCAATTCATCGTATACAGTTTTAAATTAAATAAAATTTTGTGGTGCAAAATAAGATGAATTGAATTTGTAGAATAAAAGCACATACATACACAACTAAACCCCAAAATTTTGAATACATGTTGATCAAGTTATTGGAAACAAACAAATCGAATTCCAATCCATGTTTTATAGCATACAAATGACTCAGCATTCCACTAACAGTATCATCTAATTGTGCACAAACAGGAAGAATACTTGCAATAATAACTGGATCCATGTTACCTCCTTCCAATCTCATTTCATGCAAGACATCTAAAGCCTTTACAGCATTCCCACTTTGACAATACCCAGAAATCATAGCATTCCAAGAACCCCTCATACCAGTACAAATTGAAGGAAAAAAAAGTGAAACTCAATACATAATGATAGTTAAAAACACCCAAAATGCTGCAAGCCTATGAATACATTATAGATACATATTTGTCCACAACTATAGTTACATCACAATGAAGGAATACATTCCAATACACAATACTAAATTCCAACACACATTTGTATTTGAACAAATACATGAAATACATAATAGGTAGGTTCCTTTTAGTATAAACTAAAAATTATAGCTTACACTTTCTTGACTTTGAATCACTGTTCTTTGGATCTGAGTTCCACTAATGTCAAAAGCTGCATTCTCTGGAACGGTCTGCTGAGAAATACTCGTAAAAACCCAATAAAAAATTAGAATTCAAATATAAACAAAGTCACTTCAAATATAAACAAGGGTCACTTCAAATATACCTGCACATGTCCAGCCATATCCATCTCTGAATGGCTAAATAAAGATCTATGTGTGTTCAAGATGGGTGCATCTCCTTCATCTCGCTAATAATGAAATAGCAAAAAAGAACATAAAATTGTCATATTTTCTCTTGTCAAAGTGGAAAAAAAATGTCATATTAAATAAACACACCTCTTTGCGTTTCCCCTTTTCTGGATCTTTTTTCGCTTTCGCTTTCGCTTTTACTTTTCGTATTTCTTTCTCCATCTTAAATGCTCTCCTCAGAGATGGGGATCTGCCTTTCCCACGCACAACATTTGGACTAAGTACTTGCCCAGAACCACCGACAGTAGTTGCGTCCCCTCTCGTACAACCAACATTGGAACCTGTTTGGGTCATCGATGGGAGTTCTTGGTTGGCACGATACAAATCAATCATGCCATGTAACTTAGCTTTCGCATCTTGAGTATGCTCTTTCGATCCCGCTGCAAGAGTAATCATCTGATAACAGATATTCAACATCTTAGAATATCTATTAGAATATGCCCGTTGTTTCCCTACAGCATAGCTACTATGGATCAATGTGTATCGCCTTTTTGATATCTTTCCTCCATTGATCTAAAATGTAGATATCTGGCAAAAATTTAATCTCGTTACATCTGAATACAGCCAAAATGTGCCTACACAATATCCCTCTCATCTGGAATAATCCACAAGAACACTCTACATATGATTTTTCTTCACTAAAGTCCACAGAATATGTAACCAGCTTAGCAAACTCTTCTAAATGAACTTCATCCTTTACCAGATAGGTCTTGACTGCACCATCACTCTTATGTAACTTTGGATTCATATCAATCATGCTAGTAACTTGCTGTTGTACTTCCTTGAATTTATAATTCGTGTACAACTCTTGAAACCTCTTCTCAATTGGAGATCTAGATATGCAGAGGGTTGTGACACTAAATGAGTTGAAGTTCGCAACATTTTCATTCTTAATTTTTTTTTTTTCAATATGTTGTCAAACTGGTCGACAAACTCTTTCAGGTTGGTCTTAGCATGAACATACCTATCAAAAAATGCATTCATGCTCTCGCTCTACTGCGTTGTACTCATTCCAGCCCAAAAGTAGTCTTTCAAGAATGCTGGAACCCAATGCTCACGCTCAACGTATAACTTTGCAATCACGCATTCTCATGCAAATTGTACGTGGTAATTAACTGATCCCAACTTGTTTCAAACTCTTCAACACTTTGGCTGTCATAGACACATTTCATCAATGCATTTTTCATCCCAGTTTTGTAGGAACCGTAGGAACCAAGCTTTTCAGGGACTTTCTTCAGTATATGTCATAGGCAAAATCTATGTCGGGTCGTTGGGAAAACCATAGCAATTGCATTTTTCATCGCCCTATCTTGGTTAGTGATAATATCTTTAGGAGCTATACCATCCATACACTTCAACCAAGTTTGGAATAACCACACAAAGGTCTTTGTATCCTCACTGGAAATCAATCCTGCTCACAAGAGAATTGACTATCCATGATGGTTTACACCAACAAATTGTGCAAACGACATCCAATATCTATTCGTCAAGTATGTGGTGTCGAATGTGACCATATCACCAAACTATTGGTAGGCTGCTCTACTACAGGGGTCTACCCAGAAGACATCCTTTAACCTCCCGTCATCATCTAAATCCATTAATGCAAAGAACCCAGGATTTTTGTACTGCATCCTAAGAAAATACTCTCGCAGTGCACCAGCACCACCTGCGCCAAGTCTAAGATGTCTTGCCTTATCGATGTAATTACGACAATCCTTTTCCATAAATGGGAGATTCTCAAATCCACCTGCGCTAACAACAAGAGATCCAAAACTCTTGTTCATTCGGACACCAGCCATATCATTCATATCTAAAACTCTTTTGACGGCGTCACTCACGTCTCTATTACATCGAAAGAAGCAGGATTTCTTTGGATTGAGGCCGTGGTTATGGATATTATAAACTGTAGTCAACCAAAGTTTTCCATCACATCTTAAGGCATTAATCTTTGCCTTACATTCCGTTTTTCATGTCGGACGTTTGGCGACACTCATAGTCCTATTACAGGCCTTCCCACCACGAGAACAAGCAAAGGCGATATACCTAACAATCTGATCTTCTTCCCTCTCAATCTTTTTTGTCATCACCCCAAACCCACATTTCTTACTATAAGATTTATAATAACTCAATAAATCTTCAAGGGAATTAAACTCCATCCCCTTCTTTGGCTCCTCAATCATATCTGTAGGGAAAAACGTTTGCACGCAGCGGAAGCGAAACTAAAAAGAGTTTAGTATATTTTAATTTTTTTTTCCAAGTTTGAACATTAACCCTTTAATTAATTAAATATATATACAAAAGGATATCATACCTTTGTCACGTGATCTGATTGACTATGCGTCGATGGTAATCCGCAAGATCTTCCAAACCCGATCACAAATGTGAATCACCTAGGAGCGTGGTCTCCCTTCTTTTTGAATTGTGAACCTGAGAATGGACAACAAAAACTTTTCTAATTTCTGTTAGTCACAACAAACTCCAAAAGGTTGCTAAGAATGTCCCGGTCACTTTTGAATTCAGAATCGTTAGATTGAAATTCGCGTGAACCTTATTCGAAATTGTGTACAAGACCTCTTGATGTAAAGATCACTAGTGCACTATTGAAAAAGAACAATTCTCCTCTCACAACTCCTCTTGGCCGAAATCTCTCACTAGTCTTAGAGTAGGATTTTATTTTTCTTTCTAGCAAAAGAAAATTAATTCTCCAAAGGCAAAAATTAGGTCTGGCCGAAAATCATCCCTAGTGTTATATAGGGACTGAATTTTTGCCATAATTTATTTAGGGTGGCCGAATTCTTACCTTGTCCAACAAGGTGATCACCAAAGTCCTTTTCCAAATAGGATTTGTGTTTCCACAAAAGACTTCTTAGAATTCAAACCATAATTCAACTCTTTAGCGTATTTGTGACTATATAAAAGACTTCCTAATTTAACTAAATAAATAAAGTCTTTTATATTTAATATACTACTCATAGTAGTATACTACTAGGAAACATATTTCCTAATTAGAAAAAGATTTGATTTTTAATTAAATAATTAATAAACATATTAATTAATTTCCATTTAATTAATTAATAAAATAAAACAATATAATGGGCTAAAAAATAGCCTAGCCGCCCATGACTAAAACTTGGGCCAAATATTGTTTTCTTATTTTATTTAATCCATTTGGACTTTAATAAAAAGCCCACATGTGAACTAGACTCATTCTTACTAAAAGAAACAAGCCCACATGCCTTTCATTAATATATTAATATAATTAAACAGTCCATTAAATAAATAATGTGCAAATTATACTCTTAATATATTAAATACAATTCTAAATGGGCCCACAAATAGTCCAGTAGAATATATCAAGTGATTCATGCAAGTCCGTACGGATTGGGGATCTTGGCGGGCCTATCTAAATTTAAGCTCCAATAGATATAACCCAATCACAATCAACAAATGATTCACTTAGGTTTAATCTATTAATTTTAGTTCATTCCACTAAAGAACTAAAATTACACTCTTAAATAAAGATGGAATAAGTCAACGATTCTCATTCATACCCTAGACAATCATATAGGAGATAGTGAATCCTCGTGAAGAATATCAGTAATCGCCAAGAGCTCATAGACTGCCTATAGCTCTCCAAGTTACCATATTTACTCATATGACCACATTTTAAACTTGGATATATATTATGACTTGTCCAGAAGTAATCTTTCAATAGACACTATTGAAAACCCAACGTTAAGATTTAATATCCAAAACCATAAAGCATCCATATGATGATATTCTACTCACATTTAATAAATGGAGCCACAATGTCCATATCTATAAATGAAGTCCTCTATCGATTAACAAATGAATACCACCAAATTATCGAGGATAGACTATGCTATATAATCGTACTCATTGATAGCTCAAATGATAACACTTGCAACCATAAGCCCATTATTTATCTCAGGATTAAGATAGACTCTCCGATTGTCCTGATAATGAAAAGACTTTTATCTATTGACGGTTCTAGAAAAAAATATTTCATTGTGATCCAGTTCAATGCACCCAGTGCATTAGATTCTTTTACTCGAAGACCCTTCAATGATTTTAGACTCATCATAACACATTTGATCCCACTCAAATGCTAACAAAAGAATTCTACAACTTTAACAAGATAAAGGTGCCCAACATTTAACTTAAGTTGTGAACGTTATTCAAGACTAACTAAAGAATTGTGTCTACCTCATACATATCCAAATGTACAAACAATTCTTCTTTTCTCATAGTCTTTTGACCTTATAATTATTTACTTTGACAATTATAATAATAAATACTATATAAGATTTTGTTAACAAAACAGAAATCATTTTATTAATATGAAAAGATTGTCAAGTACAACATTACACTCTTGCTATTGAGCATAATCCTAACAATATCATCATCATCGATTTCAACATTTTGATATGTCCCGGAACCGCAATCCTCCGTTTCCTGTGGATTTGGTCTATCCTCATTAAATTCCGCGGATGGGGGATTTGAGCTACATGGTGTTAGTGTAGATGGTTGTTCTTTCCCGTTATCCATGCTGCCCTCTATCTGAAGAGAAAAAATTCAAATAAGGGACCAACAAAATTATAACAGCTTCTACCTAACCCACATATGTATATACTCACACATCCGGTCAATACCTTCAAGAACAATCACAAGCATACATCATAGTACTACATGCATGTTGATCAAAATAAACATCCTAGCATACATTATTGCTATCAATGGTACAAGTATAATCACACAGGTTTACATCCCAGCAAACCAACTAAATGAGGAATATTATACAACATACTATATTAATTAATCATTACACAGACAAGATTAAACCAATCCAATTCCCAATGCATTTGGCAATCAAATGAATTATAATGACAACGTCTTATTTGCAATCAAAACAATTAGCAACAACTAACCATTAACTGCTAACCCTTCAAGCAAATTCAAGAAATACTCAAACAAGTTTCATTTCATCTTCAATTTGAAGTGCAAAATTAGACCAGTAAATCTGTCATCTCTCAAAATTTAGGGTTCCGGGGCTTTGTGGGAAGGAGATTTCAAATGGAGAATGATCGATGGAGACGAAGTGAATTATAAGGAAAATTATAATTCTAAATGTAGTAGGAAGTACAATGTTTTTGAAACAATAATCGTTGGGAAGACAATGGAAACTGAGAGCTTATATAAATAAGAAAGAAATAAAAGCAAGGAGTATTTAAACAACAATAATAAATAAGAATTGAAAGCAACACTAACCTGAAATACTGGAACAGGTGAAGGAGCAGAGGAGAAGATGAAGACCAAATTGGGGCTTCATGGGGATGGAGAAGATGCGTGCCAAACTGGGGCTTCATGGGTGTGAATTGGAGAAGGTGGAGGAGCAGAGGAGAAGACGCTGCACCAAATTGGGGCTTCGTGGGTTTGAGAAGGGATGGAGAAGAGGAGAGCTTTGTAGTGAGGAGAGAGACAGAATTGTTGACCATAATTCTTTTTTGTTGTTTTGCCACATAACACCACTGCTTTTGTTTTGATTATTGACCATAATTCTTTATTATTTTTTTGTTGTTTTGCAACATAACACCATTGTTTTTTTTTTTTTTTTTTTGCCACGTAGGCCATGATGCCGCAAAGGGGACGCAACCTCGGTTGTCCCCAGCATTATTGCCTAAGAAATAGTCTCCATTTGATTTAATTTTTTCCAATTCATTACTCAGTTTTCTGCTGAGAAAACATTCTTTGTATTCTCCATTTGTTACTCAAGTTTTTGTTCAGACATGGAAAGTTCACGCACTTCAAGCAACAAAATTAACGGAGGTATGATCAAGTTTAGGAATAGATTATGCTATTGCAGGAAGAAGGCAGCAATCAAGATTTCTAAATCTAAAAAAAATCCAAGCAAATTATTTTTCTCATGCGAGAGTCGAAAATGTAATTTTTTTTATGTTCTGGTCTCCTGATCAAGAAGAATACCAGCAAAGCCATTCACACAGTGTAGATGCAATACGCGATATGCATGACGCGAACGAGGTGAGAAATGATGTGCATTTCCAAGATGATCGAAGAGCTATTAGTAAATAGTTTTAAAGGAAACTAAACAATGTGGAAGTAGTAGTAAACACCCTTAAGCTACTAAGCATTATTAATATCATGCTCAATGGTGTAGCAATGTTTGTTATGATCATGAAAAATAATTAAACTATTCTATAGTATTCACTATTGTAGTTTGTTCAATTATGTGATATAAACAAGATAAAATGTTCAAAATACAGCAATATTGATTCATAAATCACCCTCACATATTGTCAAAATAAAAATAAAACTAACTACAATAACCTTATATTAAGTAGAACAATAATCAAACCATATCCACCACCATTGCCAAACACTGGTTGCAACAAAAACCAGTACTTCAACTAAAACCCCAATGTTAACAACCATTACTTACAACAAAAAGCAATTTTCAACGATTGCAACAAAAAGTAATACCCACCATTGCAAACAAGCAATTTCCAAATAGCAGTAAGGGCACAAAATAATATTGTCATTGAAAAAAAAAAAACTACACTATATTAGCTAGGCAGTAGATGCTACAACATACTTGCCTATGGTTGAGATTGCTGGGATGGTTGAGGTGCACCTTGTGTGAGAGGTTGAGTTGATACGCAATCGGTTGTATCTCTTGGAGTTGAAGTTCCCTTTTGAGTTGATGAAAACCAAAGAACCTAGAAAATATACATATATCAACATTTATTTATTGAAATAATAATTTAATTATATAGCAATTAGTTTAAATTACCCTTGTTACTGTTCCGGAAATACGAGGTGAAGCTGCAATAGTTGATGATCCACTGAGACTAGTTCTTGTAGCATGTCCAGCATGTGTTGAAGCAGCTCTAGGATGTGTTGAGCTACTACCACTCTGAAATTTAACAAAACAAAGACAATGAATCAGGTGTAGCATGTTTTGAAGACATAATTGATGTGATTTTTTCATGCAATTACCTCATTTCTCTTTCTTTTTGTAGCTTTTTTTGGTCGTGAAGGTGCGGTGGATGTGCTAGCAGCCTGTAATTACCATTTTTAGCACTTGAAACATATTAATTAACAACTAAAATAGTACATAAATTGTTTGTTTACCTCAGTCCTGGATGTGTTTTTGCACGTTCTGGAGTTGTGACCAACCTCCTTACAAATCCCGCATCTAAAACCAATTGACCTTTGCACCCTTACTGGTTCATTTGATCCTTTGTTTCTAGATAACCTTGGCCTTCCTGCTCCCCTCCTTCTTATTGGTGGTAGAACAGTTTCGAAGTTCCCATTCGACCATAAGTTATCGTCTGGAATTACATGGATGTTGTTTGAGTATGTTCTCAAATACGCAGCTTTCTTCAAGTAAACGTCCACATAATCTTCAACATTATCTCGTCTTTTGGTGATGCACGCCATTGCATGGAACCCCTCAGATAACCCATATACCACATTGACGGGTGCGTTTGTCAAGTTCCACTATAAACTGTCTATTTCCATCGCTGATCTCAAATTCGTATTCTCCATAGAGTAATGGGTCCAAATATCTACCTTCTTTTTGGGCTTTTTGCAGTCTTTGATTGATTTTTGGTGGTACATTCGACTCCTAACTCACAGCAGCTTCATATTTACTCAAAATACGCTTTATGAACTTCTTCCTAACCGTCTCGATCATGGTCAACATTTGCAATGTGCGGTGTTTGTTCATCCAACCATTAAATGCTTCAACAACATTGTTGGTGTTGTGATCAGTTTTGCAAATGGTGTCAAACGCATGGACTGCCCATGTCTCCGATGGATTTCCATTAAGGTAAGCATGTGCCTCTGGAGAGGTCTGCTTGATTTCATCCATGGCTTGCAAAAATGCAACCTTGTTGGGGCTTGTAGCAGCATGCCAAAATAGGTCTTTCAAGTAATCAATTTTGAACCTACACATCAATAACAATACATCCAATTAGTTATATATTATATAAGAATGAAATTTAAAAAAAAAATGAAGCAACAAGACTGCAAATTTATATAAAACTTACCTCCCTAACATGTTCTGCAGTATATGCCTACCACAGAATCTGGAGTTATGGTTAGGCCATACTTCATCAAGTGCTGACATAATTCCCTTTTGTCAGTCGGTCATAAAACAAACCCGCCTAGACTCATGTACCCCTACATGTTGATGCAACAACTCAAGAAACCATCTCCAACTGTCAAAACACTCAATCTCAACAACACCTAAGGCAACCGGATATACACCGCAATTTGCATCAATTGCAATTGCACAAAAAAGAATCCCTTTATATGGACCTTTCAAATGACAGCTATCTAGACCTATAAATGGTCTACACCCTTGTAAATATCCAACCTTTTGGGCTTTGAAGCTAAGATAAAACCTTTGGAAGTTTGCAGGGACTTAAGGATTAGGGTCATTCCTAATTGTCATCAATTTTACATAAGACCTAGGGTTTCTTTCCATTATGATGTGCCCATACCTATACAACTTGTTGTAACTTTGCTTATGGTCCTCGTCCCCTATATTAAGTGCATACCGCTTGGCCCTATAAAGTGTATGGTCGATAGAGATGCACATTTTTCCCCGGGGCCCCAGTTCCCCGCGTCCCTATCCCCATTTGGGGATTTTTTTGGGGGGGAAAATGGGGAAATGGGGAGGGATGGGGATGAAAATCATCCCCAAATTGAAATGGGGATGGGGATGGGGATGGGGGGGGGGGGTGGGGGGGGGAGGTCCCCCATCTTCATTTCCCCATTTCCCCCAAACATATATAAATATAATTATAATATATATATTTAATTTTTTTTTATTCTTTAAAAACCCTAACTCCCTAAGTATATATACACATTTTATATAAAATGCACTAATGAATTTTATTTTATATTTGTAATGGAATATTTGTTTTTTTAGTTTAATTTGTAGTTTTTAGTCAAATGGGAAAATGAGGGAACAGGGGAAACAGGGAAACGGGGGAAAACGGGGAAAATGGGTAATTGGGGATGGGGATGGGGATGGGGATGGGGATGGGGATGGATATAGGTCCCTCCAAAATTCCCCATCCCCATTTTCCCCAAATGGGGAAACGGGGGGGGTATGGGGGAAGGGTCTAGGAAGCGGGGATGGGGATGGGGATGGGGGGACCTATATCCATCCCCATTCCCCAAACATGCATCTCTAATGGTCAGGCACTTCAATCTCACATTGCCTCAATATAACTGAACCCAAGACTATAACGTTAATATTAGGGTTCTCTTTAATTAACACCTGAAACCTTTTTTCTAACCAAACTGAAGTGACATCCCTATTCTTAGGAATTGCTAAGCAACTATGATCATTCCTAAGAATCTTCAACATGTAAGTGACTCTGTCAAAAGTTGGACTGCCATGCACTCGCCAAGGGCAACCCTGTGCTTCACACCCAACTGTGATTTTCTCATTTTTAATCCTCTTCAGTTTGAATCCCTTTTGAATAGAGTAGTTCAGTAATATTTCCCTAAAATGAGTACTATTTCTAAATAACTCGCCCACCTCTAATGTAATTCGACCATCATTCCCTGTTCTAAATGCAGTGCCCATAATGGGTTGATCAACTACCTTCTCATCAGCAATGTCATCCTCATTTACATCAGACAGCCCATCATTTTCTTCTACACTATCATATGGAACCTCATCTTCACTGGCATCATTTGGAACCTCATCTTCACTAGGCTCTTGTTCTAGGTTGGGCAGCTGGATTGGGTTGTTAGGCTGCTGGATTGGGTTGTTGTTTGGGCTGCTGGATTGAGTTGTTGTTGAGTTGCTGATTTTGCTGGACAGTTACAAGTGGAATATAATCCACATTAAAGTGAATTTGGTTAACCTTCCTTTGTTCGAATTCACTCAACACCTCCATCAGACTAGCATCATTTTTGAATTTGCCTCACTTCATCACTCTAGGGAATTTCAACTTCTTGTCTAAACTTTTCACCAACTAAAGCCTCCAACCCAAGCATTTCATGCATAGCAGAATCCCACAAATCCTTCAGACACATATAATCTTTATCAAATCTTCTCAATTCAAAACGTTTTCCCATAAAACTTGCAGTGCCATTGAATATGAAAGTGCTGCAACATTAAAACAACAACAATGTTAGACAAAATAAATTAAAACTTGTTGTGCCATTGAATATGTGATTTTCTTGTTACTTCAAGTTCAATTATATTACAATCCAGTAGTTTAACAAAACTTGCAGTTTAGTAATTGATACATAAAACAAATCAAGAATGGAATATGCCCATCAAACTATAAAACAGAGCATCAAACCAGAAACACATTGGCTTCCATGAAAACCCATCCAGCAGAGACAGCACAAAACAAACTAGAAAATATACATTTATACTAGAAATCGTCTTTGGTGAGTTCTTGACATTTGGAGGAAGTGTAAGAGAGTTTTCTTGAAAACATGACCATTCACAAATTACATCATATTTCACTTAGCTAATTATAAAATCTATTTTTCATATCAAATAAACAAACAATCATATATATGAATCGACTTGTCCTTTCAACTTGAAATAATCATATTTCACTATAGCTACCTGCATGAGGAGAATTGAAAGAAACAACATACAATTTCATCCACACTCTATTGATCTTCTACTTGAAATGTAGTCACACCATGGCAGCAAAGTATTCGGAAAAGGTCTTTCCCATCATAACTATTCAATTGCTACTTGATTAATTCCTAAACTTAAAATTTCTTGCAACGATGGACCTAACCACTAGCAAGATCTTCTAAAACAGAGATATCATGCATTTCCTATAACGGAAAAAAGTTAAAAAATCATATGGTTTGGTGTCATTATTCATTAACTGTGATGATGCTTGGAAAATGACCATACAAAATGTAATATTAATATCACAACAATGGTGTAAAATTGAATGTGTTCTGTTAAATTTAGCAAGATGCAACTTTGATTTCATCAGAAACTGATTGCAAAATCTTGGTAAATGCATACAACTAAAATATCAAACAACAATCTTGAATAAATAATTAGTGGATGCATTGAATGACAATTCATTCAAATGCCACATAAATTAATTACATTAAAAAAAAAACCTAGTTTCAAAAATCTATTCGATCACAAAAAAAGCACACTGCCTTATAAAGTTAAAGCAGATAATCCTCAACAAACCAACTAAATTTTCATCAAGAAAAAACCCAAAAGAATATTTATCGGTAGAAAGATCAATGATATTTATCTTTGATTGAATAATTTACTACAAGATAAATGCTTCGGCATGCCAATTAATGGAACCAAGCAGAGAATCAAACTAGAAAACCCAATATAACAGCAGAAAACAAAAAACAGAGCATGATCCCAAAAGTATAACATTCATACAAAATAAAAATAAAAATAAAAAATAAAAAATAAAAAAAAAAAAAACAAATAGAAAACAACCATTTAAAACAGAGCTTTTAAGTGTTTGATTCAACTAAACAAAAATTTATGTCAAAACAAAACATGCACCAATACAAATTTTTATCCCAACAAAAAAAAATATTAAAAGTTTAACAAAAATTAAAAACCTTAAAACCCTAACCCTAAACGGTGATTGAAATCAGTGATGTTTCAATTTTTCCACAATATAACTCCAAAAAAAACTAAAATAAAACTGAAAAGAGAGATCAAATGGACTGAAATTTCTACTTTCATTTACCTGTCACCCATTGCGAAGACGAACAGAGAAGTCGTGGTTCAACTTCTTCAACGAACACCGATATAGAGATAACGAGTTGATGATGAAAGTGGTGAGTATCTTCGCGTTTCAAGTTCTTCCACGACAAGGTTTTAGTGAGAGAAAATATAGGGTTTTCTAGAGAGAGAGAGAGAGGGAGTTCTTTTACTGGATTGAACATCTTTCGCACCTCTTCGTTACTTTAGTATTTTATTTCTTTTAGAATTATAATTTTCAATTTAATATTTAAATTGAAATCTGACTTGCATTAAATAGGTAATTGGTTGATATGACGTGTACAGCAGAAAACAAGTTGAAAGACAATATCACCCTTATTCATACAGTCAACAGTTAACTTTGACGATCTTTGACTAACGACAGGGGAGGTGGGTGTCAATAAATAATAAAGTTGTTTCCGCGTATGAAAGAGCAAACCTCGGGGGGGGGGGGGGGGGGTGGGGGGGTGTGTGGTTTGGTGTAATTTGCTCATATATATACACAATAATTTTCAAGTCAACACCCTCTCATTGTATTAGCACCTTTTAATGAAAGTCATTGGATTTAAATACTTTGACTTGGTTACATGCACTTATCAAAGCATATTTTAAATCAAATAGCTTTCATTAAAAGGTGATTGACATCTCGCGCCTTTCTTACGCGAATTCAATTAGCGATTATGTCTGGCGCGAATTCAAGTCACAATTTTTTTTTCTAAGACTCGATCCAATTGTCACAACCCAATCGTTTGCGACAAGTTTGATATATATGTAAATATATATATATTAAAAAATAATAATAATAATAATAAAGTGGTTGAGAGTAGCAGCTTGACATCTTGCGTCTTTCTTGTGCAAATTCAATTTATAATAAATAATTTCATATCGTAATTAATTATGCTATACACAAAATAGATAAAGGCTCAATTTATAATAAACAATTTCATATTGTAATTAATTATGCTATACACAAAATAGATAAAGGCCTAACATTGTCGTCTAAAAGACTAAAAGTATGCAGTGTTTTTAGAATTTCTTGTCTTTTTTATTAATTTTAATAAGTATAAAATTATCATTAAAAAAAATATATTAAAATGGACTGTAGAGAGATATTTAAGGATCGTAAATAGCATGACTCTTTTATATATATATATATACTAGAAAAATTCTAACAATTTAAAATTGCTTTAACAAATAAACCATAAATACTTTGTAACTTTAAAATTGTATAGGTAAAGAATTCATGGATTTTATATTTATCACATATCATAATTGACATGTCTTATAAATTAATGAGTCTCACTGAGTAACCCGATAATTTAATGGGTCGTGTTTGGATTACAACTTTGGACATGATAAGTTTAATGAGTTGAATCAAATTTATGAAAGATTTAGAGTGACAGAGAGTAGTAGCTTGACATCTCGCGTCTTTTTTTATGCGAATTCAATTAATATTATGTCCAACATGAGTTCGGTTCGTAAATATATTTTTTTAAAACTCAACCCAATTGTCACAACCCAATCGCCCAAGTCAAGTTTGATATATATAAAAGGTGATAGAGAGTAGCAGCATGACATCTCACGTCTTTCTTGCACGAATTCAATTAGCGATTATGTCCAGCGTGAATTCAATTTGTAAAACTTTTTTCTAAGACTCAACCCAATTGTCACAACCCAATCGCCTAAGTCAAGTTATATATATATATATATATATTATATTAAAAAGTGACAGAGAGTTGCAGACTTGCAGCTTGATATCTTGCGTCTTTCTTACGCTAATTCAATTAGCGATTATGTCTAGTGCGAATTCAGTTCCCAATTATTATTTTTTTTTAAGTAACAATACGAATTTTAGAAGAAGAAAAAAATAGAAATCTTGTGAGATATTATCTTTTCAATACCTATTCATCACCAAACCAAAATTATTTTTATTGGGGAGGTTTCTCCACCTTCTCAGCCGAGATTCATCGTCATCCATAAAAGCTCTATTAGTTTAGCCAGCCCAAACCAAAGTATGTAATGCTAGCATGAAGCTTTTGATGAGAGACAAAATTGGAAAATGTTAATGTGTGTCCTCTAAACATATTTTTATATTATAGTACTATTATGTCAACCAGTGCGATGCATAAGCTTTGTTAAATATACTTTATTATAGTTAGAAAAATATATATAAGATAATAATAAATAAATAAATCTAATAGATACTTCATTTGAAACCCCGTAAAATTGAATTATTTCTTAAAAAAATTAAATGAAGAAGTAAAAAAAAGTATAAAATGATATATATATATATATGTGTGAGTGGATACATGCAAAAACATACAAATATGAAAAGCATTGATATGTACCACCTAGGCCATGCATGCCATGAGAGCCATGCAATGCCATGCAACCGGCCAAGCATGACAGTAGCTATTAAGTTGTGTTTGAATTGAATTAGGATAGTGGAATAAATCAGTTAGTTGGGTTGAGGCAAGATATATGACTATCTACTTCCCTTTCCTTCCAGCTTTCGTAGTTATCTTGCTTAGCTGTTTCCTTTTCCTTTTAGCTTTCATATTTCCCTTTTCTAGTTGAGTTGTTATTCAAAGCCTATATAATGGGCTGAGTTGATTAATAAAAAGTATCAGGTATTAAATCAATTATCTTCATGGAATCTTCTTCTCTTCATCTTTTCTTCTTCTCCCAAATTAAATCTTATCAAGCATATTGAAAAAAAAAATGAAGAACACGTGTTTGATTTGATTTTCACTTATAAATAGGAAATGAATAACCAAGAGATGTGGAGAAATATAAAATGGACTAGAATCAGGGGCGAAGGTACTTGTATACTAACCTAGGCTTCAGCCCAGGCTGGGTTTTCCAAAGAAAAAATTTAAAGAAGCTGCGCATTTTCCAAAAGAAAATTAAAAACAAAATTGTTTTTATTTGATAATTCAAAAAACTTCTCTGTTTTATAATATTATCAAGATAATCTCATTAGAATTATTACAGTAACATATTCACAAAATTTATTATTATTATTATTGTTGTTGTCGTTGTTGTCATGGTCGTGGTCGCGTCATTGACATTCAACCCGTCATGTTTTCATTTTTCCTTTCTATCTCCATTCATTCCAGAAAAAAAAGAGACAAAATTTTTCTTTACTTTATTTGCTAAACTTGGCATTTACATTTTATTTAATCCTCTGGCTAAAATTTTCTTTTCATTTGTTTGTTCTATTTCAAAGTGAATATTTTTTTTATCATCTTTTTTAATGCTTTGAGAGGTTTAAACTCATTTTGTCTTCATAACTAGGAGCATACTTTTTAATTAACAATAAAGTTTTATTATACTATGGAGGTTTACTTTCAAAAAAATCACAATTAATTTAGCCCACCTGGATATTATGTCCTGGCTTCACCCCTAGCTAGAATGAATGTCAAAAGGTTATGGTGGAATCAAAACACATAGATTATATTAAAATTAATCTTATTCATTTCATCTTAAAAAATTAGAAATGTTATATTGAAATTAATCAAAACACATAAATTACATTAAAGTTAATCTTTTTCATTTCATCTTAAAAATGTAAAGGTTACTAATTAGTAATCAAACTCAAGAAAAGGAATTAAGTTACCCAACTCTTAAATTAGTAATTAGGTTACTGATGGAAAGGGAAATTGATTTCCCCCACCCACCCTAAGAATCAAGTTTCCTTTCCTAATTGAAAAAGGGAATTCATCTATTTTTACTAAAATATCCTCACTTATAATAATTATATAAAAAAATAAAATAAAATAAAATAAAATTGGGGGATTGTTCTCTATCATTCTTTTTTGTTCATTGTTTTCCTCTGAATGTTGCTATAGGTATGCCTTTTTTTTTTTTTAATCTTAGATTTATTGAATATACATAAAAATCATGTTGATGAATATTATTGACTTGTTGCACTGATTTTATATTTATGAATATCGAATCTAGTATGAAATCATGGTGTGTGTATATATATATATATATATATATTTGTATAAGAATTGTGTTGATGAAATCTTTGACTTTTTTTCTTTTCTTTTCTTTTTTTTTTCTCTCTTTTTGGCAAATCTATGCTATGACTATTTGTTTAAATTTTTTTATTTTATTTATTTTATTTTTGTTCGTGAAGCATGTATTGCAGGCATATTCATATATATTTTGTTTTGTTTAATTTTTTTTTTCTTCTTACTAAAGTAGTATTACATATTTACACACACACACATATATATATATATATATATATATGTTGTTTTGTTTAAGTTTTTTTTTTTTCTCTCTCTTTCCGGTAAAGCTTGTATTATATATATATATATATATATATGTTATGGATCTCTTAGAGCATGGGCTGTAATTGTTTTTGTCATAGTTTTTTGCAGTAGGATCATTGTTATCTTATTATTTAGTTTTATTGGTAATGTTTTAATGTTTAAAAACATTTCAGATCATTTATGTTCTTTTGAAACATGTTTATATTTTTGATATTTTAGACTTGTTTTTGTTTGACAATCTTTCTAGACATAGCTTATAATATATATATATATATATCTTTTTGTTTTATGAACCAAGTACTGTGTGAGCTAATGGTTGTATATGTTGGGTTATTCTGTGTTTTAATTTTCAAGAGAAGGGAAAAAAACACTTAAGTGTGAGAAATTAATTCGACATCAAATTAATTATGCTTTCAAATCTGAATTACTCCTCAATTTTTAATTATTATTGAATAATTAGTTGAAAGTTTACGATATAAAGATGTTAATTATTAGTTATAGTGTTATGAATAGTATAAAAAATAGTTTTTCATAATAAAAAATAGTTTTCAACATATTATATACACAAGAGTATTTTTGTAATCAACTATATATCATTCTGATTCCTTAGTTTAAGTAAACACTAGAGAGAGAATAAATTTGATTCCGTTTATGATTCCTAAATTGTTAGTAAACACTAGAAAGAAATTTAGTAACTTAATTCCGATTCCCCTCCACTCCCTTTCCAGTGGAAATTCATTCCGATTCTTTTCATTCCTGATTAGTAAACGCGCTTTAAAGTTAATCTTATTCATTTCATCTTAAAATGTAAAGGTTACATTGAAATTAATTTTATTAAATTTGAACATTTTTATCTTAATAAAATGAAAATGTTACATTAAAATTAATCTTCTTCTTTTTTTTAAGCTAAAGCACATATATTTTATTTAAAATAACCTTATTAAATTGAGAAAAGTAAAAGTCAAATACAAACTTTAAACCAAATCTCAAAAATTAAATTGAAATTAATCATATTGAATGATATTATTTAAATTATATCCATAATATATATGATTAAATATATTATATATTTCATAATGTAATATCTTATTATTGTATAATCTTATTTCATGAAAAATTGTTAATAAATATTTCATAAATGATTATACATGATTATATAATATCATATCTTGTTATTATTTATGTTATATTGTATAATATATGTGATAATTATAAGAGCATTAATGAATAACACATGAAGCTATTTTTATATGATTATATATGATATATATATATATGATTTATTAATATTTCTTTATCTAAAAAAAAAAAAAAAAACTATAATAATAACATTAAATAAAAGTTAAATAAAGGTTAAATAAAGAAATTTATGATACGAAGGTAAGCGTTGAAGATCAAAATCTTTCTTTTGATAGCTTGTCAAAACCGGTTGCCAACTATGGTTAATATGGTTAGGAGAAAGGTTCCTGTTGATGGCCTCCGTCCGGTTTGTTGAAATAAATATGAAACAACTATCCATGCTATTTGGGGTTACGCGGGCCTGAAGACGGTTCGTAAATCATTTGGTATGACAACAATGCGGATGTAAAAGACTTTCTTCTTGCATGTGGCCAGCAGCTTCAGGTAAGTGAAAAGGTTTTGTTGGGAGTGGTTCTGTGGCGTAATTGGTTTTTGATAAATCAGTTGGTTCATGGTAAGGATCAGGTGGAGGTGGGTGTGGAGTCTGTAGTTTCTTGGTGTTATATTTTAGACCACAATGCGCTAATTACCCTCTAGATATAGCTGACATTGGGTTGATGGGCCACAGAGGATTCGGTGGAAACCTCCTACAACTGGTACGTATAAGCTGAATACATACGCAACTCTAGATGTGAACCATCTTCGGGTTGGATTGGGTATGGTAATTCGAGACCATACGGGTTTTGTAATGGCTTCTAGTGTTCCGAGGGTTGAGGCAAATTTTACGCCACAAATCACGGAGGCAATGGCTATCTTCAGAGGACTTAATTTTGCTATTGACTCGGGCTTTTTTGTAGTTATGATTGAGTCTGATGCTTTGGAAGTTGTTAACTTAATAAATTCAGGGAACCAAATACATGTTGATGTTGGTTTGGTTGTGGATGATATTAGATGCATTATGAAGAGTTTTACAGGTGGGTTATTGGTTTATGCATCTAGAAAGGCGAATATTGTCGCCCATAATCTTTCAAAATTAGGTTTGCTGTTAGAGGAATATGTTTTTGAATGGAATCCTACCCTCTTTGTGTGGAGAGGTTTGTCCTGGATGACCATCCAGTCTAGTTTGTTTTGTTTTGTTTCTTTCTTTAAAAAAAAATAACATTAAATAGATGACACATGTCGCTTCCTCGTGAGAAGATGCTATTTTTATATAATTATTATAATATGATTTATTAATAATATGAAATAGAAAAATAAAATTAAAAAATATATAATAATAACATTAAATAGATGACACGTGACGTTTCCTCATGAGAAGAAGCTATTTTTTGTTATAACAATTATATAAAAAATAAACACTATAAAGAATTGAAAAGGATTAAAAAACAATATTTTTAAAAAAAAATTATTTTTTTCCTTTAAAAAAAATCGAGTTTTTCCTTAATTAATTGTGGAAATGGTGATCAACGAATTAAGTTTGACCAAAGGTATCCGAACATAATGCAATCAACACTTGGTTGGGTAGAAACTAAATTAGTAACATTAAAATTGAAAGGAAAGAAAGTAAACTATAACGTTTTATATAAATTAACAGCAACCATAGATAAAAAAATATTAAGGGTGTATTGAAATTATAGAATTGATAATCAAACAAATTAAAAGTAACATTTAAGATCAGTAATCAGTTCATATTTCATTCTCTGTATTCGTGGGCGGACGGTTGTGGGGGTTTGGGCTAAAGTTAGGTCATCTTAAAAAAAAATAAAAAAAATACTAATAATAATAATAGATTTAATATTATTTTAGTTAATCAACAAACAATAGTAGCATTAGAGTTGGAATAGAAGTCAATTGATTATGAGTAAAGTTAAACGTCCTAAATTTTTTTTTCCAAATTCTATCCAAAATGATGTAGCATGTGAAGTGTCAACATCTTATAAATAATGAGATTATATATTTATTAATATGATGTTGACACCTCACGTGCCACATAATTTAAGACAGAATTTTGGAAAAAAGTTTGGGACATCTAGCATTACTTATTGATTATTTCTACTCACGGTCACATCAACGTGACAACATCTATTCTATTTCTATATCTCTCTCTCTCCTATGTCTCAATTCCTAATTCTCTCCCTCTCTTTCTCTCTCTTTCTCTCTCTCCAACCCAATTTTATCTCTTCCCAATTAAGAAATTCTCAATTACAAATTTGAATATAAAAAAAATATTCGCCTTCTTCAATTCTAATATTTTTCTTGGTTACAATTTATTTTTCTAATTAACAAGTTAAAGTTTTAGTTTGTTATTCATAATTTTAAGTTAGTGTTTTTTTTTTTTTTTTTATGAATTTTTTTACTACTGTAATTTATTATTTTTAGTATTATATTATAATTTATAAAGTATTGCTTTAACCAAATTGTTTGGGTTACAATGTCAAACAACATACATCAAAACTAAGAAAAACTATGCTCGCGGACGGGGGTTCAAGTTTGCCGATAAATGAAATTTTTTTGATTAATGAAATTTTCTAGTATTATTGAATTAAGTTAACTTACCATTAATTATATAAATTTATTTTAGCCCACACTAGAAAAAGTCAAAATTATAGTACTGTCGAATTACACTATTAGTACTGTCGAATTTTCAAGTTTGCTTTCATGATTTATTTTTGCTTTCTTTCTTCTTCAAAAGTCAAAATTTCTAGAATTAGAAATAAAAAATTGAGTTTAACTTAAGGTAATTAACAAAATATATATAGAGAGAGGGAACCAACTAAACGCGCACACATAAAGAAAGAGATGAATGAGTAAATTACTTGTACTGCAAACAGGTAAAATCTTGTTTTGAGTCCTGCAATATAAGTCATATTATTACGAGAGAAATGATAAAAAGACAAAAATCTAATAGATATTTCACTTTCAATGTATAAGATAAGAAAAACAAATCTAATAGATACTACAAATTAAAATTGAATATTTAAAAAAATATATAGTAAATGAAGAAGAATGAATGCAGAGAATGTCCAAAGGTTATGGTGGTATCAAAAAACATAAATTACATTAAAATTAATTTATTCATTTCATCTTAAAAAATGGAAGTGTTACATTGCAATTAATCAAAACACATAAATTACATTAAATGAATCTTATTCATTTCATCTGAAAAAATGGAAAGGTTACATTGAATTTAATTTTATTAAATATGAGTATTTTCATCTTAATAAAATGAAATTGTTACATTAAAATTAATCTTTATTGTGAAGCAAAAGCACATAAATTCCATTTGAAATTATATTATTAAATTGGGAAAAGCAAAAGCAAAATACAAACTTAAAACTAAATATCAAAAATTAAATTGAAATTAATCATATTAAATAATAGGATTTAAATTATTATTTATAATTATAGGATTAAACATATTATATATTTCATAATATAATAATTTATTATTATATAATCTTATTTCATAACAAGTTGTTAAAAATATTTTATAAATGATTATACATGATTATATAATATCATATCTGATCATTATATATGATATATTATATAATATTGTGATAATTATAAGAGCATTAATGAATAACACTTGACTAGTTTTAGTTGGAGGAAGTTATTTTTTATATAATACAATATTATATATCATATATATATATAATAATAATAATAATAATAATAGAGTTTCACAGCGCCACATGTCGCCGTGAGAGAAATTTAATATTAAATATGGTTAATTATTATTATTCTAAAGAAGGAAACTTTAGTATTTATATTTATATTTATATATTCATTTCAATTATTCTATTAAAAAAATTCATGTGGCATTTTAATTAAAGCTTATAAAATATCATATATATATATATCATATCATATATATAATAATAGACTTTTTTCTATTTTTGATGTGGCTAAATGTTATTAATAATTTTTTTTATTTTGTAAAACTATATAATATAATAATAATCATATCTATATCTATATCTATATATTATATTAAAGTTGAACCTCAAATCGTCATGTGTCACGTGAGGGAGCTTTGGATTTAAATTCTTATTAATATTATCATCATCAATAATGCATACACCTATTGCTCTACTCGAGCACACTTAAAATTATTTGAGAATATTATTAAATATTTAAAATTCTTTTGGCATTTAAAAAAAAAATAAAAAAATAAAAAATAAATAAAATGCACTTATTGCTCTATTCACACTTAAATTTATTCACGCTCTTTGGAGCTTTAATGAATTAACAAAACCAAACAATTGTGAAAATTTAATAGTCATGTGTTGAAAAATGAAGATGTAGACCGGAGAGCCCTTTACTAATACATGCATCTAGGTATTTGTTTAATATTATTAATTAGTCATCTATAATATATATTTAAAGATATTAATGACAGTTAATATTTGAATCCCTTTTCTTTTTCTTTTTTTAAATAATTATTATCTGAATCCGTTAAAGAACTCTTAGGTGTCTGATGTCATTATTAATCAGACTCTCCATTTCTATCCTTACTAATAGATTCAATGGTTCTTCTTAATTAGACAAATCAACATTTATATATATATATATATATTTCAGCCATGACTGTGAGATCGTCCCAAGTCCCCAACCAGCTCCCTCCAAAGTTTGCCATACAACATCTCATGTACAACCTCTGTAAAAGTGTAAAACCCTCATTATAAGTCTATAACCACTCTTATTTCATTGCCTCCTCCTCTTCTTTCTTCTTTCTTCTTTCTTACGCCTTATTCTTTCTTCTTTCTTTTTGCGTAATTATGTTTTGATGTATCTAATTGTTTCTTTAATTTGTTTTCATATATCATATTGTGTGTGATCTATATAGTATTTGTAGGAATGATAAACTAACTACATATGTGCGAAACAGTTCCATCCGCATGTGACAAACTTGAGTGGGCAAAGTGGACATATTTTGGACATATCAATCTCTTATCTTTGCTTCAGCAGCTATTTCTAAAAGAGTTGATGGTAGTTTTCCTAAACCTAACTTGAAAATGGACCTATATCACATCCATCTATTTACAGTTGACGCCATGCTTTTTTTTTTTTTCTTTACAATATAATGTATTATTATATGCATCTATAAAAACCATTTTCGATCTGGTGGTGGCGGCCCTGGTGGGGGGCATTTCTGTCAAATGATTGCCTAAAACCTAACTTGAAAATGGACCATTATATTTAACTGGTATTTTATTTTCAAGAGTGGTGACAGAATCTAAACAAGATGTTTTTCAGGGTTAGAAATTCCTGTCCATTTTAATAATGCAAAATTAATTTTGTGCATTGTTTGTTAACTTTAGAAGTGTCTCTTATTTAATTTTTATCTGGTGCAGATATAGGAAGAAAATCATGCACAAATTGACAGGAAAGCAATTGAGAAGATGATGGAAGTTGCCGTGAATGATTTAAAGGAGGAAGAAAAAAAATGCAAGAAATGGAAGAGCTGATTAAAGCTCTTACTATTAAGCGGTGCAAACTTGATCATAAAGAATTGAAAAACGCTCACAAAGTATTAACATGTAGTTGTTAAGCTCTTTCCGTGTATTTTTTTTTTTTTTGAACAAAAATGAAATTCCACAAGGAATAAGTTTTCATAGTACTGTAAGTACTATTTTATTGATACCATTTTTCTAATCGGAATTAAGCATTTTTTTTCTTATTGTGTAGATGGTGCAAAATATTCACACGATGGAAGATTTAAGAAAAATAACACAGAATAGATAAATTGATAAATTTAAGTTGCAATTGGCAAAGCAAGCATAGAAGATAAAACTTCAAGAAGAAGCTCGAATCAAGATTTTACAAGTTGTTTATTTTTTATTTTTAGATTGCTCTACACACCACTGTATTGTAGGTTCCTATTATATATGCTTGCAATAATTTTATTATTGTTATAAATTAAATAGAAAAACAATAGAGAACAATAATTAAATAACAAAGAAATAAAGAATAAAACAAGAAGAAAGAAGGAGATGAACGAGAGATGTGAGAAGAGGAGAAATAGAGATAGGCGAGATATGTGAGAACATTGCCTTTTGTTTTATATTATGATATCAACAGTGGAGTAACAGAAACAAAACAACCAACCTCAAACGTTTATAATGTAAAACTATTTATAAATGCATGGACCAATTAAAACATTCCAAACAACATGCCACTCTCCAGCTTTGCATGGAAAGAAAGAATGTGGAGTTGGCAAGTGTATAAGCTTTTTCAAGAAGCCAAAAGGCAAATTGTGGTGGAAAACCACGTCATAATAATTATATAATTTTGGGTTTCACTTTTTAATTTTTCATTACCAAATATTTATGTCAAGTTTGAAAATAGTACTCTGTGACTTATATTTACTTAGAAAATAGTTTTTTTTTTTTTTTTTTTTTTTTTTAACAAGACCGTGCATTGCACAGGTCATCACACTAGTATATGATATATAATAATAACATTAAATAATGACACATGTCACTCCCACATGAAAAGTAGCTATTTTTATTATAGAGTGGTGCTATTGGCACATCCATTACTAAACTATTTATACCCACTTTTTAAATTATTTAGTATTCTTTTTTTTTATCTTTTTTTATTGTTTTACATGTTTGTTTTATTTTTCTTTTCAAACTCCAGATCCATGTTTGTTATTTTTTTTTTCTCCTGGTTTATTTTCTTCAGATCTTCTAAGCATTCTATGATTTGTATCAATTCTTTTGTAGATTTTATTCTGAATCTTCTAAAGTTAATTTAATGTTATTTTCCCCACAAAAAAAAAAAAAAAAAAAAAAAAAAAAAAAAACAACAACAACAACGAAATCGCATCAAGAATCGCAACCAATTAAGAAAACCTAATCTCTGATGAAACAAAACCTCACCAAAACCCTAACTCCATCGCTCAAAAAAATCATCACTTACAATCTACCACCAACAATCCAATCGACTACATAACAAAATAATCGCATCTAATAAAGATGGTTTCACCATAAAATAAGAAGAAAAAAGAAGTCATGTGAATGGATATGAGAAAACTGTATATGAAGATTTGAGATTAAGTGTATTTTTATTTATTTATTTTATTTTTGAAAAAGATATGGAGTGTATTAAGTTCGAAAAAAATGTAAAAGGGTAATCCTAGTAATAAATCAAAAAAAAAAAAAATAACGAAACCATATAATTTTATATAATTAAATCAAAATATTTAAAAGTGGGGCATAAATAGTTTAGTAGTGGAGGTGTCAATAGCACCACTCTTTATTCTATATATATATATATATATTAGAACCCCTATAAACTAATATTCTTGGGACCCATCCTCATGTATTAATTTAAAGGGATTATTAATTTGAAGGGTGTTACATTGTTAAATGTTATTTTGTCTTAAAAAAAAAGTGTGGAAGTCGGTTTTCTTATTTATGAAAGGTTTCTTTTTGGGATTCCTTATTTAGTCGGTTTTCTTCTTTAAAGAAAGTTTTTTTTTTCCCCAAGATTCCTTGTTTAGGAAAGATTTGTTAAGAAAACTTCCAATTCCTTTTGGGAATGTGATTATTTAGTGACTAAGGATACTCTCTCTAAAAATAGTGAGGCTTATTTTTTGATTGTATATAACAAGAGGGATCTCATGATATAACTAAAAATTCTATTCCTAACGGCTCTTAAAAATTCTTTATTTTCTATCTTCTTTGTTATAACTTATAACAATAAGACAATTCAAAAGATGAAGGATAAAGTCAAAAATATCAAGCATGGTAACCTTGTGCAAACTAGCATCTTGAAGTACTTTTCTAGTTTTTAATTATCATGTAATATATTTTATAATTTTATGGAATTATTAATTTATGCGACAATTGGGACCGAAATTTTACATTAGGTTTCAAAAAGAAATTATTAATTATTACGATGGAGGAGTTTATTAATTTTTTACACTTGCCCGAGTCGGGACCGAGATTTTTTATTAATTTAGAGAAGATATTAATTTACAGGAGATTAATTTACAGGGGTTCTACTGTATATATATATATATATATATTGAACATTAAATTTTAGATAAGGACAATTACCAATTAGGTCCTGGACTTTTTTTAAAATTCCAAGTTGTTTGTGATTTTTATAAAAGTGACTAAATTGATCCTTACATTTTCCCAAGTGCCAAATTAGTCCATCTAATCAAGTTCCGTCAATCAACTTTAACTGTGTGGGGTGTAAAATTGTATTTTGCTCCTAAACAATATAATAATGATACATCCATATTTTTTTTAACAAATGTATATTTTTGTTTATTTTATTTGTGGGTTCTGATTTTTGAATAATTTTGACAACAATGCTTGTATAAATGTATAATATTAATAAAAACAATTATATAAAAATGATAAAAGATTAAACTGGAAATGAATGGTAACTTTATTTATAAAATAATGGTATAATTGATATTGTCTTATTAAAATATTTTTAGATTTTTTTAGAAAATTTTAATTAAAAAGGTACGAATTGTGTTTTATTGATAATATTTTTTTATTTTGTTTGTAATTTTTTTTTTTGAAGAGATGTTGTTGTAATTATAATGGTGAATTTAATACACAAAAGACAAAACGACTTTCTTATAATATGACAACTAAAGGGTATTTAGGTACTTTAACTAAAATTGTTAGAGTCAACTATTATATTTAACACCGTTAAAACATTAGAATGACCAATTTGGTCACTTATAAAAAGAGAGGGACTAATTTGGCACTTGGAAAAAATGTGAGGACTAATTTGGTCACTTTTATAAAAGTCGCAAACAACTTAGAATTAAAATAAAAAAATAAAATAAAATAAAATAAAAAAAAGTCCAAGACCTAATTGATAATTTCCCAAAAGTCCTATTTGAATAGTGTGAATATCAAAAAAAAAAAAAAATCTTATGACACACTTTAGTGATCATCTTTCAATAAGATGAATATATAAAAATAGATAGATAAATAAATAAATATGATGACACATGTTTTAGATAATCATCTTTCATGAAGAAAATCTTCCATGGGTCTGTCACATGTGTGATGTGTGTGAGACGAACCCAATGGAATTGTGACATGTGGCATAAAACATAATCAATTTGATTTATATTTTTTGCTTAAGTTATATTATGACAAGTGTACAAGTTTTTAACTTCTTTTCTCTTTCGCACTTCTCTCTCCTCATTCAATCGTTTCTCTCTCTCCTTTCTCCTTCTCTCTTCCAATCCCACCGTTCTCTTCTCTCTCTCTCCTCATTCAATCTTTTCTCTCTAACTCCTTTCTCCTTCTCTCTTCCCACTGTTCTTATCTCTCTCCCCTCCGCCTCTTCTTCTCTTTCTCTCTTTCTGTAATGTCTCTCTCATTCCTATTTAGGGTTTGAGATTGTTGATTTCGGGCGGTGGCTAGAGATACATGGTTGATGGGTGGGTTTTGTGGCAATCGGCGGAGCATCCTTTGTTATGAGTTTTGTGGTTGATTTGGGATGGTGGCTAGAGATATATGATTTAATTTATTTTTTTTCTTTTTTGTGAATCTGTTTTTCAAAGGAGGCCAACGGCGATAGCAGTGATGGTTTGAAAATTGGATTGATCCGATTTGGTGATGATTTTTCTTTTTTCAATTTATGAGTTTTTTTGGACAAAAATTTTCTAGGTTTCAGTGGGTGGGTGTTGGTGGTGGATTTGGTTTTTTGTTATTCCATTTGGTGGGAGATCCAATCTCCAGACACCACTGTGTTTTTTGTTATTGTATTTGGGCTGGGTTTCTATGGTGCTTTGCCACCATCCTCCACCACCTCCATCCGCCACCTCCATACAGTGGTGATGAGTAAGGAGTGGAGGTGTAGTATGATTGGGAAAAGGAGAAGAGGAGGTGAGAAATTGGGGAAGAGATGACTGACCAAGTGGCGTGAGAAAGAGAAAAGAAGTTATAAACTTGTACACGTGTCATAATATAATTGAACCAAAAAATGTAAATCAAATTGATTAAGTTTTATGCCACATGTCATAATTCCACTGGGTCCGTTTCACACACATCATATATGGGACGGACCCATGGAAGATTTTCTCTCTTTCGTGAATATCAAAATAATCTTATAACACATTCAGAATATAACAGATATAATTTAATCCATTTTTAATAAATTATAATTATTTTGTTTAAATTTTTTTAAGATCTAATAATGCCCCACTTTCAAAAATCCTAAAATTTAATTGATTTATTTTCCAAATGACACTTATTTATTTTCCAAACTTCACACGTTAATTGATTTCAGGATTTTACAAACTTCACACATTAATTTCCAAATTTAATTGATTTAATGGGCCGGCTCTATTGCCACCCAAAATAGTTCTCCACACCTATTTTCTCTCTACACCCACCGTACTAAAAATTTCAAATTTAATAATTTACTCTTAACAATTTCTAAAATGTCATGATTAAACTTAAATATTAATAATCATTTTAATTAAATTGTGAAGAACCCTAAATTAAATAAATTGTGCACCTTTTTTTTTATAATAAAATCTTAATAATTAAAATTTCTATTACAAGAAAGAACATCTTATAACTGCTTTGAATTTGGATAGTGGAAAGTTAAAAAAAGTCTCTTTTTTATTATTGTTTGGATAGAGAAATTCTATTTTCACTTCAAGGAATAACAATAGCTATAGGCCACTGTTAGGTTTTGACTTGTATTCCTAAGCGAAACAAATGTGAATCAAACAAGACTCAATTGATGTGGAGCTTCCTGAAGACGTGTGATACGTTTGGAAGATGAAATGGTGTTGTTTGAGGGAGGTTGAAGATCATGAAGAACTGAAGAATTGGCAGTTGAAGACAATCGTTGTGGGTTTTCACAGTGGTTGCCATAGCGATCAAAGATCAGAGGAAAGTGTTGTGTGTTGCGCTGTGAAAGCCACAGCGGTGGCGACAGCAGTCATAGAGACAACGGTCAGGTTTGTTTCAGCGTATGAATCGCGGTTTTCTAAACGACATAATTTAAGGTGACTTGTAATGGTTTAGGAAGCGGGTGCGCAACTGTGACCCGAATCGTAGTCAATCATAAAGCATATGTGAAACAGGAAATCTTCAGCGGAAAAGAAAGTAGTTTGTTTTGGGAAGTTCTTGTGCTTGAAGGGAAATGAATACTCTTTACAAGAAGATTTATCATAAAAGAAAATAGTATTTATGTAAAATAAGTAAGTCTTGTACGTTTAGGAGTAGAATTTCCTTTTATCTTAAACTCCCTATAACTAGTATAAATAGACCTAATATTTATGTTATTAGATTTAAGGCTGTGGAGCAAAAAGAACACCATGTAACATCAGAGAGAGTGTGGTGAGATCTGGAGAGACCCAAGAGAATATCCAGGGAGGGATCCAAGAGAATATCAGTGGATTAAATTAGAGATCTGTGGGTGATATTCAAGGGAGACCTAGGGGATATTGTAGGGGTACTCAGTGAGGATCTTGTGAGTGGGGTTTGGGGTTGAGGTGAGAGAGTTAATCCTAGAGTATATGGTTGTAACAGTTTATCATATAGTGGAACTTTCTCTGTCGTCTTGACTGCCCGTGGTTTTTTACCCGATTTGAGTTTTCCATGTATATCTTGTGTTGTGATTGTTTATTCTCTCTCATTTATTTTTCTGCTTATTGACGTTAGTAATTGCTATGAGTTATGGGCGAGTATTAGACACGACGTTTCCGCATTCATCGGTTCAAAATTATCCCCAACAGCCACTGCTTTTGTATACTAAACAATTCTTCTCATAAGGACTTTACAAAATTTTGGAGCGTGAGTCCCATTTACCTATGTAAAAACACCATCGAGCTTATGTTTTGCTTGTCATGGAAGAGTTTATGTTTAGATGTTTGTTTTCTGGGCAATTGTAAGTTTTAGAGAACAAAAAACTTGTTCGTGGAATGTTTGATTTAGGGTTCATGGATTGAAAGAGAAACAATTTAAAGTAATTAATTATTAATATTTAGAGTTAATCTTCACAGTTGTAAAAAGTAGATTATTAAATTTCAAAAAAAAATTTGTTAGTTGTGGGGAGTAAATGGGTGTAGGTAGAACTATTTTAGGTGGCAATAGAGCCACCCTTTAATGGGGTGTGTGAAATTTGAAAAATAAATAAAGGTAATTTGGAAAATAAATCAATTAAATTTTAGGATTTTTAAAACTAGGATATTATTATATCATTATATAGGTGTCAATAGCACCACTCAAAAATACTTTTAGATAAAATAGAGGTTTTAAATTTAATATGATAGATAGCCACATGATTCCAAGACCTTACTAACTGTGTGAAATTTATATATATGAAATATAATTACTTGGACAAGGGTTATGGGCCATGGCTCAATACTTTATAATGTCCTTTCTAACATTTTATTTTTTTTTATAAATAAAATGTAATATTTTGTAATTAAAAAAAAAAAAATATATGATAATAGCAAATAACTGTCAAGTCATTTGGGTTATTTTTTTTACTAATATTTTAGGTTGTACAACATTACTCTTAGTGTTAAAAATGGGTATTGCTTCCTTATTTATATATATATATATATATATCATATACGGTGATGGTGACTCAAATCTAGAACATTATTAGATTTAAAGAGCGATCTTAACATCAAGCCATATTGGGCATTGATTGGCTTTGCTTTTACATGTCTTAAATATGATTTGGTTTTACAAAATCTCCATAACAAATTGGTGCATCTTGCATGCACTTTGTTTAATAGAATTATGTTGGTTGAGTTTACTTTTACATGTCTTAAATATGTTTTTTTTTTTTTTTTATTTGAAATATTAAACCATCTCTAATTCATATGCTAATGCTAAATTTAGAATTAAAAAAAAAAGGGTAAAATGTTATATTTAGCATTGTGCTTAAATGCACAATTCTATTTAAAATACTATTTTTATTATTTTATTAATTAAAATTATAAAAGTAAACACTTACTATTAATGCATTCATTATTTTTTTTTAATGCTCCAATGCAAAGTTTCATTAGTGCATTCATTATTTCATTTAAAAATATATATAATGGCATTAATGTAATTAAAAAATAAGCATTTATTGTTGTGCCATATTTGGCACTGCATTGGAGAATGGTTTTTGCACCATGTACTAAATTTTAGCATTGATACAATAATTTGGTACAGCATCGGAGATGCTCTTACAATAATTCAAGTTTTGGGAAGGGGAAGAAACTCGAACTCATAACCTTATGGTGTAAGTGTGAGGGACATACCACTTGACCAACCTCATATTGTCTATCTTAAATATGATTTGGTTTGACAAAATCTCTAAAGCAGTTTGGTTCATCCAATTTGTTTAATCGATGATGTCATGTAGCATGGATTATCAATTAAATGCATTTTCATGTTGTATGATATAATTTTAAGGGTAAATTGCAATAAAGTACCCTCATGTTTTGCTATACCATAGCCAAATCGAACTTTTATCTAAAATTACAAGGAGATGCCCTTGACCCATTTGACCAACATTAGCTTTAACGGTGGTGTTAATGCAAAGGGGTACATTAGTCCTTATGCTTTGTGTAGGAATAAAACATTTAAAAAAAAAAAATGGCACACCTCTTGAGAGATGCTCTTTAAGCCCTTAACTCACGTCTCTTCAACTGTCTCTTCAACTGACACCAATTTCGTGCCCTTTCCACTACCATTTTCGCCCTAAAATACTACCCTGGATTATTTATATGTAATATTCAAACACTTTATTTCATACCAACACCATTTTTAGAGAGAGAAAAATATATTGCATGCAGGGAAAGTTCATCTTTTGGTGGTGAAAATTTGAAGTTGAGTTAGGTATGTACGAGTTCCTTTGAAATAATATGATTGATGATTTGTTTAGGTATATATATATATTATATTTGTTGTTTGAGTTAGAAATGGGTAGTGTCAATTATTTATTGTTTGATTTTAGATTAAATATGATATTTACTACTTCTCAACTTTGATTTCAAAATTTATTTGTGGATTTTTGATTTCATAAAGTTTTCATGCATTGCAAAGTGGGGGTCTAGCATGGGTGGGGATTTTGTTAGATGGGGTGATTTTAGTTTCTCTGATTGTGATGTTATGTCTGGTGTTGTTTAGATTGTTTCCTGTTTGCATGGGTGGGGTTTTTGTCTGATGGTGTTGTATTGTTTCCTGTTTGCATGGTTGGGGTTTTTGTCTGATGGTGTTGTTTTTTCTGTTTTGCTTGTGCCATGTTTCTGTTTTGCTCTGCTTTTGGGTTTCTTTTCTGTGTTGTAACTTATGTTTTCTGCGCATGTTTTGGTCTTTCTAAGAAAATAAGTTGTTCTAAAAAATAAAAAAATAAAAAAAGGTTTTCATGCTCGTAGGGAGTTTGAATCTTGTAATAAGGCATATAGACATTTTATTTTTAAATGTTTGTTTAGTATTGTTTGACAAAATATGGATTTTATAGGTTATTAGTCCATTGAATGTTTTTGTTCTATGTTATGCTACTGCTTGTGTATATATGATATTTCTATTTGTGTAAATTTGGAGTGACAGTACAGTTTTTTTTATTTGAATAATTTAATAATGAAAAATCAATGTATGTTTAATTGATTAGTTAGTTTTTTTCCTATCTAAAAAAATAAAAAATAAAAATTAGTTAGTCTTCTCCATGAACTGTATATTGTTGTTTCGTAAATGTTAATTGTTTCTTATCTCTTACAATTTGTTACTTGATAATTGTTTGTTCTTTGTTAATTACATTATTGACATGAAACATTTCTTTGTTATATGTATGTAACTGATGTATATAGCAATATGTTCAATTGAGTAGTACAATTATTGATATTTATTAATTGTTCCAGTGTTGATATACATTGAATTCTTGTGTATAATGTTTAATAATATATATTATTTTCCATTCAAATTTCAATAATTATTATATATTAGAAGTAAGGATTCCAACTAATGACTACCTAATTGTTTTCAGGGATGAATATCTTCACTTTTAGTGCCAAATTCCTTGGCGAGCAAGTGGAATTTGGTGTAGGGGATCATGAACAATACACATTGGCCAATTTACAGGATGATGTCTACATGTATTCTTGTTCCACTATGCCTAATCCATCCGAGAGGTTTAAAGTGGAAGTGAAACTTCCATGGAATGGAGAGTACAAACTCGTAGGGGATAATAAAGAGTTGCAGCAAGTGTTCAGAATGTTCAATAAAAAGAGTATTCACAACATCATATTTGACTTCGAACTCCTTCCTTATGTAGCCTTTACTCCTAAAGAGATCATTAGATCACATTCCACATCCACTAATTCAAGTCATGAAGATGAAGACATTGGTGTAAAACAACATTATAGTTTTGCATCATTGTCAAGTGATGGAGATGAAGATTATGTTCCACACTCAAACAGTAGAGGGTCTACTGGTGGTTCACAATAATAGAATTCAGGTTATTCAATTTATGGTGTTGAGCCTGCTGCTAATGAAGATGCATATGATGATGATTCTAATGATCAACAATTGTCAAATGCTGCATCATTCTTTTAGGACAATGGTTGTATAGGTGATGAGGCCATTGATGATGATGAAGATAGAATCAGTAAATACAAACATGTAAAAAGAGGGAAGCCTTTTAAGCCAGCTGACAATGGAAAGGTTAACTTAGAAGTTGAACAACTATTTACCAAGCTCAGCCACTTTAGAATGGTGCTAATAGAGTTTGTAGTTCAGAAGAGGTTCCAATTGAAGAGGATCAAGAATGCAAGTACAAGATATACTGCAGTATGTGGTTTTGAGGGATGCACTTGGAGGATTCATGCAAGCCTCGTGGATGACAAGACTACATTTATGATAAAGACATTACACTCAAGACATTGCTGCCATAAAGTGCATAGAAATACCGAGGCAACAACAACATGGGTTGCAAGTAGGTTTAAATCCATGATTGAGGAAAATCCTGAAGTGACGGTGAAATTTTTAAGAAGAGAAATACTACGGATCTATGGTCTGTTCATCCTTACATACACACTCTACAAAGCTAAGAATAAAGTGTTGAACAAGACAGATAAGGACCACATTGCATCATATAACAAGTTATATCTATATAGGTATGCTATGAGGGCAACAAACCCCGGGTCCATGGTTTACTTGAAGACCATTACTCCTCACTTAGGTGCACTTACTCAGTTTAAAGATTTTTTTTTGTCTTTCCAAGCACAAAAAAATGCATTCATGTTTGGTTGTAGGCCTTTTTTAGGCCTCAATGGGTGTCACTTAAAAGGAAAATACCCTGATGTTCTTCTATCCGCCATTGGGATGCATGTAAACAATGGTATGTTCCTAGTGGCGATATGCATATGCGAAGGAGAGAATAAAGAGAGTTGGGGCTGGTTCATAGATCAATTGTACAGGCACATAGGCATGGAAGATTCTATAATGATTAATTTTATGAGTGACCGTCAAAAGGGTGTGTTGGATGCTATTGGGAGGTATTGGCCTAGATCAAGCACAAGGTATTGTATAAGGCACTTGATAGCAAATTTACAGTCAAGATATAAAGGTCAATTAAGTGGGTTATTTGTTTGGAATGCAGCAAATTGTAGTAACAAAGCTGCATTTTTAGATAAAATGACCAATCTCAAAGAGGTCAACCTAAAAGTCCACGACTGGATGATAGAAATCCCCCTAAACAAATGGTGTTTACATGCATTTTACAACCATGTGAAGTCAATTCATACCACAAACAATATAACCGAGAGCTTCAATGGTTGGGTTGACAAATACCGAGCCTATCCAGCATTGTTGTTGATGGAGAATATCAGAAGAAAGATGATGAAGAGGATGCACAAGTGATTAGAAGATGTAAGAAAATGGATCTCTGAGTTACCACTAATGGTGAACAAGAACCTTGCTGAAAGGCAAGATGAGGCACAGTTTGTGACAATCTTATGTGCAAGTGACCAAGAATTTGAAGTTTTTCATTGTTAACTTGGAGACTCATAGCTATGATTCTGGTATGTGGGAGGTTAGTGGGATCCCTTGCAAGCATGCCATAGCAGTAATCACAGCTAAGAGATTGAATGTCAATGACTATGTGGATAATTACTTAACAAAAACTGCATATTTGAGGACTTATGCAAATGTTATCCATCCTATTCCAGATGACGCCAAATGGCCAGAAGTTACAAGTGGCGAAGTGTTGCCTCCTGAGAAGAAAAGTCTTCATGGTAGATCAGAGAATAATAGAAAGAGGGGCCCCGAGGAACCTCAAAAATATAAGTGAAGTGCGGGTGGAAAGTGCAGAGGTTGTAGTGAATATGGCCATAATATAAGGACTTGTAGTCAAAAGGCTGCTGGAAAAGGGAAAACTGGGGTATGTTGTTAACTAATTATTAACTATACATTGCATTTTATGAAATTTGTTTACAGAATGTAATGTGTCTTTTACTGTTGACTTTTGCAGGGTAAAAATGTTGCAAAAGGGGCAACCAAAAAGAGGAAATTTGAGGTTAAGGTTTTTTTTTTTCCCTTCTGCTGTTGTTGTTGTAATGTTAGTATAAAGTGTTACATTGTTGTTGTAATGTTAGTATAAAGTGTCACATTTTTTAAGTTAAATCTTTTGTATAGGATGGTAGTAGCTCTGGTACATGTACAAGAAAAAGAGTTCAGGTCATTTAACTATGCTTTATGCATATTAGATAGCAGATTTTTTTATTTTTTTTTAAAGATAACAGAAATATTGTATACATGTATATTTTTTCTAATTAAAAATTTTGTATGTTGTCGGTGGAAGAAACAATTGCAGCAACATTGACATAAATGTCTGCTCCACCTTATGCTAATGCAAGTCAATCAGTTGGAGTAGTATCCTTTCAGCTTATTACATCAAGTACACCTCTACACTCAAGTCAAAATGCATCATAGTCAACCCAATCCAATGCAAATCTAGGTAAATGTAATTTGCATGCATAATAGTTTACTTATTCTATCTTATTATTATTCACTTATTGATATATGTATTTAATTTTCCCTTGTCATTACCCAAGGAACCATGGCAGGGTTGGACATTGACTGGAGTGCATTTTTCTGAACCAATCAAGTGGCTCTTTTTTATGTTGGCATCTTGCTAATATGGAGTTAGATGATGGTGGATAGACTAGACAATTGACTCAAATGAGATCTACTCTCAAAAGAGGGATTTTTGTGAGGGAAAATATTAAGGGTCGAAATCTTGGTAACATGCTTAATGTAATTTTATTGATATCCTCCCAAGAGTTCTTGTCTATAAAATCATAAGGCTAAAATTGAAAACACTGGTTGTTATGTTAACAATTAGGTGGAACCTAGTCCAACTAGTAAATGGTGCGAACTCCCAAAGGAGGCGTGACATTAATGGATGTTAGATCATTGTTGAATTTTATGATTGAATTATTTATTCAATTCAAGATAAATATTCGAAAGTGCTTTATCATGATTATTTACTAATATATATTTTTGTTTTATTCAGAAATCATGACCTCATCCCTAATGAACATCTTAAAAAAAATAATACTTTAATAGGTGATAATTATGTCACATGGAAAAGGAAAATTGGGTTGTTGCTGCAAGTTGAAAAACATAAATTTGTTCTGACTACTCCTAAACCACTTGCTCCTACTAATGAATCTAATGTGATGCAAAGAGATGAGTATGAGCAGTGGAAGACCTCTAATGAGATGACCAAATGCTACATTATAGCTACCATCTCCGACGTGTTGCAACAGCAGCATGAAGGAATGGGGTCTGCTACTAATATGATGATGTCTCTAGAAGAGATTCATATGGTTGGTAAAGTTGCTACTGTTAAGACCCGTTAGAAGGTCAAAGAACAACAGAAGAAAAAACAACTTGGGCCTACCAAGAAGGAGACCAAGAAAGTAACCAAGATCAAATAGAAGTGCTTCCTTTGTGATGAAAAGAGACATTGGAAAAGTAATTGTCCAAAGTCTCAGAATAAAAAGAAACAAGGTAATGTGAATTATCTTGAAACATGTTTTCTGGCAGATTCTACAGAATCTTAGATCATAGACTCTGGAGCCACTTATCATGTTTGTTATTCCTTACAGGGGTTCCAGGAAAGGAAAAGGCTGAATAAGAATGAAATCAATTTGCGTTTAGGCAATGGAGCATTTAGATTTGATAGACGTTTATTATGTATTTCAATTCAAGAGAAATTTAATTTTAGTTTCTTGTTTAAATAAATTTGAATATTCGGTTACTTTTAATAAAAAATTTATTATTAGTAAGAATGACAAATTTGTTTGCAAAGGTACTTTGGAAAATGGTCTATTCTATTTACATATAAATATCTCTCACTTGTTAGACACAGAATTAACGCAACATAATCATAAATCAGTAAAATTATCAAAAGATGAAACCTACCTATGGCATTTGCGACTAGGTCATATTAACCTTAATAGGATTAAAAAATTGGTTAGTGATGAACCATTAAGTGACTTAAAGGTTGATGATCTACCAACTTGTGAATCATGTTTGGAAGGTAAAATGACCAAAAGAAAGGCACAAGAGCCACTGAATGTTTAGGATTAATACAGACTGATGTATGTGGTCCTATGAGCATTCAAGCTAAAGGTGGATATCAGTATTTCATCACTTTCACGGATGATTATTTGAGATTTGGCTATGTGTATCTCATGAGACATAAATCGAATGCTTTTGACATGTTCAAATAATTTAAAGCTGAAGTTGAAAATCAGCTTGAGAAACACAAAAAAATCTTGAGATCTGATCGTGGTGGAGAATATCTATCTAGTGAGTTTCAGCAATATCTTATTGATAATGAGATCATTTCTCAGTTTTCTACACCAGGTACACCTCAACAAAATGGGGTGGCAAAAAAGAGAAATAGAACTCTTTTGAACATGGTTAGGTCTACGTTGAGTTATTCAACGCTTTTTATTTCTTTTTAGGGATATGCTTTACAAACTGCAATACACATTCTAAATGATGTACCATCTAAGTCAGTTCTTCAAACACCGCATGAGTTGTGGATTGGTCGAAAGCCTAGTTTATAACACTTAATGATATTTTGCTGTCCTGCGCATGTGTTAAAAGGAAAGACAGAAAAGATGGAGTCCCGTTCGGAAACATGCATATTTATGGGGTATCCAAAAGGTACTAAAGGATATTATTTCTATAGTCCTTCAGATCTTAAAGCATTTGTTTCAACAAATGCTAAATTTCTAGAAAAGGGCTATATGAATAAATTTATACCTAAAAGTATAATTGTCTTGAATGAGATGTCAAGAGATACAATTCCACAAGAGGTTTCACAATCTAGCCCAATTGTAAATTCCGCATTATCACAAGATCGACAACCTACCATTCCTCGTCATAGTGGGAGGGTTAGTAGACAACCCGAGAAATACATCGGTCTAGGAGAATCAGTGGAGAATCTCTCGGACGACGATGATCCCTACACGTATAAGGAAGCAATAAAGGATGTTGATAGTCGTCATTGGCAAAAGGCAATTCAATCTGAGATTAAATTCATGTTCAATAACAAAGTCTGATCCCTTGTAGACTTGCCTAAGGGGATAAAACTCATTGGGTGCAAGTGGGTATATAAGAGGAAAAGAGGTATGGATGGAAAGGTGGAAACTTTTAAAGCTAGATTGGTAGATAAATGTTACACACAGAAAGAAGGTATCGATTATGAGGAAACCTTCTCTCTTATGGTCATGCTTAAATCCATTAGGATACTCTTGTCCATTGCAGCATCTTTAGACCTAGAGATTTGGCAAATGGACGTCAAGACAGCTTTCCTTAACAGAAGTCTTAACGAAAGCATATATATGATGCAACCAGAAGGATTCATTGAAAAAGGCCAATAGGAAAGGATATGCAAGTTGCAAAAGTCTATATATGGACTAAAGTAAGCATCCAGATCCTAGAACATAAGGTTCGATCAAGCAGTGAAAGGTTTTGGATTTAATCAAAACCTTGACGAACCGTGTGTATACAAAAGGATAAAAAGTGACAAGTTGGTTTTTCTAGTTCTTTATGTTGATGATATACTACTCATCAGAAACGATGTAGGTGTATTAACATCAGTAAAAAAATTGTTAGCAAAATAATTTGATATGAAGGACTTATGAGAAGCAAGTTTTATTCTAGGTATCCAAGTTATAAGGGATAGAAAGAATAAAACGATTGCATTACATCATACATAGATAAAATCTTGTCTAGATTCTCCATGCAAGATTCCAAGAAAGGTATGTTATCTTTTAGACATGGAATAAAACTTTCTAAGGAGCAAGTTCCTAAGAATGAGCATGAAAAGCAATTCATGAGTAGGGTTCCATATGCCTCGGTAGTTGGAAGTCTCATGTATGCAATGCTTAGCACTATACCAGATATTTGTTTTGTTGTTGGCATAGTTAGTAGGTTTCCATCGAGACCTGGTCCTGATCACTGGACGGAAGTCAAGCATATTTTCAAGTGTCTCAAGAGAACGAGAGATAATATGCTTGTATACTCTGGAGGGTATTTGATTCCCGTTGGGTATACAGATTCTGATTTCCAATCGAATTCTGACTCTATAAAATCCACATCAGGATCTGTGTTTACTCTTGAAAAAGGAGCAGCCATATGAAGGAGTATCAAGTAATCTTGTATTGCTGATTCCACCATGGAAGCTGAGTATGTTGTTGCATGTGAAGCTGCCAAATAAGCTGTTTGGCTCCGCTAATTCTTGATTGACTTGGAAGTGGTTCCTGATACGAATAAGCAAATCACTATCTACTATAACAATAGTGGACCAGTGACTAATTCGAGAGAACCAAGAAGTCATAAGAGAGGAAAACACATTAAAAGGAAGTATCATCTTTTAAGGGAAATTGTGCATAAGGGTGACGTGACGATTACCAAAATCGCGTCAGCAGAAAATCTAGTGGATCCCTTCACAATGGCTCTACCTTAGAAGAGTTTTGATAGGCACCAAGAGAACATGGGAATGTGAGATATGACACATTTGCTATAGCGCAAGTGGGAGATTGTTAGGATTATGCTCAATAGCAAGAGTGAAATATTGTATTTGACAATCTTATCATATTAATGAAGTGATTTATGTTTTAACAAATCTTATAGCATTTATAGTTTAATTATTATAATTGTCAAAGTAAATAAGCATAAGGTCAAAAGACTATGAGAAAATAATAATTGTTCGTACATCTGGATATGTATGAGATAGACATAATTATTTAGTTAGTCTTGAATAATGTTCACAACTTAAGGTAAAGGTTGAGCACCTTTATCTTGTTAAAGTTGTAGATTATTTTGCTAGCATTTGAGAGGGATCAAATGTGTTATAATGAGTCTAAAATCATCAAAGTGTCTTTCAGTAAAAGAATCTAATGCACTGGGTGCATTGAATATGATCACAATGAAATACTTTATTTAGAACCATCAGTAGATAAAAGTTTTTTTTTTTCATTATGAGGGCAATCGGAGAGTCTATCTTAATCCTAGGATAAATGATGAACTTACGGTTACAAGTGTTATCATTTGAGCTATCAATGAGTACGATTATATAGCATAGTCTATCCTCGATAGTTTGGTGGTATTCGTTTGCTAATCGATAGAGGACTTCATTTATAAATACGGACACCGTGGCTCCATTTATGAAATGAGAGTATAATATTATCATATGAATGTTTTGAGGTATTGGATATTAAATCTTAACATTGAGTTTTCAATAGTGTCTATTGAAACATGGCTTCTGGACAAGTCAAAATATCTAAGTTCAAAATGTGGTCATATGAGTAAATATGGTAACTAGGAGAGCTATAGGCGGTCTATGAGCTCTTGGCGATTACTAATATTATTCACGAGGATGCACTATCTCCAATAAGATTATCTAAGGTATGAATGAAAAACATTTACTTATTCTATTTTTATGTAAGAGTTCAATTTTAGCTCTTTAGTGGAATGAGCTAAAATTAATAAATCGAACATAAGTGAATCATTTGTTGATTGTAATTAGGTTATGTCTATTGAAGTTTAAATTTAGATAGCCTGCCAAGATCCCCAATCTACTCGGACTTGCATGGATCACTTGATATATTCTACCGGACTAATTATGGGTCTATCTAGAATTGTATTAAGACATGTGGACTTGTTTTTTTTAGTAAGAATGAGCTTAGTTCATATGCGGGCTTTTTAATTAAGGTCCAATAGACTTAATAAAATGGAAAAATAATATTTGGCCTATGTTGTGTATATGGGCGGCAAGGCTAATGGATTAGCTTATTATATTATATTATTTTATTATTTAATTAAATGAAAATTAATTAATTATTTAATTAAAAGTCTAAATCTTTTTCTAACTAGGAAATAGGTTTCTTAGTGTTATACTATTATTGGTAGTATAATAAGAATCAAAGACTTTATTTGGTAAGTAGATAAATAAAAAGAATTTATTTATCTAGTCAAATTAGGAAGTCTTTAAATATAGTCACAATTTAATAATACACTAAAGAGTTGGGTTAGGGTTTGAATTCTAAAGAATGATAGGAATTTTGGTGAAAGCATAAATCCTTTTTGTAGGAGGATTTCGGCCACAAGGAATCCTATAAGGGTAGGATTTGCGGCCACAAGGAATCCCACAAGGATGAGGATTCAGCCACCACATAGAATCCTACTAGGGTGAGAATTTCGGTCACCTATATATATATCTATCTATAGAATTCAGCCAGCCCTAATGCTTGCTTGAGAGTTATTTTTCTTTTGCTTGAAAAATAAAATCCAACTCTTAGACATAATGTGATTTCGGCCAAGAGAAAGAAAAAGAGAAGAAACGTTTTATTTCGATAGTGCATTAGTAGCTTTTACATCAAAAGACTTTGTGCACAACTTCGAATTAAGTTCACGTGAGTTTCAATAAATAAATTGATAATTCACAAGTGACCGAACGTTCTTTGTTTTTCTCAAGAAGGTTGTTGTGACTAACGAAAAAGAAAAAGTTTTTTGTTATCCATCCTCATGTACACAATTCAAAGAAAGAGAGCCCACACTCCTAGGTGATTTACATTCATGATTGGATTGGAAAATCTTACGGATTACCATCAACACAACGTCAATCGGATCACACGACAAAGGTATGTATATGTTAATTAATCAAGGATTAATGTTCTTCTTTAAAAAGGAAAAAATTTAAACTATATTAAACCTATTTTCGCTTCCGCCGCGTGTATTTTAAACTATACTAAACCTATTTTCGGTGGTGGTGGCTGCTGTTTTTTTTCTTTTTCAAGTTGTTAATGACTGAAATCTGGTTTTAAGTGGTGATTTTTGCTTTTGACTTGGTAGTACATGCTCGTACAAGGGTGGTTGTTAGATTTAGGTTATTGTACATGGGTCTGAAATAGTTTCATATAGCTTCCAAGGTGCAGATTGATGAGTACATTTTGTGCAGTCAAACGGTTGGGTATATGTGTATATTTTGTTTGTCTAGGTGGGCATATGGCAGTACATTAATATGTAGACGGTTGCTGAACCTTACAATTATTACATATATGTTGTGGATGGTACAAGGTCAGAGAACCTTATGTAAGACCTTGTACAAATGCAGCATTAGATTTTTATTTGCTGTTGTTTAATGTCAATGCTTATGTTATGTTTTCTGCTCATTATGATTGTTACAGCAAAGAAAAAAAAATATTGAAGATTTGATGCAACCTAATACCACTATTTTGGTTTACCATTTCAACTTAAATTTGTACTGCCAATGTGCGTGAAGCTTTCAAAACTTGAAAAAAAATTGCTACTCAATAACCATAAAAAAAATTGGACAATGACTTTGTAGAAAATCACAACTAACTTGCCTATAAATAGGCATGAAGCTTTGACTATTGGCCACCAACAGTAACATAGCTCCATCAGTTACATTTGTAATGCCTTGAATTGTTATTTTTTTATTTATGTTTCAAGGCTAATATTGTCATTCTATATGGTAAACATGCCCAAGTTTTCATTGTTTGTCAACGTCACATCCAATAGAGTAAGGTTCAAGGGCACTTTGGACATTTCAATCTCACAGTCAAGACCACCGTTAAAGCTAAGGTTGGTCAAATGGGTCAAAGGTATCTCATTGTAATTTTAGATAAAAGTTCGATTTGGGCTGTGGTATGACAAAACGTGAAGGTACTTCACTGCAATTTACCCTAATTTTAATGATGGATACATGCATTAGGGTGCATTAAAGATTTTCTATGTATTTTGATAAATAAATTTGTTAGAGCATATTTGAACTTAATTGATATAAAGATATTTATTATTAAAGAATTTGATCTAAATATAACTGTTTATTGATTAAATTGATAGATTGAATAATCGTTATAAACTATTTTTTAAAATAAAAACCATTTGATGTAATTAAAAATAAGTTAAAATAATAATTGAATTAAAAAGAATAATAATAATAATAATAATAACAACGAGGATGCCTGCTGGGAGCCTACTCGTACGCTTTTCATTTTGTTTTTATTTTAATATTTTGATAATTTAATGATTTGGGCCCAGGCTGTTAGGCCCAATATATATGTCTGTACAACGCAACCAATAGTCCACTATCCGTTTAATCTTTAAAATGAAGTCTTTTAAGCCCTTCAGGATATGTTGGAAAATTCAAAGCTATAGCCCAATTGTATGAGAAGAGTAAGGTAATCAAACAAATTAACAATTTCTTTCCATGATTTTGAATAGTTTAATGCAAAAAATACCCAAATGATGTCGCTTATGAGTTATGCGGGTTATTGATACCGTATAAATCTTGAATTGATATATTAGTTACAATTTATATGCCACATCATTTGGACAGTCTTAATATTATTCTTTTGAATAATGTTACAAGAACGTGCATACTTAAGATTTTGAATCGTAGAAGAAAGACATGTGAAACATGCTATTGATTTTGTGTATTAAAAAAAAAAAAAAGTGATATGATCGAGAGTAGGTATATATATATATATTTGAATTGGCATCTTTTTATGAGTAAAAGAAAACTATGGTCTCAAACTCAATAAACATGTCTCTATGGTGATCCCAATTGAGTTTGAAAACGCAACGACAATTAGCAAAGTGGCCCCTTCATGGTTCACGCTTTGTTCATCACTTGATCTCCACTATCTTTTCACTTTTTTCATCAAAGCATACTCTAGCTTACCAAAGACCAACAAGTTGCATGTTATTACTTGCATGAATATTTAGCGAAAGATCCTTGTCGGTAATTAAATTCAGTGACAAAGCCAGAATTTCAAATTTCGTCAAGTTTGGGAGGGTCAAACTCTATAATTTTTATTTTAAAGAAACAAAATAAAAATAAAAAATTCAATTAATTATAAGGATTAAAGAGGAATTTTCCAAGAGGCTGTATGTGGGGGGATCCATGAGACCATGACACCCACAAACCCCTTCATAGCTTCATCCCTGTTAATAATTACCCACCACAGAAAATGCTGGGGATGGTCATCAGGCCATCATAACCATTATTTATGTGTGTCTCATTCTCATTTTCTTCCTCTATCTGTTGAAGTTGAATTCAAACAGAGAAAGTCTTAATAGAGATTGCACGTACCATTGATCAGACAAATGGTGGGCATGTGATGTATCAAAAAAGAAGCTTTGTCGTCGTGGGATGTGACCATATATGAACATGAACATGAACACGAAGTGGAAAGTGGCCCTCTACTACTCACACACTCTCCTATACTCAATCCACTAATGTCTTATAATTATGTCTTCCAATTCAAAGCTCAAAAATCCCACCCACCAATATGTAACATTTAGAAACTACTACACACACCACCAACCTGAAAAATTAGGCCGAAATTGTCCATTTCTTTCGATTTTTGATTTCTAATAATCGAACATTTTCTAGCCTTTCATTAATTGTCCTTGTTTTTTTTTTTTTGGAGGAATTTGGTGAGTTGTCCAGCAAATGTTTTTGTTGTTTAGCTAGGCACTAGTGCACTACTCTCACTAGCTAGTGTGTCTACTGTTTGAATTTCTCTGTGAACACATATTTTTTGCAGGTCAAAATCATGTTGCACGTTACTAGATTTGAGTTCACTGTTGTAGAGTTGTAAACTTGTAATTGGGACCAACCCATTTTATTTTCTCCCAACCTTTTTTTTATTGATGATGCAATATTAATTGTTTGTGTTAAAAAAATAAAAAATAAAAAAATCTCCAATTCTCCACTCTACGCATGCATGACAATATATAATAATATAATTAAATTAAATTGACAGCTTAAGTTTATTATTTGGATTGGATTACGACTTGCGCCGACATTTTAGATGAAAACAAATGAAATAATTCAACATTATTATCATACGAATTTGAAGTGTTTGTTCATTTTTAACTTTTTGTATGGGATGGCAGATAATTGTTTTTAAAGATATTTGTTGAGCAAATATTTATTCACATGACATATATAAATTCCATTATCAGTTAGTCTATAAAGTTTGTGTGTTTTTTTTTTTTTTTTTTTTGATATAAATAGAACTAAAAACAGTACAAACAATCCAACCATTATTACAGAGAACTAAAGTCAAGCCACACAAACTCCCTAAAAGAATAAAAAGCTGAATCTGCAAGCCTAAGAGCAAAGGAATTTCCAGAAGAGGAAACAATTAAACACTTAAAAGCGCCTACATCTGATAACAACAACTTAATATCATTAACAATGAACTTAGATTCCCCTACACAAGGGAAGGAATTGTTAATAACGGAAACCACTGAGGGAGATAAAGTTTGTGTTAAAGAATGATTTTAGTGGACGAGATTGAGGTTGATCCGGTGGTAAACCCCTCACACATATATCATAAGGTTGTGGGTTCGAGTACATCATCCCCTAACAAAAACCCTGAATTAATGCAATATTTATTTAGTGTTGTAATATTTAATTATCAAAATAATAATAATAATAAAATTCTTTCCAAAAAAAAAATTTGTTATTATTTATTTATTTATTTCTTGATATATACTCCATTAGTTATACTATTCAAAATCTAGAATGGAAATGAAAACAACAACCAAAAGAATAAAAACATTCCCTCAAAAAAAATATAAATAAATAAATAAATAAAAAATAAAAACAAATTCTAAAATGTAGGTCCACAGTCCACTATGCCATGTTGTCACCGTCCACCACGTGGCATTTGGTAATTGGATAAAATTAGAATATCAACGTAGCCGTTTGTTTCGTGGCTGCCCTTTAAGTTTGTCATTTTGTTAATGGATCTGTCTGATATTTCGGTATCTGACGACCTGTTTTATATAAATTCTTGTATATATATATATATATATACTGTAACTCAAAAATTCCTCAAAGCCGCTTAATTAATAAACTCAAATTCAAAATTAAATCCTCCATCAAACCCTTCAATGCTTGAAAAACAACCTTAAACTTTGTGGGAGCAAACCACGTAAACCACGTATTTGACTATTCTACTAACCTCGTATGAGTTATTTTCTTAAGTAATGAAAAACTTCAAATTAAAATTAATATCTTATTTATTTATCTCGACCTTTTTTTTTTTACCATCTTTGAAAAGACAACTTACCCTTCTATTGTTTGGTAATTGGTAGGTAACAATCTAATGTCAATTACCTTTAAATAAAAACAAAGAAAATCTAAGGGAAAAAAAAATGGAGTGGGATGGTCTTAATATATATATTTCAAACCATTATTTATAGAATGCCATATAATATAAATAACCAATTAAATATATATTTTTATATTCCATATTTATATAACATGATATTATAAGTTTCTCTGCGTACGATGATAATATGTTGAAAATTGAATAGACACAAATGTTGCATACAAATTGGTCTTTTAATTATTTTGTTCAAAGATTTAATAATTGTATTTTTGAATTTTGAGAAATGGACCCAGTCAGGTTCTATATGATATTAATTTAACAAATTCTTTTGACGGGTAACACAATCCCTACCTTCTAATGTCGCACATACGTAATCGGATAGCTCTCTCTATATATATTATGATTTATGAGCACAATTTTTTTTACAGCTTGCTAGCTTTTTAAAATAAATATATATTACACAATATGAATTTAATATCGTTCACATATTTCAAAAATAAAAAAGTGAGTGATCTACAAAACTTTTGTGTCAACTCTTCTGGTTGAAGTTTTTGGATTTTTTTTTATTTTTTTATTTTTTTATTTTTTTGGTATCAGTGGGTGTCTGGGTCAACTTGCGTGCAACTTGACTAATCCCACGAGGCCCTGAAGTTAACAGCCGAGTAAACATTCAGTGGCCTCAAGAGAAACATGGCTGCTAGGGATCAAACCCAAGACATCTGAGTTTACGGCTTGCCCCAGTGACTAGTGGCACCACCCCTTGGGGTTGAAGTTTTGGGATGTCATCTCCTTAATAATAATAATATTATTATTATAATAACCAAAATTTTAATTTCCTTTTTTCAAAGTAAGAACAAAAGAAAACTCTGAGTTAAAATCCTTTTGCAATGCACTTAATTCACTAAAATCTTCCATCAAAAAAAAAAACAAAACTCACTAGAATCTTTTCGTGTAGTATAAAAATGATATTCTAAATTGAATTTTCATAACTATATATATAATTATTCTCATTTTAGGTAATAGTACTTTGGAGAACTATTATTATTATTATTATTATTATTATTATTTGTGCTGCGGATATTTACCAAACTAAATGAGTATCGGTTACCAACAACGCACATAGTAAATAGCCAATTTTTTAGTGTAGATGATGTACTATTTACAACTCATTTTCAAATTATTTTAATAGTATAACATTACGCGTATAAAATTAGATGAAACGCCAGGTTTTTTCAAGCCGGAGGCTTATACATCTATGATCTACCACGGGCTGCCGTACTGCGCTACTAATGGACAATACTGATATACAAATCCAAAAGCTAGAAAAGTTATAAAATAAGATTCAATTTTGAAAGACATGGTCGTTGATTTACTTTATGCAATATATATTATAAAATTACAACTTTATTGGAGTCTTGCTCTTTATATATTGACAAAAAATTTCCACAAATCGGCTCTTTTGTTCTTGTTCTTTTATCTAAAAGCACACGGACAAAGAGAATAGGACCATATCAAATGACGACACTAAACAAGAGATTAATATTTTAATTAATGCAAAGAATCAATCAACGTAGTTTTAACGGATAATTCAATTAGCCACTGACTGTCACAATTCCAGCTGTTGATTAATCGGTGATTTTAACAAAAAAAAACGACATGATAGTCCGATGGTAACCATCTCGAGCTGCTGACTTAAGAGCCATTTATTTAAACCCTTAGTTCATCCATTTATCAACCGAACTATATCCCGATCGAGGATGGTTGGATTAATGTAAATGAATCAATATACATAAAAGAGTTCGTCAGTCGTGACAAACAACTGGCTAGTGCGATCGTGGAGCAGTCGCTATCTTTGTCCAGTAAGAAATTGTTTTATGTGTGGTGTGGATTTGTTACTGCTTACAGTTACTTGAAGACAAGTCGTCTTATTTCGAAATGTAATGGTTAATTTGTTTGTTTTCTACGGCCCTCTTGCTTTGCTCTCTGGTTACTTTTTCTCATGTCCCTTTCCACCACGTTTGGGTTCGATTTATTACTTTTGTCGATAAAACAAATATATATATATATACACACACCTCGTGCATAGACCGTAACTCAAATCTAAAACATTATTAAATTGAATAAACGTTTCATTCACAAAACCACATTGAGCGTTGGTTTGTAAATACGATTGTAATTTTTAAAACAATCTTTTTAGTGAATCCCTATTCTTTTTTTTTTTTGGTTAATAATGTTAGATTATAAAAACTAATATCCAAATGATGTGTTATGTGAGTTTTAACTAATACGCTACTAATCACATCGTCTTCTAATTTATAGGATATTAACAACTTATATATGATGAATTTGATCAAATATTTTTAGTAATCTAGCATTAGTGTATTGGATCAAGTCTATAAATTCAGATTTAATAAAATTGCATAGATATAATATTATAAATAAAATGTATTGATTTATTAAGTTGATTAAAATTTTAATATATACTATTTAGTAAACCAACAAAAAAATAGTTGAGTTCCAAACCTCATAGAGTAAAAGAAACACATTTCATTTTTTTTTCTTCAAATGATTGTTTATTTGTTAAGACAGAAACCAATGTCGTTTTTAAAAATAATTATTATTATCGTAATGATAACATTTATAACTTTAAGAATACTTTTATTTAGTTCATATCAGTAAACAAATCTTCATAAATGAAAACTATTAATATTAAGACGATATGAGATTGGTTCAGTGGTATACCCTCACACCTGCATCATGAGGCGGTGGGTTCGAGTCACCCCCTTCTCAAAAAACCCTAAATTAATATAATAGTACAATACTATTAAGATTAAAAGAATAAATGAGGCTGAGACTGTTCAGACAAGTTAGAATGCAATGCAAGCTATAAATCTTGCTGTGGTCCCTCACCTCCAACAATCACCGCATAATCCTTATACACTGGAACTCCATTGTACTTCGTCCACCTAATGACATCAGCCTCAGACTCAGCAGTTTCATTACCGAGAAAAATGCTAAACTTTTTCTGATTAATTTGGTTTATAGATGCTTGAACTTCGTAAAAATGAAGCCTAACAAGGTAATAGAATCCTACATCAACACTGAAGATACAGGTCAAATTGTAATTCTTGTTGATTTAAGGATTCAGCCCCATCGATCTAGCAGTGGAATAGACATTTTCAGGTGCAACATATGTAGGCATGTCTTTAGGATAACTAATAATAGTCTTGCTTGGATCAGCAATCACAGTTACCCCAACTGTTTCCCATAAAGATATGGCTGGTCATTATACCAAGACCTAAACAGACCAGTATCACCGGAAGGTGAGATAACATTCCCACCCACATTTATACGGTACACATTTTTAAGTGCAGTAGTGTTGTCAACAAAAATCAAAGAATCTTGACCCACCAATTTCAATCCAGTATCATTATAATAAATATCAGGCACGGATATCACCTCAATCCCATTCACAAAAGCATATGCATTCGAAAAATTTGTGGATGGAGTAAACTTTATGGTCAAAATCTCACCATCCACTGCAATCATGTACTCCTTAACAATATAAGCATAACTCAAAGCCTCTGTGGTTTGAGCAGTGCTAAAATTCCTAAGAAGAGTGAAAGACCCGGGCAAGTAGAAAAATCTATCATTAGTAGTATTAAGTTTATTGTAGGCCGTGACAGAAAATACATAATCGGTAGCATTGTGTCCATTGTACGAATTCGAATAAAAATGAAGACGCACTAACATACAACTAGGAACAACGGGGAAAAGGTAGGAAAACTCGGATTGCGAAAGCCTAGCACTCATATAAGGAACTTTAGGGACCAAAGGGTCCTGAGTGGTGGCTTTGGAAGTTGAAGATTTGGCTGACAACAAAAACTTGGACCCGACATCCGGAGTCCAACTTCGAGTATCGGTATCATTGAGAATCGATGATTCTCCACAATTCAGGAGGATTTGTTCACTCGGGATATAGTTGGTAGCAAAATCCCATGAATTGAAGAAGCTAATGAAACAAAAATGAGAATGGAAACAGAAAAACACCTATTTGTGTTCTTCATGGACTAGCTTGCTAAGTGTCAAAGCAAATGTGTCTGGCAAAATAAAGACAAAAACAGAGCATCAGTATATACAAGGGCAAGCAGAGTATCAACTTAAAACAAGGCTCAAACAATATCATTTGTCATCTGAGGATTATATCAATAGATGATTATGATCAAGTGATATAAGTTTGAGATTAGTGATTAGTTTGTAAAGAGTAATGATCATGAGCAGTTTAACAACTCAAAGAACAACACAACTGAACTTCACAACAGTAGCTTGAAAAGTATGAAGAGAAATGATGTGTGCGCCACATCAATGCCATGCTAGCCATGCACGTCCAGATGGAAGCAAGACTGAGTCAGAGTGCAAGGGTTGTTGTTAGCAGTTATTGGTTGAAATAAATTAGTTAGGCTGTTAAATAATAGTGGGTGGATTGTGCCCATATCTTGTGATCATCATGCAGTTATGTGCATGAGTTCAACGGTATTTTCTTCCATTATTTCCTACTTTATTTCATATTGTTTCAGTTATTGTTCCATTAATTCTGACCATATCAAACAATTCAGAACGTGTTACACTGTGTGCATACACATGAGAGTCTCCATGGACTTCCTATTGTAATCATACTACAAGTCAATCAAGTTCTAGAAGATACAAATGTAATATGCTTCATGATTGAGCTAATTAGCAATAATTAGTTAGTTTGATAAGTTGGTTAGAATTAGTAAATGTTGAGTCAGCATAAATTAGTTATTAGACAAAATAACAATTCTGTTATAAGTAGAATCTGTTATACCATCACACAAAACGTGTGCTTAGATCATCTTCTTCAAATATAAATTTACTTATATTGTTCTCTTCAAGTGTAATGAAAAAGAAGCAAAAAAACTATATTCATGAAGTTCTCTCGTCTCTATGTTTTCTCTAAGACCTTTCAACAAACACTTAGGTGTTCTAGTCAAAATACTCTGTTATTTTCACATAGTTAACTACTGTTAGTTAGTGTCCTCTGATATGGCATGTAAATCTTTATATAAATGTGTGTAGTCAGTTATCATCTTCATATAAAAAATAAAATACAAAGAGATCATCTATGATTCTCACCTTTGATGGTGGTTCACTAAACTTTAAATTCAGGCTGTTTGATGAATAACCAAATTCTAAAAGCTTTAGAAATGGGGCGACTTTTAATGGTGTGGGCTCCTTGTTGGGCGTTATTTTTCCATGTTTTGTTTCTGTTTCTGTTTCTGGTGTGTGTTTGTTCCTCTGTTCGGTGTTGTAGTATGGGTTGTCCTGCTTTGTTTGTGTTGGCGCTAATTGCGTTTCTTCTTGTTGTATCCGGCAGTTCTTAGGCCTTTTGACCTGTATTTTTAGTAAATCGTTGTTTCATAAAAAAAATAAAAAAAAACAAAGAAGAGTAGCCGAGAGATTGAGATTAGTTAAGCATATACATTGCAAAAGCATATATCTACCAAACAAATAAAAAAGATTCAACACCTACTTCAACTATGTATGTATCCAAGTTTTCACTTGCTTTGAATTTGAAAGGCACCATTCACATGTTCAGATAACCCAGTCAAACAAAATCAGGCAAACGATTGAGAAATTAATCAGCTGTACCTATAAAAAAAGGGGCCATCTTTGGCTTCTCTATAATCTATATAATATGCTTAATAACTAAAATGGCAAAGCATCTTCATAGCAAACTTTTTAAAGCAGTTTCTAATTGTATTGAATTATCGATAGAGGAATATTGGGCTTCTTAGAAAAAGGAGGGAAAGCATCTCAATATTCAACAAGGACCTCAAAACAATAATGTTTGTAAGAAATAGGATGCGCCTAGTTCTGGATGAGATAATCTGACTCCCAGAGTGCTTTCATACTTGGGAGGTTGATTTCGGATAACGCTTTAATTGGTTTTGAGTGCTTATATGTCATTCAGAAGAGGAAGCGGAAGGAGGGGTCTTTTGCTCTGAAATTGGATATGTTAAAGGCCTACAATCGAGTTGAGTGGGTTTTTTTAGAGAAGATTATGTTGCGTCTAGGGTTTTCTAAACAGTAGGTGGTTAAGATCATAAACTGTGTGTCGTTTGTCATAATCCTTCACGATTAACGGTGATGTTTATGGGTTTATGAGGCTAAAAAGAGGTCTCAGATAAGGAGACCCTCTATCCCTGTTCCTTTTTCTGTTGTGTGCCGAGAGTTTATCTTCTGTGCTAAATAATGCTATGGCTGATAGGTCCCTGTCTGGTTTCCAATGCAATCGCTCAGGACCTAACATTTCTCATCTCTTTTTCGTCGATGATAGCCTTCTCTTCTCAAAAGCAAATGATAAGGAATGTTATTTGGTTCGGCGGCTTCCTAATGCGTACTCGGCTGCTTCGGGGCAAATTATTAATTATATGAAGTCAGCTATTTGCTTTAGTAACTCTATCCATTAGTCGGAAGGAAACATGTTAGCCAACATTATTGGTGTGAATTAAGTTAAATGTCATGAGAGATACTTGGGCTTACCAAGTATAAACTGTAGAAATAAGCGACAACTTTTCAATGGTATTAAGGATAGAGTGTGGTCCAAGATTAAAGGGTGGAAGGGAAAGCTTCTGTAAGTTGGTGGTAAGGAGGTTTTGCTGAAAGCTATTATCCAAGCGATTCCCACCTATACGATGGGGTTGTTTCGGTTGCTTAGATTGCTCATTTATGACCTCCGCAAGATGTGTAACCGTTTCTAATGGGGTAGTTTTGAAGAGCATTTGAAGCTTCATTGGTGCTCTTCATTGGTGCTCTTGGAATAGAATGTGTAAGTCGAAGGACGAGAGTGGTCTTGAGTTTAGAGATCTTAAAACTTTCAATCGGGCTCTCATTGCGAACAAGTGTTGGAGGTTAATCTCTAGGCCAAATTCTCTTGCTGGTAGAATTCTGAAAAATTGTTACTTCCTTGATTCGAGCTTCATAAATGAAAACTATTAAGATTAAGACGATATAAGATTGGTTCGGTGATATACTCTCACACCTGCATCATGAGGCGGTGGGTTCGAGTCACTCCCTTCTCAAAAAACCCAAAATTAATATAATAGTGCAATACTATTAAGATTAAAAGAATAAATGAGGCTGAGGCTGTTCAGACAAGTTAGGATGCAGTGCAAGCCATAAATCTTGTTGTGGTCCCTCACCTCCAACAATCATCGCATAATCCTTATACACTGGAACTCCATTGTACTTCATCCACCTAATGACATCAGCCCTAGACTCATCAGTTTCATTACCAAGGAAAATGCTAAACCTTCTCTGATTAATTTTGGTTTATAGCTGCTTGAACTTCGTAAAAATGAAGCCTAACAAGCTAATAGAATCCTACATCAACACTGAAGATCCAGGTCAAATTGTAATTCTTGTTGATTTGAGGATTCAGCCCCATCGATCTAGCAATGGAATAGACATTTTCAGGTGCAACATATGTAGACATGTCTTTAGGATAACTAATAATGGTCTTTCTTGGATCAGCAGTCACAGTTACCCCAACTGTTTCCCCATAAAGATATGGCTAGTCATTATACCAAGATCTAAACAAACCAGTATCACCAGAAGGTGAGATAACATTCCCACCCACATTTATACGGTACACATTTTTAAGTGTAGTAGTGTTGTCGACAAAAATCAAAGAATCTTAACCCACCAATTTCAACCCAGTATCATTATAATAAATATCAGACACATATATCATCTCAATCTCATTCACAAAAGCATATGCATTCGAAAAATTCGTGGATGGAGTAAACTTTATGGTCAAAGTCTCACCATTCACTGCAATCAAGTACTCCTTAACAATATAAGCGTAACTCAAAGTCTCTGTGGTTTGAGCAGTGCTAAAATTCCTAAGAAGAGTGAAAGACCCGGGCAAGTAGAAAAATATATCATTAGTAGTATTAAGTTTATTGTAGGCCGTGACAGAAAATACAGAATCGGTAGCATTGTGTCCATTATACGAATTCGAATAAAAATGACGACGTACTAACATACAACCAGGAACAATAGGGAAACGGTAGGAAAACTCAGATTGCGAAAGCCTAGCAGTCATATAAGGAAATTTAGGGACCAAAGGGTCCTGAGTGGTGGCTTTGAAAGTTGAAGACTTGGCTGACAATAAAAACTTGGACCCGACATCTGGAGTCCAACTTTGAGTATCGGTATCATTGAGAATCGATGATTCTCCACAATTCAGGAGGATTTGTTCACTCGGAATATACTTGGCAGCAAAATCCCATGAATTGAAGAAGCTAATGAAACAAAAATGAGAACAGAAACAGAAAAACACCTATTTGCGTTCTTCATGGACTAGCTTGCTAAGCGTCAAAGCAAATGTGCCTGGCAAAATGAAGACAAAAACAGAGCATCAGTATATACAAAGGCAAGCAAAGTATAAACATCAGACTTTGTTGAGTACATGCCTTTTTTGAGGTACTCAGGAGGAGCATATCCACTGTGTAAAATATATATGTAATTACAAAATGGATTATTAATTAAAATAACAATAGGCTGAAATAAACTTACTATGTTCCGACGATTCGTTCTGTGTTTGCTTCAAGATAGTCTTTTGTAAAAATTCTAGCCATACCAAAATCGGATATTTTAGGTTTCATGCTTTCATCCAATAAAACATTGCTAGCTTTCAGGTCTCGATGAATGATTGTTAACCTTGAGTATTCTTGGAGATATAAAAGCCCTTGACAAACCCCTTCAATGATATCAATTCGTTTTTTCCAATCCAAGCTATACTTTCTTATAGGATCTGCATCAAATCATATTTGAACAATTAAATAAGAACGGAGAAAAGTACTGCAAATGGATAAACAAAAATTAATTAATGACCAATGTTTTTGTTATGGTCTTTTAACTGAAGAAGAAGAAAAAAAAAAAAAAAAAAACTGACCAAAAAGATAATAATCCAAGCTTCTGTTTGTCATGTACTCGTAGATCAGCATTTGTTCTTCTCTTTCAATGCAAAAACCCAAAAGTCTAACAAGATTTACATTTTGGAGCTTATACAAGGGCAAGCAAAGCAAATAAGCTGGGTTTGGTGAAGGCTACTGCCTCTATCAACCTTAGGGCTATGGTTCTGCCTCTTATTGCGAAAGCTCTGGCTGTGTGGCAGGGTATTATCTTGGCTGTTGAGAATGGTTTGGTTCCTTTTCATATTGAGACTGATTCCCTCCAAGTTACTAATCTGATTAATAAAGGTCTGGCTTCCCTAACTGAAATTGGCTCTATGATTAGTTTGATTCTCTCCTCCCTTGAGCAGGCTCCTGGTTGTATGGTCTTGTATGCTTCGCGTAAGACAGGGGCGGGTTTATGAAAGGGCAGCCCCAGGCTGTAGCCTGGTAGCCCTCCAGAAAAAAAAAAAAAAATTAAATGGATAATTACATAAACCCCTAAGATTTAATAATATTGCACTAATATGATATTTTGTCTATTTAGTAAAATATACAAATTTTGTTTTTCAAAGTAAGTTATAAAAATACACATAATATTACGACTTCTAATATTATAGATTTAAGTTATTTGCAAGTTTAAATAATTTTTTTAACTACAAGTTTAAGCAGTTGTTTGTGTATAAATTTTACAACGTATTTCATATTTTAAGTAGTTCATTATTAAATTGGTGTCATCTTATTATTAAAATAATAATAATAAATACTTTCATCAAGAATTGTTTTTAAAAAATTATTCTTAATTAATAGTTAGCATGTCTTGAACTTCATTATATCTATCTATATTGAGGAATAAAATAACAAAAGTTTTCTCTACAGTACACACCGAATTTAATAAATTTAATACGAGAATTTGTGAGCCATTAATTAAACATTATAATATATTGTCTAAATAAAAGTAGATAAATCCAACTATTGATAGCTAAGGAGTTGACTTTATAATGTTAGTGTATACTGAGAAAAATAATAATAATATATATATATATAATTTAGCCCAGGCTGCAAATTTTTCCTGGGTTCGCCCCTGGCGTAAGAGTAACATTGTCCCTCATAATCTTGCTAAATGGGCTCTTTCTTTGGCTAACGATTGTTGTTGGCTGGATGCTTGCCCTCCCTGCGTGGAGCGGCTCGTCCAGTTGGATGCCTCTGGGTAGTCCTTTGTTTCTTTGTTTGTCTCCTTTCAAAAAAAAAAAAAGATTAAAAGAATAAATGCCTTCGAAAAATAAATTAATTCTTATATGTGCTCGTAGTGGTAAATAATAATAATTTTTAATTCTATCATTATTACTATATGTGTCAAATTTCTAATAATAATAAATAATAATAATAAATCATATTTATTCTTTTTAAATATAAAAAATTACATATTACAGTACTGTATTAAAAGTGCGTATATTATTTAATTTTTTTGACAATCAAAGTGTATAAATTTGATACCATAGATATTAAGAGAATAAATTTTTTAATTATGTCATTGATTACCTATTATCTTGCAGCCAATTATGCAGAGTAGGTTCAGCCTCCTATCATTTTAAGCAACAAATGCGGTGATAATTGTTGGTTTGGTGAGTTGGCACTCTATTAAATTCTTAACTAAAGCTATCTATTCTTCAAGTACTTCAAAAATAAAATATAAAATAAAAATAAATAAAAAAATTGAGAAGGAATACAATGTGTGTCATTAAGACATTAAGTTGTTTAGTTTGATTTTTTAAGTTATAAAACACTGAATGAGCTACTAAAATCACTTTTTATAAAAAAAATGAAAAATTTTCACTTTTCACTTAATGAAAAATAAAAGAAATATATATTAATTTTTTACTTCTAAATTTATCCTTACAAATCTTTTTTTTTTTTTTTTTTTTTTCTAATTTTCTCTTCTCTCACACTCATTAACCATATTAGTATATATTTTTTCTCACTATTTTAAAAACTTTAGCAGCCACTTTCAAAAATAAAAAATAAAATAAGAATTGATAAAGCATATAGATTTCATTATAAATTTGTTATTATATTATTATTCCACATATACAGTATAAAGATAGATTATTAGTGGCTGGCTCTAATCTATTGTTATTTCTTAAACTAAACTTCAATTAACTTTTTCAATTTTTTTACTCTTAAGGGTTATATTTTATATGACAATTTTTTTGGTTATAAATTTGTTATTATATTATTACATTACGAGTTGTATTTAATATATTAAAATATAAATATATAACAAATAATAGTTGAAAGGGTAAAAGTATTTATTTTAAGATATTTGTAACTAAAAAAAAAAAAAAAAACAATTTAACACTTATATTTAGTTTTCAGTGAAAGAAAAAAAAAAAACATGTTTTACAGTTTCAGTTTTCAATCATTGTTCAGTCTTCAGTACAATTCAACACTGTTTAGTTTTCAGTCGAAAAATCAAACGCAACCTAAGTGTAACAAAAAAAAAATAACAACAATTACAAAAGTTTTTTTTTTATGCCGTCGAGTAAACTTCCCTCGTATTTATATTAATGAGATTGTAAAATTGAGTCACGTTACATTCTCCGAAATTTTAAATTCTTAATAGTTTTTTTTAAAATAAATAAATAAATAAAATAAAATAAAATACAATCGTTATGGAAATTGGAAAAAAAAAAAAAAAAGTTTTTATTTTTATTTTTTATGAAAATATATATTTACTATCATCGCCGAAAATAGTAGATTGGTTTGACATTATAATCGGATAGTATTGGTGGACCGCACTTGATAGCAAACCACATTTTCCTCCACATCCCACAAGTCATTGTTTCATTGAGACAAGAGCATCACAATAATAATATAATAATAATAATATATTTTTTTGGTCAAACGAACTTTACATCATATATGTGAACTTACTAATTAATTTAATAGTAATATGGTCCAAAAAAATTGTCATTATTTGGTACCTAATATCACCATGAATACCATAGAATAGGCGACCATAACAACAACAATTCAATTATTCAAGGCTATTAATAATATAAAATTTGGTTATATAAAAAAAATATTAAAAAATTGGTGATGGGACCTGCCTTGAATAATGTCCACATCCACTTTTTGACAAAGAAAGAAAAACAATTTTGAAAATGAGACATATCAATATATCATGCATGCTACTAATTAATAAAATGCATATTGTTTTAGACTTGCCAGCTTTAACAAATTTATGGCTGTTACATGTTTTCATTTTGTCATTGTCAAACTTATTTGTACGTTTTATTTTTATTTTTTATATATTATATAAATTCGGGATTTTGATTAGGCACACAACTCGAACCTACAACTTATATATGTGTGACTGTGTGAGAGGCATATCACTAGATCAACCCTATCTTATAAATTTATCAGCAAGTTTTATCCTCACGTAAACTTATGTATCTGTGAGCCAAAATTTTTTGGTTTGATTCAAGTTCAATAGCGTAATAATCGCTTGGAACAATGAGTTTTTATTACTTTTATGTAAATAAGACGTTTTGAGTGTGATGGGTATATCATTTCCTATTTAGTTAATAATAATAATAATAATATAATTGGGTCTTAATCACACATATTATAAAATAGGTATGTCCAAGTCCAACAGTCCAAGTCAGTGAGTAATTTATGGGATTAAATTAGAAAGATAACGGAGATGAATATAATGGCGAATAGGTCAACAACAGCATGGCAGCATCACAAAATTGATATGTATTCCATTGCCCAGCTGGATTGTCTAATACAATGGTAGCTAATCAATATCAAGTTATCACATAATTAATAAAATAAATATTCTTTTAATTATTTTTATATATATTATCTATCCAGTGTGTACCGTGAACAACTAGTTTTGATAAAAACATGCATGAAACAATTTATCACATTCGTTAAACTAACATCATGCACCAAAAATAAGCAGAATTGGCCTGCACCATATAAAATAGTTATTGGGTGTTTTGTATGTGTGAGATGCTATGTATTTTTTGTGCGGGATCCTAATTAAATACTGTAACAGAATTAAAATCTCATATGAAAAATGTGGTAGAATCGCACACCTAAAAATTCATACAACTCATGTATATATATATGTGCACGATAAATTAAGATCATGCATGAAAAATGTGCAGAATCCCGCACAATAAAACATATGTAACGTGAGGTGGTAAAATGGAGAAAATTTCAGAAATATTCCATTTTCGATCTTCAAAATGAGCAAAATGGAGAAAATTTGAAAGAACATTGGAGATGGCCGAATAGAGTTCCCGTGAAAATGATGATGAGAATCATTTGCCAACGTGAGGTTAGGATTCGTTTCAACTTTCAAGTAGGCAGTAGCAAAGGCAACAATCAAATCAGATGCCCAACCTATAAGCCAAGCCAAGCCAAGCCACAATTTACAAATGAAGGAAGGAAATATGTTAGCGTGTGTGCGTCCTCATTGCTTGAAAGGTATTCGTCATGATCCCTAACCCCACCTTGTAAGTAAAAATCCACATGCGGCTCACATGCAAGTCAAACGCTTCATCATCAATGCTCATCGTCGCTTCGTTTTCAAGAAAGAGAAATATACATTGGTTGGTTCTGCTTAAACGTTTGACTTTTTAATGTTGACTAATATTTCATTGTTATTATTTACCATTATCACTTTGTGAAATAGTTCCTTTATTCTAATGTTATAGTTGTTATTTTGATAATGTTATCCGTAGTTTAGGTTTTGTTGCCAAACATCATCATATGATATGGACTGTCTGTATTTAATAAGTTTAGGATTATGCAAACCAAATTAATATATATATAACGATTACCACTCCTTAAAACGAAAATAATAACCGTCTAGTTGACTAGAAGAGATTGATTCGATGGTAAATCAGTTATATCTACATCTATAGAATCATGTGTTCATCCAAAATCCAATATATCTCGACGATAAAATATGTTTATTCAATCCCCTAACTCAAACACCAAAATTAATGAACACATATAATAATAATAATAATAATAATAATAATAATAATAATAATAATAATAATAAGGGGTTTTTACAATTTGGTCTCAACTTAATTGAAAAACATCACTTTTTTACTCATTAATTCAAATTTAATCAATTTAGTCCTTATATAATTGAAGATCAATCAAATTAGTTTTACCGTTAGTCAAAACCATATAATTTTATTGATTTTCAGTTATATAAGGACAAAATTAATAAAATTTGAATTAAGGAGTAAAAAAAATGATGTTTTCCAATTAAGTTGGGACCAAATTGTAAAAACCTCTAATAATAATAATAAGAAAGAGTAGTTGGTCATGTCTCGTGTCTATAAAATCTAACAGAATTGTCGTTCTACCAAAATGACAGGCTATATATTAATGCTTAAAAAATAATATTTTGTTTTACAAGTTTTTGTTTTGTTTGGAAATATGACAGCGAACAATGACCTGTAACTTTTAATTTTAACCAAAAAAGGGTATAAGATTGGAGGAGTAGGATTTGATTAAGCAATTAAGCCGGTACCTAATTAAATTTACAAATTTGTGTTAAATTTCATTGATGTGCGATGTGTGATGTGTGGTCCACCCCTTTCCACTGCTTCAACAACCATTTGTTAGTTGTTTTATTTTTCCTTACTTTATGTGATAATATTTCGGGTTTAATTCTAAAAACGGAATTAAAAAAATAGAATATAAGAAACAAAATGAATGAATTTACGTTTTATTTCTTAATATAAAATTATTGAAAACAAAAAATAATCTACAAATTAACTATATAGTTTGTGTGTGAAATTGGCTTTATTAAAGTCAAATATGTGATCACGAAATGAGATTAAGTTTGATAAATTAAGAAAACTTAATTGGGTCTAATAAAGTAGAAATCAATTTCCAACCTTTTACAATATAATATATGGAATTTCTAAATCAATCCCCTTCTCTCCCATCCAACACTATCTTCATATCATCTCAAAAATAATATGACTTTTAAATTAGCTAGTAATGACTGTATATGTGCTATTTTATTTTTATATTTCTGACCTTAAGTTAGGTAATTTTGAAACTCTTATGAGAATATTTTACGTTGGATATTTTGCTATATTTTTGTGATTGCAATGTTTTATAATTCACAAATTATATATTAAACTATATAGATATTTTGTTGAGCTTAATAGATCATGTAACGTTTCAGCCGGATTAAATTTCAGGTTTGAGTTGCCACTATAATATACGGTATTAAAAATATATATATATATATATATAATTTAGTAATTTACATTAGTAGCATGAGATGATCGCTTGGTATAACGGTGCATGGGTTGGATAAAAACTCTCTTCTTAGGGGCCACTAATTAACATTGATTTTTTTTTAAATTTTTTTTTTTTAAGGATATTGTCAATTTTGATTCAATTATACGTATGTGATTCTACATTTTGAAACATTGTGTAACGAAATATTGTCATCTAACGGCATTTGGTAATCAATCAAAGTGGTTAAAAAATTGAAATTTAATTCATAATTTGTGATTACAATTGTTGTCGGTAAAAACCGTTAGCAATTAAAGGGGTCCACGTCACCCTTGAAAGTTGAATCAAGGAGATGAACCTATTGGGCTTGAGATTAAAGGTTGGATTGGTGTGAAGTATGCTCATTATGAGTTATGAGATCATGTGAACTTATGGTGCTACGATAATCCTGCAAAATAGAGGGATATGTGAGGAAGGAAAGCCGAGATCTCATCGACACTTTCACTCTGACGCTTAAGTCAGGCCTGGAAGCTCTAGTGATATAAAATCAGCAGAGAACGAGATGGAAAACAACATAAAAATAAGCGTCTAAAGGTTTGTGCGTTATACGAAGAGTTGAGGAGCTAGCGTTGTCATATATATCCATTATATCCATTTTAGCTAGTGAGTTACGGGTGCTTTGTGCTGGTCTAGCAAGGGACAATGAGAGGTGGGCATCTTGCACTCTTCTCATTAATCATCAACATGTGTGACATACGATACAAATGTGGGATCTCCGTGACACGTAAAATAGTCAACGATCAAGTTTACGTGTGATTCTACCTCAAATACCTCAAAGAACTAAATGTACTTTGCTCTCGCCATTGCCAAAGGTTGGAAAGTGCTCAATAGAGCGATCGACCACTTGGGAGAGTTCTCAACGAAAACCTTTTGTTATATCTAATCAAGTTAATATAAAAATTAAAGAAACCATTAGAAGCGTTGGCTGGTGACAGATATTTATACTCCGACGATCAAGTCAACAAAACATTTGAGAGCGAATTTTGAAATAAACTTGGCAAAGTTTGACATAATGAAAAGATGTGTACATGGTTATTGGTTAGACGAGTTCTCTATTTATACGTGATTATGATTGATTAGTCAATCATCATAATTTCATATCATCCCAAAGGTTATAAGGGAAATAATGAGCTTAATTAATAATTACCTTACTAGAGTTTCCTTTCTCTTGTTAAAGTGTATTCAATGTGAATCTTAATTGTTAAGACAATGGAGGTGTGAACTTGAAAAAAAATTGTGAATTTAAATTTAAATATCACTAATGATATAAAAATTAGTCAAGAAAATCAATACAACATGACATGTGATTTATCCTTGTCATATAATTTACCACATCAACGAAATGGTATTGACAACTTATTTACCGAATACCTTTTCAATCATATTCTTTAATGTGAATTGTTGGATAAGATTTTATCGGAATCTTTTCAAGTCAGGATTGATTATCCATATTTTTATGAACTTTTATTGAATACATCCAAACTTATAAAATATTTTAAATTCCAACCAAAATTGAAACAATATGCTTATAAAGGAGATAGCGGCCAAAATCCGGAATCCTATTATTATTAAAAAAAAAAATTTAAAAAAAGGAAGGTGGAAATTACGAAAGTAACCTCAGAAACGGATAGTTTAGGATATAATGAAAATGAAAAATTGGGGAAGGGGGAAGTCAACTACCTCGTTACACCGTTGAGACGGCGTTACTCGCGGGATACTCTCTCTTTCAGTCACTTTGTTTTCTTTTTTACCCTAACCCCCAACAATAGTCGAAGAGCTTTTTAACCATGGTTAACTACTTTAACCCACCATAAACATAATCACCACCCAGACCCAACCCAAGTGGCCAATACCCAACCCAACCACACTCTTGTCCCTCTCCCTCTCTCTCTCTCCCTCTCTCTCTCTCTCCTAGATAAAGACCTTCCCTTCCTTACTCTCTCTCTCCGAAACTCAAATCTCTCTCTCTATACGAAGCTACGGCATATTCTCTTTCTTTCTCTCTTGGAATTTCAGACCTCGTTTTTTTGAAGAATTTTTGCTGCGTTTCCTCTTCAATCCCCATCTCTTACTGTTTTCTCTCCAAGAATTTCTAAACGACTCTCCTTTTCTTTTCCAACGTTCGAACGGATTTTTCATTTTTTTTTTCTCTTCTTGAGAATTTCAGGGTTTTAACGTTTTTATTTATTCCCTTGTTTTCTGGGTAACATATGGCAACATAACCCCATTTTTGAAAATTTGAAGTTTTCAAGGAATCGACGATTTCGAGGACTTTTTAATTTTTGAAAATTTTATTTTTTAAAAAATTGTTTTGAGAAATGGTGGTTAAAATGATGAGGTGGCGGCCGTGGCCACCTCTGGTGACGAAAAAGTACGAAGTGAGACTGGTTGTTCGGAGGATGGAGGGATGGGATCTGGTGCGGGAGGGTGCAGCAGGGGAGGAGAGATTGACAGTCGAGATTCGCTGGAAAGGTCCTAAAGTGGCCTTGAGCACTTTGAGGAGGACGGTGAAGAGGAACTTCACCAGAGAAGTCGAGGTTGACGCTGGTCAACACAACAACGACGACAACAACGATAACAAAAACGGTGTCGTTTTGTGGGACGAGGAGTTCTACACTCTTTGCACTCTCTCCGCTTACAAAGAAAATGTCTTTCATCCATGGGAGATCGCTTTCACTCTCTTCAATGTCAGTCTTCTTATTCATCTTCTTATTCTTTATTATTTTCTATTTGTGATCTTGTTCCCTTTTCTGATTTATATATTAATCGTTAAATTGAATTATTTAATAGTTGGATTATTGATAGAATCAGAGGATTTCTTTTTGTGCCCGTTATGATTGTGATTGTGATGGCTTTTAGGTTTTGTAGTATCTCAGGTTCAATTTTCTGTAGATTATCTTATCTTATTTTATTTTTTGTATTTGTTTGTGTGTTTGAATTTCTTTGATTTTGAGTGTACTTTTGGGTGATTTTACATGATCAATGAAACCATATTGTAGTTTTATAGTTATTGTGTGCTTTTTGTAGACTTTGTTTTCTTTCTATTATTGCATGAATGGATTTCTATGGAATCAGAGATTCAATTTTGTAAAGTTTTATACTTTTATTTCTGCAATTGGCTTGGTCTCAGAGTTTGCACCATTGGTTGTTTTTAGGGTAGGTTCTATGTTTTACTTCGGAGAGTTGACCGTTGCAATTTTGCTGAGGTCTTGTTTAGGAAACCATTTTCTATTTTTATTCTCTTTTAAAGGGATAGTTGAACTATTTTTAAACTACAATACAATGAATGGTACATTTTGCTACAGTTTATTGTTTTGGGAATCCTTGCAAGTCCTTTATTACCTCACTATATAGAATTGGAGTAGTGTGCCGGGTTTTTATCATTTTTATCACTTTTTTATTTATTTATTATTTTTTATTTTATTTTAGAATTTAGTAGCTTATATTTTAAAGAGACTGAAGAGGTATTTTTGTTAATCCAGGGCTTGAACCAAGGGCCTAAGAACAAGGTCCCTGTTGTTGGAACTGCATCCCTAAACCTAGCGGAGTTTGCTTCTTCAGCTGAACAAAAGGAGTTTGAATTGAACATCCCTCTTACACTCTCTAATGGTTCTGCTGAGCTGCGTCCTTCGCTTTGTGTACGTGCCTTTGCTTTGCCTTTTCTCTTTTCTTTAATACCAATTTCAACCATGGGTTTTTTTAGCAACTACCAGCTGTGTTTAGTTTGTTGACTTCTCATGGGAAAACATCTTAGAGATCTTATTTAATTTGTTATATTCCATTAAGCTTTCCATTTATTGATCTTGAGCATTTGTCCATGGTGCAGATATCCCTCAGCTTGCTGGAACTGAGAACTGCTCAAGAACCTGTAGAGTCAATGCAGAGAGCAATAGTGCCTATTGCATCACCTCCTCAGATGGGAGAGATTGCCACAGCGGAAAAGGATGAGGTTTCTGCTATTAAAGCTGGTCTTAGAAAAGTAAAGATTTTTACTGAGTATGTGTCTACCAGGAGAGCAAAAAAGGCTTGCCGAGAAGAAGAGGGTAGCGAGGGAAGGTGCTCTGCCAGGAGTGAGGATGGTGAATATAACTACCCTTTTGACTCTGACTCACTTGAAGATTTTGAGGAAGGAGAATCAGATGAGGGCAAGGAAGATTCCAGTGTTAGGAAGTCATTCAGTTACGGGACACTGGCTTATGCAAATTGTGCTGGAGGATCATTTTACTCTACTATGAAGATAAACGGTGAGGATGAGGACTGGGTTTATTACAGCAATCGCAAGTCTGATGTGGGTTGCTCCCATCTGGAGGAGTCAACAGCATCAATCTCTGAGCCATCTCTGTTACAAAGTTCAAAGCGCAGCTTACTATCTTGGAGGAAGAGAAAGCTAAGCTTCAGATCTCCTAAAGCCAAAGGAGAGCCTTTGTTAAAGAAGAACTATGGCGAAGAAGGTGGTGATGACATTGATTATGATCGTCGGCAGCTTAGCTCTGACGAATCTCTTTCTCTTGGGGTAAGAATTAACTCTTGGTTTCTCTCTTTTTTCAAAGTTTATATTTATGTGTTTTGGTGTACTTTTGTCAACTTGAGAACAAATTAATGTGAAATTAAAAATTTATGGATTTTCTTCTAAGAGGATTGTGTTTTCTTGATAATCAACACTCTTAATTAGTTTCAAGATGTTTACCTGTGAGAATATATTTTCTGACCTTCTTTATTCCTTGTCCTAAATTATCAAGAAACTTCAGTTTCTGCAGCAATTACTCTATTTTCCTTACGTTCATGATGCACATTGCTGCTTGAGGCTCTTAATACCAACTTAAATATTTAGATGCTTGGATATGTAACACGTACAGCAGGGATGATATTCAACATCTATCAATGTTCTGTTGTCCACAATTTTTATATTCATCATATTCATTCTCAATACTAATAATGACAATTATTTTGGCAGCGGAATAAGGCTGACGATGATTCATCTGCAAATCGATCTTCAGTTTCTGAATTTGGGGATGACAATTTTGCCATAGGAAGTTGGGAGCACAAAGAAGTAATAAGCCGTGATGGACAAATGAAGCTACAAGGTGAGGTCTTCTTTGCTTCCATTGATCAGCGAAGTGAGCGAGCAGCTGGTGAGAGTGCTTGTACTGCCCTTGTTGCTGTAATTGCTGATTGGTTCCAGAACAACTGTGGTCTCATGCCTATTAAGTCTCAATTTGATAGTTTGATCAGAGAAGGCTCGTTAGAATGGAGGAACCTTTGTGAGAATGAAACTTATCGGGAAAAGTTTCCTGACAAGCACTTTGATCTTGAAACGGTCCTCCAAGCCAAAATACGTGATCTCGGTGTTGTATCTGAAAAGTCGTTTATTGGGTTTTTTCATCCAGAGGGAATGGATGAGGGAAGATTTGACTTTTTGCATGGGGCCATGTCATTTGATAGCATCTGGGAGGAGATTAGCTGTGCCGGATCAGAAATTTCAAACAATGGTGAACCTCAGGTTTATATTGTTAGTTGGAATGACCATTTTTTTGTACTCAAGGTTGAACCGGAAGCATACTACATAATTGACACTTTAGGGGAGAGACTTTATGAGGGATGCGATCAGGCATACATCTTGAAATTTGACAGCAACAGCGTGATTCACAAACTACCAAATGTTCCTCAATCCACAGATGAAAAATCAACTGGTGACCAGCAGATTGTGGCAGCAACAGTAGAACCCAAAAGCCAGCCGGCCCAACAGGTCAATATAAAGGAGGAGGGTTCGGCTGCAGGGGTACTGATAGTGAAGCCTGAGGAACCAACAAATAGAGAGGAGGTAGAGGAGGTTGTGTGCCAAGGGAAGGAATCTTGCAAGGAGTACATCAAGAGCTTCTTGGCTGCAATACCGATTAGGGAATTGCAGGCTGATATCAAGAAAGGTTTAATGGCATCAACACCTCTTCATCACAGGTTACAGATTGAGTTTCACTATACTCGGTTATTGCAACCGATACCAGAAAATCCTGCAGCAGAAGTAACAACAGCCACACCACAACCAGTTGAAGTAGCAATAACAGGCGTTGCCGAGTAGAGAGATGTAGGTGTAAATTGTAGAAGTGTGATTACTCTAACTTGTTTTTCCTTATTGGGTATGGTGTGAATGAGCTTAACACAGAGGAAGGAACCTGTTTGAGCTTTATGAGTATATTAATTGTGATGTGAACACTATTAACACGAGTACAAAGAGGTTGAAAGTTTTTGATGTTTACTGTTGTCTCATATATCTGGAGATTGCTTTTGTTTTATCAGCTCCTGAATTCAAATCATATTTAGAAGATACATAATCCTCCTGTTCATAACTTTTGATCTGGATTGGAAGTGTCTGATTCCACAGTAAGAATCTGACCTAGGATTCTGGTTTTGGTTTTTAATTTTTATTTCACCAGATTGAAACAAGATATTCCTTTCCCTCATGCCCCCAATGCTGTAAGCTGTAAAGTGGGAACTTTTCACATGACAAAAAGGTTGTATGATATGCATTGCATGGTCTTTTTTGGAAAAAAGTTGCCATTTGATTCCCCCAACGAAGGCATTCAAAGGAATTCCCACCCCAGCAATGCACGTTCAGGATATTCCCCTTTTCTTCTTCTTGTCTATTATTTTATTGCTTGCTCTGTTCTTGATAAAAGAGAAAAACTAGGGACGGACGGGACACTGACATCCAATTGCATATGAATTCATATCATGTGATATCTTATGATTTTTAATTTTTATTTACTTTTAGTAAAAGTATAACATTTATATTCTCCTATATGTTTTTAGAGTAAATATATGTGCAACCGGGGCCGTGGCGGTGTCGCAGCCTTGTAGTGCAAAAAAGAAAAGAAACACGCGGGCCCCATGTATTTAATACGTGGGTCCCATATATTTTTTCAATTTTTTACACTATGAAACTGTGGCGATGCCGTAAACCCCGGTTGTATGTAGCACAGCCCATGTTTTTATCTAATTTTTGTTATCAAATAATTTTGCACCTAATTTGTACGGTCTAATAATTTTCAACTAATTTTCCCTACTTAGTTATTCCTTTTATAACTTTTTCAACAATTTTCAACTAATTTTCCCCTACTTAGTTACCTAATTTTCTCTATTTATTAATGTGATGTTGCTATTATCACGTAATTTTCTACTTAGTTACGTAATTTTCTCTATTTAAGTGCTTGTCACGTAATTTTCTTTTGGAAGTTTTAATGTATTTATTTTATTGCTAACTTATAATAATTAATATGCAAATGATATGATGTATAGTAAGAATAAGTAAATTTTGATAAATGAAAAATTAGTATTCAATTTAAAGATCTAGATGAGATATTTTTAATAGTATGATTTTTATGATAATAAAAGTTAAAAATTAAAACTTATTACATAATAATTGAATTTAATTAAAAAGGTAAATATGGATATGGGGTAAAAATGGAATAAATAAAAGTTAAAAATTGGATTTATAATTTCAAATTTAGTACTCTAAATTTAGAGTACTAAACAATGAAACTAATTTTTTTTCTTGGAGATACAAATATAGAGTACCATTGGAGATGCTCTGAATGTGGTTGACGGCTTAACGCAAATCAATTTATAAACTATAACTGAATCTGTTTAGTGGTGGTCGGTCATATCTCATATGCACTACAATTTGATCATGGTTGATTATCAACATAAAGAGAGTTTAGCTGGAATTGAGAAGCTCTTTAATTTTGATTGGGCTCCTTACAGGTTTAGGCCTACAATTGTTTATGTATCTTATTCTTGGCTACAAACTCTAAATTGGGTAGTCTAATATATAGATAGACTGTATTGCTGCAATTTTCTAACTAACATATATTTGTCAATCATTTCTAACTTTTAAGGGGGGTTTTTATTTTTACATTAACCTAACTCCACTTGGAAAGATTGTTTCTGCAACCAAAAGGGGGTTGCCTTAGTGGTCTAAGGCTTGGGATGAAACCCAAGGCCTTGATTCTACTCTTGACAATTCCCTTGAAGCCAGCCTTCTGGGTGTTAGTCCTAATGGTGGAAGGAAAATCTCGGGGCACGGATAATTCTTAGGTCAACAGTTCGAATCCTACCCGTGTGGGGGTGAGTTCTGATTTACTCATTTGCATTTTTGTGGGGCCAGGGAAGTGGATCGAGGTTTCTTATCTGTCTTACTCCGCGAATCTAACATATAGGCCGTGGCGAGTCACGTAGTTGGGGAAGGACAGACGGATAGGTGTCTGGACGAAGTCTGGGATTCTCGATATAAATATATATATATATATATATAATTGTTTCTGCCTAGATATAAAAACCAAAATCAAAGAGGCAAGACTATGGGCCACAACATTCTCAATTGGGGTGATAGCCTGACATTTACAATAGCCCATCTCTTTACACAAAGTCTTAAATCTTAATATATTTGACAACAAAGCTGTGGCATCACCATTCAAGATAACATCCAAATTCACACCAGCAGTTACATTACAAACAATCAACTTCAACAAAATGCAAATTTTTTTTTCTCTTTTTAACGGTGTTAGTGTAAGGAATTCAATTAACACATAATCAACATGCATAGACACATAATTAATCTGAAAGTTTAACATAAACATGTTTCTATATCATGATTAAGCAAACCCTAAATATATATTACTAACCCATGTCAATTCAAGAGAAAGAGAGATAAAAGAAAGCGGAAGCGTACCTGAATCCATAGTCGGAGGATGGTGGGCAGGTTGTGATCTTCCAAATTATCACGACCTTTTGAAACCTAAATTTTTCTCTCTTGTTCTGTTGATGGGGATGCAGATGAGTGAAAAGAGTCGTGTAATTTGGGGACCATAACCCTTATATTTAATAATTAGATTATTATAAGATTTGCTATTTATAATTTGGCCCCTCATCAAATTAGATATAGCATTCTGGTATCTACACATTAATTCCATGACAATTACACCCTTAAACTTTAAAACTTTAAATCTTAATTAGATTACTTTAATTTAGGCTTAACCAAAGATAGCATAATGTAGGTGGTCAACCTACAATCGAAGTGGATTGGGTCGGGTTTTGTTAGGCCCAATGCAGCTTGGTTTAAACCGTCAATCAGAAGTTGTCGCTAGCTTGATAAACCTGCAAAAAATAGTTTGGTCGATCGACCTAGTACAGCTTTCTTCGTTGAACCTGCAAAAAGAACAAGAACAGAAAATGTAGATAAAATGAAAGAAGGATAGTGGGGTTAGATTCTTAGCCTTAGGTATGCTTGGGCTGAGCAAAAGTTGGTAATGATCGTAAAAGTGATTTCCGGTGGTCGGGATCTCCGATGACCAAAATTTTGGTACGTTTCAATTAGCTTTTTCCAATCGCCCCTTCTGTGTAAAGTGCCTTGCTATTTATAGGAGGCTCAAAGTTAACGTTAACCAGATCAATCAGATCATGATCTGATTGTGGTCGTGATTCTTGGAGAGATTCTCTCCCCAAGTATCTCGTTTATTTAAACTTCTCTTCTCAACTGCTAGCTGACTTGACCAAGTCATGCAGCTGCTCTCCCTGTTGGATCAATCCAACTAAATTGGGCTCTCAAGTAAGACGAGCCTGGGCTTTGCATTTTAGGCCTATAGGCCATTTTTGGCTACCACACATAACACATTTAATATTTACATGTGTGGCCCCACATGTTGGATTTTTCCAACAGTTAGATTTTATCTAACTTTTACCTCAAATTTATTTTTATATTTACATTTTTTTTCTCGAATTTTTTGTTATGTCCCCAAAGAAACTGCACATTTGATGTAGCAAGATTGTTACATGCTTGGCTTGTGCATAATTTGACATAGTATAGTCGAGTAATAATAATAAAAAAAAAAATTGTATCCAAACCCAGTGGCCTTCTTTAAATTTGGTGGGCACTGGTCTTTGAACTTATTAGAATATGTGATTAACATGTAATTAGAATTAGTTAGTTGTTATTTTACTCTTATTGTAATTAGTTATTAGGTTATTCCTTGCACAGCTGTATCTGTTGACACATGTAAATTGAGTACTATTGTCCCTGTATATATATATATATCTTATTCTAGCTCCAGCCGTTTTATGCTGAGCTTTTCCACTATCATTCTTCTTACAATTTCTTTGCAACTTTCCCTTTCTTCTAACCTTAAGAAAACCTACAAACCTATTTTTGTATCAGAGCCTCCTTCCATCCAAAAATGGGTGACAAAAACCAAACATCAGCCATTTCTTCCTCTACTTTAGACAAAAACCCAGTAAACATAGAAACCTCAGAATCTTAGCATCTAGGAAACCCACTTCCAAACAACCAAAATCAACTTCAAATCTTTCCCCAATCTGTTCTATCTATCACACATTCCTTACCCATAAAACTTGATGATGGAAATTATATGCTCTGGAAAAACCAACTTCTAAATATTATTATTGCAAATGGGTTAGAAGATTTTATTGAAGGAACTCGCCCTTGTCCACCTAAACTTCTTGACCCAACTCAGCAGACCTTGAATCCCCTGTATCAACAATGGCAACGCCTCAACAGACTCTTGATGAGTTGGATTTACGCTTCTCTAACTCCAAGGACAACATCTTACATAGTGAACCATGGTACTGCATATGAGATTTGGGAAGCCTTGAGTAAATGTTTTGAGTCTACCTCAACTGCTAGGATTTTGGGTCTTAGATCTCAGCTTACTAATCTCAAGAAAGAAGGTACAACTATTAATCAATATCTTTTTCAATTCAAGGAAATAGCTGACAAGTTTGCTGCAATTGGTGAACCTTTGTCATATAGAGACCATTTGGGTTATTTGCTTGAGGGATTAGATCCTGAATATGATGCTTTTGTGACTTCTATTGAGAATAGAATTGATAGACCATCAATAGAGGATGTAGAGAGTTTATTGTTGAGCCATGAAAGTCGATTAAACAAAAGAACCACTACAGAGCAGTTGAACTTTGCTTAAGCCAACCTGTCCTCATATCATGGAAACAAAAAGAACCAAAAACCCTTTCAGCCAAATTTTCAAAAATCTTTTCAATCTAACTTCTCTCGATCTCAACCTATATCACCTCAATTCCCAAATAGAAACACAAACCATTTTTCACATTTCAACAATTACATGCCAAGTATTCTTGGAAAACCACATAATCAAATATCTGGACCAAAATGGCAGCCAAACCGAGTCACCAAGCTGGAAATACAAAACCTCAATGTCAAATATGTGGAAAGTTTGGACACACAGCCATTATATGCTACCATAGAACTAATATGAACTACCAACCCCAAAATAATTCACCACAAGCCAACTTCAACCAATACCAACCAAACACTACTCCAAATTTCCAATTCTCTAATCAGTTCATTGAATCAATCCTATGGCTGTCATGCTAGCAAGTTCTATGATGTCATCTCCACAAACAGTGAGTGACAACTCTTGGTTTATGGACTCTGGAGCTACCCACCACATGACATCGGATATCAACTGTCTCAGTAATTCAGCCCCTTTCCAAGGCAATGATCAAGTCATGGTTGGAAATGGTAAGACTATAAACATTTCTAATATAGGCAATACTGTCATTCCATCTCATTCCAAACCTGTGCATCTTAAGCATGTATTGCATACTCCTGCAATTTCCAGTAAACTCATAAGTGTCACAAAACTTTGTTCTGATAATCAAGCATTTGTTGAATTTTATCCTTCTTTTTTACTTGTTAAGGATCAGGTTTCCAAGAGAGTTCTACTTCAGGGACATCTTGAGAAGGGTCTTTACAAGCTCAAATCCACCACCACTTCAAACAAGCATTCAACATCAAATTTATTTTCAAGCCCTTCTCCTACAACAACCACCTTTTCAGCTCAATCAAATGATGCCAACTTATGGCATAGAAGATTAGGACATCCTTCCTTTAATGTAGTTAAAAAGGTTTTGAACAATTGCAATTTGAAAATTGCAGCATCTTCTTGTTCCAACTTTTGTTCTTCATGTCAACTTGGTAAAAGCCATAGACTACCTTTTGTATTGTCTGAATCTAGAGCAATGAAACCATTTGATCTTATTCACTCTGATCTTTGGGGTCTATCCCCTGTTAATTTAGTAACTGGTGTGAAATATTTCTTGTTATTCATTGATGATCATTCCCGTTTTACTTGGCTTTATTTACTGCATACCAAAGATGAAACTTTCTCAACTTTTCTTAGATTTAAGAGCATGGTTGAAAACCAGTTTGAATGCAAAATTAAAACATTACAATCTAACTGGGGAGGAGAGTATAGAAATATTTCAACCTTTCTTGTAAATCATGGTATCCATCATAGAGTTTCTTGCCCTTATACCCCTGAGCAAAATGGGAGAGTGAAGAGAAAAAATAGACATATTGTTGAAATGGGACTTACACTGTTAGCACAATCTAGTGTACCATTGTCCTTTTGGCCATATGCCTTTCAAACATCTTCATACCTTATCAACAGACTACCTACTCAAGTTCTTAATCTCAAAACACCTTTTGAAGTCCTTTATAACAGAATTCCAACCTATGCCTCACTAAAAACCTTTGGTTGTGCATGTTATCCATTCTTGAGACCTTATAACAACCACAAATTAGAATTTAGATCCACTGAATGTGTATACCTTGGTTTTAGTTCACATAATAAAGGATATCTTTGTCTTGATAGATCAACAGGAAGAGTGTATGTTTTAAGACATGTGATTTTCAATGAAAATTTATTTCCTTTTAGCCAACATGATACTCCATCACCAAATACAGTGAGACAATACCACCCAGATCATTTCACAATCACAAACTCATACAATCAACCTACAGTAATTCCACCCAATATAATATATATCTCTCCTTTAAAAACACACATACATGATACTTCAACTCAGTACACATTTCCTCTTCATATTTCTTCGTCCTCCTTTTCTTCTCCATCCCATATCTCATCGCCTATTTCAAAATTTCCTTCTCTATCTTTCCCTAACTCTTCTACACATACAAATTCACCTAATGAAAATCCTTCCAACAATACATCATTAAATTCTATATCTTCTGATTCTCAGCATTCAATTGAACCAACACCACAAAGAACAATAAAGCCTATATCAGATAATGCTCATAATTTTATTGTTACTTTACCAAGGCATGATTTGCATAGACCACCTGATCCTTTGAATGAGCATTCTATGCAGACTAGGTCCAAGGCAGGTGTTTTCAAGCCTAAAGTATGGATCTCTGAAGAGGTTACAGCTTCCGATTTAACTCGGAATGAACCATCAACTGTCACGCAAGCTCTTCAAAGCTTAGAATGGACACAAGCAATGAATACAGAGTATGAAGCTCTACAGAAAAATCACATCTGGTCTTTAGTTCCACCTTCATCTCATCATAAAGTTATCGGCTGTAAATGGGTATTTAAATTGAAACTTAAGCAAGATGGTTCTATTGAAAGACATAAAGCAAGGGCCGTAGCTAAGGGTTTTCACCAAACCGCCGGCCTCGATTACTTTGAAACCTTTAGCCCAGTTGTGAAGCCAACAACAATTAGAATTGTTCTCAGTGTGGCAATCTCATTTAATTGGCCAATCAGGCAGTTGGACGTTCACAATGCATTTTTTAATGGAGACTTACAAGAAGAAGTTTTTATAGAGCAGCCGCCTGGTTTTGTTAGTTCTTCTCACCCTCACTTTGTGTGCAAGCTTCATAAGTCACTTTATGGACTAAAACAAAGTCCCCGAGCCTGGTACACTAAACTCAGTGATTGTTTGTCTCAATGGGGTTTTAGAAATTCTCAAGCTGACACTAGTATGTTCATACTTTCCACATCTTCATATATCATCATTCTACTTGTATATGTAGATGATATCATAATTACTGGTACCAATATTTCTGTAATTCAGCAGTTCATTAAAGAGCTTCATTCTAAATTTGCTCTTAAAGACTTGGGAGATTTATCTTATTTCTTGGGAATTTAGATCTCTAGATCTGCATCAGCTTTTCATCTTAGCCAAACCAAATATATCAGTGATTTACTAAAAAAAACTGAGATGCAAGATTGTAAACCTCTTGCTACTCTAATGGCTTCAGATCAAACACTTTCTCTTTATGATGGTGAACATTTACAAGACCAAATTACTTATAGAAGTGTTGTTGGGGCTCTACAGTACTGCACAATTACCAGTCCTGATATCAGCTTTGCAGTCAACAAAGTATGTCAATTCATGCATGCTCCAACCAATGTCCATTGGCAAGCAGTTAGAAGAATACTTAGATATTTAAAAGGCACATCTTCACATGGGATATCATTACAATCAGCTCAAAATCTCAGTCTTTTGTGTTATACAGATGCTGATTGGGCTAGCTGCCCAGATGACAGGAAAAGCACCAATGGGTTCTGCACTTTCTTAGGTCCAAATCTCATTTCTTGGTCTTCTTCTAAGCAGAAGGTAGTGTCAAGATCCAGTGCAGAATCCGAGTATCGCGCATTAGCAAATGGTGCAGCAGAACTTTCATGGATAGAATATATCCTTCAAGAGCTTAGAATCCCTTTTGCTACAAAACCATTGTTATTATGTGACAATATTAGTGCTACATATCTAGCTGCAAATCCCATTATGCATGCAAGAACCAAACACATAGAGATTGATTACCATTTTGTCAGAGAAAGGGTTCTAAACAAGTCCTTATCAGTTCAATATACCCCATCAGAGGACCAAATTGCAGATGCATTGACTAAAGCATTGCCAACTCAGAGATTTCTCAACTTGAGGAGCAAGCTAACTGTTCTTCATAGCCCTATTAGCTTGAGGGGGGATGTTAGAATATGTGATTAACATGTAATTAGAATTAGTTAGTTGTTATTTTACTCTTATTGTAATTAGTTATTAGGTTATTCTTTGCACAGCTGTATCTGTTGACACATGTAAATTGAGTACTATTGTCCCTGTATATATATATCTTATTCTAGCTCCAGCCGTTTTATGCTGAGCTTTTCCACTATCATTCTTCTTACAATTTCTTTGCAACTTTCCCTTTCTTCTAACCTTAAGAAAACCTACAAACCTATTTGAACTTGACCTAGCTTTATAGTAACTTATGGAATAGTTTGTAAAAACTAAAAAGGGACAGCTCCTTTCCTTCCTTGTTGCATGCTTTTAAATCATCTTTTATTAACAAATATGTATTTGTTTCTCTCTTCTAGTAGCTCAACCAAAAGAAGAAGTTTGTCTTAAGGTGATTAAGTATTTTTAAGTGGACACGAAGTCAGAAATTTTTCTCTGGAGGGATTACTATATTAAAACAAAAAAAAAATAAAAAAAAGTAAAAAAAAAAAAATTAGGAGGGACCAAAGTGTAAAATTTAAAGTTAAAAAACATAATATTTTTTAAAAAAAAGTGTTAACATTTTTATTATGGCCCTGGCCCTTGGGCCACCCGGGCAGCCGGCCTGGCCACCCCTTTACCAATAGAAAAACTTGGGTGCAACAAAGAAGCGGATGAGGAGGCAAACAAAAACAGAAGTTAAAAATAACTATATAAAAAAAAAAAAAAGCATATATTAATATATACTCTTACAAAAAATTTCTTTGGCCCCTCTAAAATATAGTAATTTATTACATTAGCCCCCCATATAAGATTTTCTGGCTCCACCCCTGGAGCAACGGGAATGCATCCCCCTACACCCAAGATTTATCCCTACATTACTGTATTTATGCAAGCCCTTTTGTGGGTCCGATTCCTGGTCGGGTTTGGACCCTTGCTTTGTCAACCCTACTTCCAGCACAATATTAATCTTATACCCTTGAGTAATTTTTTTTTTTAGCCCCCTATATACGATTTTCTAACTCCGCCCCTCGTGCAACAAGAATGCATCCCCCTAGACCCAAGATTTGTACCTTAACTACACTATATTTATGCAAAGCCGTTTTACAGGTCCGGTTCCGGGTCGGGTTCATACCCTTGCCAACCTCACTTCCAACACAATATTAATCATATACCCTTGAGTAAAAAAAATTTCCCTTGACTGAAAGGTGATGGAAGATAAAAATAAGATGTATGAGTTGATGGGAACCAGTTGACTATATATGGTGCATAGAAAAAGCTGTCTTGCCTACTCTTGTAAAAGGTTTTTGTGAAAATGGTTCAATCTTCATCATAAGGTCACACACTTTCTTTTGATTTGTAATCACTTTTGGTACCAACCAGTCACTTTTCCTTACAAAAGAGCCATGTGCTATTGTTCATGCTCGAACCCTACAAATTATTCCATGCTTTATCTTCACAATGATGCAAGTTAATTATATTCTGAAAACTACTTTTAACCTGTTTTTTTTTTTTTCCCCTTAAAATGTATCGTCTTTTCCGGCTTTGTTATCAAATGTTATGTATAATCTCTTCCTCCAACTCTTGTGTAAATAAAACTCATTTGAGATAGGATTTGGTCTGTGACATACTCTAAGAACATACTTTAAGAAGAAGATATTATCAAGAACGTACAATCATGAAAGTAATAATCTAATTATCAAATCAATGTCTAGATCAAATAATTAGAATTAATGAAAGAAAACGAATTCTCTTGTGAGGATCCTACAACAAATTTTGTAGTTTTCCATCTGAACAATATAATGCGACAAAAGTCAATAACTACACAGACCATAAAATCCTTAACATGAAAGCCAACAAAATTGCAACAGTGAAAATCTTTTAACATGAAAGTCGACAAAAAATGTAACAGGAAAGGAAGTTGTACATGTATTAACAATAAGATTTTCCAAGCCAAGCATGATCGATTGATCGTTATTTTTAACATTCTGAAACTTGATCAAAGGCTACAAAGATGATTATACTACAGATTTCAACAGCAAATGGGGCACTTAACAAGTCCATTTTCATTACAATCAGGACATCTAACATACAATATTTCATCATTATTAATATCTCCATCCTTGAAGACTTTGCAGCTTCCATGGCAATTGAAGCATACCACAAACCGAATATTTGCACATCCATTGCAGGGACAATTTGAGAGGCTTGGTGGGATTCCTTCAAGGAGTTTCTTCAGGTTTCCTTGCTCATGCAATCCAACAACCTCATCGGCTCCTCCGATATACCTTCCTTTGATAAAAAGCTTTGGAGGGATCACTCTACCACCCAGCAATCTCCATAATTCATCCCTGAATTCCAAGTGCAACGATATGTCTCTCTCATCAAATGCCACCTTGAAACTCTGTAACAAGAACCTCACACTGCTACAATCCTCGAATGTTTTTCTTATACCTCTCAAGCTTGTTGTGTAGAATATGACTGAGTTTTCTCCTCCTGGTGGACATTTATCTCCGAAATCTGTTAGACATGGATATTCTTCTGTGTTTTTGGACTCTAAGGAGGTTGTAAACTTTTCCTTGTCACCAACAACATTGAATTCTAATTCCAATTCCATTTCTTGATCATCTTTGAGATCTTTAGTACCCTTGTGATCACCAGACACTCCAATATTTCCGAGTATAATCCCCCGAATATTGTCGCTAGTGTGATCTTCATGATCTCTGTAAATTGAGAGGGATTGAGACTTGTAATTGGGAAGTTTTTGTGTGGAATTCAGGTGAAGGGGGAGGCCTTGTTTGAGAGAGTTGATTGTTGGAATGAAATTCAGTTTCTTCATTAGTCTTCCCTTCACTCCTTTCATTTCTTTAATATCCTCCTAATCTGATGATCAACAAGCTTCTTTTTTTTTTTTTTGCTGGAGAATTCTGATACCAAAAACTGATGGCATGTGATCTCTCTCAAGCAGTTGAATTCTTGACAAGGAAAAAGAAAAGAAAGTTGAATGAGAAAGACAAGACAGGAGGGTGATGAGGTTTTTTTTTTCCTCTCTTCTTTAGGTGGTCTGCTATGGATTAAAAGTGAAAACTGATAAAGCTGAGGAAGTGCTTTTAGAACTTTTGAAGGTTTAATGAGTAGAGTGGTCACTATCCAGTACCCCATAACTAACAATTAGGTGCCTCATCATCATGTAATGGAGGACAGGAACATCTCTCTCCAACCCTACAAAAACCATAAAAAATGGAAAGGATATAAATATATATATAGAGAGAGAGAGAGAGGGGTATGATTATCAAGGTGTTTGCCTGTCAAATTTTCCTGGCAAGATAAATGACTAACACTGTTTGGTTTGATGGAATAGGAGATAAAGGAAAGGAAATGAAATGGGTAGATTTCTTATATCTTATTTGGATTGTTAAATTAGTTTCTTTTTGCTTCACCCAATTTAGTTTCTCGCCAAGGCTTCATGTGACTCGAATTTAAGACATTGTTAGATTGAATGAATGCTAGTAATTTCTCCGAAATTTGAATTGTGCTTTAAATTGTGCTTCAGCATAATTCAATTGGTCTAGTATTAAACCAAATGAAAGGAGCATAATTTAAGCGGGACAAGGTGGGGGAACGGTGATAATTGAGTTGCAAGGGTGAAAAAGGAGAGAGTGATAATTGAGTTGCAAGGGTGAAAAAGGAGAGAGAGAGAGAGAGAGAGAGGTATGATTATCTAGGTGTTTGCCTGTCAAATTTTCTTGGAAAGAGAAACGACTAACATGTTTGATTTGATGGAATAGGAGATAAATGAAAGGAAATGAAATGAGTAGATTTCTTTTATCTTATTTGGATTGTTAAATTAGAAGAGAATGATAAAAGAGGAAATGGAAGGAAAACGAGGGAGTAGTTTCTTTTTGCTTCACCCAATTTAGTTTCTCGTCTAGATTTCAAGTGACTCAAATTTAAGACATTGTGACGCTGAATGGATGCTCGTAATTTCTCTCAAACTTGAATTCAGTACAATTCAATTGGTGAAGTATTAAACTAAATGAAAGGGGCATAATTTAAGCGGGAGACAAGGTGGGGGAATGGTGATAATTGAGTTGCAAGGGTGAAAAAGAAACTTTGCCTTCTCTCTTTTGGATTTTATCGGATTCTTCTATTTAGGTGCCATCTATAATGACCAAACCTTTTTGAGGTTTGACTTGTAATGTAAAGCTCCATACACAAAACATTATTAGCATACATTAAAACATATCACATTCATCAATCCATCCAATATACATCGAACCCATCAAAAATATTTTCAACTTCAAAGCTCCTATATGAAATAAATTAACTAAATAAATGACAATCCAATTCAACTCCAATAAATAGTATTGATAGATAATAGATTCTTGTATCCCTTCCAGTCATAAGCAACTTCTATATTTTCTATTTAACCGGAGATACTTCCAAAGCTCCAAATTGTTTCAAATACTCAGAATCTATGAAAAAGCTCACCCCCACTACCACAGGCCACAGCTGAGATATGAATTGCTTTTACTCAGCCACATAATTGAGAGGCACAAAATTTGGACATCTAGTTACATCAGTTACTTCCACGTTCGAGACCCAAAATGTTTTTTTTTTTTTTTTTTGGGTGCAGGATTCTGATTCCACAACATTATGTAATATGTTCCACAATGTTGTGGAATGGATTATGTAATGTTAACCTCCATCATTTTCATTTACTCACAAATGCTGATACGACTTATCGACTGTGGCCCTAACAGTTGAGAAAAAAATACACATACATATATAATGCATACAAGAGAGGACATGGAAACCAAACTAATCTACTCTCACTTTGATATTGTCCTGTTGCTGTGGAAATCGACTAATTTAACTGATAAAGCATCTTGTTGTACAAGATATCTTTGGCTACATTAAGGTGGTGGATAGAAGTTTAGTATCTTCCTTTGCATTCGCAACAATTTCACAATGCATTGATTAGACTTGAAAAGATTTCCAAGTTTTGATGTTTCATAAATAGCTATATTCTCTCCTTTTCCCTACAATTAACAACCTTTTTCCCCCCGGAAAGCATACTGACAGGTTCACTATAACATAGGTAAAGTGATCAAGTTAAGCAGTTTTTTTTAACAAATTTCAGCAACAAGAAGCTAGAACAATCACATGTAACACATCACATTAATACCATTAAAGTTTAAGTCAATGCTTGTTACACATCACATGATATACCAGTAACATCGACAAAGAAGACAAGAAGCTAACTATAAAGAGTATCTTTTTACATGCTTTTTATATGGCATTGAGATATACTGGATATTATCTTCAGAGAGCACTTAACTGTCAGCCACCGTGTCAGTTTCTGATAAAAATCCAATGCTGAAGTCAAAGGTAATGCATGTTAGCTCTTGCTTGTCCCCGTCCAACATCCTCATCTTAAGAGTGTATGAACCCTGCACAGACCAAATATTGTCAGTGAAATAATTCCTGGGAAATAACTGCATACTTCAATTTTTCACTTTGGTTCACAAAATAGGCATCATTGTACTGTATCACAAGAATCAACCAAAACTACCCCAACAAGCCATTTGCAACTATAGTTTCAATCTTATTGTGCAGAACGCTTCAAAAATAAAAGGAAAATTGAAAAATGGTATTTATGCGGTGACTTCAGGTAAAATATGGACAGAAGAGAGAAGAAAAATGAGGAATTTGGATAATTGGAGGATAATTTCACTGAAAACCATACTTATGTAGTTATGTGGTAATTGGACTTTGATTCTTTTCTCTTTTCTTTCTTCATTCAAGAGTATCTAAAAGAAAAGTGAACTATCCACCAAATTGGTGTGGGAAATCGATCAACTGAAAACCAGTCACATTCCCAGATGAAAAAATGAGTTCAGGAAAAACATATATTCCTAATGATAGTGGGCAAGAAGTGAATTTTGCAAACATAGCCTTAATGTATAACATTTATTAAAAAGACCAGGGACAAATTGACAGCTAACCTCCAGTACTTTATGATTATGTAATTGACAAGAGAAAGGGCAATAAAAACATGGTTGGATTGCGAAATCATGTTTAATAGTAGCAATTTTTACTCTTAACATGGGAGAGCCAGTCATTGAAACTTAATTAAATTTACCAAGCTAACATAAGTACCAGCAGGGAAGTTAATAATATCGAGTCAACAGTAACAAAAATGGTGGTGCAGTAATATATTCACATCCAATGCAGTGACGCTATTATCATATAGCAGAAAGAGCTCATTGTATGATTTATATGCATACAAATCACAAGATCCAACAGAAACACTTGCATAGTTGCATGTCAAACGAAGAGCCACTTTCTAGCTTGAATATTGCACCAGCAGACCATAGACTATAAATGTTTTCCATCACTCGACCATCACATCCACACATGGATGAAAATGTTGCATAAATCAAACTTACAGTCTTCAGCGGCAGGAATAAGCTTTTAAAACAATAAACAATGAGACATTGCTTACTATTGCCAAAAAATAAAAAAACAAATGGGTTCAGCTAGCAGGGGTGGGTGTCAAAGGACAATTGAATGACAAGGCTGGGGTAAAACTATTCTTAGATGTAGTTAAACCTTGCCAGACATCAGGGAGGAAAAGTAAATTAAAGTTTCATAATCATATACAAAATTCATTTTAAAATAACTACATATATATTATCAGAATTACTTGAAACCATTGAAGAGGCCCAAAAATCAGATAGATACAACGCGAAGTAGTACATTTGAATTGGGGTTTCCTTCTATTTGAGTGACTAGTGTGGGCAAATAAAACCTAACCTATTAACATCAAAACTTAAGCTAGCATCATCCACAGTGCATCAAAAGACAGGGACTTAAGGATTCCAGACTTTGTTCAAGCAAATATTTAAATAAAATGGTCAATACTTTAACTTAAATAAAATAACCAGTTAAAATTATAAGAAAAATTAATGAAACACAACTCTTTCAAAGATAAATCTATTCAATCATGTCAAAGTGAATTTTTGGTTTTTCAAATGAGGCCCAAATATATAAGTAATCTAAACAATTCATATAGAAACAAACCATCTGACTTTTTTTTTTTTTTTTTTTTTTTTCAATTATAAATTTGAAAGACATTATTTATATTCAAAAAAGGGGTTTCCATGATAAAATTTTAGTTGACCAATCAAATAGAATTGTTACTTACAGGTGGGGTGAATCCGGGTAAAACTTGTGAGTGGGCAACCACGAAATTGCCACTTGACACAGGGCACGAAGTCTCATCACAAAGTTCATGCGTCTCACTGTGGATACTCCATCCAAAGTAGGCAACATCAATCACTAGTTTTCCCCCAGAGATTCCTTCATCTACATAAAATATACAGGGAAAATTTGCTAGCATCAAATTTAAAATACCAACAATACATGAAGAAGACATGCGTATTTCCATGTCTCATTGAGTTTCTGGCCAAGAGAAATGGAAAGACAAGAAAGTCGAACAAAACAACCAGCTCTCATGAGCTTGCCCCAATAATTTTGGAGTAAGAATTGATACTAGCTTCTCTTCATTGTGGATGCATAGAAACACATAAGAAGACCACATAAGCCACATGGCCCACATCAACAACTCAAACAAAAATATTAAGAAGCTCTTTAAAACATATGAATTGATATTTGAACAAAAATGAACAGTTGTTTCAACAATCAAAACTATATGATACACAATATACAATATATAATCATGGTAAATAAACTAATTATTTGAACAACAATAACTACACATAAGAATAAGAAATAAATTAAGATAAAAAGTGGTGGAGCCTGAGAGATTTCGTCAATACCAGCAGTAGCAGAGATGCTGAAGGTCGTTTCCTTTCCTCTAGTTATTGGAAATGGAGATATGTCGACTCCTTTGACCTTAACAGCATAAGCCTTCTTAGCTGCAATTACGGATATATCATCAGACTTATCACCTCGAAATTCACGCAATAGCAACAGAATATTATAATCTTGATCAAAATTGTTTCAACAAATTATATTTGAAGTCCAATAAATTATTCGATCACAAATATTTACATAACCGATTCCTCTGAATAAAACAATAATCCTAAATATCCAAGCACAAACAAAAGATGAACAAAATTGTAAGAACATCATCTGAAAAAACCATAATCAATTTAAAGAGACAGACTTACTGCAGTACTTGACGTCGGTGGCTTGGGTCAAAGCTACCGTCAGACAGAGCGATAGCACGATCGCGAGCTTGAACTTGATCATCTCCATAATCGATTAACAAAAATTGCAGTAATTTAGGGTTTTAAGCTAGGATATTTTTCTAATGTAGAACCAGAATGCTTAAAAGCAGTGATGCTAGAGAAGAAGACCTGGATTCCCTGTGTTGACGGGACGCTGTGTAAATATAGTTGAGACAGTACTCGATCCGTACCGTAGATGTAAAGAATGCAAAGGATCCAACGGCACAGATCGGCTCAATTTGTGAGAGTCAGTAGAGACAATATTGTCCTCTATGATTGGTTGTTGGGATTGACTATTAGGCGATAATTGATATGTATTCTTCTAGATTCGTACAACAAGTCTTTGGATTTTGCTGGAGTTGTTTCTGCGGCTAATTCTATTTTTTCACGTCTATCTGTTACTCTAGAAATTATCCTAAATTTTTTCACTAAAAATATCTCACGCGAAAAATAATGCCCTATAATATGAAGGGATTTAGTTACAAGAACCATATAGTCTGTATTTTTAATGAACAGTTATGTAAGAGAATTGATTTATTTTGGATAATGCTCGGATCGGTTAGTATCCAAAATACTGACCCACTAATTGAAGTGTAATATGTGGTCCAATTTATGAAGAATGCAAGGAGATAAATGTAAAAAGTAAATGAAAAAAAACCACGTTCTACACTTTAATTGGTGCACCCAAATATTATCCATTTATTTTTGTTTCAATTTTTAAATTTCTAATTTTTGTACAATATTAAATTGAAAAGTGATCTGGCAACTATACTGGAACATTCTTGTATAGTAACTGATATGAAAAACAGTCTCACGCGTAAATAATGCCCTATAATATGAAGATGATATAATACAACATAACTTTATCCCAACAAAAAAACATTGGATATATATGAAGTGAGGTACAAAGTCAAATGGATTATATGCAAGAAAACCACACAAGCATACCAAACCTATGACTTTGTTACACTAAAAAAAAAACTATTGACTTTGTTTATTGAGATGCTTTGCTTCGGAAATAAGTAAATATATAAAAGTGTTAGCATGTTACACGGCCACACGCAAAGCAATATGCATTCGGTGCCTAAGCTCCTTCATTCATTGAAATGTGAGCCCAATATACATACACAAATATATATATATATATATAATACAAGTCACTTTTCACATCATACGTGGCAGACGATCTATAGTTTGTCTCAAATATATGAATGATATTTTAATTTTTACATAATGTTGTCTGACTTGTCTCACTCGATCAATTTACAATTTCTTTAACTATTTTCTCACCTTCCAAACAATCTAAAAAATAAGCATATTGAAAGGCCCATCACCTTTTTCGCTAAATTGCAGAATCAATGCTAGATATTTGATTAAATTGAAAAACAAAATAAGGTAAACTCAAATATATTGAATGTAATTTGCTGATCTTTATTAAATTTGAGTCTCTAGTTATCATCTTTAGTCAAGATGGATGTTTATATAATATATTAATTTAAATACTATCTCGTCTTGAATTTTGGTCCATTTCCTGCTGTAAATGAAGGGCTTTATACCAATTTAGTGTTAAAAGAGCATCTTGGAAGAATATACTTACACCAATTTTTTTTCCATTTCAATGTTCCATATTAAATTTACACCAAAATAGTATCTTTAAAAAATAGGGATATTATCATTTTCCACCCTGTAGTTTGACCTATTAATAAATTTGCTCTCCTAGTTTTAGAAATGATTAGTCTTCCCCCTAAAAATCAAAGTATTCGAATATATACCCCATGCCATTAGGATTTCTGTTAAATAAGGCAACTCTAACAGAAAAAAGAGGTTTAAATAACTTTTTGCCCTTGACACGTGATGTTAATAGAGAAAGTACTTTTTACCACCCTAAGCTAACCGTTGGGACCCAACGGCTAGATTGTGTGCTATAAAAACCCCCCATCCTCAATCAGAATCCCACATTAACTCTTTTGCAACTTCCATCATCCCCTATTTCCTGTCACAACTTACAAACATCATACATTTCACAAACAGACTTTGAGTTTACAAACAAATACTATTTTCAACCATGGAAGGAAGTTCTACAGCATCAAGCAACATTAATAGTGGAATGATAATATTACGAAACAAATCATGCATGTGTAGGAAAAAGGCTGGCGTGAAGATATCCAATTCGAAAAATAATCCAGGTAAGTTGTTCTATTTTTATGAAAATAGGCAATGCAAATACTTTAGTTGGTGGGAGCTAGATTCAAGAGAGTTTACATCATGCTTGCCAAGTTTTGATGAAAAGAATAGTTATTCAACTATTCTAGAAGAAGTGGAAGTTTTAAATGCAAAGATGCATACCTTGGACACTAATTTAAATGGAAGAATGCAAAATTTGGAGTCCATACAAAGTGGGTTAAGGATGCTGCTGCTGCTAAATATGATATTCTTTTGTCTCTCAATATCTATGTTTTTTATTAATGTGATGAACATGTAATGCACTTTTTTATGTAATGCGGTCCTAGATTTAATTGAATGGAAGCTACAATGCATAGTTAGATTTCTATGAATGATAGAAAACCAAAATTACCTGGCACATGCATTGTTTTAAAATTTCAAACTGATAATAGGCATTTTTTTTTCATAAAATAACTCAAAACAACTTGTAAAACATTAAAGCAATAAACAGATAATAGGCATATAAGATAATATTTCCATACATAGTTTTCATACCATGAAATACAAAATAAAAAGGTTTCCACACCTAAGCACTAACACATCAAGTGCTAACAAAAACCAACAAAAGGTACCAAGTACCAATATCGAAGCATACCAATAATTTTGTTTAAGTGCTAACTAGCAAAATACAAGTAACATCCATCAACCAACTACAATACCAATTTTAAATGAAACTAGCTACATTGTCACTTGAGATTGTAATTGAGTCTGGACTTGTGTGGGAGGCTGTGAAGAGGAGGCACCAACTTCTGCTCGTGCATTGGTTGACAACTTATTCACATCATTTGTAGCCCTCTATACACAGTACACAAATAGAAGAGGCAACAAAGAATTAGTACAAAAAAAAAAAAAAAAAAACACCAATATAAATGGTAGTAAACAATAGAAACAGTAGTAAGCAATGGAAATGGCAGTAATTTACCTTATTGCTTTCAAAAATGATGACAACTTTACAAGTCCTTTTGTTGTGGCCATGATTTCTACATTTTGTACAAATAACACTCCCACTCCTATATGCTTTTGGTTTCTCATGCGATTCTCTCTTCCTTACAAGCTTTGGTCTACCGGGTTTCTTTTTGATTGGTGGTGGGTCTACAGCTGCTGCTTCCATATCCACCCATACACAAAAATCTGGAAGGAGACTGATCATAGAGCTATAGCTTCTAAGAAAGGTAGACTTGGACAAGCTTAGGTGAATAAACTGAGTTATGTCTTCATTTATTCCACCCATTCCATACAAGTGTCTAATCCCAGCCAATGCATGACTGCATGGCACCTCACTAATTTGACATGCTACATACTCACATGCTTTTTCTTGTAAGTTGGCAGTATATGCCCTATTTAAACCTATCAACTCATATTTTCCCTCTCCCGCATGTATAAGTTGTAGGATTCTACTCTCCACACTATTTTCAACTATTTTCTTGTTCACAGTTGGTGGTATTTTAGATTTCCACTTACCACAACCCTCTTTTCTCACTTGGAGCCTAGTCATCACTATTCTTCTAATGAATTCCAATAAGTTGAGATATGTCCTAGCCCTAAAATCCTTCAACATGCTATTGAATGCCTCAGTTATTTTATTAGTCACATGATCACACGTAATAGAGGGGTCAAATGCATGCCTACACCAATTTTCTGTTTCTATTTCAGCTAACCACGCTTATGCCTTCATGTTGACTAGACTTATCTCTCTCATAGCTTTCTTGAGTTCATGCACATCATATGACTTATTAGCTTTCTAGAAAAATTGTTTTAGTTTTTGTCTAGAATATGGAGTCCTAAAATTGGCATAGATATGCCTTGCACAGTACCTATTTAAAACATATTATGAGTGTTAAAATATGCAGCATATATAAGTGTACAAACTGAATTAAAATAGCAAATATATGTTAATATGTGCATCATATATGATTGTAAACAAACTTAATTCAAAAAAAAAAAAGAAAAAAAAAACCTAATTAAAACAACAAAAAAAGAGTTAATATATGATGTTTATATGATTGCCAAAACTGAATTAAACAAACTTAATTAAAGAAAAAAAAAAGTACCTTATACTTGCATATGGCCAGTGAGCCTTCAAAGCCCTAATCACCCCCTTCTGTCTGTCACTTATGAAGCATATTGTTTTGTCTATTGGGTACGTCAAATATAGACGTAATTGCTCCAAAAACCATAACCAATTCTCCAAGGTTTCTCCTCCACAGATGTAGCATGCAAGTGGAAAAAGACCGCTATTTGCATCCAGAGCAACAGCTAACAGAAGTACTCCTCCATACGACCCCTTCAAATAGTAGTCATCAATCCCAATGAAAGGCATGCACACATCCATAAACCTCTTTTTTTGTGCTTCAAAGCTAAGGAAGAATCTTTGGAAGGTTGTGGTAGGTTCAAGTAAGTGCAGATATGCTGTTGAACATGGATTACATTGTTGCACCATGATTGCATATTTCCTGAAATGTTAAACTCTCTTCATGCTCTTTTAACAGCACTTGAAGTGCCCCTTTTTTTTTTTTTTTTTTTTTTTTTTTTTTTTTTTTTTTTTTTGCATTGTACAGTCTATGAGCATCAACGGTCATATTAAACAGATCTCTTAACAGATCAGAAATGACCCCACACCTAATGTCAGGATTGCTTTTGACAAGAGCCTCAAACTTACTAGCTATCCCCTTAGCTCTTACTTCTTTCCTTAAACAAAGCCTATGACATAGATGCTCATTCTTGTAGGTCTTAATTTGCATGGTTGTATCATCAATTAGGTTAGAAGCATGTAACCTCTAAGGACATCGCTCATATTTACATACATATGTTAACATATTCCTATCATTTTTCACCTTATTATAATTAAAACCCTCTTGAATGACATAGTCTGTCAAAAATAACCTCAATAAGTACACACTATCATGCGTTTGACCAACCTCGAACTCTATTGGAATACCTAACAGTCGCTTAAAAGGGTTGGTATTTATCAATCAAGCTATTTTAGCATCTATATTTTAGCTTCTGAGTCACTAACAAACTCATACTCAGGGTGAGAATTGTACCCTTCAAACAGTTCAAAGTTGATATTCTTTTCAGCCTCATCTAACCCATCACCTAATCCAAATTCATAAGACCTATCACCTAACCCAAATTCATCCTCATTTACACCAGCCTGTGCCCTACCACTATCAACCTCAATCACCTCATCACTATCACTAGACACACTATGTCCATCCTCATTATCAACATGTGCATCCTTATTATCACCCTCATAATGAAACAAATTATTTTCAAAATCACTAAACCCTATATTTTGGTTGTCAACTATGAACCTAGGATGTTGATTGGGAATGTTTGTAGATGCTTCTAGTGGAAGTGGGATATATGCTTTCTTCTCTACTTCAAACGTAATACTCTTCTTTTCATGATTACTGAACAATTGAAAGACATCTATAAGGTCACTATCAGTATTCACTGCCATTCTCTCACTATACCATGGCAATACCACCCAAACACAATATTAATCAATATGCACATCTTCACAACCAATTTGTTTCTCATACATGGTATGCAACAATGTAATCACACTAACATGGTCGGCATCACAATTGCCAAGCTTAAATACTTTAGAGTCATAGTGAACAAATATCTCAAATATATCCATTCAAACTATGCAATATATATATATATATATCAAACATGCCATATTACAACAAACAAAGATTGAAATCTACACCTATTTAAAATAGCAAATCTGTGTTAATATATGCAGCATATAAAAGTGTACAAACTGAATTAAACAAACTTATTTCAAACAAAAAATAATAATAATTAAAACAGCAAATGGATTGTAATATATGCAGCTAACATAAACAAACATGAATTTTTTCATCCATCAAATATCAAATGTTGGCAAACCTGTTTGCAAAATCAGAAGTCGTTCTTCACATATATGTTAACAAACCTGCATGAATGAAAATTATACATTGTCAGAACTCTGCCATAACAAAAATCAAAAATGCATTTTTTATACAATATTCTTGCTTATTTCATGTCTAATAACCATGAACACGTCAATTACACCATCAATTTCATACTAATCAACTACAAACGAAAAACCCCAAAATTTTGTTAACAGAAACCTTAAAACTTTAACGATAATAAAAATGAACAATCATAAGTGCAACCATGCATGAAAAATCAACACATAACCACTACCAAAACTTCAAGTTTAAAAAACACACATTTTTCTACACAAAAAAAAAAAAAAGAACCCAGGAAACCTCTTCGAATCCTTCTACTTCAACAGTCTTACTCTGTGCACAACCTCAATCACCTATTTCTACTTCAAACAATGTTACAAATCATTATCACTCTTTGGTTATTGATGATATGGTGATGGTAGGGTTATTTTTTGAAGCTGAAAGTGAAATGGCTTTGGGACTACACCTATTTTAAGTATATTGGCATCTAGTAATAGTGGAAGGGTGAGTTGTCAATCATCTCATCCACATGTTTAATTTGTATTTAATAAATTTGAAATTTGCTTTGGTTTTTTACTTTATTGCCCTTCAATTATTAATTGCCATTCAAGTCTTCCAAGCGGAGTTACAAGATTGCCCTCACTGTTTCACGGTCAAACCCCAATTCAACAAAAATCCTAACAGCAGAGGGTATATATTCAAGTACTTTGATTTTCAGGGGGAATATCAATCATTTCTGAAACTAGTGGGGGCAAATTTATTAATAGGTCAAACTACAAGGGGAAAAATAATAATATCCCTAAAAAATATTCTTCAAATCTGTAAATTATTATAAAATTTTAAATTGGTTAAATGTATAATTAATAAGTAAATTAATTAAATTAAATATGTATATCAATATTGGTGTCGTTTTAAAGATCTCAACGAGATATTTCCAACGTTATTTTTTTTAGAATACATATTGTTATAATTAAGTATGTGTTGATTAAAATAGTAATTTTAATAAATAAAAAATTGATTGATTTGACATTCATAATAAAAAGACAGTAGCTACACCAATTTTTTTTTTTTTTTTAATGTTTTTGGTGTGTTGGTTGAAATTGATTTTTACACCCATTTGGTGTTTTTGGTGTATTGATTGGAGTTGGTCTGAATTGGTGAACAAGATTATAAAACATAAAACAAGGCATTGTTTTTGTTTTAGTAGACACAGACACCTCCTCTGTCGGCATAATTTGCGTGCAGATACATACGAGGTTAAAGTGAAATTTTCACTATCATGATCCCTACATAAGAAGAAATTGAGAATACATGTTGTGCTACATGCCACCAATTATCATGTATTTTTTAAAGCTTTTGTCATTGGTAGGAATTGAGCCACTAACTTAGAAGTCATTTGTCCAAACCCCAAACTCGAACATGTATGTACGAGCTACGCCCCTGAGAACCAATTATGTGTTAACTAAAAAGTGAAAACCAACATGAATGCATTTTTCGATATAGAACTACTCTAACAGTTCATTTTAAGGCCCATCTTATTATGTTTTTTTTTTTTCTCGGCATTGTTGCAAAGTTACTTGTATAGTTCTGCTGTTGTTTTTTCTTATGATAATGAATTTTATTCATACAAGAAAAGAAATAATAATAAGCTCTGCAAATCCATATAGATATCTTGTTCTACTTCAAGCTCAACACAAATCCACCGGCTATTGGTGAGGGAAATGGTAAAAAAAAAAAATTTAAAAATGTATCGTTACAATTTTATCAAATGTCTCCTAATAAACAAGCTGACGTTTCATGGTCTCAACTTAAAAAGGCGTCAACAGTTTTCTGAACCAAGCGATGTGGGATTCGGTTACTTCAAGTAATAGTACAAAACATAACAAGAAGCCCAACTAGTTTACATCATTCTTACAAACAAGACCCTTCGACGGATCTGTACTTAAAACAACTTGGTGAATGGTGAGGGGAAGGGTAAACGGCTATATATGCTGTATTGTTAGATTGTGGTCTCAAACTGAAATTCCAGCATACCATTTGAGTACTTATGTCATCCCAACTTGATCATCAAGAGTTTCCTGAGCTTTCATGATTGATCATTGATGTGCCACATATGGTCAATATCGATTGAATTAGATCAACTGGCGATCTTTGTTGACCACACAGATCCATCTAATTTCAATGCCAATTAGTTTGATCCTCTTAAATGCATACAGAGCCTTGCATAAATGCCAGGCATTTGTACTAAACTACCAATTTCTATTCTTGTTGTGTACAAAAAAAAAAAAAAAAAAAAAAAAAAAAGAAGAAGAAGAACAATATTGAAGCTGAATTGCATGTGTATCATTCACTATACAAAATCAGATCCGTAAAAAAAAAAAAATACAAGAAAGAAAGAAATCTCACTATATATGACGATGCAGAAGATCCAAACTTGTAGTGTTTGTTTATGAATCAATCCCGCCTGGTGGACAATGGAACCACCTCAGCGAGAGGTGTCGAAAGCGGAGTCGGGATCGGAGAAGTTCTACAAACAGGACATGTTGGATGAAGCCTCAACCAGGGGTCAACGCACTTGACATGAAACAAGTGATTGCAATCAGGAAGAACACGAAGCTTGTCACTGCTTTTGTAATCCGCTAGACAAATTGAGCAGCACACGGCGGTGGAAGAGTATTTCCTCTCTAACTTGGCCTCTGAATAGAGCAGCTTCGGGTAGCTTTTAATGGTGGTCTCATCCAATCCCACATCGATCACAATGCTTTGATCATTGCCAAGTGGGTCAAGATTGTTGTTTCTTCTCCTCTGTCGTTGTTGTTGTTGTGCAGCAGTAGGCTGTTGTGCACGAGTGCAAAAATAGGAAGCTAAAGTGATTGTTGTGATGAGCAAGAGAACTCCAACTGAGACTCCTATGCCATAGCCAAATCCACCGATGTTACCAGAACCCAGAAATCCACTGGTATCTCCTGTGCTGTTCATCTCCTAAAACAATTATGATCAGAGAAAGTGATGGGATTAATGGAAAAGGAGTGGCGATGATTTGGCCAGCCATGGCATTGCCAGAGAGAGAGAGAAGTTATTTGAGGGGAGGTTCAGTAGTTGTACAAAGTCAACTATAACATGAAATATAGAAAGAGAAAGAGAAAGTAATAGTCAAGTTTTAATTAAGGGCATTTTTTTTGATTATTTGGGGTTCAAGTAAAGAAAAGGGAATGAAGCAAAACATGTGAATACATCATGATTTTCCTATTGTTAGATTTATGTATAGTATGGGCAATTCACAAGTCAACCGTTGCTAATATACTTTAATTTGAATTTTGATCACTAACGTCTCTACATCTTATTAATTAATCGAGCGTGCAGGGCATGTAGCATGCAATTGCTAAGAAAGTTGCTTGTTAATGCGATTTCATTTCATTTGTTTAACCTTGGATGAGACTCGAGAGAAAAGAAGAAGAGAGCAGCTATGAGTCATGCATGATGATCATAATCAAATAAGAGCCCGGTTTGGTATTGGACAGTTAGTATTTCCCAACTAATATATATTATTGCCTTTTTTTAATAAATGAGACCCATGTATTATATATATAGCATTAAAATTTAGGTAAAGTATACGTTATATATTTATATCATTATATGTGATGATTGGTGGTAGTTAACATGTTATAAGTTATAACCATATATATATATACATATTTTTTATTATCAGTTCTAACTAACAATAAATATATCAGGACGAAAAATGTGGTCCACTAGATTTACATATTTCGACTCAAAGTGTATGCACTTGTCAATCCGTGGTCCACATTCTTCGTTCTGATATATTTATTGTCAGTTCGAACTGATAATAGAATAGAAAGACCATATATATATATATATATATCCAAGTTGTGTCATCTTCTGGAATTTGTTGGCTTTGGATTTGGGAGTGGTTGGTCCTAATTCCTCGTTGGCATAGCATATATGCACCTTTTCCATTGTTATGATTTTTTTTTAAAAAAAATTTTTATGTGAACCAACTGCAAACCAATATCAACTGTTGTCTTGGCTATCTTATATATGCTTATACAATCTGTAGGAGTAGGAGTAGGAGTAGGAGTAGGACGGTCCTATAATATCATGAGATAATTCATAATTAATCGTATCATATTACATGCCTTAATATGATAGAGTGAGACACAGAAGTCATCATCTCTTGGAGGTATAAATATGCTTGATTGAAAGATTTTTTGTTTATTCAATAATCAATAAATTTTCCCCTATAGGGGGTGGCCTAAGGAAAGGAGTTGAACAGTAGAGGTGGGGGAACCTCCGCATCATCATTTGACCCATTGACATCCTTAACCTAAATCAAGTGTCCTAAGTAACTAAGTTACTTATTAGTTGACGTGGGAGAAAATTCAATTTTTTATTTATTTTTTTTTTTTTAAGTATCACATTATTATATAAATTTGGGGTTTTTTTTTAGAGAGAAGAGAACTCGAACCCACAACCTCGTGGTCAGGGGCGACTCAAGGGTATCCGGGGCCTTAAGCAAAATTATAAAACGAGGCATTGGATGTGTATGTCAAAATATATTAAATATACAGTAAAAACAGTTTATTTAAAATTAATTTTTTGAGTTTTTCATATCCGGACTCGTATTTTCTACTAGACATGTCTTATGTCTATTGTCTAATATCAAATTATCAATTATAAACACGTAAAAAAAAAAAAAAAATTAAGTTACAGGTGAAAAATAAATAAATAAAATGACAAATTTTTTTTTGAAGTAACAGAGTTTAGAACAATAAAACCTAGAATGTCAGAATGTTGATAGAAAGAAAATATAGTAAAAGAGTTTGATTGCATCAGATTTGATTTCAATTTACAGATTGCAATAGAAGGATTTGATTGAATATAGAAAATATAAAACAATAGGTTTTATTAATAATATATAATATAAAAAATTAACTGTACGTTGAAACTTGAAAGAAAATAAATAACATTAATGAGTATTTAAGTCCTTAAATGTGGTTTACTTGAAAATATGAATCTTTTACTTGAAAATTGAAATAAACGGTAATTTAGAAGTAAGAAAGATATATTTTTTTGAATAATAAATAGAAAGAAAAATATTGGATATTAATTGTTAAGATATATATACATATTTTTTTTATAATAAAAATATAGGGCCTTGATTTTAGGTGGGGCCTTGATTTTAGGTGGGGCCGCAGGCAACTACCTTATTTGCCTATAGCTTTAGCTGGCCTTGCTCGTGGTCCAGACATGAGAAGTTTATCACCGGATCAACCTCACTTATTTTTGGACGAAATTTTATGTGTGGCTCTATATATATATTCTATGTTACTATAGGATTTCTTTCTCCTACTGCAAGTCTACAACAATGTTGATATTTTGTTTTTTATTATTTTGATAGAGTAACGATAATGACACTCTTTAAAAACCGTATATACACCCCTCTCGTAATCACATCCATCAAAATTTTTAAATTTTTTTAAATAAATCTCACTTAATGCCAAAAATATCACTTCTTTAATTATATTGTATTGTATTTTTGTAAGTATACGCCACCTACACCTATTATTATGTTATTTAATCAACTTTATTATTATCTTTAATTCTATTATTGTTCTTTCTCTTCCAAAACTTCTTCTCACTCCTATGTTTTCCTTCCACAAAATCAACTCCATTTTTTTTTCTCTCCTCATGTTAAACAACTTTCTCCATTTCTTCTTAATTGTTTTATGTCCACAAAATCACTCTGATTTGAGGTTTTTTCGGTTAGAGATCCAGATCCATATCCACTTTCTGTTTGTGAAAGTTATAGGGATGTGATATCCTAATCGATTTGGAAGTAAAAAAGTGTTTGATGAAATTGAAGAACAATTAATATTAACAACAACAAAAAAAAAAAAAAAAAAAAAAAATCTAAAGTGTGTTTGAAAGAAAAAATATACATAAATATTATAGAGAAAATAATGCATAATGATTATGTTCTTCTAATAAAAATAATACAAATTAATTTAAAACTTTGGATGATTTTGAATCATTCTCCATATATACTTAGCAATCAATTTGTATTTCCTTAAAAGAAATTGAAAATATATTTGAAAGTAGTGTTTAAAAGAGAATCAAGGGTTTAAGAGAATGTAAAAAGTTTTTAATGATATACGTAAAAGCATCTATAATGCAAAAGTGGTTTACATACCAAAAATCTTTGACATGGTAACAATGTTAAGAAACTTGCTTCTTATGTGGTAAAAAGATAGACTTGATAGACTATCAACTCAAAATTTGGTCTCCAATACTTCTATTTAAAACATATTTATTTTTAATGACGTTTTTAATTTTTTTTTCGTTTTTCGTTTTTTATTTTATTTCCTTACCAAAAATAGATTAAAAATTAATATCAATTTTAAATACTTACTAAGTCAACTGAAAAAGAAAAAATAGTTGGGCAACAGGATGTTTGAAAGTAGATGGTCATGTTGAAAATGTTTAAAATTGTTTTTACCACATGTACTTTTTTTTAATAAATTGTCTATTTATCTTATGTGGTATTTTTTTTTTTCACAAGTCACTCTTGTATTGGAAATACTTTTAATATTAAATGATTAATATTTAATAGGAACTTTTTTTTTCATAAAAGATTAAAATAGGAAACTAATTAATAATTATTAATATGTGTACTAATAAACTATTTAGTATTTTTGGTAATTTTACTTGTATGTATTATTGTATTTTAAAAAGTATACTAATTTGGAGTGTATATACGGTTTTTAAAGAGCACAAATATCGTCACTCATTTTGATATTAAATTACCCTGTTTTTTTTTTTTTTTTTTTTTTTTTGGTTATTGAGATGACAGACAATGGATTTTCTCGGGTGGCCCATAAATAAGTCGAAAATTGGGCGATTGGATTATGCAAAGGCAATGGGTTTAATTCTGGGCGGGCCCAAATCGGGCCGCCATTTTTTTTTTTTCTTTTCACATTCATATCCAAGTCGTCTTCACTTCACCAATTCTCTCTCTCGCTGTACAACAACAGAAAATAGTTTCAAAGTTTCAACTTAACGATGGAAAGTATACTATTTATTCTTGTTCTGATGACGTTGTCGTCGTCGTCGTTTGTAGCTGAATCGAGCGACACGAACCGTGTGTTCTCGCCGTGCTCGGACACGACGGTCCAAATATCGGACGGTTTCACGTTTGGGATCGCGTTCTCACAGATGAACAACTTCTTCCTCAACAACAACAACACCGTACAGTTGTCCCCCTGCGACGGCCGACTCTCTCTACCTTCCAAAAATTCTCAGATCGCCGCCTTTAGACCCAAAGTTGACGAGATCTCTCTCCTTACCATCAATACTTCCTCCTTCTCCCCGGTAACTTTACTCTTTTAGATATTGTTCATTGATGACGAAAATTAAGTTAGGTTTTTGCTTCAATTTAAAGATTACAGCTTAGTTTGATATGTGTTGTACATATTGATGGTGTTGTTATTGTGTATTTGTTAGTGCACTGATTAATTGAACAGTTAACCTTCATAGCTTGAGTATTCTATCAATTTTTGCTTCAAAATTGGTTTAAATGTGATATTTATGATTGCTGTCAGTTTCATTTCTTTTTCTTTCTGGAAAATATACGTATGTTAGGATGAAAAATAATGTTACTATTACCTTTTTATCAGCTAAAAATAGTTGCATGAGTGTTTCTCTTACTTATTATATGGTGTGACCTTGGAATCATAAAAATATGACCTCCTGTGATCCAAAAGACTTGAGAGATTAAAATTATTGACATGATTGCATAATTTTTGCTCCTTGACTTCAAAAAGCTGAACCTTCTATGATTTGGGTGGCTAAGGTCCTTGTAACAGTCAAGATATTGGCTTGTACTATAACCTTAAAGAAAATTAATATCATTCAGTTGTTGCACATGTGCAAGAGAAGGGTATAATCAATCTATCACTTTTTTTCCTTTTTTCCCTTCTTACATTGTTCAGTAGCTATGCAACTGGCAACCGTAGAACAAGCTGGTCCAGAGCCCTAAGCTCAATTGGGCTACACCTTTGTTCTGCATTGCAGTAATTATTGACAGACCTTCTTTTTAAGCTGGTTGGAAATCTCAATTGCTTAGGCCTTTTCAGTGATAGCTCATTGAAAAAGATAATCGAGGACTCTAAGGAGAGGACATAGTCTCTTTGGAACAAAACTAGATTTGGGCTTATCTTTAGGGATTGATCTCTTCAGAGTTTAGAGATTTTTTCTTTTGAGGACTAACTTAGCAATCCTATCTCAACTCGAAGTATCTTTTTTGAGGAAAGAAGGCTGTTCTTAGGTTTTTAGTTTTGTGGATAGGTTGTTCACCCTTTGTAAATCTCACCTTTTCATGTATTGGACCATTGGTACAAGTTTATCTTCGTCTTTTGTTTTTTAAAGAATAGGATAGTCTTCAGAAAGCAAGCACTGTATGTTTCCCAAGTTCTCCAAATATATTTTTTGGTTTCTACTTGTCCTGGATTTGGGAGGAGCACATTCTAAACTTAAGTTTTGTTCTTTGCCTATCTGTGGTTTTATTAAATGGGAGAGCAGTCTGAGAGCTTGGTCAGTCAAAATTATTTTACAGGAAACTCTTTCAATTGTTTGGCAGTATGGGTCCTAACAAGGTTGTGAAGTATATTTAGTTGATTTGGTAAAAAAGCAGAAGATATGTTTTTAAGGGATAATTAGGTAATTAATATTGTAATTATCATAACGAATAGCTATAAATAAAGCATTTTCACAGCAGCTTTCTTTGTAATAATTTTCAAGAGTTTGGTAATCCTTAGAAAGCTAGATCATCCAAGTGGAACATTTATTCGTCTTCAGCGTTTCTGGGGTTGTCTGTTTCATGAATCTTGTTCTCTGTTTTATTTAGTGCACAAATAAAGCTGTATCAACTGTAAATAACGTATATTCTTGTATTCTTATATGCTCAGGAAAGTTTTGGTGGATATATGGTAGCATTTGCTGGTCGAAAATATGCTGCCAGGTCTCCCCCAGCTTTTGTTGCAAACAGTACTTTCACTGTAACCAGCTTTACACTTGTAAGAGATCATCAGGAATCTGTCTCATTATTATCTTGGATTTATCATATGTAAACATTTGTGAAAAACTGAAAATCAATGAAATTGTTAAATACAGGTGCTTGAGTTTAAGAAGGGCAGGCTGCAAAACCTTTACTGGAAGAGGGATGGTTGTGCTAAATGTTCAGGAAGCTCAAGCTTTGTCTGCCTCAACAATCAGGATTGTGCAATCAGAACATCCAACTGCAAGAGGGTGGGAGGTTCGGGAGGTTCTGTAGATTGCAGCCTTGGAATACAACTTGCATTCTCTGGCACGGATAAGCACCTTTCAGCTCTCAACTCCTGGTATGAAGTGGCAAACCTTCGTCAGTACTCACTCTACGGCCTTTATTCAAATCTCAAGGATTCTCTGACTGGCCAGTATAGCAAGGTCTTCTAATTGTGCTTGGTATGTTTTTTTACAAAAATTTTCCTAAGATTATGTTGTAGTAGTTATTTTTTCCTCTGTATTTTCAATGGATATCGACTCTTCATTAATCTTTATCCTTCATTTTCCCCTTCCCTGCTTATGTTTTTCTTGTGTGTAAATTGCTTTACTTGTCTATTATTTGAATAACAATTATTATCTTGTACGAGGCTTGGTAGTTGGTACTAGTGTTGATTGTCAGCAGATAATTCGGGCATCTAAATATTTTCTTATGATTCAGACTATTCCATATAAATTGACAACATATTTGCCCAAACTGCTTGAGTGCACCACTTGGCAGGCACCCGATACATCGATGATTTTCTTCAAAAAGTTTAGCATATTTATTTACTCTTATGCTCATTAAATTTATTTATTTACTCAGCATTTGTACATTTTAAGGTGACTCACACATTAAATTTGTTCCGTATATCTCATAGCAACATAAACTAAAAATTAAATAAGTAAACGATTTTTTTTTTACTAAAAAAAAAAAGTAAATGATTTTAATTGCAAGTCATGTAATATAAGTTTCATTCTATATAAGATATGTTGTATGTTTTTGTTTACTGTTCGTTGATTAAATAACCTAATTTGTACAAATTTGATGTGGAGCAATGAACTTATAATCTTGGAAGGAAATATTTTAAATGCAATCCAATGATTTTGAATTAAGGATTTTTTACTTTTTGTTTTCTGTTGTTTTTAGATCATTTTAAGTTTATCACTTAAAAAATCAAACAAAACAAATGTCCCCTTACTTATATTAAGTTGCCAAATATTTAAATGTTCTTCACATAAACAATCTCATATCTTTATTTTATTTGCATACATGCAATAGTTTGAAATTTTATTTTAAAAGTGTATTACAAACTATAATTTATTATTTTATTCCATAAAATTATTCTCTAATTAATTATAATTTAGACAAGTAATGCTATAAAGCCTAAATATTTTCTCAAGATTAATTCCAAATGGCATGATAAGTGAATTATCACCGATGTATAAATAATGATAGTTACACATCACTTGTCACGCCCTATAAGATGAATATTTGGCTACAACATCACTCAATAGTTACATATATTTTTAGTTCTTAATGACCACCATAGTATATAGATTAAGCTTTAGTAATATGATTATCTAGTTTTTTTGTGATTCATGATTGTGAACCCAAAAAACGAAGCAAGACAATAACATAGAAGCAAGAGAAATACACAACATTGTTATTCAAAGGGAAAAAGCATAACATTACAATATGGCACATAAGAACGTCTGCGACATACATGAACAACACACTCATAAGAACCTAAACAAACTCAGATGACATAACAAAGAAATTGTAACTAGACAAAAATTCAAGGATTGAAATTGGTAGGCCATTGTTTGTAAACATCATAGGGCAATCTCACATCACTTGTACTAATGTTACCTCCAAATAACTCTAAAGATACCCCTGAGGGGCCGTTTGGTATGGGGGCATCTTGGCATGGGAATGGGAATCTCAGAGCATTCCCATGTTTGGTAGCAGGTTTGCGTTTTTGGATTCCTGGGAAAGTGAATCCCACCACAACAGGTGGGCTTCAGATGCCCCTCCATCTGATTCCCACCGTGGGACCCACGCTCATTAAATAAAATTATTATTTCTCTTCAATTATTTTCTTCTTCTTCGTTCTTCAACTTTTTTTTTCAGATCTATTTTCTCTTTTTTTCTTCTTCTTCGTCCTCCTCTTCTATTTTCTTCTTCTTCTTCTGGTTTTTTTTTTTTTTTTTCCTCTGGTTTGTGTTTTATTTTTTCCTCTTCTATTTACTTCTTCTTCTCTTTCTATTTTTTTTCTGGGTTGTGACCTCCATTGGTTTCTGACCTCTATTTTTCTGGTTTCTATTTCCTTGTTCGATTTCAGTCAAATTTCAGCTGCAAAATTGAATTTCAAATCTGCAAAACACACTCAAAACCCTAATTCACCCCATAACCCAATCTTCAAATCTAACCAAAACCCTACCTCTCTCTCTACACAATTAATTTCTCACTCAATTCAATTATTGAAAAACGAGATATTTCCCGATATCGCCAAATCCCCGCCAACGAAATGCATCCAGAGATCTTCTAGAACTGCGAATCAAGTTCAAATAACAATTTGATTTGTTGTCGACTGTACAACTACTTGATTAATAAAAACATTCTGCTATTATTCTGCTCATATTTCTATATATTGATGTCTCTAGTCAGTCGTTGAATTAAGTGACAGTGTTCGCATTTTTTTTTTCAAAATTAAAAGACCTCTAGTTGAATTGAGTGTCTGGGCGCAACAAAAATTTGACGATGGTTTGGGCGTTTGGTGATTGGTATTTGATAATGGTGGTTTGGTGTTGTTGGTGATTGGTATTTGATGTTGTTGATGATGGTGGTTGTGTTTCCGGGATTGATTTTTTTGGTTGTTTGAATGTGATTTTCTGATCATCATCATTTCCAGATTCAATCTCCACCATCCATCTCTAAGATGGATGGTGAGATGGATGGTGGAGATTGAATCTAGAAATGTTTTTTTTTTCTTTTTTTAGTGCAATATTTTTTTTATGTAGGGAAAAAATGAAAAAAATAATAATAATTCAAAATTGATTAAAAACAAAAAACAAATTCCCATGTACAACCAAACACTGTTATTTGATATTCCCAGGAATCCGACATGATATTCCCATATACAACCAAACACATCTATACAACTTTCCCAGGAATCACATTACCGGGTTTCACATTACCGGGTTTCACTTTCCCAGGAATCAGATTATTTTGATTACCTCATACCAAACGGCCCCTGAGTCACCACCATTGACATTGCCAACAAATTCCGCATTCCTATAAGGTTGCATGCCAATATCACTTCTATTACTGTTGCCTTCAAAATAGACGGTGGAGGCGCCATTGTCATATAATTTTCTTGATTTCCCGGAATGTCACTGAAACCCCCATGATGATGTTGCGACCCCATAGGAAAATCATTTCTGCCGCTGCTGCCTCCATCATGTTGAGACAAAGGAAGAGGTGACAACATGGGAATATCTATCCCACCAGTACTCATCAAGCCTCTGAAATCCCTATGAGGATACATGTCCATAATAGTTTCATCATTATTGGAACCACCAAAATATGATTTATAATTATCATGGGCCATCCACGGTTGATAAGAAGCACTTAACCTAAACATTTGATCAGTCTTTGCAATAATATTACTCGTAGTGATATTGTCAGTGTTGTTGTAAAACTCGGCGAACCACTGTTTGAGCAGGTTCCATTTGAGCACTCCCATGATGATTCACATCTGATTCACCAATAATATCTTTGATTAAGAGCAGGAGCAAGAAAAGGAGGATGGGGAGGAGCAAGCAGAAAATAATTAGGGGAGAGAGGTATATCTTCACAGTATGCAATCCTCCTACTGATCTCCTTGCGCTTCTCCTCAACGAACCAACCAAGAGTTTCCAGGTCGGTTTGGTCGAGTTCATCAAGGTCATTACCTTGATCAACATAGTGCATTAGATTGAATGCCTCCATAAAGTTTTTTTTTTTCCTTCTTTTTTTCTTCTTTCGGTATCCAGTTCATCTACCCTTTTTTGTAGGCAAGTCTCGTGATCGATCATCTTCTTTCTCCGCTCCATCTCTGGCATGTTCTGGAACCTCGCCATTATCTCTTCTACTTTCTGGCGACATGGCTACATCGTCGGTTCTGTATCATTTGGGCTATAGATGATAACAGAGGCATTGACATCACAAAGAGTGTTTAGTTCACTCACTTTTTACACAAGCCTGCCCTCATTTTCTTAAGGCTTGCTTTCCTAACATGCAAGATCCACCTTCTTTCTTGTCATGTTTGATGTTTTTTTTTTTTCCCTTAGTCTCTCCCTTTCTGTGATTTTTTCACTACCCAAAAGTGAGGTTATATAGGGAAAGAGATTACTCTTTCAAGGGCAAAATGAGAATTAGAAAGTAGAGGTGGGTTTAGGTTAAGAGTATAATTTTAGTTTATATATCTCTACAGACTACAGAGTCTAAATCTAGTATAAACATATTTTGCTAAAAATTTTATATCATTATTAGTTTTTTTTTTTTTTTAGTAGGAAATATTCACTATATGATTAGCTGTGTTTTGTTTTTATAACAAATATGATTAGCTGTGTTGCCATAAGTGATATGGACACAGCACATTTAATTACTTCTATGTTCACTAACCATATATATGCAGCATATACTTATTTAAAAATGTTATCATAATAATTGAAGTAAAATAATAATAGTTCTTGATGAGTTGGATTGTTTTAATCAGACCTTCTTGATAATGGTTTCTTACAATTGCGTACATGAGGAGGTCAATGAGATTGATCGATCACCCTGAAAAATTATATATAAGATTAGACTGATAGATAGATCATCACATGATCCTTAAAACATCTATACAATTAGTAATTTCAATTTAGTAAGATTGACCGGTCGCTGTAAAGTCATTGAGAGAATCTATAACTACTAATGTCATGCTAGTGGCTAATGTTAAATAATAGTAGTTCTTGAGGTTTGTGATGTTTTGGATCAATTCAATGAGATAATGCATGCACACCATAATAATAATGCACACGATCCTAAATACATGTATATATAATTAGTAATGTTAGCTTAGTATGATTGATCGATATTCATGAGATCCTCAATAAATCTATAACCAGTAATGTTATACTCGCAACTAATATTGTAAAATAATAAAAGTTATTGGGTTCATGATATGTTGGATTATTTCTACGAGACTATGTATCCATAGTTCCATACCATCATAATAATTATATTTTATTAAAATCACATATAAATGTCGATGAAACTGATCGATCTTCACATAATTCTCAAAACTTCTATCTAATTAGTAATACAGGTTAGTAAGATTGATTGATCGCTTTAAAATCGTCAAGAGAATCTATAACTAATAATGTCATGCTAGTGGCTAATATAAAATAATATTAGGTTTTGAGGTTCTTGATGTGTTGGATAAATTTAACGAGACTATGCGTACACCATTCAAATAATGGTATTTTGCAATCACAAATAAAAGGAAAGTCAATGAGACTGATCAAGATCCTCAAAACATCTTTATAATTAGTAATGTTGTTTAAGCCATTTTATACGTAAATTTAGCCCCAATTTGACTATTTTTGTCTTTGTTTCTCGAGTAAAATCGATGTTTTAATGTGTTTGTTGAGTTTGTGTAGGTAATTAATACTTGGAATAGGGTGAATTTTATAATTCAATGGTGTTGGATTAATTTTAGAGAAGCGATCGGAAAAAAGGTAAAAATCAAGCTAGAAATGATGTTTGATCAATTAAGGAGTGAGCAAGAGAAATAATGGTAAAAGACCGAGCCAAAAGCAATGCAACTCGTAAAGTAACCTATCCAACCATGCCTTCTGAGCACACTCCAACCCTTACTAAATGTAGTCCGCATGAAAGAAAAAGAAAAAAAGAATGGAGGTTAGAGCGACTTCGCAAGCGACTTTCCCAAGTCGCCTCTCAAGTCGCACCAACCTCTGACAATGTCCACCAAGGCCACAAAATTGCGTCCAACACCCCTCCCCCTAGGGCTATTTTCATAATTCTCCAATTTTTATACCCTATTTTTTTGGGATCCTATTCAAACCCCATTTTGAGCCCTAGAGCAACCATCTAATCATCTTCAACCATTCTTTGGCTACCAAACATCAAAGAAGAGAGAAGAGCTTCCAAGCCACCAAGGAGGCCATCCTCCTTGGTGACACACCACCACCACCACACACCCCTTCAATACATCCATATTAGATAGATAAATAGATAGATATATATATATATATATAGAGAGAGAGAGAGAAATGCTTAGAGAGGGAAAATAGTGTTGTTCTCTTGTCTCTGAGATTGAGCAACGCATCAAGGAAGAAATGAAGAGATCGTGGAGGAACCGCACATCTTGTCTATGAGAAGCTGTGGATGCTTCATGAGTTTTTTATGTAAGCATAATGCAAATATATTTATGTGCAACTCGTATTAAATACATAAGCATGAAAGCGTACCCGAATTTCCTGAATCCATGATAGCACGAAAAACAATCACCTGTAAAAAGAACACAAGAAAAACAATGAAAGTTAATAGGAAGTCTTCTACTCTCTTCTCACCTTACTCAGATTGCCTAATGGGGAGACAGTTCTGTAACACGCGTGAGCGAGAGTAGGGACCCCCTATAAATAGTATAACTTACTAGAATCCTAACCCATAGAGGATTCTCAATCCTAATAGGATGGCTAATCCCAATAGGAATACTAGGCCCACACATATACAATAGCCCATACCATATCCTACATATAATGTAGTTAAGGTGCACCAAGCCCAACAAATATTGATCACAACTAAACGGGCTTTATCCGGTCAACTCTCACTTACTTAAACATTCCAATCAATTCGGTTTTCATAAACTCAAAATATAACGTCATATGTTGCTCACAATTTTATAAAAATCTTACATTCTCCCACTTGAGCTACATAGACATTATCATTTTATATTTACAAATTCATTTTAGAAAACGACGCTCCGAATTGACAAACAATTATACGTGGCCACAAGAATGTTTAAGAGAGTAACACCTTCTTTCCCCTTAGTCCAATAGAACCTCAAATATCCAACTACATAGATCATTACATCTTTAATCAACATAAGACCATATGCAATCAAAATATCATTAGTTCTACCTACCCGGGTAAAATGGTATGTATGTGTGGTATGGAAATTACATGCAGATGTGATCATCATGTCTATTTCCATATAGGTCCACCTTCGCATTATGCAAAGGATCTTAAGACGAGCAAACTTAATGTCTTAAGCATCTTACACTCTCTGGCCAAAAGACCATGAGTTAATCCTCCCTTAAGACGGGCAAATCTTTCTGTCTTAAGTAATGTTTACTCATCGGTGAAAACTTTATACCTTATGAGTAAACTGCCCACTCAAAGCCATAAGCTTTGAGATACCTCCTTAAGACGGGCAAATCCTTCTGTCTTAAGTAATGTTCACTCATCGGTGGAAACTTTATACCTTATGAGTGAACTGCCCACTTAAAGCTAAAAGCTTTAAGATTTCCTGCCATAATCAAACATCCGTGTGCACACAATAACAAATATGGCAAATAACATACATATACAATGTACAAATATATTCTCGAATAAATTTCACAAGCATACAATTTCTTCCTTGAAATGCAAGTCTTTGAAATTATACATTCTTAACAACATCACTCTCTCCCCCTAAGAATGTATCTATGCATTATACATTCTTAGGGGGAGAGAGTGATGTTGTTAAGAATGTATAATTTCAAAGACTTGCATTTCAAGGAAGAAATTGTATGCTTGTGAAATTTATTCAACATAAATATCACAAGCATACAATTTCTTCCTTGAAATGCAAGTCTTTGAAATTATACATTCTTAACAACATCACTCTCTCCCCCTAAGAATGTATAATGCATAGATACATTTATTCTCATAAATAGAACATAACAAGTTCTTGAAACTATTAATATTGCATTTCAAGGAAGAAATTGTATGCTTGTGATATTTATGTTGAATAAATATCACAAGCATACAATTTCTTCCTTGAAATGCAAGTCTTTGAAATTATACATTCTTAACAACATCACTCTCTCCCCCTAAGAATGTATAATGCATAGATACATTTATTCTCATAAAATATAAGGATATGACTGCAAAAGGTTAGAAACTATTAATAATAGTTTAAAGAACTTGTTATGTTCTATTTATGAGAATAAATGTATCTATGCATTGATATTCGTTGGTTATCAATTATTAAATTTGAACTGCAAAGATCTGTAAGCATAATGCAAATATATTTATGTGCAACTCGTATTAAATACATAAGCATGAAAGCGTACCCGAATTTCCTGAATCCATGATAGCACGAAAAACAATCACCTGTAAAAAGAACACAAGAAAAACAATGAAAGTTAATAGGAAGTCTTCTACTCTCTTCTCACCTTACTCAGATTGCCTAATGGGGAGACAGTTCTGTAACACGCGTGAGCGAGAGTAGGGACCCCCTATAAATAGTATAACTTACTAGAATCCTAACCCATAGAGGATTCTCAATCCTAATAGGATGGCTAATCCCAATAGGAATACTAGGCCCACACATATACAATAGCCCATACCATATCCTACATATAATGTAGTTAAGGTGCACCAAGCCCAACAAATATTGATCACAACTAAACGGGCTTTATCCGGTCAACTCTCACTTACTTAAACATTCCAATCAATTCGGTTTTCATAAACTCAAAATATAACGTCATATGTTGCTCACAATTTTATAAAAATCTTACATTTTATCCTTGTTCTTTCTCTTTGTTTCTTTTAATCTTTGATGTGCATTATCACTAATAGGGATTTGATGTAAACCTAACACTTTTACCATTTTTATTTAATATGCTTATTGATTGTTTAGTGAATATTTATGTTTGTAATACTTTTGAGTGGTTGGCCCTCATTTGAATAATCTTTGGTTGTTGAGTCAAGGACCGAGAGGTGACGCTCGCAACGTGCTTGATTAAATATCCACTGCATGTTGAGTAAGATAGAAATATATGAGTCGGAACATTCAATACTTCAAGTGGTTCAGCTCATTTAAAAAAATAAAATTAAAAAAATAAAATTAAATGTTGGAACTGTCGGTTCCAACCGAACCGGGTGATTCTTTAAAAATTGGAACCGGAACCATAACCAAAACCGTCCTCCTCCGGTTCCAATTCCTGAACTGGAACTAGAAAAATCGATTCCTGTTCTGGTTTTTTCGGTTCGGTTTGCCAGTTCAAACTGAACTGGCGTCAAGTCTAACCTCCTCTATTTCTTTTTCTAACTCAGCTCCTGTCTTGAGTCCTCATTTACATGAGTACAAACTGCATTCAAATCTCTCTACTCATAATTTTATTTTTATTTTTAATGTGATTGACTTTATTTTTTTCGGATAATCTACAAAATGTTCATCCACTGGGATTTTAAAAACAAAAATCAGATTTGTTTTGGGTTGACATTATACTTTTGACTATGTCGAGGTTTCAAGGCATGAGGAGTCTCAACATTCACCCAGATGATTTGGGTACAGCCACAAGCATATATACCGCCATCGCACCCAATGCTTTGAAATCTATCTGCAATAGTTTGCCTCTTCATTTTAGGGATTATAAACAAACAATTATTTAGTTATTAATTTAGTTTACTAAGTAAAAAAAAGAAGAAGAAAAGGAATAGTTGTTAAAATTATAATATATTTTGATTAAAATCTTAATAATTTAATTTGAGGGTAATGTTGGAACTTTAAAAATATATGAATTTTGGGATGTAAATTCAGTTTTGGAGGGGTGCAAGCAACCGTGCAACTACCGTAACTCCAACATTTTTGTTAAAGTCAATCCATTAGAAACATCCAAAATGGAATTCGGATAAAAAAAATTTAATTAAATTAATTTAACTTAAAATACAAAAGTGATAAAATCAGATTTTGAAACAACGTACAACATACTTTCATTAGGTTTCACACGATTGAATCTGTAAAATTCATATTAAATGTGGACATGGGCTCACATTTTTTATCGCCGATGTTTCAACACATTGCTTCAGAAGTAACTTCTTTTTTTTTTTTGAATACTGCTAATCAGGATTGCAATTTTGCAACTAATACAAAACGAAAATACATATGCTATATTCATATCAGATTACTCATCAAGTTACAAGACATGAACAAAAGGTGCAAGTTTTAACATCAAATTTCCCCTCTATAACCCCCGGATCCGAAATAATCCCTTCTAGAGTTGGCAATTGCCATGCTCTTCTGGTGCTCCAATTTGGGGCAGTCACGGATACGGTGACCAAGCCCACCACAGTATGCACAACCCTTTACCCCACTTGCATTTGTAATTGCATCAACATCCTCCATTGGATCGTCTAGTTCAGCCAACACCGGAGGAATCCTCTGTTTAGCTTCTTGTAGTAGGTGCTTCAAATCAAGAAGTGTCGTCTCACTTTGATTCTTGTTTATAAATGTTGTTGCTATTCCAGTCTTACCACATCTTCCTGTTCGGCCAATTCTGTGAACGTAATTTTCAATTTCTGCAGGCATGTCATAATTAATGACATGTTGTATATCAGGAAAATCTAACCCCTTCGAAGCAACATCGGTAGCAACCAAGACATCCTTCTTGCCTGCTTTAAAGGATGAAATAGCATATTCTCTCTCTTCTTGATCTTTTCCTCCATGAACGGCGACTCCCTCAACTCCTTTCAGGAGCAGATATTCGTGAATGTCATCAACATCAGCCTTGTTCTCGCAAAATATCAGAACAGGAGGTGGGGTTTTCTGTAGGCATTCAAGTAGGTACACGATCTTCGCCTCTTGTTTCACATACTCAACTTCCTGAATCACATCTAGATTTGCTGCTCCAGCTCTTCCCACATTAACAGTAACAGGCTTTACCAAAGCACTTTTAGCAAAGTTCTGAATTTTTGCAGGCATGGTGGCAGAGAATAGAAGAGTTTGCCTTTGAGCTTTAAAATGGTCGAACACTTCTCTTATATCATCTTCAAAACCCAAATCCACTAACCTATCTGCCTCATCCAATGTTAAGTATCTGTACAAGAAAGGGCAGTAGGATCAGTATCATTTTATATCATCAAAAGAAGTCAACATTCATTGTCAAAAGAGAAAGACAAAGAGCAATTGCCTAACCAAATGTATCCACAAAACAAGTATATACAAAATATTCAGACAACGAAACAAATAAAATTAAAGATGTAAACAGAGATGTCTCAACAGAGTACACAAGGCTTTGTTTCTTATTAAAAGAATAGATTATAAGAAGGCAACAGCTTAAACCAAACTTACATTCAATAAAAGTAATATCTTATTACATTAAAAACATATGATAACAGAGCATTTCTTGCATATAATTAAGACATTCTCCACAAGTTTCATTAAATAAGAGTAAATAGGCATTATGTAAGTGGATGCATGAGTGTGTATTGCTCTTGTGAGAGTAAGAATGGACGCGTAAAACTACAAAACTAGCAGGTTTTCTATTATTACAAATTTACAATGTCATGAGAACAAAGAATTTCTTACCTGCAATTATCCAGATTCATCTTTTTTTTGGCTAGCATGTCCTTCAACCTCCCAGGAGTTGCAACAACAATGTGTACACCCTTCTTTATGACCTCCAACTGCGACCGCATATCCACTCCACCAATACAAAGCAACAACCTCAACTCTGGATACCCAGCCTCTCTCATTGGTATCAAAAACTGTTCTACCACCTCATATGTCTGCCTTGCAAGCTCTCTAGATGGGCATATGATTAGACAAATCGGCCCTTCTCCTGGAATAATTGGCATCATTATCTCCTCTTGCAGCGCTATCATGACCATTGGCAGTGCAAATACCAATGTCTTGCCTGAGCCCGTAAACGCAATCCCAATCATGTCCCTTCCAGATAAAACAACTGGAAGGCCCTGCACCTGAATAGGGGTTGGTTGCACAATCCCCTTGGCTTTCAGCTTCTTCAAAATTGGCTCAGGAAACCTCATGTCCTTGAAATTCTTGATTGGCGGAGGAATATCTTCACCATCAACAATAATGTGCCACTGCTTTCGAATCAAATCACATGCCTTTTTTGACATCCTTCTTATAGGCAATGGCGGCTTCCATCCTGTCAACAAAGGGTCAGTGTAAGTTATTCCCTTTGCCAATTCCCGAACTGACATCAGTGTTTTCCTATCTGGCAAGTGCTCAATCATCTCCTTCTCTTGTTGAACAATCTGCTCCGTGGGACTAATTTCGGGTTGATCACGTTTAAGTTGGGATGATTTTACAAGAAGGCTAGGTTTGACTTCAGCAAGTTTAGAATTTTCAAGCTCATCCTCAAGCACAGAGGATTTCCCCTTGCGCTGAAGTATTTTTTGGGCCTCCATAGCTCTACGCTTCGCCACAGGAACATACTCGACATAATTATCATCTTCCACCATTTTTAATTTCCTGCAGCACCAAAAATTTGTTAGCAATCAATGAATTAACATTTAACAGAGATAATAACAAAAGCTTAAGCAAATGAATCAAAGGGCAGAACAAGAACACCATATTATAGAGTTATCTTTTTGCACCAGATTTTAACAACCCTAGGCATACAAATCGCACTAGAAACAAAATTTCACATTTTTTTCAAAGTAGTTTTCTTTAAAACCTATTTGTAAGGTAAAAAGTCGAGCAATCAAACATCATATCAGCTTAGTTAGAACCTGTTGTCTGTTGAAGTGAAGAATGAAGATCAATGACTTGAAGACTTGGTAGAGTTGTAGGCGTTCGTCGTCGACTTCCTCTTCCCTTTCCTTCTTCCTCTTTTCTTCTCTTCTCCAGTTCTCTTATCTCTATTTTTCTTCTCTTCTCTTCACAGATCGAATAAGGTATAACCCTAACATTATAATTTTGAATAATTTTGATTTGACACCTAAAATATTTAAAATTCATAATTTAACCCCATTTTTTCAAAAAATAATTTCAAAACTGCCCCCGCCATGTCCTCCCCGTGGACCCCGTGTCCTCGTATCCACACCGTTGACCGCCGAAAAAAATCAACAATAACGGTTTTTCCGTGTCAGACACATGTCCGGCCATGTCCGACGGGTGTCGGACACGTGCCTCAGCCTTTTTTTAAAGAGTCCGTGCTTTACAGGTCTACTGCATATTGATAATTTACATAAAGCCACGGATAAGGCACTAGAGTTTGGAGCAAAATGGTTTGTTGAGAACTGAAATTTGTTTTTGTGGATTACAGCGGAGAAAATTATTTTTCAATTTTTAAGAAAAAGAAAAGGAAAACTACTTACTGCATCTATGTGCAGTGATTTGTGGACTGGCCATCTCTGTTGTATGGTCTGTATTATAGTGACATACAATTCTTGCAGATTATTTTTATTTATTTTTTATTTTTTTATTTTTGAAAGAATTCTTGCAGATTATTGTACAAATGAACAGGCTATAACTACAGTTTCTAAGAAGAATTTTAAAAGAAAAACACTAAGAACTTCAAAGTAAATTACTAATAAAAACTCATTCAACATTCAATTAGAAACTAATTAAAAATAAACATATTATATTCATCAAGGTGTCAAGTATTCAAATGTATAGGAACTACTTCACGGTAAATCTAAAAAAAAAATACAAATTCAAATGTATAGGAACCAAGTTAAATCTAAGAAATATAAATTAGTAAAAATAATTTATTTCTATATAGTCCTCAAATAGTTAATACAAGAAAAGGCTTGAAATTCCCACCAAGGCATTCTATGAACCAATCAAAATTAGAAGCAAATTGCTAGAAACAAGAGTTGATTTTTAAACTATACAATAAATTACGATTGTATGTTGAAAAAATCTAAAATCGTCATTACCTTGATTCAGACGAAGCAGCTTTGTCGGTGGACGTCGAAGACGGGTGAACGGCGGCGCTGAGTTATACCTGCGTAGGTAGATGGCGATGTGACGACGGCTATCGGCTGGTGGTGGCTGTGATACTGTGATTGACTCAAAATCTTTATATAAAGTGAGGAAACATTGGCGGTGGAAAACAGTACGGTAGACATAATATAACATCCATTCACAATGCGCCACGTTATTTTTGTAATGATGATTTACAATTAAGTCCCTACGTATTTGGGAAATCTCACTTTTTATTTATACGTATTAACTTTTTTTATTCTCAAAACGTATACCGACAACTTGAGACGCTCAGATTAATCAACTGTCTAACATCAAAATAGTCCTACATTAATCAACTACTAGTCAAAATTAATAGAATTAAGGTTAGTTACATCTTTACACACCGTGGATGGTCAGATTTATAATCAATTAGAATATGTACCGATAACTTGAAAAACTAGAAATGTGAACGTGGAGTGCTTGGGATATCGGGGTAGTGCCAATCAAAGGAACTCCAACACCCACATTAGTAAATTAATAGAAGAGTTGATCGACAAAATAGTAAATAGATTTAAAATGACGAGTTACGATATTCAAATCATAGATCGCTTGAAGGTAGCAGTGCAGAAGGCAGCATGACAAGGGGTGAGCACAATTTGGTTTGGCTTTGGGAAAAATTGAAAATGTTTCGGCTTTCAAAAATGGAAACTGGTGTAAATCGATTAAGGTTTAGTAATCAAACTAGTTCTTATCAATTATGTTCGGTTCAATTTGGTTTTGGGCATAATGGGCCTAATGGGGTTAATGATATATATATATTACATATTTTGTAATTTAATGGGCTTTGAACCCTAACTTTGGGCCAATATGTACTGATTTATTTATTTTTTTCATACAATGAGTAATAATTGAATACCTGTAGATGTTGAAATAAATGTAAAACCTGAATTTTTTAAGATAAAAAATCTGTTTTTTCATACAATAATTCAGTAAGACACTAATTATTCAATAACAAAAAAAAAAAAAACAAAAAAAAACCTCAAGAAATAGAGAACCTATAATTGAAAAGATGATAAATTGATAATTTAACAATGTCTTCAAATTTCAAAGTTCAAAGGATAAAAAAATCCCTTCAAAAAAAAAAAAAAAAAAAAAGGAAGGATAAATAAATCTCTAAATATATGATAATACAGTCTAAAATAACAAGTTCAAAGTATAAATTCCTAAAGTCCGAAACTACAGTTCAAATCCAAATGAAGAAAGCTCAATATATGAGCTTAGATGTGGTGGGCCCATATCTGTTGAGAGGTAGAATTATATGGGCTTAGGATGTGCTATGGAAAGTAAAAGATACAGTTTGGGCTTCAGATGACTGGCTTCGGCCCCCTTGGTGATTTCCATTTTTTTTTTTCACTTTTTTTTGTTTTTTTTTGTTTTTTTTTGTTTTAAATAATGCTTGGGTACTGACCAGCCGGCACCTAAAATACCGACCTCACCAATGAAAGTGTAACACGTGATCCAATTTATGAGATAAATATAAAAAGTAAAAGAAAAAAAGCCACATGCTTCACAGTATCCAAGCATTATACTATGGTAAAGTTATTAATAGTTGTTAATTAATTTATTATACTTTAATATAATTTAATTAAATACATTGATCAGAAATCTCCCACTATATATAGTTGGTGTCTCCATGTACAGGAAATTCCCACATAAGTTGTTGTAAAGTTAGAGAAGATTCTGATTGGATATTTATTTGTTTATTTTATATTAATAATAATAATCACTCACAAGATCTATTCACCACTAATTGGGAAAGAAAGACAAAAATCTTGAACACTAATCCACTTGCATATATGATATATTCTCAGTGCCACTCCCATTTCGTCCCCCATTCCAGTTAATTAACTCTCTTTAAAGTGCAATTAAGATTTTATTTATATTATATTGCTTTCTTCGAAGGAGAATTCTTTTCTTCCATTTGGTTTAATTATTTTATATAGATATATAGGATCCAACTATCATCAATTCATCATTTGAACTATGAATTATGAATATATAAATGCACAAGATTATTGTAATAATATAATATCCATTCGCAAGAGACCGATATGAATGTTGAAAAAAGACACCAACGGGTATGAGTGTGATTGCTATTATACTAACAAGCACCAAATGTCTGTTTGGAAGAACTTGTCTACCGGCTAAAAGAGCTTTCTTTTTTATTTATTTTTTATTTTTTTATTTGGTTATCACTTAGTAGAGCTTTTAGATGATTAAAAAAATTGTTTTACGTCTATTTGGAGAAATCTAAATTTAAAGTTTTTCCAAGCAGATCTTTTTGAGTTTTTTTAATAACACTAAAATCTTCATTATAACCTTATAATTTAATATTTACTAGAGTATTTTGGTAAATCTCTCATTTAAAAAGCTCTTTTTTAATTAACAACTAAATGACCAATGACTTTCATTTAAAAGATCTACCTCCAAAAGATCTACTTCTAAAAGATCTACTGTAAAAAGATCTACTTGAAAAGCTCTCCAAAACATACTCTAAAAAAACTGTTTTACGTCTCCTTGGAGAAGCCCAAATTTAAAGATTTTCCAAGTAGATCTTTTGGAGTTTTATTAACACTAAAATCTCCATTATAACCCTATAATTTAATATTTGTTGGAGTATTTTGGTAATTCTATAATTAAAAAAGCTCTTTTTTATTAACAACTAAACGATCAATAACTTTCATTTAAAAACACTATCTCTAAAAGATCTACTTCTAAAAGATTTATTGCAAAAAGATTTACTTGAGAAACTCTTTCAAATGTACTAGAATATATCGGTCGTGGGTACAAGTATGATATGGGTATGAGTTTCATATAAATACTCCCACTGCTTACCCATTTAAATTAATTTTGATCAAATGTAAAGCCTGAACGTGAATATATACTTATTCTAATTTTTTATGGAATCCAAATTTATCATTATAATTTATTCTCTTATGTTCATGAAGAAAATTGTTTGATAAAAAAATTAGATAAAAATATATGGGAGAATATAAATGTTATATTTTTACTAAAAGTAAACAAAATTAAAAATGTTATTAAAGTAATATTAGTTGAAAAATAAAATTATTTGAAAATAATTTATTGAAGAAAGTAAAAATTAATAGTGAAAATATAAATTATTTGAAGATAGAAATAGAAATAGACATAGATCTAGAGAGTGTGGTTAGACTGTTAGAGTGAAAAAATTTTAAAGATGAAACATGGATGAAATATTCTATTTTAAAACTCTATTTTAGAGATAAAGATAGAGTTCACTTCTGGTCAAAGATGTTATAAGGTACATCTCATTTAACTTTTTTAAAGTTTATTATGCAAATGTGACTCATCTCCTTTGATCACACCTAACATTTTTTAATTTACCGTCCAAGTGTGATCACACCTCAGTTTTTTGGAGAGTACAATCCATGTGTCACTCCTTAAGTCCATCGCACCTCAATTTGTAGGAGAAAGATTATAATAAATGAAAGTTAAGTGACATTTAACTTTCTTTGTAATAACATGTCTCATACACGACACATATTTAATCCTAGAGTAACGATACTCTACCCAAAATTTCAACTCAAATTCCAACCCTAATGTGAGGTGTCATCACCACATAAAATGTTGGAAATCATGACGTAGGCTCATGTTGTGTGTGATGATGACACCTCACATTTGAGTTGGAATTTTGGGGAGTCTATTTTTGCTAAGTAAACTCCATTTTGGGAGGAGTAGCATTACTCTTAATCCTATCCAATTCAATCTAATCTAATCCTATTAAATAGTCCAATCTAATCCTACAACACCATACTAAATTATTTAGTTAGGACCAACGTGCAAAATAAAAGAAAAAATTAGAGTGGATATAATTTGTAAGAGAATACAAACTCCGGTGAAAGCATCTACTCCTAGGGCGCATTTACTAATTAAGAATAAAATGAATCATAATTAAAGTTCCACTAGAAAGGGAATGGAGGAGAATTAGAATTAAGTTATTAAATTTCATTATAGTGTTTACTAACTTATTAGGAATGAAAAATGGAATGAGGATATTTTAGTAAAAATATATGAATTCCCCTTTCCATCAGTAAAGGGAATTTGATTCCTAGATTGGGTGGGGGGAATTAAATTCTCTTTCATTCAGGAACTTAATTACTGATATGTATGTAGGGTCCACAAAACTTAATTCCCCCAAAATTTAGTAAACATATATAGGAATTCAAAAACACTTTTTTTTTTAATTATTTTATAATATCTATTAATTCGGGACCAGGTAAAAACAGTTCCTTTTAAAAAGTAATTAGTTCCCTGCTTGGATCAAGTGTTAGTCTCTATATATATCGTGTTTTCGGCTATCTTGGCCATTATTCAATAAAGCTTGCTGTTCAAAAAAGAAAAAATAAAAAATAAAAAATTGGAACCTCCATAACGTTAGTTTCTATTCATTTTCAATATATCCAATTCTCCATAATCTCCATAACCTCCATAACCTCCATAACGTTTTTATCAAACAATTTTCTTCATGAACATGAGAGAATAATTTTTTTAGACATAATGATAAGTCTTGCAAATTAAAATACTATAATATGTTTGTTTTTTCATTTTTTTTAGACAACCGTCGCTCCCTTGGAATTGGTTAGGTTGCGTTAAGGTTTATTCAAAATTGGAAATTTTTGAAAAATTGGTTTTTCAAATTTTATTGCGTGGATAAAATTGTAAATTTATGAATTGTAATATGACATTTATAGAAACTTACTAGAAGACTCTATTGTATCACTTTTTTAATAATATAAAAGAAAAAATATATATTTTTTCTATTAGACATATATATCTTAAAATAAGATATAATTTGGAAAAACAATCAAATTGATTTATCTTAATTTAAGATATAAGAAGTCATAAGTCTTATACATTAGTGAAAAAAACAAACGGTCCCTGTACTGACCCAAACGATGTCATCCCTAGTTTGGATTCAACAAGTAACAAACAAAAGATCTGTCCATACGATCTTAGAAGCAACTACAATTCCACCTGGTGCATCGAAGATTTTCTCCTCATCGTACTGATATGTACACCCTGAAAAAGGTACTACATCAAGCTCCACTGAAACCTACTGCAGACGTAAGCTAGCTTTAAAGCAGCAGCTGATCCTTTTGTTCTCAAACACCCAAAAGAAAGTTTTTCGACATATATATCCAGATGATGAGCCCAAGGGGCGGTGTCTTTTAAAAAACAAAAAAAGGTACCTCAATCCGAGGTGGATTGCAAATGTGTATCAAGCTGCAAGATAGAAACAAGTTAACTTTTCAATTTGTACGTGGACTTAGCGATAGATTTCCACTTGGAAAAATCTCATGCGCGTCCAACAGCAGGATCCACTGATCAACATCACATAACGGGACACGTGGCAGACGTCACTGCCCACCAAAGTGTACAACTTTTTTCTATTCAAAATGGTGACAGTACGTTCTCTATCTAAAAGAGAGAAAAAAATGGTGACAGTTAAGCGCACACACACAAAAGAGAAAGCATAAAAGAGGGGAAAAAAAAAAAAAGAGCATGAGAGCGAGTGAAGAGCTTGTTTGGACCACCAGAGTTTGCTTCAAGCCTCTCAAGTCTCAAGGAAGCAAAATATACAGCAAAAGTTGATCCCCCACCATTGACCACTATCTACATGAGAGAGGACCAACGTGTTTGATTATTTGGTCTGTTTTGGTTTTCTTGGCCACTTTGAGTAACTTTGATATATATATATATATATATTCTTTTTCCTATCAGTTAGATCTAATACATCCTTGCATTATGGATAAGCACTGATAAGTGTATACGGACTGAGTCAAAACATTTGAATCTAATGGTTCACATTCAAAGAACCGATGTATTTTATATTATGTCGAACTGATAGGAGAAAGATTGTATATACATAGGGCTTGCTTTGCTACTGCTTCTTGGCTTCTTGCCTCTCTTAAGAGTTAAATAGATATTCAATACCTTATTATGGTAGTTACTCTCACTGTTATATAAGTTATTATTAAATTTCAAAAAGTTTTACACTATGTTTGGTTTGATGGAAATGAAAGAAAAGGAAAATAAACGATAGTGAGGAAAGAAAAGGAAAGGAAAAGAAATGGATAATGGTTTTAATGATTGTTATTTGGATGGTTATAAGTGGAAAGAAAATGAAAGGATAATGATTTTATTTTATTTATGAAAACACCCTTCGTTTAACAGTATGAATACCAATAATATATAGGGTTATTTTTGGGATTTTGAAAAAATTATTAATTGTGGATTCCTTTCTCTCCATTTCCTTCCAAATTTGGATGGAAACCAAAGTGTGTAAAATATAGAAAGAAATTATTCCTTTCATTTCCTTCCATTTCCTTTCTTTTCCCTCTCATTTAACCATCTAAACAAGAAATTAAAAATCCCTCAAATCCTTTCATTCCCTTTCTCTCAAATTCCTTCAAACCAAACATAACGTTTTACTTTTGTTTTTTTATTCTTTTTTGTGAATGGAATTCGAAAGCTTATAACTTAAAAGAAAGATTTAATGTCGCATTTTGGTTAAAGTGGTTCTGATATTATATTAATTAATTAATTTATATATATATATAGAGAGAGAGAGAGAGAGAAGCCTAGGCAATGTTTGGATTTGTTTTTTAGAACGGTTTTTTTTTTTTTTTAAAAAAAAAAAAACAGCTGTAAAATTGTTTTCAAAAATGAAAAATAGTGTTTTTAAATTGAGGCAATTTTTTTTTTAATCAAAACAAATTCAAAAATTAACTATCCCTTCTAAATAATTCAGATTAACCAACCTTTGAGATAAAAAGACTCAAATTACTTTAATGAAACTTAAAACGTAAATAACTAAAAATTTATTACATGTCAAACATATGTTATATGATGAACTAATAAAATATTACATGACTTTAAAAAAAATATATATATATATTACACGACACCATATCATACAATGTTCATCAGAAAACTCATAAATTTATTACATATTTTCGTAGGGTGATTTTGGGAACATATGTCTTTATGATTGGCTGGATTTTGTGAACAAATATCATATTGCTTGTAATTCGCTTTAAAGTCTTAATGTTTGTTACGTAATGTGCTTCATAATTTAGTGGGTTCAAAAGTTACAAGTCTTTCAAAGATCGCGCCTAATGTAAGATTTGCTTGACTTTAGCTCTCCGAAAAATCTATATGCACAGCACACAACCTGATTAATAGCATCGGTAACAATTGCATTTAGTTTGAATAGGCAATCAACCAAGCAACCATTTTGAATAGTTGTCCGACAGGTTCTAGTCACATTCGAATAGGCAATCAACCAAGCAACCATTCTGAATAGTTATCCGACAGGTTCTTGTCACATTCCCTACCATTGACTCCTCAAATTAATTACGATAGTTAAGAGAGAGAGAGAGAGAGAGAGAGAGAGAGAGAGAGAGAGAGAGGGAAAAAAAAAAAAAAAAGTCTCTAAGGTGTAGTCACTAATTTGATAAATTGTTAGGACAAAAGTGTGGATGGAAAACGACAAAAATACAATGATTTTTATGAGGAAGAGAGAGGGAAGCAGTGGAAAATTTCCAGTTGGAGGGCATGGGGAATTGAATGAGACAATAAACCTTGTCCCATCCTTCAGATCATGTGTTTAATCCAAAGCTCGTCAGCTTCGTTAAAGTCAAGTGAAAGAAATCAATAAATGATACTGATTTTTGGTAATCGTGACATATCCATAACCCATCCTTGGATATTTAATTAATTTAACCTCTAATTGACACTAATTAATACATTCACAAATACAAATGCTGATATTCCCTCCGAATTCTAAAAAAAAAAAAAAAAATATTGATTCCGCATAGTTATATTTATCAATAATTCTACACATCCCATCTACAATTCCACCATTTTCATCTCAACACACGTGGCAGCTGACGTGTCAGTTGGTGAGTGGACACATATTAATTGGTGAGTAAATACATGGGTAAGAGAGATAAATACCAATTAATGTGTGTCCACTCATCAAATGACACGTCAGCTGCCACGTGTGTTGGGATGGAAATGGTGGGATTGATGGTGGGATGTTTAGCATTATTGATATATAAAATATCAATAATGCTAAACATCCCACCTAAAATCCTACTTTTTTTATCCCACTACATGTGGCATGTGAGGTGTCAAATTGTGAGTGGATACACATTAATGATGATTTATCTCACCTACCTCATGTATCCACTCACCATTTGACACCTCACATGCCACATGTAGTGGGATGAAAAATGTGAGATTTTAGGTGGGATGTGTAGCATTACTGTTTATATATAGACGAAGTACTCAAGAGGACTGGACTCGAAGATCATTGAAAAATCCTCAGAAAGAAAAAAATATCATTAAAATCAGGTGAAAAATATCAAAATCATCTTTATTGTTGAAAATATTATCAATTCAATCCAAAAGTTAAGAGAATTAGGCTATTAATCAGTTCTTATCGTTTCATTTACTAGCTAGTAAAATAGTTCCTATATATATATATATTTTCATTAAGTATTATATTAATTCGAGGTTTTGGGAAGGGAGAGACCTGAATCCGTAGGCCGTTACCTCGTGGTGCAGATGTGAGTAGGGATGAACATTTGTTCAAACACAAATCTTAACGCTAAAAAGGAAATATCCTGATCCAACCTACAACAATAACTTCTTCATTTTTTATGGGAAAAAATTATTGGAACTAAATTGATAATTATTTAAATAACATGAATGATGATGATGATCGAAATTAAATAGTACGGACAAATGTTGTTGGAAAACATGCCGGCATAGATAATCGTTATTGCTGTATCACTTTCTTCATCCTCATTTGTTGTTGATGGCAGTTTCTTGGTAAGCATCCAATTGTGTTGTGTTATATTAGAATATATCCCAACAGCAGTGGCTTCAAATTTGACCAAGTGTATCTATATAAGAAATTTGCCATTAAACAATATACGTCCATGCACCTAACTTAATACGAAACCAATCACAATAAAGACATGAATATGTATTTTTTTTTTTGTTGTTGAAAGTTTTCGTTATTGATAGGATTGGAGCAACTGATTTAGGAGTCATTTACCCAAACCCTAAATTTGTCTATCTACCAGATGAGCTACGCTCCTGTCGGCCGAAAATATATGTTCACCTACTTGTAACGTGGTATATGATCAACTATTCTTGTCTCTGAAGATTTGGTGCCAAATTTTTTCCACCAACAGTGACAAGATATACAAATGAATCATTGTGGTCCTTTTAAGAGTCTTCCTTTGACTTGTGATGATTAATATTTATAATGGTGTCTTATCAGTTATCATATAAGAGATAATGAGATATTAAAGAGAGAAAAAAAATGGTGTTGCGATGATATCATGAGAGAAGCGTTGCCGCTAAGTAAAGTTGATGAGAAAGCCAACATCTAACTAAAGGTTTTGATCAAGTAAAGTATTTAATGCGATTGTCGATCGCCGTTTCCGTGTATATATTTACTAATTAAATTCCTTCATTCAATTAAGGTTGATCCTGTCCAATTATTTTTAAGCTAATAAATATTAAAACAAGGAATTGTCAGGTCAACTATATATTATCGAGACATGCATTTTATATTCAACATCAATATATAATTATATATTGACATATTATTGGACAGTACTGAATCTCTGATCAACCAAATGGTGATTTTAATTTATTTAATTAAAAGATGGTAATTAATTACCTAGCCATTTTCAATTATAATTTAATTTATAATTTATTTGATTTATTATTTCAATTATAATTTTCTATGAAAGTGAAATTAATATGATAGATTATTTATGCATATATATATATATATATGCACTTTTTTTTTTTTTTTTTTTTAAACCTAGCTTCTATATATTTTTGGTATGAATTAGTCCCACAAATATATAACATCCATGGAGTAGCTGGATCGGTAAAACTTTTGAAATGACTCCACATAAAAAGTTAAAGCCAGCCAATCTACTAATCTAGACAGAATATAATAATAAAGATTTTAATCCCAAGGCTTGATATTTACCTTTAAAAAAAAGTGACATTATCGCCAGCACCACTTTCCATAGATTAATCGGCCGAACTATTTTTTATTCATCATACACCAAGTAGCAGCCAAGGATTATGTTTAAACAAGGACCACTCAACATCCTAATAATAAATATCACCGATTAACACAGTATATCTCCCTTTCCACATTGATGGTTGGGTTGGGAGTACGAACCTTATTATGTCCATTTTTTAAATATATGTTGAAAATTTTCCAATATGATATTGTGAGAGTAGATATTTAGACCGTTTGATATCGACGATAGAAACGAAATCAGTTTTATCAAATTTGAAGGGTCATAGTTCTTGATAAAAAAAAAAATTGAGAGAAAAATGTAAATATCAAAAAGGGTAAAAATTAATTAGATTTTAACTGTATATGTTTTTTTTTTTTTTTTTAAAAAAAAAAAAAACAAACTTTGGGTTTGGAGGGACCATGGCCTCTCCAGAACCCAATGTGGCCCTCCCACTGTCTTCGGGTCATGAGATGAGATAATTTATTGTAATATTAAAAATAAATTAAATTCCTAGATAATTTTTTTTTTTTTGAAGAACCTAGATAATATTTATTAAACTTATATAAAATAAAAACAAACAAAACCCACTTGTATTTTTTTTTTTCAACAAAACCCACTTGTATTGTAAAAAAAAAGGAAGATTTTAATGTTTAATGTGTTTTAGTTTTAACTATATATAGATGATGAGTGATTATCAACTGAGGTATATCTTACTTTAACTTCGATTTGTTAAATATAAAGATATAAAGGTATCGAAAAAATAAGAAAAATATAGGAAAATTCAAAAAAATAGTTATAGCATTTGAAAATTCAATTTTGCAGGTGGATTTCAATGAACTTATCATCTATAAAAAAAAATCAGATCAAAATTCATAAAAATCAATACAATCAAGGTCCTTACCGAAATAAAAACATGTATACCTCATCTGTATAGATCGGAGGCGATTTGTATAATTGCAAATTTGCAATGGAATGGCCACTTTCCCCGTTTCAGAGTTGAAAATGCAAAGAGAGAGAGAGAAAAAAAAATAATGGAAATGACAACCCCAAGCTTGGATTATATAAAAAGGTAAGAGAGAGAGAAAGTGATGGTAATTTTATATGTATATACACATAGCACAAAGGCTTGCATGAAAGCTTAAGCCTATTGGTTATTGGCGTGTAGTACACTTGTAAGCTAATATTGGCCCTCCAATCTTCTCTTGTTTTTCTCTCTATTTTGCTTGAAATTTTACCGACATGGCTCCTAACAAATGGGGTTTCTCTGCCTCTGCGTAGGATTCGAAGCGGCTTCAACTTCTCTGTTACGCTGAAGTGAGTATTCTCTCTCTCATCTTTCTTCTGTTATTTGTTTTCAGTTTTTGTTCCTTTTATCCGTTTTATCTTCTTCAACTCTCACACTTCTGATGTAGTCTGTTCTTCTCTGATATGGGTTACTTTTATTTTCTTACCTTTTAATCTTATTTGTTTCTTTTTAGCTTAGCAACTCAGTTCTTTTGTGTATTTTTTCCTTCCTATTTATTTACTATTATTATTATTATTATTATTTGATTTTGGTTTCAGTTTGTGGAAAGTTCATGTTGGTGTTAAAAAACAACTATGATTTTTTTTCTTCTTAGGATTCTGATTCTTTTTCATTTTTGAATTTTCAATTGTTTCAGTGAATTTTATGAGATCAACAAGATAGGCACTGATTGTTTTAGTGTCTTGAAGTGTTTGTTTTAAATTCTATGAAAATAATTTTCCATATTTTCCTAATTTACAGTTTAGCAAACAGTAATTTTGATTATAACTATGAATTGCAGGTATTGGAATAAAGTTACTGGATAGAAAACATAGTACAAATTGTTACTTTGATCATTTTGAGAGAGGAAATGGCCATGCAAACTGTGTATTTCAAAGAGCCAGAAGGAAATGCTCATGATCAAATTGGGCAATTGCCATCACCTTGGTGGACCCCATTGGGTTCTCAACCTGTTTATGGGGCATCTTATGGCCAATTGAAGCACTTATCCATGGAAAATCCATCTGAACAAGCCGATCAAAGACCGGATAAGGGAAGCACAATGCAATTCAGTTTCTTTCCTGGTAATCTCCTTGCTTTTGTCTACATTTTCAATATGTTCTCCTTAGTTTCCCCGGTTTTAAAACTCAGTTCATTTGAAAGATGTATTACATATGTTTTGCCTTTTTGCTAATTTCTAGCTTTGAAAATGAGATATTACAAAGGACGGAAAAAGTAGTTTTCCCTAATCACATTGGATCTTATAAGTAAAAACAATTAGAGCAGGTTTAAATCATAACTTGCCATCTAGATACAATGGTTACTTTTCTTGTCTATAGTTTGGTGTCTATTGAATTAATAATACAACAAATTTGGGCTTAGTAGTATTACTCCTATAAAATTAATGGTAAATGTAAGTAACAGAAGAACAATTACTCATAAGAATATAGCTTGGATGTTTGGATTTATAGATAGTCTTATATGGATTAAATAAATTTGAGGTTGCAACAATTTCATGTAATAGTTGGAAATCCGACTTGAAATGGATACCTAAGATATATACATGATTTTCATTTCCTCATAGTCAAAGTTTCTTCATTGTTATGTTCAAAGTCATTGGTTGCACTAAGATTGATGATATAGAGTGAGCCCAAATTTTGTTAAGGGTATGTTTATGTACTGAATTCATAACTACATAAGCAAGTACAAAAAGCGACATTGGTTCTCTCAATTTGAGAGGAGATTGACATAAAAATAGCTTTTGATGATGTCTAGTAAATTCTCTTAATGTAATCTTGTAGCAACTTCAAACAGTATATGATACCGATGCAAAATCTATAGGACCCTTTATATTTGTGCAAGATACAGTGAAGTAAAACATCTATATCTATATCTGTGATTGAGACAATAACCTCGTAGAATAGAATTCTGAGTGCAATTTGACTACTAGTAAAAGTAGGTTAGCAATGCAATGAAGAAGTAAGCACTTTCAGTTGATTAATTGTAAAGATATGGAGAATTGGGGATGGGACCATACTAGAGTTATAACACTATATTTTTTAAGTTGGTTTTGGAAATAACTTCTCCAAAATCAATAGATATGTATCCCCTTACTAACTTAAAATAGTAAAAATGTAACATCAGGCGCCTAATGTCAGTTAGCTTTTGTTAGGGATAATATTTTTGAACGCCTGTGTTATAAATGTGTGATTTTATTCATGGGATGAAATACGTGTTACTTTCCTTCTCATAAAAGATAAAAGATGTTTTTGGGTTCTGGTGACTAAACTCTGGCCGAAATTGATATTTTTATTTAAAATTACAAAATCATAAAAAAAAGATCAGCACATGAATCTTATAAACTACACTAGCATGGTGAAACAAGTTCTTTTAGTCACTGAATTGAACCGTATATCTTGGATATGCAACTTTATGCCTTCAAAAATCATTGATTGGTTATTACAAGTTTTATTAAAAGTTGATTGTTTCAAACACGTGGATTGAACTACAATCATATCCATGATCACTTTAGGAATATCTGCAATCATATTAGAGTCCATCTTTATCAAGAGATGACATTTTACAAGGAAGACAGACATCTTAACAACTATCGTGTTCTGAGGTGCCAACCGTGCCATCATGAGTAATAAAATTTCTAGATAGGTTTTAAACAATTTATATAACAGGAAAAATTGAACTTATGTTGAAATAAACATAGAATCAATTATGAGAATAATTATTATCCTGAGTCTTAAGAGAAATTTGGTATTTGTTTCAATTTATTCTTCATACTTTTGGGCAAGAATCTTCTCTCTAGTTGCTGTATCTAATAAAAGAATAAATGAAGGCTGCTCAAGGTGAACTCTTATCTGCTGTATTTCATTTTTTTCGCAACCTTCCCATAAAAAACTTTTTATTCTCAAACCCCACATAATGATCAAAGATATTTGTTGCTGAACTAATAAATAGTAATGTTGCTGACTTATCTTATTCAAATGTAATCTGAGTACATTTTGATTATTGTTAACAAGCCAAGTAATTAAATTTATGTGATTATAAAAACTTAGGGGAAGGACAAAAATCTGCAGCTGCCATCTCTCTGCAATCAGCCCTGCCAGAAAATCATGCTTGCTTTGAATTAGGATTTGGCCAGCCTATGGTAAGATTTTTTTAAGCTTAACAAACTTTTTTTTTTTTTTTTTCTTTTTCCATATAACATTCTTTTTGGTTTGTAAACCCTGGTGGCTGATCTGTTTCCTTTGTTTATGGTTTGCAACCGTAGATCTATGCGAAGTATCCTTATGCAGATCAATGTTATGGAGTATTCTCGGCTTATGGCTCTCAAATTTCGGTCAATCTCTCATCTTTTCTTTTAGCTTACCTATTCTGTATAGCTATAATTTGCAATAATATTATCCATGTTAATTGTTAAGTGAAACCCTCATCTTCAATTTAATTTACTCTTGTGAATTTTTAGTGCATGCTTGTTTATTTAAATAGTTACAAGAGATAAGAACAGCCAGCAGTCTATATTCTTCTGGTTTGGTTAAGAAGTATGCTAAAAATCATTGCAAATTATGAAATTATAATATGTTTTAGTATGTTTCTAAGGAGCTTCACTGTTGTAGAGGAGTAACAATTTTTGCATCTATTGTATAGGATTTTGACTTGATAAACAACATACATATATCAGATATTATCATGGGCTATTAATTGAATTTAGTATTGGTTTAACAATATGTCCGCCCACTGATGGACTGATAATTTCTTCTATACTAGTCTTGCCCAACTGCTTGCTAGAAAGAACTGTATGAATCCTTTAATACCCCCCAACTAAGAATTCTAGATCACTTAGGACATGAAAGACGAGAAGAACGAAAGAATTATTAACTTGAAGAAGATACAAGTTTCATAAAGAGAAACTTGGAACGAAATAATGAAGCAATATGTAGCTTTCTTATCAGATTATATATAGGCCCATCCTGCTATAGTGCTATGTATAGTGGCTTATACTTTGAACCTTATAATGATGTGTATGTGGCTTTTGGAACAGATAGATAATCTGATACTTGTATACGTTTAGCTAAATTCACTGATGCATATACTTATATACAACAAAATAGGGCCGACTTATGCTGCCGCTGAACTTGGCGAGCGATGATGGACCGATATATGTTAACGCTAAGCAGTATCATGGGATTATCAGGCGTCGGAAATCACGCGCAAAGGCTGTACTTGAGAATAAAATGGCTAGAAATCGCAAGGTATGATATCTTGCTTTGATTTTCTAACAGTTTTGTTATTTGTTAGGGAAAAAAATGTTCATATGATGTGAAGATGAAGTTGTGGTAGGATGGTATGGAGAACCTCTCTTTTCACTCAACCTTTCCTCCTTACCTGAGATGCATGTATATTTTGGGGATGTAGAGATATCCTCAACAGCTTCCCTTTGACAAATAATCATTGCCTTTAGTCAAAAGTATCAAATTAATCATCTGACCAATTAACTTATTTGTGAATTAACCATATCTGTCTATTAATAGGAATATCTAGGTTTGATAATGCAGTTGGGTTGGGCAGTGAGATTTTTCGGATGTATTGGATCCTTGCATTCAGTATTTTTGATTATTATTATGATTTTTAATCTACAGTTCTGCTCTCTAGATGTTTTAATATTTTGATCACGTTTAATTGCTTACATTCCAAAATTGTAGTACCTTGAGAATTTTTGTGCCTCCAGCGTTTTTATGCTATGCAAAACCGATACCTTAGCATCTATCCATATTGCAAATATTTTGAAAATTCTTGAATTCCTTTCCTTATTCTGGCTGCAATGATATAGGTTTTTTTTTCTGTTCCACAGCCATATATGCATTATTCACGCCATCTTCATGCCATGCGTCGACCAAGGGGGTGTGGTGGTCGTTTCTTGAACACAAAGAACCACGATGATGACGGAAAAGAAGGGCCTGAGGAGAAGAAAGCTGGAGAGGGGCAACTGTTTCAGTCCACTGGTTCTCAGAGTTCTGAAGTTGTGCAATCTGATGAGAGTGGGACTATGAATTCTTCAAAAGAAGCAAACTGCAATAGGTCCAATATTTCAGGGTCAGAGGTGACAAGCATGTACTCGAGGGGCGATTTTGATCACTTTTCGGTCCGTCATTTCAGGCCACCACTCCACTCATTCTCAGGCATTATGGATGGTGGGCATGGTATTGTCATGCCCAGCCAATGGGTTGCAGCGGCTGATAACTGCTGCAACCTCAAAGTCTGACAGCAAGGGAACAGGGGGGTTCGGTGCTACGTTGTTGCACTGGAAACCCATCCTTGCTACAACCAAATGGAGAGACACGGTGGCCCATTTGGTAGGCAAATCATTCTTGGCTCAGTGCATTAAGGCAATCTTTGCCATTCCATGCAGTCAGTCTTGCAGTCATGGGGTGGTCACAGATGCTAATGCCTTAATGCACTTTTTTTAAAAAGTTATCTATAAAATAAGACTGAACTATAAATGGGGTTTTTGTCGATTGTCCAACAAAGCGTGTAATTCTGGGTTTGTGTTTGTGATCCTAAACTATTTTCAAGCATGGTGTTATGCAAGTTCAGTGTCTGGCTTTCTGAACCTTTGGTAATAATGTATCATAGAACTTTCTGTTAAATGCATATGCTGTTGTACTTCTTTAAGCTAACAATTTCTTTACCCTCAACACCTTTTGAGAAAATTGATGATTTAGGACCTGTGTATTGAATATCAAGTTCCTGGAAAATTTGTTGAAATCAACAAATGGGATCCTGAATACTTTGATATTCAAATAATGGAAAGAGATGTATTTTGTTCCAAGTTTCTTAGTTTCAATTGTACTGGAGATGTACTTGTTCGGCCATATGCGAGGCAGCCGCACTTGAACTCGAATTTGTTGGTAATTAAGTGGCTTCGTATAGACCAAAGCAAAAGGAGACTTTCCTGTTGCAGTATACACAGCACCATTATATGCAAACTCGGCTTGAGGAAGTGCAAGGTCGTACTGTTTTGGTTTATCTCCACAAATACTTTGAATCAGATTTCCTTAAGTTGGATTTAATACTTTGAATAGTCATCTATAGGCTTTTTTATGGGTAATTTCACTTAAGTCCCTACTTTTTTTAGTGAAATGTCACCTATTTAAATGTTTTTGTTATATTAATAACTTAAGTACCTTGTTTTTTCAAAATAAATCACTTTAGTTCATTTGACCAAAATATCAATGGTCAACTCTAACTATATATATGAAAAGTACAATTTTACCTTTGTCAAAATGATTTATTAGTTTTAAAAATAAGGGGAATTGCATAAACATCCCTCAAGGTTTGATAAAATTGCATATATATGACAGTTTTGATCATATACACACAAACTTCTCTTAACATTTGAAAATTGTTGCACAAACATCCCCTATTGTTAGATGGATTTGTTAGTCAACTCTAACTATATATAAAAGTACAATTTTACCGTTGTCAAAATGATTTATTGAGTTTTAAAAGTAGATAATATTAAAATGGTTTATAAAAATAAATAAACAACAAAAAATTATTTTCTAAAAAAAGAAAAAAAAAATTAAAAAGAAAAAAAATAGATTATGGAAAATATAAAGTTAAAATAAATAATAAATTGAAAGTATTTTCATAAAAAAAAAATAGAAAGTATTTCAAAAAATAAAAAGAAAGTTTTTTTTTTTTTTTATTAAAAAAAGTAAATAGATCTCCACCATTGGATCAATCCAAATTCAATGGTGGAGATCTATTTACTTAAATTTTTTTTCTTTTTATTGATCCATTTACTTAAAAAAAAAAAAAAAAACTTTCTTTTTATTTTTTGAAATGATTTTAATTTTTTTTATAAAAATACTTTCAATTTATTATTTATTTTAAATTTATATTTTCTCTAATCCATTAGTTTTCTTCTTCTTCTTTTTTTAATATTTTTAATATTTTTAGAAAATAAAATTTTGTTGTTTATTTATTTTTATAAGCCATTTTATTATTATTTATTTTTGAAATTCAATAAATTATTTTGACAAGGGTAAAATTGTACTTTTATATTTATAGTTAGAGTTGACCATTAGTATTTCGTCAAATAGACTTAAGTGATGTATTTTTGAAAAACAAAGAACTTAAGTTGCTAATATAACAAAGACGTTTTAAATATGTTACATTTCACAAAAAAAAAAAAGTAGGAACTTTAGTGAAATTACCTCTTTTGACACACAGTTCTCCCAAATTTCTTTGAAGTCAAAGTAGTTCTTATGGGCATTTTTGAAACACATTTCTCCCAAATTCCTAAAAAAAAGTCAAAATAGCTCTTATGTTTAAGGCATTGATGGCTCAATTTTGTGAACCGGAATTATGTTGAATGACAAAAGTGAACTTCTACAGAAATGTCAAGGAAGCACGGATACGGATACAGATACGGATATGGATACGGATACAGATACGGGATACGGATACGGTATGATACGGGGATACGGTAAATCTTTAAAAATTAGGATACGGATACGGTAGGATACGTCAATTAAAATAATATATATTTATATTTTTTTAAAAATAAGAATATATAAAAGGATATTTGATAATTCATTCAAAAATCAAAACATATTCATATCCAATCATCCAAATAAAACATGCCATATAACAACCTAAGTCATAACAATGTAACCTAGGAAGCACGGATACTTCATTTGGTGGAGGTAACTCGTATCGAACTCGTATCCAGTTCCGATACTTCCCGAATACTCCAGGATACGTATCCGATACACCAAATGGCGTATCCGTTGACTTTTTCACAAGTTTGACTGGAGGATACTTGGAGGATACTTGATGGATACTTGGAGGATACTTGAGGGATACTTGGAGGATATGTTTGGGGCAATATTATAATTATTTTAGTATAAAACGGGGTCAAATTATAATTTCAAAATATTAGGGGTCAAAATGAAACTGTAAAGAAATTTTGGCTTTGATTCCATTGACATGGAGAATAACGGGATACTTGAGATTGCAAACCTTTCACTTGATGAACCAGAGTTAGATGCTGAATTATTTAGATCCTTTAACAATGTGAATGATGATAATGAAGTTAATTAGGAATTTCGTATCTATTTTATGAGTTTATTTTATGTATTATTTGGATTTTGTAATATACTATAACTTATGTGACATATGCTTTATTTGGATTTTCAATTTTGTAATATGTTATGACTTAATTTGGATATTGTAATATGTTACATTGTTATGACTTAAGTTGTTGTGTGACATGTTTTATTTGGATGATTGGATATAAATATGTTTTGATTTTTGAATGAATTATCAAATATCCTTTTATATATTCTTATTTTTAAAAAATATAAATATATATTATTTTAATTGACGTATCCTGCCGTATCCGTATCCGTATCCTAGTTTTTAGAGATTTACCGTATCCCCGTATCGTGCCGTATCCGTATCCGTATCCGTATCCGTGCTTCCTTGAATGTAACATATTACAATATCCAAATTAAATCGTAACATATTACAAAATTGAAAATCCAAATAAAACATGTCACATAAGTTATAGTATATTACAAAATCCAAATAATACATAAAATAAACTCATAAAATAGATACTAAATTCCTAATTAACTTCATTATCATTATTCACATTGTTAAAGGATCTAAATAATTTGGCATTTAACTCTGGTTCATCAAGTGAAAGGTTTGCAATCTCAAGTATCTCGTTATTCTCCATGTCAATGGAATCAAAACCAAAATTTCTTTATAGTTTCATTTTGACCCCTAATATTTTGAAATTATAATTTGACCCCATTTTATACTAAAATAATTATAATATTACCCCAAACGTATCCTCCAAGTATCCTTCAAGTATCCTCCAAGTATCCTCTAAGTATCCTCCGGTCAAACTTGTGAAAAAGTCAATGGATACGCCATTTGGTGTATCGGATACGTATCCTGGAGTATCCGGGAAGTATCGAAACTGGATACGAGTTCGATACGAGTTACCTCCACCAAATGAAGTATCCGTGCTTCCTAGAGAAATGTTGATCACCTAGCATGCATGTTATCTACATTCTGAATTATGGCTATTAATAAATTTCAAGGCCCGATGATTTGAATATAACATAAATTCCCTTTGCAACAATTAAAGTTGAACCTCAAATATAAAATTTTATTAAACAACACAATCAAAAACCGCCCTCCATTACAATATAATATCATATTTTATAGGTTGTGTTCTCAACCCTACTAGACTAGGAAATAAATAAGAAAGACAAATCGCCAAAATAAACAATTAAAGTTCAAAAAAAAAAAGAAAAAAAAAAAAACCTTAGGTGCTGTTTGGAACCATTTTTAAAAATGGTTTTCCATTTTCAAAAATAAAAAACAGTTTTAATATTGTTTGTTTACACATTTTATAAAGCTGTTTTTGAAAATAAAAAACAACTTTTTAAAATGTATAACTAAAAAGTTAAAAACAATTTTTTAACTTTTTATTGTTTTTTACAATTTTCAAAAACATCATTTTAAAACAAAGCACAATTTTTCCCACCAAATAACTACTTTACCCATTTTAAAAACAACAACCAAACACTTTTATATCATTTTCGTTTTAGAAAATTAGGATGCGTTTGATATTGTTTTTAAAATGATGTTTTTGAAAACTATTTTTAAAAATAAAAATCATGTTTTAAAAATGTAAACATGTTTGGTAGTGTTTTCTAAAAGTAGTTTTAAAAAACGGAAAACGATATAAATGTGTTTGGTAATGTTTTTGAAATGGGTAAAATAGTTGTTTGGAGGGAAAAGTTGTGATTTGTTTTAAAAAACTGTTTTGAAAATGTTGAAAAACAATAAAATGTTGTTTTTAGGGCCTGTCCTGTAGGCTATTTTCAGCCTGTTTTCGTTTTTGTTTTCCAAAAATGATTTCAAATTCGTATCCGGTAACGGTTTTTCATTTTATTTTCAAAATTCAAAAACAAAGTGAAAAACAGAATCAATGTGAGAAGTGGAAAATTTGAAAAAAAAAAAAAAAAAAAAGAAGTTGTTTTTCTTAAATATGTTTTTGTTTTTCATGGAAGTGGGTCCCTTTCATAAAAAAAGTGGGTCCCATATGATTATTAATATTTTTTTTTTCTTTTATTCTCACCCACCAGACCTGATCTTCTTTCATCTTCGTCTTCTACAATCTCCTTCTTCCTTCTTCCTTCTTCATTCTTTCTTCTTCCTTATTCAAATTAAAAAAAAAAAAAAAACACAGATTGTTTATTTTTTATTTTTTTTTCTCTTGAATCACGTTCTTCACAGCCTTCTCTTCCCATCTTCTTTCTTCCTTCTCCTTCTTCTTCACTGCCTCTGGTCTACTCTTCTCGTCGCTGCCTTTGGCCTTCTTCTTCTTCGCCGGCGCCGATCTGCTCGTCCTCCTCCTCATCCCTTCGCTTGTCACGCGACCGATCGTCGGCATTTACTCTCAAAGCAACCGCTTGATGCTTCTCTGGTCCTGCACCGTTCTCCACCGTTAAATCCCTCACCAAAAACCCATCTCCGGATACCGCTGAAAATACAAAAATAAGTACTAATTAGATGTATTTTTAACAGAAAAATTTCATTAAAATATGTTAATTTGGAAGTTTGTTTACCTAGAGTTGCAGATCTGAAAGTGGCCTGATCTGAATCCCTAATTTGGGAGAGATTTTAAAGAGTTTGAAACTCTGATTTGAGATCAAAATATAAAATTAGAACAAATTTTATTGGTTAATTATTTAATCAATTTGTTTATAATTGTTATAATATTAAACAAAATGTAAAAATTGTTATTTCAATTTTCATAGTTTTCAGTTAGCCTACCGGACGTGTTTTTTCCGTTTTTATTTTCAAAATACGGATTCCAGTAAATGCTACCAGACGCGTATTCGGAATTCAAAAATAAAACCAAAAACATTGTTTTCATTTTCATTTTCATTTTCATTTTTCTTTTCAAAAAACAAAAACAGAAAACGGCTTACAGGACGAGCCCTAACTTTTTAGTTATAACTTTTAAAAAGTTGTTTTTTGTTTTCAAAAACAATTTTATAAAATGATTAACCAAACAACTTTAAAGTTGTTTTTTTTTTTTTAAAACAAAAAATCGTTTTTAAAAATGAAACCAAACCCCACCTTACTTTAAAAAAAAAAAAAACACTACCAAACACATTATATTTTTAAAATCATCATTTTTAAAGCATGATTTCTATTTTAAAAAATAGTTTTCAAAACGATACCAAACGCGCCCTTATTTTCTTGTGCTTACTACTGGATTTCCTACATCACTTTGTCTTACTACTGCTCCCATCGATATTTTCAGAGTTCTTCACCAACTCATCGAACCACTCTTCCAAATTAACAAGTTCCGTTTGAGCACTCACATGATGATTCACATTTGATTCACTGGTATTGTCTTTCATGTTAGGAGTCATTTGGTCCACTACAAACATTGGGTAAGCATAAGCAAGAAGAGGAGGATAGGGAGGAGCAAGTGGAAAAGCGTCCATCTTCACAGTATGCAATCCTTCTACTGATCTCATTGCGCTTCTCCTCGACAAAGCAACTAAGAGTTTCTAGGTCAATTTTGTCAAGTTCATCAAGGCTATTACCTTGATCAACATAGAGCATGAGATTGGATGCCTCCATTTGTTTGTTTTTCCTCAAGTGGTTTTTTCACTCGTCATCTAGTTTGTCTACCCTTTTTATAGGTAAGTCTCGTGATCAATCATCTTCTTGCTCTGTTCCATCTCTGGCATGTTATGGAACCTCGCGGCTATCTCTTCTGCTTTTGAGCGATAGGGCCACATCGTCAGTTCTATATCATCTAGGCCATAGATGATAACTGAGTCACTAACTGTAGGAAGATTTACGTTGCATAGCTGAGAAGGGGTTTTAAATTTTTTTATGCAACATGTAAACCGTATACAATATATTAGAATGTATTAATGGAATTAGATCATACCCTTGTAAAACAACTCCTTCGTTTCTTTAGCTTTATTCAAATTTGTCACCACCAAATCTTCCTCGCTATGTCCCGCGATCTGACAACTGCGTGTGGATGTGTCACGATCTTCAAAGAACATACAGGAGGCTTGAAGAAAAAACCCTTTCTTCTTCTTGGCAAGATCGGCCACAAGAGAAGAAGAATATATTTTTTTCTTTCTTTGGCCGAATATCACACCTAAACTATTCTAGGTTTTCTTTTCTTGCTTTTTTTTTGGTGTACGTCGTTCAAATCAATAATCTCACCCTGTGAATCAATTAATTACATTAAGTCTCTGTTATCTACTTATATAAATATATCTTTATATATTTTAAAAACTAGGTCATTATCTTTTTCAAATATATTTTTATATATTCAAAAAGATAATTAGTATTTAAGTGTCCTAGGTAGAGTAGGATTCTAACTCCCACGTAACCTTAGTTGACTTAAACTTAAACACTAGACTTAGCTAAGAATAAAATAATCTAATTATTTTATGTCTCAGTCATGATTTGAACCTGCAATCTCCATTTAATAATTAATTATTAATTCATTAATTAAATAATATAATTATTTAATTAATTTAATTATTAATACATTAATTAAATAATCTCGTTATTCAATTAATCCCTGAATAAATATGTGTCACTTTCATAACACAATTAATTAGACAATCCAATTAATTAACCATGACCCTTGTTACCTTTAATCAACCGGGCTAGCAAGGAGACGTAAAGGACCCACCGTTTTGATCTCCAATAATACTTAGAAATAATAAATTAAATTCTTTAATTAATATTTCATGAGGGTTTTGATCTCCAATAATACTTAGAAATAATTAATTAAACTCTTTAATTAATATTTCATGATTATTAACCTCAGAATTATTCCACTAAAAACCTGAGGCTGCACTCTCGCAACTGTAGATATATTACATAAACCGAAATTACAGTTGTCCATCGATATAACTATTGTATATGGTATGATCCTCCACAAGTGTTCATAATTATAGCTAGGTCATAAAGTCCGTTATACTCATCTAATTATATCTTTTCCCTTAAGTACCATTGATTCTCTAATGAACAATAAATCCTAACTTCTTTACGGAAGAAAGAGAGCGCTTATATTGTTCAAGCCCTAAATCAACCCTTAAGGTAACTACTATCTACTTCTTGCAAGGAGTGGATTCCACTATTGTGTACAAACCTTCCCAGCCACAAGCTAAACCACGATTCCAATATACGAAGTTATTGATCGGGAATGCAACTCCGATCTCACCCATGGTATATCAAAAAACACGATCTAACTTAAAGGAGTCGATAATACACTCATGATTAAGATCACTTATATATAGCCGTCAATTATCGATATATATATATATATATATATGAATCTCATCATGTAACGGATCTTGGTGAGAGATTCATATAGATCGAGGCCTAGTCCTATATAATCACATCATATAAGGTGCTTCCATTCTAATATCACCATATGAATAGTCTAGGATAAGATCACCGTACATTACGGAATAGACCGTATCTGTAGATTAATCATAAATAAAGTACCAACTCTATTTGCTATTTACGGACTCTTTAGATTGCTCATCTCAAACTGAATTCCTCTTTATATGACACTCATATACTCAGTTAGAGATTACATCCGACAATCTTGGATATTAAGTACACATGATATAAATGTATGAGACATATTTAGAGAATGAATAAACTACTTCTTTTATTAATGTTTCATTTACATTTACAAATTACATGCTTTTGGGCATAAACCCTAACACTAACATTACAAAGAATGTTCAATACACTCATTTTTTTACAAAGACTTGCCCTCCTCTTCTTAAGGCTTGCTTTCCTAGCATGATCATCCACAATCCATGCAAGATCCGGCCACCTTCTTTCTTGTCATGTATGGTTTTTTTTTTTTTTTTTTTTTACTTAGTCTCTCCATTTATGTGATTTTTTTCACTACCCAAAAATGAGCAGCAAAATGAGAATTAGAAAGTAGAGGTGGGTTTAGGTTAAAAGTATAATTTTAGTTTATATATCTCAAATAATACCTAATTGATTTTTTGGTCAAAATCTATTATAAACAAGCTTTGCTAAATTTTTTATGGGTTTTATTGAAAACTAACCCCTTTGGGAGGCTCAAGTTGAAAACTAACCCCTTTTTGAAAAACTTGCAAAACTAACTATTTTTTCATGTGTAAGTACTACTTTACCTTACTTACTAACTTCTTTCTTTTAACTCATTTTATTACCATTCTTTTCCTCACTTTTTTATCTCCCCACCACAACACCACCAGACCACATTCGACTCTCACTCTCTTTCTCCTCTCCACATTTTTTTTTGAACTTTTATATTTTATACTTTATACTTATCTTCAATATCCAATTTAGTTGAATGTATGTAATATTTTTGTGAAAATAGTTTACATATACATAATAAAACATGGGTCTTGTTTGAATTTGATGTTGTTGTGATTAATTTAAAGTTTATACTTAAATTTTAAGTTTATTTCTTATTAAAATGTCTTATTTACTTAGATTTGTGTATTAGGGTTCTTTATTTTTGTGAAAATAGTTTACATGAATGTAATAGAGCATCAGTCTTTGTTGAATTTGATGTTGTTGTGGTTGATTTTCCATTGTTGTATTGAATCTCGACAATTGAAACTATTTTTTTGAATGTGTTCAGCACTATTTTCCAAACGGCGTTGATAATTCCTAACAGCATTAGAAAATCCCAACTCAGTTAGGAATTCCCAATGCTGTTTGGAATTCCCATAACACTATTAGGAATTTTCAATACCGTTAGAAATTTTAATAACACTGTTTGGAACTCCCAACGTTGTTAGAAATTCCAAATGTTGTTAGGAAGTCCTATAGGACTGTTTGGAATTCCCAACTCAGTTAGGAATTCCTAACGGCGGTTGGGAATGATTAACTATGTTGACTATATATTTTTATGTTATATCATTTTTTTTCCTATTAATTTTACATGTTTATTTGTAGGTGGCTGGATGGCACGGAACGTTGGTTACATGTTTATATTGGAGCCGTGGCTATTGTTGTTTTTCTTATGCTCTGTTAAATTGTAATGTTTATTGTTTTGTAATACAAGTGTTATTTGACAGTGTTGTGTAATAATATTTTTTCACACTTGTTAACTGTTATGGATTGAATTGGTTCCACAATTTTATAAACAACTTTTTAGGGATTAATTGTTTCCAATTGCCTTGCTATTTCCAATTGTTTCCAATTTTAAATAGATAATTGATTACCACTTAATTCAACTAGATAACTACATGTCAGGTGAATATATAAGCAGAATATTTGATGGTTTACTGCAATTTGGTTTATTATCCATAAAGTATTAATCAATTGCATATGTTTCTCTGTGGTCTACAGCCTACAGGTCAGATTTTGCATTACCGAATAATCTCGGATTCATCCATAAAATGCAGAAATTGATACATTTTAACAACCAAAACAGCTGTATATGTTTCTTGACGAAGTGTTGTTTATATTTCTTGACAGCTACATTTTAACAACTAAAATAGATACTTAATTCAACTAGATAACTATATGTTAGGTGAATACATAAGTAGAACATTTGATGGTTTATTGCAATCTGGTTTATTATCCATAAAATGTTAATCAATTGCATATGTTTCTTTGTGGTTTACAGCCTACATGTCAGATTTTGCATGACTGAATAATCTCGGATTCATCCATAAAATGCAGAAATTGCTACATTTTAACAACCAAAACAGCTGCATATGTTTCTTAACGAAGTGTTGTTTATATTTCTTGACAGTTACATTTTAACAACCAAAACAGATGTATAGATTTTGTACGATTGAATAATCAGTTGCATATGTTTCTTGATGAAGTGTTGTTTATCTTTGTCCGGAAATATTTTGCAACCTTTAGTAACAAATCCACCTCTTCTTCCATTTAATTATCTTGAAATATAACATAAAACCATAAAAAGAAATATAACATAAAACCATAAGAAAAAAATATTTATATCAGTACACATGTTTTAACCGAATAAACAATTTAAGGTGATATTTGTTACCGTAGTTCAGAATTCCAAATGCAGTTGGGAATTCCGAACTGCTGTTGGGAATACATAACTGTTGTTGCCGTTAGGAATTTCCAACTCTGCAGTTTGGAATTCCTAACTGCTGTTTGGAATTCCTAAAACCTGTTGGGATTTCCCAACAGCAGTTGGAATTCCTAAAGGCAGTTCAGAAATCCCAACAACTGCAGTTGGTAATTCCTAACAGCAGTTGAGAATTCGCAATAATTGTTAGGAATTCTCAATTGCTGTTACAATTTTCGAACGTAGTTAGGAAACCAAAATGCAGTTGAGAATACCAAACCTAAGAGTACACAACCACTATAAGATCCAATCCAAACATTCAAACATCACTAAACCCAGCAATATAGGAATTCAACCATAACAATAAGATGGCAAAAACACCGACCAGTATACTTGTTGTAATTTCATTTCATTTAAAGGAACAATTCACAACTATAAAAACTTGGAACAATTCACAACCAAAAAGAGTTGGAACAATTCACAACCAAAAAGACTTGGAACAATTCACATTAAAGCAGAGCAAATGTTCATCCAATTGCCTGACCCAACCCTGGCCTCAATTACTTTATAAACCTTCATTGAGACGGAAATAACTAGAATCTCACTGCAATTGCTATTATTCAGGTTCTAAAAGATTTAGTACGTTTCCCAGAGTGAAACAATAGCACTTCTCAAACATTTGCCAAACATTTGAAGCAACTATCTATAAACAGACATGTCCCCCCACATAACAACTTGTTTCTCATACTGCACAAAATTACCAAATGATTAGGACAAAAAAAAAAAAAAATACAAAATGCCACTTAGACAATACTTTCATTTCGTTAATCACATACAGGGCTCTCATTCTCACATTACCCTTTTATTCACAAAACACCACAAAGCAAGAACAATCCTTATATCTGCAAACAGTTACATAGTTTTCGACAGCATAGAATTCAGCAGTAGAACTCAAGATAAATGGAACCATAGATCATATTCATAAGAGATGTTAGGCAATGACATCAATCATTCAACTCACACCTAATTCTAAACTCTAAATCCACAAAATTGAACACTACCATACAAAGGATATACATTCAGGATGTGTTTGGCAGCACAAAAATTTAATTCAACTGCAAAATTGGAATAGGTTTCCCTGAAGATAACAAAGACTGGAAATTCCAATTCCACTAGACTCAAACCCCAAAACTTTAAATTTTATGCCACCAAAAACAGCATTTAAAAACTTTAATTTGATAATAACATAACTCCACAATAAATAATCCACCTTACAAGTACTGACAAACAAATTAATCACATAAAAAAATGACTCAAAAAATAATTGATCGAGAATTCTAATAAAAAATAGTGAATTGGGTGCACTACTTCACAATTTTAGCAAGAGTAAAAGCAATAATACATAGGGAAAAAAAAAACCCTAATCTATTAATCAATCAAGAACATAACAACTTAATCGAAAAACCCATGCATAAAGAAAACAAGAGTAATAGCTTAGAGCTTGAGAGGAGAGCTTTTTGGGTAGTGTCCAATTACTACACTACTGGCAATAGACAACTCACATGCAAATTAATTAAGGGAAGAACTGCTAAAGATAGTGGCTAAATTGAAGGAATAAATAATTCAATGAAAGATTTTTAGGGATTTTTAGTTCAATTTACAGATTTTTCAAACTAAAAAAGAAAAGTAGGGTTCTAATCAGATTATGATTTTTCAAACTACAAAAATTGAAGCATTCACCTTCAACACCACAAAAACAATATACGATTCCATGAAACAACACCACACAAACTATCATTTGTTTTTCAAACTACATACGATTTTACATATCACAAAACAACACCACAAAAAAAAAAAAAAAAAATCAACGATTGAAGAACGACCATTCACCTTCAAAAACAATAATTCAAAAATTCAAGAGGGATTCACCTTTTTTTTTTAAAAAGTCAAACTGAGTTGACGACGTGTTCAAGCTTCCGTCCTTCAGTCATCGACTTCAACCTGTCGTCGTGCTGTCATCGTCTTCAACCTTTTGTCGCGTCGTCATCGTCTTTAACCTCCAGTCGCGCCGTCGTCGTCTTCAACCTTCCGTCGCGCCGTTGTTGTCTTCTATCGCAGGCCTTGAATTAAAGTCAGAGATAGAGGGAGAGATTTTTTGTGAGAGGTTTGGTGAAATTTGAAAGAGATAAGGGATTTTCCCTCTTTCCAATTTGAGTGAGGTTAGGTCGATTTCAGTATTCAAAGGGATTTTGGAATTTTAGCTAGGTTTGGTCGATTTGAAGAGAAGAGGGATTTTGAGTCTTTTGATTGGAATGCAATTTTTAAATTGTAAAAAGGCAATATTGTCTTTCAACAACCCTAATTGAGTTAGTTCTACAAGTTTTTCAAAAAATGGTTGGTTTTTAATAAAACCTATTTATTATATCATTAGTTATTATGTATACCATTGGATTCTAATATTAGTTAAGACTTAATTAATTGTATGTAATAGAAAATATTCGGCATATGATATATATATATATATTCCATTGATTAAGCTTAAGAAGATTTTAACTAAACTGAAGTATGTGAATTTAATGGTTGATAGTTGTAGAACTGATATAAATAAAATGACTAAAATTAGATTTCCAAAAATGGTGTTCTGGTTTGTTCTAGTTTGTGTCTAATCAACTAAATTGGGACATGGGTCTATTTTGACTAAATTGGGACATGTGTCTACATTTATGGAAGAAGTTAAAATAAACACATGTCCCAATTTGGCTGGTTAGACATAAATTGGAACACCATTTTTGGACAGCTAATTTGAATCCTAAATAAAATCAGTTCATCCTAAAGAGAGAATATATATATATATTACTTATATAAAAAAAGAGAGTTGTCGGTTTCAATTATAGCAACCATTTTATTTTCTTTTAATTTCTTTGAAAGTAAAATTACAATTACACCCTTCAAGTTTGGACGGGGTTTAGTAAGATTTTAATTATTGTGTCCCTTAGATTTGAGTTGAACGTCGAATGACAAGATGACAAGTATAATTCTTTGAGTTTGTAGGATTACTTAATAGACAGATCTTAGTAATATTAAACACAATAGGGACTAGTGTTCTAGTAATCGGTTAAGTCGGCTGACTAGTCGGCCGCCTAGGCCTTAGGTAGCACCAACCATTGCGAGGAAGGCCTCGGCCTTCCTATGTGGCCGAATGTCTAATCAACAACTAGCACCGGCTAATCGACCGGCTAGACCGATTTCTAGCATCGACTAGAAGGTTTTTTTTAAAAAAAAATTCATTAAAATATTAAACCAACGCAGGCGCCGTTCTGATCTTGTCAGAGAAAATAAAAGAAATGAAAGAGTTGGAGAGAGTGTGTGTGTGTGAGAGAGAGAGAGAGAGAGAGAGAAGAGTTGTAGCGAAAATAAAATAAATGGAAAATATGGAGTGAGAGAGAGTGAAGAGTCGCAGGCAAAAATGGAAAATAGAAGAGAAGTGAAGAGTGTGGTGAGGGAGATGGAGAGAGATAGAGTTGAAATGAGAGAGTATTAATTAAGAAGATAAAAAGTGTGTGGTGAAATGAGAAGTGGGTTTAGAAAATTGAAATTTGTATTGAATCGATATAATGAATGAGTTAATTGAGGAAAAGAGGAGTGATGTAGTGATGTGAGATCCATGCAATGATGTGGTGTTGATAACAGAATAAAAGAAATTATAAATTAATAAAATAATAATAATTATAAAGAACAAAATCACAAATCGTATAGGAAAAAAAATTTCACCTATCAGCACCTAGTCGATCTAGGCACTAGGTGTCAGTCCACCGTACGACTGATGCCTAGTGTCTACTAGAACATTGGTAGGGACTTTATAATGAATATTTTTTATTATTATTTAAAATTGTAAAATGGGACTAGAGATGAAAATATAATTGTCTATGTATTTAATGTGTTGAAAAAGAAAAAGGAATTATATAGGGGTGGAAATATAATTTGTGTGAAACTTTATGACCTGTGGATTATACAATGGACGTGTGTAGAGTGAAAGGAAGTAATTTTTTTTTTTAAAAAAAAAATGTCCAAGCGGTAGTTTTTGATCAAATAGAAAAATAATTAAATCATCCACAAGTCATCATGAGACAGGTGGGAATGCATGATGCCATGAGGTGGTAAAGAGAATTGGAGGTGTTAAAAGCTGGTGAGAGGTGACAATAATATAGAATAAAATAAGAATACAAATAAAATAAAATAAGAAGAGAGGAATGTGGCAAGCGGTTGGATAAGGAGAAGAAGAATAATATAAAATTAGAAAAGGAAATAAAAGAAATAAAATTGAAGAGGAGAGAGAGAAGGGTCATTCAACCAAAACAAAAAATAGAAATAGAGAAAGAAAGAAGAAGAAACTGAGAGAGAGAGAGAGAGAACCGAGAGATTGAAAATTAGGATGAGAGAGACCAAGATTCAAATAGAGAAAGAGAGTTGTTTTGAGAGACAAAACAGAGGAAGAAAGAAGTAAATAGAAATAAAAGAAAACATAGAGGTATGTGCAAATAGAAGAAAAGAAGAAGAATAAGCGAAGATAAATAATTAGAGAAAAAAATAAAGAATAGCTGAAGGAAGAAAAAATAAAGTTAGATGAAGAAATGTGCATTGGATATATACCAGATAAGTGATTTCAGGTTGGCCTCTAAGTTTTGGATACAATAAAGTTATTATCTCAATATATAATAAATTGAGTTTCATGTATTTTATGGTAGATCAAGAAATAGATGAATTCATAAGGGAACCGGCCCCAGAACAAATTTGAGTGTAGAAGTTATGTGGGTGGATACTTTTATTAAAGTTATTTGGCAGTGAATGATTAAAGTTACCAATGGAGTGTTGCTGGTTTTGTTCTCGAAGATGTTAAGATTCTTATTCAAGGAGGTTGGGGTTTTTAAATACCAGGCTATTTCCCGCAATGCAAATAAGGTGACACATAACCTTGCCTCCATGGCTTTGTCCTTTTCCCAGTTGTTTTATTTCTCGGTTTCTCTATTTTGTTTCATATTTATGTCAAAACAATAAATAAATAAAAAAATAATTTACTATGTGATTTGTATTTTTAGAATTGAATTTGTTTCGTGGGTGTTGAATTTTGTAGGCTTGTTTTGAGATTCAATACAGTTCCAAGACCTTTTAAGCTCTTTTGACTGTGCATGAGATCTAAACCTGGATATGTAGTGTTTAATATTTGATTCTGAGATACTCCTTTGATATTATTATCATAAATTTTCTTGGCTCTTAATTTAGTTTACTAATTAGTAATTAACATTAATGACTGACAACCTCTTGGATTGTTTTATTTTTCTGTTTGATTGTGTAAGACATCTAAAGTAATATAATATTTACGTATAGGATAAACAATGAAACACTTTAGATTGGGGGCATTGCAATATGGTTAATAAGGCAAATGAAGATGTTACATACCTAGGTATATTATAACTTTTATCATCAAATTATAAGTTATTGATGGCGTTGAAATCTTTTTAAATTTTGGTTTGTGTTGGTTGGCACTTGGTAGATTATGTGATAAAGATATTGATTGTATCTTTGTTATATTAAGTGAGTTATATATGCCATTTTGGTTCTTTGTAATTTTTATAGCAAATAGATTATTCGATTTTATTGTATTTCATTCTTATATTCACATGTTTAATTGTGATGGTTTCATTTATAGATTCATGGAGTATATTATTTCTAGAAAAATCATTTGCATTTGGTTTTCATTCAAATGCATCTATCTTTGTTAACTGTTATTGTTACTGTTAACATAATACATGAGTATAGTTGTAGAGGCATGCAAAAAAAAAAATCACTTTATTGAGTATAACTATCTTAAATAACTTATATGCAGATAAAAAAAAATGATAATTATAAATATAAATACTGTACATCATAAAAAAAAAATTATAAATATAAATGCAAGCACATGAATTGCATGTGCTTCCATACCTATTATATATAATATAAATTTTTTTTTTTTTTGCATCGGATAGACGAGTTTGGGAGAGGTGAGAGCAGGAGAGAGGGCAACCTTATCCATCTTTACGAGTTTGTTGAAAAAATGTCATCGTCTTCTCTATCCATGGTCGCTTCCTCCAAGCTCTCCAATCTCTCTTCACACCACTCTCTCACCCACTTGGCCACTCACTTTCCACCATTTTCATCAAAACCCAACTCCCTCAAACTCAAACTCCACAACCCAACTTCCCTCATCTTTTCTCTCTCTCCTTTTCCACGCCTCTCTGCCACTTCTGATAGCTATCACTTCGCTGAAGAAACCCAAGAATACCCAGATGATGATGATGAAGAAGAATCAGTAACAACACAAGAAGAAGAAGAGCCTAATGTGTCGAGGTCTGGTGAAGAGGCTAGGCTTTACGTCGGCAATTTACCTTATACCATGACTTCTTCTCAGTTATCTGAGGTTTTTGGAGAGGCTGGTCGAGTGCTTTCTGCTCAGGTACTTTCTTCTTGTTTCCCTTTTATTTGTTAACCAGTCAATCAATGGCTGGTTTTGTAGATTATTTGGTGATTCCTTTTTTTCTTTTTGTGTGTGGTGGTGTTAAATTCTGTTGTCTAGATTGTTTATGATCGAGTTACCGACAGGAGCAGAGGATTCGGGTTTATAACAATGAGGAGTATGGAAGAAGCTAAAGAAGCAATTCGTTTGTTTGATGGCTCTGTAAGTGCCAATTTATCATCTCCTGAGTGCATTACTTTATTTATATATATATATATAATCCATAAACCCAATTCATGTCCCCATATTCAATGTGAAAACCCTTTTGGGGATAAATTCGATTGTCATTGATTTTTAGCTCTGTTAAAGTTCAGTAGATTGTCAGCAATTCGTAGATATATACTGTGTCAAGGTAGTTTGTATCACTACCTTAAATCGTTACTTTTTGTTTCTGGTGGATAATAGTTTCCAACTTAACAATCTCCTTGATTTTTTCAGCTCAAGAAGAAATTTTTTCATAAGCTTACCATTTAACAAATCTGTAGCTTGGTTTTATGTTAGCATTATTATTTCATGTCAAATTCAGTATACGTAGTTTTCTTATTGTATTCGTTGACAGCAAATTGGAGGCCGGACTGTGAAGGTGAACTTCCCGGAAGTGCCAAGGGGAGGTGAAAGGACGATAAAGGGACCAAAAATACAGAGGGGAGGCGAAATGGACGCAATGGAGCCAAGAATACAGAACAGTTACCACGGCTATATTGACAGCCATCACAAGATCTATGCCGGAAATCTTGGTTGGGGTCTTTCCTCACAGGGTCTTAGAGATGTTTTTGCAGACCAGCCAGGATTATTAAGTGCCAAGGTCATCTACGGGAGGGACTCCGGAAGATCTCGTGGTTTTGGGTTTGTCTCTTTTGAAACTGCAGAGGATGCAGAGTCTGCTTTAAATGCCTTGAATGGAGTGGTATGGCCAATTTTGGTGACAAATTTTTTAAGTTTTATTGAAATTTATGTTTTTTAATTATCCAAATTTTGATTTGTGCAAATAGGAGGTGGAAGGACGGCCTCTACGGTTGAATAAAGCTGCTGAAAGAGCTTCTTCTCCACTGCCGACAATGGAAAGAAACACGGAAAACACCCTTGATAGCAGTGAATTGCTTTCTAGCATCAGCAGCTGAATAAGTGTACTAGTGAAAGTTGATCTGGTCTTGGATGTAAACATCACTGGAGCATTTTGAGAGTATCGATTACTAATTTACTAGTCATTAAGTTCTGATCTCTCGTAATCCTATATTCAATCTGCTCTTTCTTTGTAAACAAAGAATACATACCAAACACAAAACCACAAGGATTATAAAGTACAATCTTATGTTGAAGTCCTTTTGTTCTGAATTGATGTAATTGTTTACTGTACAAGGTTTATGTTTAATTCAACAAAATCTAAGATTGGCTTTGATTTTTGTCTTGGGTGGACTTGCATCAAACTCTATACTGACTGAGAAAGTGAGACCCATCAACCTAAGAATCTCAAACAAGCTTGTTTTCTATCATATGCTTGACTGAGCTACAATGTTCAGGTTTTTCTAAATTCTTATCAAGATAAAACTAATTTAATTGACTACAGAGCTGGTCAATTACCATTTCCAAATCCGAAATGAATGAATATTCGACTTTAAACAATAGTAAAAATATGCCTTCTAACTCTTATTAGACCATCCAAAGTATTTCGTTCCTGTGTCAAATATCAACCTTATGACGAAAAACTAGGACCTGTATCACCAGATATAAAAAGCAGGAACTGAGATTCTAAACGGTCTTCTCTGGGGAAGTTTGTTCAAGGAAAAATTACAACTCACGAGTTCTTTACTGAGCGTCATGGTGACCGGATAGAATAGCATCTGCAGTGGAATCCAAATCCTGAGGAAAGAAAACCCTGCACAACAAAATATCTAAAATGAATGAAGGGGAACAACCACAGTGGTAAAGACTAAAAGAGATGTGGCATCAGGGCTCTTTATCAAAAGTCAATTTATACTAACATCACTTGGCTAATTTGGATATGTTCAAACTTAATTTTCACAATAGTGAATCATTGATCAGAAAATAGTAGCGAAAGTGGCAAATATCCACACGTAAGTAGTTTTATCACTTTGTTTGTTTATCACCAGATGCTTCAATGAACCATAGATGAGAATCCAATGGTGCTAGCAATTTACCTGCAGGTGTTGTGGTACAAGGTCCTGCCTAGTTGATCTATGTCTTTGATACCTTTACAGCCAGCTACAATTTCAAGAACTTGCCTGGAAACCACAAGATAGTGTGTTTCAGAGACTTGCAAATCAATTAAGAGTTAAAAAAAAACTCAAGAACACAAGATATTTTCCTATAAAAAGTTGTGTAATTAAAGCTTCTTTACACATACATGTAAAGGAACAAGTCAAAAGAACAACACATGCATCGTGTTAAATGAGAAACAGTGTCCTAGTTTCCAACTTAAGAATAACCAAGTAACAGATTCTGATTCTGACACTTCGCCGTTAAACATGACAAAGTAATACTTATGTATGCCAGGTTAACAATTTCTGAAGAACAAAAACTATTGTGCATACTTATCCAGCAGCTTCTGACTGCAGGACTGCTACAGTATTAACTATTTATAGTAGCTTAAAGCACTCAACATAAAGAAGTAACAAAAACCTGACTTCCATTATAGAAATTCATGTAATAAGATATCCATCTAATCCAAATTGGATGATAAATCAAAATCAAAATCAAAATCAAAATATAGCACAAGAAAATATTTCCCTCACCGAACTAAGCAAGGTTCATTGCAACCTTTGACAATGGACTCTTGATCATATTTTTCTTTCTTCTTTGAAGGCCACACGGATTTTACAAAACTAATCCCAGCATGAGTATTCTTGATTTCACAATATGGAGAATCTGTCTCAATCATTATTCTCTCAACAGGAATTCCCCTCACAACATCAAGATTCTCAGTTGTCTTTAGAGAGCAACCATTTAAACCTGTTTAGATAAAAGATGTGACCATAATTCATAATGCTTTAAAATATCATTCGAAAGGGAAAAAAAATTGAAGCGCTCAGAAGTTTAACTACAAAATTGAACTTGTAGACATGGCTTTCAAGTACAATCACAGTAAAGTAGAAACAATCTCAACCCACTCTTATGCCATGACTGATCTTAATTAAACAGATGAAATTGTGAAGATCTGCACACAACAGTGTTCACTGAAAGGGAGAGGGAGGGGGGTTGGGTAAAGATGTAAATCTGAGAAAGGCCAATGGCAGAAAATTCACCTATATACATATTACTGAATGAAAGAAGTTTATCGCGATCTTCTGCACTATCAGTAAAGGAATGGGTAACCCCAGCGCTAAACCTATAAAATGAGAACAAATTTATCCAAGTAAGCATGAATCAATCATGATGCCATAAGGTAAATCATTATAATCGTGCAAAATTATGTTGAAGTGCCATCTAAAAGTTCCCTTAGCCCAAAGGAAATTTTTGTAAGGGATAAAAGAGAAGCACAGAATCTATTATTTATAGAATTAACTTTTCCCAGCATTTAGAGTAAAAAGGGGTTCAAATCAAAGAATAATCAACATAACACATATGCCAAATAATCATAATTGTGCAAAATTATGTTGGAGTTCCATCTAAAAGATCCTTCATCCCGAAGGAACAATTTTATAAGGGATAAGAGAAGCACAGAATGTAGGCTTTCCAGAATTAACTTTTTCTGGGTGTTTAGTGAAAAGAGGGGTTCAAGTCAAAGGAAAAATCTATCTCTAAAGTAGATCTTTAAAAAATCATGGTCAGTGATAATAATATCTGATTCTCAAACTCCCAAAAATTAAGGTAAAAAAATAATAAATGAGATCTGAAAGTTGGAAATCCAGAATTGCAGTAGTCACTCACAAGGGGCGGTCAGAGAAGGGAAAAAAAGAAGTAAAATTAGCAACAATTTTTACCCAGCAGCATTGGTTTTTTTGAACCACAGGGTCTAGTAATCTCACCTGTCCTTATTTCGCTCTACAATTTCACAGAAATCTTTGGCAGCTGCACGCATATGGAGGAACATAGGCAACTTTGTGGCATATGCTAATTCAAACTGCTTCTCAAAATACCTAATTTGTACATCGTATAAAAGTGATGCAAACAGAAGAAAGGACTCAGCAGCTAATAAGTAACATAAAGAACATATTCCAACAACCAATACTCTTAGTAACCACTTACTTCTTTTGAATTTCTGATGGACAAAAATGAAGTCTGTCGTAGTCCAATCCACATTCACCAATTGCCACCACCTTACATAAATTCAATATAAAAGTGCAACATAAAGTACAAAATCATTTGGAGCCAAGATGTGTTATATAACTATTCTAGGACTAAGAAAAATATGTCACTACGACCTAACAGGTAACACATGATATAGATCTTCACTCAGCAAAAACAAGTTGGGATGCAAAATATTAATTAGACAGTAACTCCTTAATTAATATAGTTCAATGTGATAAGGCCACAACAACTCTACTCAGAAAGTAGATGTTGATATCTAAATACTTGGAAACTTGTGATATGCATCATAAGCAGTGTCAAAGTCTAAGAGAAATTTGTGATGTTTATTAAGAGGAAGATCAAATTCAAGGGCAAAAACAGCTTAAGCATATGGTAATTGACAATAGAATCAAATTCCAGTTATCTAACAAGGGGACATGGTCAAAGAACTATTAATTAAATCTCAATATTCTGCTCAAATCTTATTTGTAAAACCCAGCACTTGCATATGCTACACAAATTATAAACCAATCTCTTTAGATTAAGAAGTCATAAACATTTGTTATATTACCCTTTTTTTCTATATATATAATTTAAGATTAACAAGTATAGATTCCATGTATGATCAATATTTAAGATGCCTTGTACAACTGAGAATAAATCATACCTTCCCCTTCTCAATTCCCTGTTTGGCCAACAACAACAAATCCTGAAAATGTTTTTCCGGATCCCCACTATCCTCAAACTCCTGCATGAAATACAAGAAGCGGCAAACATTGTCAATTAAACTACAAAACTAAACACACATTCAAGTTACATTAAACTAATCATATATAACAAAACTTGAAGAACCAGTAGCAACCTTGCATCTTGTGGGGTGCACACCAACTGTACAGAAGAGCCTTCCTGTTGCATAGAATAAACTAACAAGTAAAAAACCCAACTTAAGAAACATAAATAAAAAGCACATAATGTGGCAACAAATAAAAGCATGAACACCACAAACCGTCGGTTTCTGCAATGGCTAGAGCTTCCTTTGATTCCTCAAGAGACCCACCAGTCACCTGTGACCATAAACCTTAACCAAATTTATATTAAACCAAAATCAATCAAGTTCTACTGAGCTAACAACAACGCATAATTTCTCCGTTTTAGTTACATGTTTATCTTTTTTTTCCCACCATTTAGCAGCAGAGAAAATAATAATAATTAGAAACCAACCAATTGTGAAACGGTTGTCAAAATTATAATTTTAGATACTTGGTTCTTATTCAACCGTGTCAACATTATATAATAACTAAACATGAACAACTTCAACCCAAAAATTAGTCGCTCGACATAATTGTGTAAAAGGAAACTTACAATGATTCGGTCAACACCGGAAGTCCACGCTCGATTCAAAACGGTAGCTATATCTGATACATGACATTGCTTGCCGTGATACATTCCTTTGAACATGCCATCTACGCAGAGCTCGATAGTTAAAATTGAGAAGCAGAAGCCCGAAAAGATTGAGAAAAAAAATGGAAAACAGTAAGAGAGAATGAAACTTAAAGATATGATTAGTAGATACTGGGCATGGTGTGTTCGATGAAATGCTTGACTGACCTGTGAAGTTAACTGCTATATCTGTTTTGAGCAGAAAAATGAAGTACGGATTAGGTACATATTGATAGAGGATAAAAAAAGAAGAAGCACTTGTTAGAGAAGACAATTGGGTCTTGTAGAATGCTAGAGTTACTCACCTATCATCCGTAGCGTCGCCATTGTAGAGACTAGAGAGAGAGAAATGTAACTTCCAGTTTCGATGGAGATACACCTCAAGTAACACAAATATAAGTAATGACACGGAAATACCTGAGGTTTGCATATTCACAGTAAGAAATAACTTTTCTGAAAACTGACAAAGACGTCCCCACCGTTAGTGTTCGACCGTTATCTTTAATGGTTGACTGTGTCAAATAGATGTTCCTCAATTTTAGGTTATCTATTCTCGCTATCCTTCTTTGCAATTGCAAACTTTTTGGGCTCACTAATTAGAGATGGATACGTTTTTACGATTCGAGATAAATCAAATCAAACCAAACTGAACCTAAAATACATGTTCGAATCAAGTCACCATGTTAAGACAAGTCAATATAATTTTTTTTTTAAAAATCAAATTTATGCAAGTCATATATGTTTTTGGTCTGTCAAGAACCAAACCGAACTGAATAAATATTATATATTTTTGTTTATAAAATTAAATATAAACAAATATCTAGTTTATTTTAACTATATATATATATAAGAGAGAAAACCATATATGGCCATAGTAATTATCAAACTTTCCTTAATAACCACTTTTGAAAAGTTAATTGTTAATAACCACTTTTTTTAAAAAATTTCAGTGTATGTCCATCAATTACTAGACTGCCCCTGAAATAGTTTTATTTTAAATCTCGAAGCAAACTTGAAATCATGGGTAAATTGAAATGTCCAAACTTGAAATCAGGGCTAAATTGAAATGTCAAAACTTGAAATCAGGCCTAAGTTAAAATATCCAAACTTGAAATGTGGACTAAATTGAAATTTTGCCTCTTTTCTTCTTCATCTTCTTCTTCCTCAAACATTAGGTTTTTTTTTTTTTGTTTTGTTTCACCTTTCCTGCAAATCGCATCGCCGGCGAAGGGGGTTTGATTTCTTCACCGGCGAAGCAGCAGCGGACGATCGGCCACGCCTGGTCGTCGTCGCCTGGTCGCCCGTCGTCCGTGGCCACGGTTGGTCTTCGAACCAGCGACGATCTCGAGCGAGAGGACAGCGGGGAGAGAGGATCACTGCCGTGGAGCCCAGGAGGTCGCCGGCGCTGGGCGACACCTTCGTCGGCGCTCGGCGACCCCCAAAGCTGGCCGGCGAGTGAGATCGGGGAGAGAGAGAGACATCGGGGAGAGGGAGAGACCAGAAGAGAGAGAAAGAAAAAAGAGAAAAGGGAGAGAGAGAGAGAGTTTGAGGCCCTTTTTATATGAGGGCTTTCCAGTAATTTTACAAAAAAGTGGTTATTAATAAATAAAAGTTTGTATGTGGTTAAAAACAAATTTCCTATAATTTATGTGGTTAGTTTTGACAATTTTCACTATATATAATATTGATCTCTAAGTTAGTAAATTAATAATGGATTGACAAGTATAACATTCTAGCTTTGTTAATATGTGTTTTCCTTGTTATTTCATTTTTAAGACTAACATTTGCCCACTTTTGTTTTTCCTCCGGTTGTTTTTATCGTTGTTGTTGAAGTGGAAGAACGAAAATGAATTCAATTTGTACTATTTATGTTATTAATATTGGATGAACTTTGTATAAACATAAAGATAGTATGAATGACACGAGTGTGTACAAACCTACTATTATCTTTACAATAATGCTAAACATCTCATCTAAAATCCTACTTTTTTTAGAACACTTTTGCTCACCCCCTTTCAAGGGAGGCAACTATTATCCCCCCCAAATGAATTATATGTGTCATAGAGGAGTAAATTTTTAGACAATTTTGCCCCTCTATAGACACATGTCATGTGTATGGGAGGGAGGTAATGCTTACCCCCCTTGAAAGGGGGGGTGAGCAAAAATGCACTCCACATTTTTCATCGCACCACATATGACATGTGAGGTGTTAAATTGTGAGTAAATACACATTAATAATGATTTATCTCACCTACCTCATATATCCACTCACCATTTGACACCTCACATGTCACATATGGTGGGATGAAAAATGTGGGATTTTAGGTGAGGTGTGTAACATTACTGTTATTTTTAATAGTACAAGACGTGCTAAGCATTTATCGTGGAGAACGATCCTCTGGAAGATACCAATGGTGCCTGTAAAGTTTCTTAAACATTGATGCTCGATTCCAAAAGAAAAACCTACGTAGCTAAAACGAATACAAACATACAAACATTTTGACACGAGAATAAGCCAATATAAAATTGATGTCCTCAAGTTTGACTAGCGTTTGATGGACGAAATGATTAAATTAAGGGTGCCAATATTGACACCCATAAAACTTATTAATATTCCCGAGAGCTTCTTTTGACAATCCAATTTTTTCTTTTTACACTTCTTTTCCAAATACACTTCATTCTCAAAATTTAAATTTTAAAAAAAAAAATTCTAAAGATACTTCCTTTTGTACCAAGATTATCCTTTTTATCTTTTAATTGTCCTATTCTAAAAAAAGAAATTATCTATCCTAAATCATTAGATTAAATATTACATATTAAACAATCTCTCCTAAAATTTTACTTACTATATTAAACCCTCTCTCCTCTAATACATATCTCTAATTTTCTATCACTATTCTTTTTCAAACAAGACTAACAGTTAAAGGAAAAAAAAAAAACAACAAAACTTACAAATAAACTTGATTTTTTGGAACCGTATATATGTATATATATTAAAAAAAAAAAAAAAAAAAAAAAACTCAAAAAAAAAGTACTTCGTTTTTTTTTTTTTTTTTTAATCGAAATATTAAAATGCTTTGTGTTACTTTTGTACGTATGTGATTGCCTAGAGAACTTTAATTCTTTCATTAATCTTAGAAATTCTGAATTTAATCGAATCTAGTTGCAATAAATCAAGTTTTCATATATCTATTTTTTCTTTTGAAAATTGAATTTTTAATATATATATATAAATTACTGTTAGTAACAAACCAAAATATTCATAATTTTTTTTTTCTTTAACTATTAATCAGTGATTGATCGAGAAAGTATGGAGATATGAATTTTTATAGATGAGTCCATTTTTGCTCTCCCCCTACAAGGGGGGTAGGCATTACCCCCCTCTGCTTACCCCCCTCCCAAATGTATAACATGTGTCCATTGAGGGGTAAATTTGTCCAAACATGATTACCTCCCTGGACACTTGTCATCTATTTGGGAGGGGGTAAGTTACCTCCCTTGAAGAGGGGGTGAGCAATTTTCTCATAATAGATTTAGGAGAAAGGGTTTAATACGTAATATTTAATCTAATGATTTAGAATTTTTTTTGTCTTGTTTAGTAATTTTAATTCAGGTTAAAATTATCATTAATAAAAAAAAAAAAATTAAATTGGAATGTAAAAATAGATAATTTGTGGATTGTAAGGAGAAGCTCTCAATACACCCATATTTTATTAAAAAAATTAATTACAAAATTATCTAAATAGAAATTTACTAATAAGGACAAATTATTTTAATTAAAAATAATCCAAATACTATATACCCTCATTAATTACACTCATATCTTCAACTATATTTCTTTATTAAAAAAAACTTACCTTTCAAAAAAAATAAAAATTATGATAAACCTTAGATAAACCCTAATTAAACTATAATTTTATTTCCAGTATCAAGCTTTCTCATCATCACATGATTATCATATTGTTTTTGTCTTTCTTTTATGTATGGTTAAGATAATCGTAGATATCAATTTTTTTTTATTTTTTTTTATTTTTTTTTATTTTTATTTTTTTTAAAGATAGTTGTATAAATAAAAGAATTCTAGATTTAAAATCTCGACCCCATATACGGATTCACATTTTTTTTTATAAGACTCCTACATTCGAAATATTTCCAAAAGTAAATTGGACCATCATTAAAAGAAGATTTGATTCCAAAAATAATATGATTTTTTTTTTATAAATTGGGTGTGATAATAATTTAAGACTGGTTATAAATAATATGTATTAAAGTGAATATATTTATTTCAATGAGGGTACTATTGGCATTAGGATGAGTGCTTATAATAATATTTATTTTTTAATTTTTAGACATAAGTGTACTTATAAAAATGGGTATACTAATAAATTTTATCGGTGTTAATATCCACATCCTTAAACTAATGTATTTTAGAAAAATTAGGGACTAAAATTTGCTAATATAATAAAGATATTTAAAAAGATGACAGTTGGCAAGAAGATAGACTTTTGTGAATTCCCTCTTTAAAATTCGAATGGATCAAAGATTTTTATGTATAATCCATCAGGTGCTGTAAATCAGCGATTGTGGTTTCTGATGATCCTTGAAGTAGGGTTTTACTTTTACACTGCTTGATGTCAAATACTCAAATATGAAACTGACAAGTGGAAGCTATCTTATCTGAATATCTGGAAATCCTTGACAATTGAGATTCGACATATTCGAAGACGAAATTTGTATGAGTTCATATTCCTAAAAGATCTCATTAATTCTCATCCGAGTTATTTATAAAAATTCTCCTTGAATAATCATTAATCATATATTATTATTATTCTTGGTTAAGAAAAAAAAAAAGATTCCTGTTCGGTAGAGTCGGGCCTGCCGTGTACTGCTTTATATAAGAAAATCTGGCTGCCGACTTTTTTTTTTCTTTTTTTTTTAATACCTATTCAACTTTCTCTCCTATATTTTTATAATCTTGAAATGCCATTTGTTCCATATCCAAACCCAACACAACTGAATTATTGAATGAATCCATGTAATTACTACCACAATGTTGTTAATAGGTCAACCACTTTAGTCTAAAAAGTAGTTGCATATCTCCCCTCAGCAACATGTTGCAATAATATAAACAAATGCACAAACTAACCAACAAACAAATCATATATAAACACAACTATACATACAAAAAAGAATCTATATCCTCCGACCAGAACCAAAAAAAAAATATACCTCGAATGTAAAAAAAAAAAAAAAAATGAATCTCAAAAGTAAAATAAGTAGCTGATATTGAAAAATCAAGACAATACGGCCTGATAATTTACTAACGTTGAGCAGGTGGAGGTGGGGGTTGAGTTGCTGCTGTTGTAGCCGGGGCAGGAGTATTGCTGTTTGATTTGCCTTGTTTCCATGGTTGCACAGTGAAAAGCACAACAAACAAGATGATTACCAGCAAAATAATGATAGCATAGCAAGTCCATTTCCGGGTATTTTTCTGCAACACCCTAGCCGTCTGTAGACGCTCTGTGCCGCCCCTCACGAAGGAGTTGGCTCTTGCTACTTGGCTCTCAATGTCGTCCAATTGTTCACCTTGTGCTTGGACCAGTACTGCCATGTCTAAAAACACTTGGTGCAACTCCTGCAGGTGTTTTTCCAAGTCTTTAACTGCATCGTGCCTTTCTTGTATCTCGTTTATGGTGTCCAATATCCTTCCCCTTCCTTGCTCTTGAATCGCTTTTTGCAAGAATGTCTCACTCTCCCCTGCATTTTTTAATCAAATCAATTCATTACAAAAGTGTTTTTGATTCTCAGGTGCTTTCAGGTGCTTTTACAAAAACCCAAGTTTTCTTAGCAGAATCCGTTTTAATTCAAGAGTGCCTTTCCCAAAAGCACTATCATGACAAAAATCGAAAACCTGATAATCCACAACTTTCTAAAACAAGTTTTCTGCAACATATACATTCAATAATTTTCAAGAACAAAAATGAAATTTGGAAATGACTCAATCTACTAAAACAATCAACAAATCAATTCATAAAACTGACCAGTTGAAATCAAGTTTTCTGCAGCAATGCAACATATACATTCAATAATTTTGAAGAATAAAAAAAGAAGATAAAATTGGAAATGAATTAATCAACTAAAATAATGAACAAATCAAATCATAAAACTGACCAGTTGAAATCAAGCGATCGAGGACTTTTTCTTCAGGATTCTCTCCGGTGACGGTAAAATACCTCCGCTGCACAGTCTCTCTGTACTCAGACGAAATCGTCTCTCTCAAAGCATTAAAGCTCTCCATGGAGTCCTGCAACTTCTTCCTTAGGCCGTTGACGACGGATGTCCTGGTCCGGTCAGAGGAAGAACCAGGTCCGCATCCAGGCAGGCTACGGTTGGCGGCGTTAGAGCGGTCGAGAGCCTCCAAGCGGACCTTGATGAGCTTTGCCTTTTTCAAAGCCAAGCTGACGTCAGCGTCCATACGAGAGCGGAGGTCCTTGACGGCCTTGGCGTTGTGTAAGGTCTTGCTGTGTTCGTGAGAGGAGCGGAGGCTAGCGTTGAGACGCTCGAGTTCTTTGAGCTCGTCTTTGATGGACTCGACATCTTCAAAGAACTTATCGAGATTGACGCCGCCGGTGGAACCGGATTCCGTCATCTGAATGTGTGAGGGGTTGTTGTGGCGATCCGGAGAGGATGCTTCGCTACGGAAGCGAGAGAAAGAACCGGAGAAGAGATCATTCATTTTGTTCAGATGTATTATCAAATTACAAATGAATGATAATTGAGAATAGAGAACTGAGAATGGAGAGGAGGGGTTTGTGATTATGATAAAATGGAAGCTGTGAAATAGATTTTGGGGAAGGTGAGAAAGGTCAATAGGGACGACTCCAGACCCAGTTACAAGCTATAAAACAAAGTCAAATTGGGTGGGTTGAGAGAGAGAGAGAGAGACCTGAGACTTTGAGACTTGAGAAAGACAACGTGGAGATCTCGGGGTTTATTATTATTATTTTCCAGTGAGGAAAACAATTTACGAAAATTCTGAGAAGGTGCGGGTCCGATGAAATCCATCAAAAAAAAAAAAAAAACTCGGTATTGGTATGTTTCTTTTCTTTTGGGAAACGCGTCTAGTCATGATTTTTTGAAAAGTATAGACTTGGTCATATTAATTTCGATTCTGGATTTTGGACCTATCCAACTGCACTTTCCTCTTTAATTCCATTTCACACTCTCTCTATCCAAAAGCTGAAATTTCATGCACCTCAAACACATTGCAATTAAAGAACTGCATTTTTTTTTTCCTATTATTATTTAGGAAATGGCTCATTATTTAAGCATTTTACACAAAAATAAATTCAAATAATCACGTTGGGGACCCTGTACTCCTGGGTAGAGGCGAAACTAGCTTTTTTTAAGTTTGAGGGCTTGAGAGAGTCATGGTAAAAATTTTAAAACCAAAGTGTAAATAACAAAAAATTTGGGATAAAAGTTATCTCTATGTGGCCTTTCCACTGCTCGGCTCTATTATCATATTAGTGACTATCAAACCCAAAAATTTAAAGAGACTAACAACGGTATTTGAGTAATCAAACAATATACTGTATATATATTTCTATGTTTCTTGCATTTTATTATATGTGAGATATAAAACAAACTGCCTTTTTTTTTAGTAGTGGTGGAGCCTGAGCCAAAGAGGCCGGCCCATTCCCCCGTGGATCTAATTTCTGTACGAAGGTAGCTGAAAATTTAAGTAATGTTTATATCAATTTCATAGAGGTCAACTGGTATTGGAATTTGGAAGTATGTTGAATTTTGTGAAAATGATAAATGAAATTTAGCTTTTAAATAAATAAATTATTATTATTATTATTATTATTATTTTTTAAGTTTATCTATCTATCCACCTATCTAAACATTTTAGACCGGATATTTATTTGAAGTTTTTACAATTGGTAGGATTTGAGCCATTGACTTGAGAGTCATTTACTCAAACCTCAAGCTCGTTCTTCTATCAACTGTGCCATTGATAGCTTTTAAATTAAAATAAAGATTACAAAAGCATTGCAGCACATTCGTCACATTCATAAACTAAATTCAATTTGTCAAAAAATAAAAATGAAAGAAAAAAAAGAAATGTATTGATTATGATCGTTGAACCTATCGAGACTTTCGTTAACTTTTTTATGATTATCTAACCGTACCTCCTACGCAATGGCCTGGTAGTAATAGTACTTTTAAGGTTAAATCCGCCTCCAATTTGGTATTTAGTTTGATTAGTTTAAATCCATTTATTTAATAAATTTGCTATAAAAATGATGTTTGGTAATTATTTGATATACAGGGTTGACTCGGTCATAAACCCTCACACTTACATTCAAAAAGTTGAGAGTTTGAATTAAGTCCCTTACCCTAATCCTGAAATATTATAATAGTTTAAAAAAAAGTAATTTGATCTAACAAAATATAATAATTTAGATCTCTAACTCAGTCTTTCTACATAGAATTTGTCTTTCTGTGACTAATCCTGATGAAAATTACTTCTACAATGTAAACATACCTTAAAGCATTTTATTAGAAAAAAAGATAAACTCAAATTATCTATTCAACAAAAATGGAGTCCAATTACATGAGCTGGTAGTAAATTCATTTTTACTCTTGAAAGAATCTGTATCTGTCTCTCCTGCTTTCACCAAGTTTTTAACAAATCCTTTCTTTTGAGGAAAAAAAATGAAAAGGAAATATACACTGAAACACAATAATTTACAAATGTAAGTTACAAAAAATACTACATTTGGGTGAACCCGTACCTGATAGTTGAGAAAGGTAGCCAAAATATGTAATCCCTAAATTTTAAGAAGATTGTAGCAGAGTCAAATGATACGGATATCCACGGCAAGTCCCGGAAGACTTTCTTGTTTCACCTTCATTTCCGTCACCGTTAACAGCCACAAGATTCCAATTCAAAGCATAGTTTGATAGATTGTATGCCCCGGGAGAAAATATGCAAACTTTCATAGGAATTTCAGCTGTTGACATTGGCCCAAGTTGGACACTGGTAGCGCTCGACCCAGACCAAATGAATGGGGAGACGCTCTCTAGTGATAGGGATGACTTCCCAACTTGGGTTCCAAGAACTTGAGACGTAACTTTAATATCGTTCAAGACCGGTACTTCATGCCATCCTGATTGATTTCCTGTAGGAACAGCAGTTTGAAGTGTGGTTGCATCACTTGATTGACCGATACTACTTGGGGAATCATATGTGTTGACCTGTATGAATACAGCTGCATCTGATGAGTTGTAAATAGTCATCCTTAAATCTATTTCACAGAAAGAGGCAGAAAAGTTGTGATGCATTGTCCGAGGTCCGTTTATCAGCCACGTTATTGGACCTGTGCCTGATGTGCTGTAGTAAGAGAAAAGATTAAGAAACCGTAATTAGTCTCTAATTCGTATTCACAATTTAAATTAATCTTTGAACAAGACTTACCTGCAATGACATGCATGATGAGAATAGATATATTGTGGATCAGAAATCCCTGAAACTGTGTCAATCTTTGGTGGCCGAGAAATCAAAATGAAGTCGACTGCATTTGGGTCATCCTAATCATGAAGATAGAAAGAGCTCATAACATTAATACGGGAGAATATGCTGCATGAAGAATTCAGAACTTACACACTCTCATTCTAAATAGCCTTAGAGCATGCGAATTGCACATAAACTAACACACATTTGCATTGACATACTATATTTAAATAAGTTGTGTTCGAGTTGATGAAAAAGATGAATTACATGCAAGTCATATACTTTTTCTATACTAAATAGTAAATATGTAACAAAAAAATAACCACATTGATATGAAATTTATAGTAACAAAATAAATGGATCTCATCCCAAAGAAGCCCATAAAATATTTCTAGCAAATATGTATATGACCATTGTCATCATTCTACATCACAAATCTGCTTCACACATAGATATAATGGTTGTTGCTTGTTTACTAATGAGGTTTTTGTAGAGGATATAATCAATGGCTGAATGAACAAGAGCAGCAAGCATGAAAGGGCAATACAGAATACAACAATTAATTTCAAATAGGGCTATGGTTCTGATGGTATATGTGACAATTACTCAAAGTAGAGAAATAATACATTTACTAATTAGAGTGGTCGATATGTAGCAAGGAAATGACAAACCTGGGGTGACACTCTCTGTTGTAACCTTTCACAATGGTGGAAATCAGCCAAAGGTGAGCCAGATATATCAAAGAGCGTGTCGGAGCTGCCCTGAAGACTTGCATCATTTCCAAGGATACGAGACGGAGAAGAGGTTTTATCCGAAGAAATTGATTCTTCTCCACAATTCTGAAGCCAAAAATTAATTAAATTAAAAATTATTTCTAAGGAATTTGGTAAAGTTGAAAATGAAAACTAAGCAAATATACTAAAATGATTAAAGATGGCATGACTCCAACAAACTAATATATGGTTTTATAGATACAAATAGATGACATCAACCAGAAGAAAGAAGTTAACGCATAAAAGTCACAGGACTGTAAAATGATCACGTAATAGGACAGTAACTCGAGGGGCTTGGGACAGGTTACAGATCAAATCAGGCTCACCACTGGTATCACACCTCCAGACCTTATCCATATGATCAAACCTATCTTCTGAGCTTGATTTAGTGCTAATTAGGCCTGGGTTGGGACAGTTTAGTCTGTCAATTAGCATTAGAAATGTAAGCCTTTCAAAGGAGACTTAGAATGCAAAAGCCAATCCTTCCTCTAGCCTACAATAACTTGTGCCACATTAAACAGTAAGGAAATATTCTACTACTATACATTAATTTGATTATTAGTATAATAGCATAAATTAGAATTGGATTGAGATTGGGTCACAAAGACTAAACTCAAGCTCAACTCAAATTAAGGTCACTTTAACAATTCTACATCCAAACTTGAAAATCTCCAATTTCAGCTATATGAAGCTCCGGTTGTCAGATTGAATCAACTTCAACCCACCCAAGTTACCGTTTCATGAGATGTGAAATGCTAACAAAACAACATTTAGAGCACCAAGGATTATGCAACAACAGAACCACGTCACAAGATGAGCACAACACCATTCTTATGTAGATAAAAAAGAATTTGAAAAACCAACCTTCAGCATGAAGAAACACGACAGTGCCTGACCAGCATATAAAGACTGTAAAGGAAAGATGGTATCAAAAGGTTGAAGCAACGAAATTTCCCACTGGTGTCCAACAGTTGATAACTGGTGAATCTGGAAACTCTCTGAAATGGTCTGGTTCATAACATCCAAGTGCACAAGGAAGTGTTTCAATCTTGATGGACAGGGACTTATTTGGAACGAGACATTCAAAGATGGTAAAACCTGAAGGATAAATTATGATAAATTATCAATAGAAATGATAAATTTTATGTTATCTGGAATGAAATATAAATATGATAATTTATCAATTGTCAGGTCCATGATTAAGTAACATGAAGGATGCTCGCTTTAGTGGAAAAAGTTTGATTAACCTAAATTTCGAGAGTATCCATCTGAGAACACTTGGTTCTCACAAGAATAGCAAAAGAAAAAAAAGTTCTACGAAACAACCAAATCAAAAGTCATATGACACAGAACCATTAAAAACTATAAGCCCATAGTCATAAAGAGAAATAGGTTTATGTCTACTAAAATAAAAGTCTGACTAACATTCAGCAACCAACAGCATAAAAGATTTACTCCTATTTAAGCTACCATTAGTACAAAGCATGGAAAACAATCAAACCAATAAATCTCCATCTTCTATATTCAAGCACAAACCTGCAAATTATAATACATGCGTAGTGTACGGTATTTTATGATACTTGACGTATCTCCCATCTCATAATATATTGTAATGTACAAGGAAATATTTCCAGGAACAGCAGCATGAAACCACAGAGGCCATGATAATGGTGTTTCTCCATGTATTGAAATGTCCTGAACACAAAGACAAACATAAGCACTATGACCAGAAAATGAAATGATCCCAATTTGACATAAATCTCAATTGGAAAAAGCATATGAGGGAACTTTCGTACTAACCTCTGGAAATAAAAAGACAGCTTGAGGCACCCTACTACAGTTACCATCTGCACCACTTAGTTTAGAATTTGACTTCTTTTCTAAGCAACCAGGAAATTTCGTGTCCAATTCATCATGCATCCCAACACTAAGGAATCTTGGCTGACTGATCTTCATCTTTAGATTCTGCTAACATATATTATGACCCATATCATAAACTTGATAAGCATTAGCAGGGACATGCAAATACATGGGAAAAGTTAGACCCTACTTACACATGAGAATACAGAATTTAACATCCATGCGTGAATTTAATTATTATAAATAGCTTTTCCAATGGCAATATTAACAGAGCCATAACCAGGTCAACCTGGATTGACCCCCCCAAGGAATCACACTAATTGGTCAAACAAAAGAAACACAACATAGCTGATAATGACATGTAGGCAAATGAAATATTACCAACTTGGAGTCTAGGATTTCTTTTTCTTTATTATGTTTGCGTAGGGAGCTGAAAGAATGTTTGCATAGGGAGCTTCAAATCAAAATAGATCCTCATTGGGGTATAAGGATCTAAATAGGCAATGGATACAAGTGTAGCAATCCATGGCAACTAAAAGTAGAGCACAAAGATGTCAAAAAATCATACCTTCACAGGAAATTCTGATTGGTTCCTCAACTCCAATACAAGCTGCCGCAAATGTCCTGTATATGCTCTTTCGGGTAGAGAATGAATGATGCCCTCAAGCTTGGGTAGACTCTATAAGTGAGGAATTTATATTAAATATTTAAAACAGTCACTACAGTTTAGTCTACATTGCAAATATCAGAATAGTAGATTAGGGGAAGAGAGGGGGGCACGAGAAGAGTGTACCTTGATAACTATAAACTTGAGGTCATTGCCAGGAGAATAGTTGGCTTTCCGTCTTCCTCTAGCAATTTTCTTCTTCACAAGATTGGACTCAAACTTATATAAACCAACTACAGAACCAGATAGTTTCCATCTAACACCAACAATATTTAAAATGCCTTCAACCTTGGGAGTGACCATTAGTTGTACCTGAACAATAATGACAGTTGATAATGTTACAGAGTTCATAAAGATACGAAAACAGATGAAAGTAATAGTTAGGAAGAAACAAAAAAGAAAGAAACAAAAAGCAAAGCATCAAGGAAAAAAATATAATGCTCATTAACGCATAAAAGGCAACCATAAACCATTACACATAAAAGGAGACCATTTTCACATAGATAAACAAGGTAGACCACTGGTGTGGAAACAAAAGAGCATATATGCAGAGACATAATTAGCTGGTGTACTTTAACTTACATCCTTCTACATATACATTTACCAATCAGATAACATGCATACTTCCTACCATATGCCACTAAATTGCACTAAAGCTTATAAAAGGAATCAACAATTTAAACAGAAAGTAGATCTTTGCACATTTATTTAACTGAAACTCTGAGATACTCACCATTATTGTTTCCCCTCCTCCAATCGAAATGTCAATCTCAGACAAAGTAAATGAAGAAACGTCAGAGCTTCCATCCCTGCAAGAGTCAAGCAAGCAGCAGCATTAGCAGTACTAAACATACTGAAAAAAGATGTGAGGGAAAACATTAATAATATGCTCCCCTGGAAAGTAAAGCATTAAAAAAATAAAATAAAATAAAAACTATAACATTGACAACACACATACTTAGTGACAGTCAACTTCTGTGATTCCACATCATTGCGAAGCTCAGAAGTTGAGCTATTTGAATCTGCATTATCATAAACATATAGGTTACCCAATTTCAATAAACAAATTTACCAGCAATTTTTTTTTTTCTTAAAAGAAATAAAGAAAAATAGAAACTGAAAGTAATTTACCAGATTCAATTTCATCAGATTTTGCAGAAAGCTCGCATATCAAAGTAACACTTGAGATGGAAATTGGAATTTGCAAAGGATTCTTAAATTCGATACCCACTTTTACTGCTTCTGCAACAGGATTAAGAGAAAAATATCAAAAAGGATACAAGAATGATCAAGTATTCCAAACTTATGAGTAACCTAGAAAGCCTGCCCCTATTGCCAGCTAAAGTGGGTAAGTAAAACTTGAATTCACGACCCCTTTGCTCCCTAGTTATTCATTTAACATTGTGCTAAGACGCAAGGCACCAAGTAATAAAAAACCTAAATAGAAAAAAGTAATACTACTTACCCCAAATATTTTGTCCAAAACTCATCCTCCGGCATGAAATTTGTAACAAACATATCATCCACAGCATCATCCCATGATTACATGGCTGATTGTCATATAATTTGCGATGAGTTTTTTGGGCAAAATATTTGGACTAAATAATAATAAAACACTGTTTATGCACCAACTTAGTGTTACAGCACAAAAAAAAATAAAAAAATAAAAAAAATATCATTAATAATTCATAAACATCTGAAATTAAAACCGTCATTATCACCTCATAGTACAACTACAACATTTCCAAGCACTATTACAATTGTTTAATAAGAAGAGGAATTGGTTTCTATTATACTAATATCAGGCTGTATCCAAAAAGGATGTTTCCCATTCACACCTTAAATAAACATATTCTCTTACATACAATAGTGCCATATCTTCTATAAAAATGCTTATTACCTAGCTCGTGGAACTACTCAAATATAACCTTTCTAGTTAACTCAGGTCCCATTAATCATTTTTTATTATCTATTTTCCAAAATTTAAAGCAGAGAGAGAGAGAGAGAGAGAGAGAGAGAGAGAGAGAGAATTAATCATTTTTTATTATCTATTTTCCAAAATTTAAAGCACAGAGAGAGAATGGATTTAATGTTATCAATATCCAAAAAGTGTCTGGTACCAATGTGAAGATGACAAAAATAGTGACATATATAGGCTGCCCAAAATCATGCACACGTGAGTTGTCAAGATCCTGTAAATCACACCATAATCTCATGATTTATAGGATCTTGACAATTCACATACCACATCACTTGGGCAAATATTTTGGACAGACTAGCATATATATATATATGATTTAGTTATTTATTTATTTTTGATAGCAAACAAAATTTAATAAACATATTGAAAACATATACATGGGTGAACAAGCAGTTCACGAAAGGAAAAAACAACCCGGAGGAGAAAAAGAGGGAATAAAAAAATGAAAAATCCCTACAAAGAATCAAAAATGCAAAAAAAGACCCAAAACTAGGACTTTACGCCAACACTGCTTTCTAATTATGAATAAGAACCATGATATTAAGCAAAGAAAAAAAAAGTGTTTCTCATGTTGGGGAAAGAAATGATCAGAATTTAAATAAAGGAGGATAAATTTATGCTTGAAAGTTAGGCAACAGAGAATGTCAGGGACCAAATCTAGATATCCCGGAGTTCCACGTAATCAAACAAAAGAAAAGGTAGGATAAATGGTGGTAGACTATGTCAAAGGTCATGCAGAAGTTGGATGAGGGTTTACCACATATATTCATATAGTTTGATAATTAAGCTAGAGTGCTAGAATAATTTGTTAAGTAATAGCATCAGCCATTGCTAAGGTCAACAGGAAAAAATATATATAATGTTTTATGCTTCTCAACTGTGGATAATTATGAATGGATCCAGAAACTGGAGATTCTTGAAGCAGAAAAACTAGCATACATTTTACTAAAACTTTAAATTAATGTATTAGAAAAACAAAAGGATGACAATTTAAGCAATTCAATGCAAACTACCATCACCTCCGTACCTCCTGCCACACAAATGTTTGATTCTTTGTATTTTTTTGGGATAACCTTTGATTGGAGCTCCAGCCAGTTACTCCTGGTAGTAGATAATGATGGAGTTATGTCTTCCTCTAATGAATACCACAAACTTTCTTTAACACTAGCCTGAAATGTTTAAAAATCAACAATTATATCAACTAACAATCATGCTCTGAATCACTTTAAAGCTTTCATTCAAGTAAAGTGTTTCATTTCCTGTAAAAACAAAAGAATAGGAAATGAAGGTGCAAGCAAATCAGTGAACCAAAGCAATACTACTTGTCAACATCATAAAGATTAATTCCAACATTAGTATATGCCAATCATAACCATAAATACAACTAACCTCGCTACAATGACTCTGCAACCTAGAAAATAATACTAAGTTAATTATTACTACATTTGTTGTTAGTATATTTGTGCTCACAACATGCAAGACTGTAGTTAGTTCATAAATCACTTGGCTTTAGCTATTTCATTGCTAATTATATGTATATAATTACAGGCCAATTTAGCAACAGATGCATATAGATAATCATTATCATCGATCCTTTTTTTAATAGAAAGACAATGGTATCATCATTCAAATTTCAGATTCCTTCAAAGAACATCAATATCGAATCTAATCCCTTCTTCCCACACCAAGACCAAGCCATCACCGTCATAAAAAAACAGCAAAACTTATAATAAACCATATTTCCTCAGACCAGTCAAATCTATAAAAACCTCATGTCAGATAGTTTAGCAGATACATACTTGAAGCAATTAATTACATCATCAAAACAAGGGTAGACAGCAAAGACAGTGAGATTCAAGTACAATAAGCAAAAAATTGACATCTGTATAACAAGTGTTAATCAACTTACAGCTGCAGGTGATGCATAAGTTCGATGATCTTCAAAAATGACCTTAAGCGATGAAATGTTGATAACAGGCAACTGAAGTTTCAATACCTCAAATGTTTTCCCAGTTTTCTACATTATCCAAGAAAAGAAGACAGTAATAATCAAGGAGAAAGTGATTCAACACTTGTACAAAAAGGCCTTGCTAATATTTGATGGATAAATGCTGACCGACCAATGCAGGGAAAGCCACAAAGTGCTAGAACAGTTTATTTATATATATATAAAAAAAAAAAAAAAATAGTGAGAACTAATCAGAATTAAAGGGAAGAGAATTTGGGAAATTATTCGGTAATGCTGAAGAAGTCGGTAAAGCTCCGGTTGTCGTGATTATTGAGTAATTCATGAAATAGATAAGGGACATTTCTTATCTTTCAATTTGATATCATCATGTCAGTAAAAGTTGACAGAAGACCAACATCATAATGCAACATAGGGTATAAACCTTAGAGAACAAAGCATGACAAATATACAGGTTACACTACGTAAGCCTAAAGAACCTTGGAATTAGCTTCACTTATAATAGCTATAATGAAAACAAAAAAGTAGAACCAACAGCCACCTGAACAATTTGAAGGAAGTCCCTCAGGAATACTTCTTGTGTTGTCTTGGACTCATTACTACATGCCAAGACCTCCAACATGTGTGCAACAGCAACATCATACATTCCAAGAAAAGCATACCACCTATGTCAAATGAGTTTTATTATGAATCATCCCTCAATGTAAAACCCACAATTGCCAGTCATGCAAGGTCCAGATTCAGTGAGTGCATTACTTACTGTCCAATATGGAAATGAATGTGATCTTTGATGTGGCCCCATGTAGTTCCTCTATAAACAGAAGTAGCACTTCTATACGTGCGAATGGCATGTTTAATCTGAAGAGGACATTGAAAGGTTTTTTTATAAAATGAATGCAACATTTGATCAGCTAGGGCACATTTTTGCAAAAGTAATAAAGGTACCTGATCACATTTTTTATAACGATCGCCTGAAAGAATAAGATGAAATCCATATTTGTGTAGCATTGGTGGCTTTGACAGCAAATAACAATAAGACGCTTGCTCAAGCATAACAGCGGAATATAAAGGTTCCTAACAAAAGAAAAGTTGTTAAGAGGAGATGATAATATACTTAACCAGAATAATTTCCAAGACATGGGGCATTACCTCACCACAAATGCGGAAGTAAACAGTGGCAGCCTCTTTACACTGATCTCTTGCCTTTAACATCTCCACCCACCAAAGACCACACCTAGTGGCATTTTGCTGGCCAGCTGGCCCAGTTTTCTGCATAACAATCAAATTCAATGTCAGAGACTATGACTTGGTGACCCTTAAATAACTAATCACATAAAAGGGATCTGTCAAATATGACATGCATGTGCAGCTGTAAGCAAGGCTGACCACATCAAAGTAGTCCCCACTCCCCAGGTGAAAAAATGAGCATGTGAACCAATCATTCCAAAACACCAAAAACTGCATATCACAATTGAACATATTATATTCCACTTTTCTGTGAATCAAAATGTGTCTGATCCAACAAAAGGTCAGGCTTTCACATAGACCAGTCAACCACCTACAGTTACTGTGTGGACTGATTGAATGAGCAAGAAAGACCTGATTCAGTAGGTGCAGATAGAGTTCAGGAGAGAACAACCTACTTAAGATCGAGGCACACTATTGGTGGTTTCCTTGTGTTTAAAATGAGTTCACAACAGGAACTAGTAGTTCTGCACAATTCTCATTCCATATTTATGATTCTAATTTTTTGCATAAGCTCACAACTGCCACGCAGACTTTTACTTGCATACTAATGAAACTTCAACTATTGTATTTCACAACATTTCTTGCTGACTTGTGCCATATCCCATATATATCTCATTAGGAATTATTTAAGGAAACAAGTGCAGCCAGTATTGCACAAATAGTTATAAAGGATGATTTCAGAAGCAAGCTGCATGATTACCCTCCATCATACATCCAACTATTGGAGGCCTTCAAACGTAAGGAAAGAAAAATTTAGAGCTTGTAGATATACTGATCATAAAACCTGAAAAGCAATGTCATCCACACAGAAAATATAAACTAGGAGCTTGATCTAATGGCAAGCCTTGGACTCATAATCATAAAGCCCAACTGAAATTACCCAAAAAAATTTAAACCTTCCTATTAAATCTATTTGACTACACTTTACATTCCAACTCTAAACTACATCTACCTTTCGAAAATATCCACATGAAAATAAATTCGGTATCCCTGTGACCAACCAGTATCTAAGGTAACACGGTAAAGACACACGATAACTCATGTCTGCATGGTGCTGGCATGGTAATTTTACCACTAGTCTAAACAAAATACTTGCCATACTTCCAGATAACCAAATATATCTGAGTTGATTATCAAATATACTTTGGATTCTGTATTTCTTTTCCAAATTTAACATACCCTAGGACATAATAGTATCCTTACTCTTTCAATCTCAGTCAATTTAGATCTTCTCACATTTAAACCTATGGTTTAAAAGCATAGGTGAGAATTGTCCTTCACCTTTCTCAATTAGAGCAAATATGCATATAGAGAAACTTCATTATCAAGGACTATAGCCAATACTAATGGAGGCCATCATATAGCAAAGGGATGTAGATATTTAGAAAAACTCTGCAGACTTTATCGCTAACATTTGTTAGAGGTTTTAGTTGCTGCCCCTGGAAATTTATGCGCACACTTTTTTTTTTTTTTTTTATTGTTCCTATACTTTTCCTTAGACCATTAAACATTTGGTGTACTACTGGTTCAATTTTGTACTTTTTCACCTATGATTAAAGTTTTCTGTTTCCCTATAAATAAACAATCTTAAAAACTAAGGGTACTTAAAGGTCTCTCTCTCTGAATCAGTTCCCCAAACAGGTGTAGTAAAACATGTTTAATTTAACCTCAAAAAACTATCAAATGTTTAAAAATAAGATAACTTGAGAAAAAACTTTACATACTAAATAAGTACTAAATGCATTTTCCATGCAATATTCTGCTTCCTTTCTTGATTGATCCAACATGAAGTATGTAAGCCCCATCATCTCCTGCAATAACAGGGAGACAAACTATGAAGATTGCAACAGAAAATTATTCACATCACAAATTAGTACTCATGAGAATCAACGGAGCAGATCAAATAACTTTAGACAGATCGACAAATCAAAAATTAAAAAATATATATGTAACTGCATGGGCCATAAATGCATGCAAGCTAGTAAACCACACAAAATCATAAATCATTTAATATTGGATAAACTCATAAACAACTCAACATTAAGAGCCAATACCTATGATTTACTAGGTTGTATATGCGTTTGCATATTCATCAGTACAACAAACAAAACCTCTTACAATGAATCTCATTTAACCCTTTTTTTTTTCTTTTTGATAATCTAGAAAACCAATCCTACTCAAAATTCGGAGCCAATGCCTATAATCTTTCGGAAAAAAGAAACTAGGGGAATTTCACCAAGTAGGTAATCCTAAGGAATCAAACCTCAGACCTTGTGGGAGCTAACCACAGGTCTGATAGCTTGACAAACCCCTCAAGGTTGAGATTCACTTAACCGAACGACAACATAGATAAAGATTTAAACCTTTTCTTTTTTCTTAAACAGAAACTAAATTTTGTTAGAAATAAAAACATGTACAAATATACTGAACAAGCTCCTCAGCAAGGAAGGAAGAGACGATTTATGTTCACTTCTCACTCACATTGGTGTGAACACCAATATAAATCATCTCTTCCTTGTTGGTATTAATTGTGATGAAAGAAAGTTGATTTATTTGTCCAATTCTATTGAGTGTAAGGTTGGTAGTTGGCCTTTGAAATATTTAGGTTTGCCTTTAGGGGGTAATCTGAGATCTTTGGGCAGTGAAGGAAGAGACGATTTATGGATTCTGCATCTTTTCTGCACATTAAATACCACTGACTCACTGAGGACTAACTGACTAAGACACCTGTTTGGTCTCCTCCCTGATACTACACATTGGTGTTTATCTTACCATGAGCAAGAGACTACACTAGAAGTTGAACTACGGACCTTACCAGGAAGTAAAGAACCCATTACAAAAGGGAAAAGAGATATAAACTGTCACTTGAAGTAGAAATTAAACTTACCTGCTGACATGAATCATTATTTAAGGATGAAATTCTAGAAAAATTATCAATTATATGTAGAATTAATAATGTTTTATTTGTGGGTACTAGTTCGTTTAACTAGTAAGGCCTCTTGTTGTGCAAGAAGTCTTGTGTTCAAATCTCACTCACATTGGTGTTTTCGTGGGTTTGGTTTATATTTAATGTAATAGAGATTTATACATATATATATATATAAATTCAGATCTAGCACTTTAGAAAACCCCACGCATGTCATCATATCAAAAAATGATAGAGAGACTGTCAATCTGGTGTCTGAATAATCACAATACACAGAATTTGCTTCACCAAACAAAGAAGAAAAATGATACACAGCCAGGTCTTTAGAAATCCACAGAATTAAGGGTTTTCTATTGAAGATAAAGAAAAGTACACAGGAAATGTTCTAGAGAATGACCATTAGGATTAACAAAATAGACAGCAATTATATAACAAGGACATAAGCTACCTGCACACCAGCATAGCGTTTCCAGGCTTTATCAATCTTGTAATCTGTGGAGATTAGGCGATAGTTTGACAATGCCAGTTCATAATCTCGTAACATGAAGGCATAGTCACCCAAAATTCTGATCTGAGATTCAATTGAGCTGAATGTGTACCTTCAACAGTGAATAATAAAACTAAGTTTGGAGAACACAAAGGAAACCAATAGTAAACTCTAACATATAAGTATGTCTCTATGACATACATAGAACCAGTTGGAGAATCAAATGTATCATCTTTTCCTTTTCTCCACCATAAGTTTTTAATTTGGTTTCTGAATCCTTTCCTTGTAGCAGCAACCTATCACAACAGATTTGACATGAAACATCAATGACAAATGGAAACAAATTAAAGCAGTTCAAAAGACCGCCCAGACATATGAACTCAAAAAGAAAATGTTGCAAGAAACTACCTGTTGATTAAGCACACGTATCTTTTGCTCCATGTACGGAATGATGTGTTTAGATGATAATTCTTGCATGAGATCTTTTATCTGTTCCCAATTTGTACAAAGTGAATACCATGGTCAACAGTCTCTACTTATAAACAAAGAAAATTAATATTTTTCTAAGAATAAACAGAGAAAATTACTAACCTCGTTGAAATCATCAATATTAAGGAAACAACCAAGATGCTGACTAGGTGAAGTATCAGGTTTCTGTCACAGAATGGCATGAAACTACACCTTTAAACTCACTGACTTGTCCAGTAATTCAAATCCACAATACAAATTACATAAACAATTTAAAATGTGCAAAGTAAAAAAGAATATATAGCAGTCCTAAAAAAAAAACTTACATAAAGATCCCAAGGGTTATCTTGATGTTCTATTTGGCCATCTTGAGAAGAATTGATGCAAAGTAAGTGACACTCATTTGGGCCAAATGTACTTCTCATTTCTGTTAAGAGTTTAGCAGCCCTGACAATATAGAAAATAAATTCAGACAATTATTGCAATGAATTCAGATAGCTAAGCTTCTTCTAAATGAGAAAAAGTTCTCAAGAGTTAAAATTGTGAAGCATGCTGAACAGCTGAATAAAGAAAACATGGGATGGAATGAATAATGAACAAAATTAAGACTTTGAATATAAAACATCAAACTTCAATGGCAAAAAGAGGCAAGACTATAGCCTCCCCAAAGAAGCCCCCATCCTCATTTTCCAAAGAGCGTTTTACTTTTTAAGAAACCTTTGGTCTTAGAGCTGCACATGGTACAATATTAGACAGAATTCTCCAATGAAATGCCTGAAAACTGACATTAAAACTCCACTGACTTGCATTAATTTTTTGGTCAATATGAAAATGAAAACCTTATGAAGGATCGATTTGGATTTCTTATATTTCTTGTGGTCACAACCAGTATTTTAGGAATATATCATTTCATGATCTATTCTCCTTTTCATTTTTCACATTGGGTTTTATCTTTTTCAATTAATCACCGATACCTTTTCTTTTCCAGTTTTACAGCTTTGCACATAATCATACATCCACTCACAGCTGCTCAATCTTTTGTCTAATCAAATGAAATCTATTTTTTTTTTCTATTAAAAAAAATCAAATAACACACTTCTCTGTATTCCCCTTTTGAATCTTAGAACCAAAACCAACTAAATTTATGTTTAAATTCTTTTAGAAGATTACAGGTACAGTCAGCACCCCAATCCCCTCATATAACTAGGAAAACCATCAATGCAGCCTTTTTCATTCTTCTAGTTTGCAAAGTCAAAAAGGGGGAAAAACTGTCCAAATTTGTTTTATAAGTTCCAACAATTATCAAAATAGTAAACTCTATATCCTTTCCAAAATTTCTCCAGATTTACCAACTGTTAACTAATTTCATATAACCGTTTCAAAATAACAAGATTGGAAAGACCAATATACTTCTCTGAAGATCCGTCTTGATTATCATGCACCAGTAAATAATGCTTCAAAATCTTTGGGTCCATCACACCATCATTAAGAAGAGAGGGCAACTTGTTAGTGTTGAAAAGATCAAGAAATCTGTTGATAGGCTGCTCATCCTGTGAAGAAACAACCAAAAGACCTGCATATCAATTTGAACAAAATTTAAGATTCAATCCAAACAACATGTCAATGAAATGAAAGCCAACATTATGAAGAACTGACATCACACGAGAAAAATCGATTCAAAAAAGTTGAGAATAATTGTAGGACACAAGAAACACAAAAGCAACATCATAACAAACTTCAAAATGCATACAAGCCACAGGATGGTCAAAAGCTTCATGGTCCGAGAAAGAAACTGTATGTATGAGCTCTTTATTGAAAAACTGAAACCATGACGGCAAATTTTCAGATTCAGGGCCTGAAAAAGTCAACAAATTGATAACGAAGTTAAGCCTCTGCAAATACTCAATTCTAGTTAGAGAAAAGAAGAATGTAATGAAAATATTACTCACTACTGACTACATTACTAAGTTGAGGTGGATCCGAACACAATTCAGAAAGATCTTTCTCCCCAGCCTGGGTAATAACCTGCTTCAGCCGCTCTTTTGCTACCTAGTTGACCGAAAAACTTGTCAAAACAAGGACAACGACAGCACCAGGGTATAAACAAAAAATCTCTTCATAAAAAATTCAACATCCACAAAGGAGCTAAAATCCACAAATTCGACTTTTGACATCCCTTAGCTATAAACTATTGTGCTACATTGCATCGGTTTTCTACAAAAACAAGCAGTTAAATAATAATAATAATAAAAAAATAGAATAATTCCTTTTGGTGAAATGATTAAATCATCTTTTCAACATTTTCTGAGCTAACAACAAATGGAGCATCAGACAAGTCATAATAATAATACCTCTAAATTTGGCTGCCGAATATCAGACTCGTAAAACAAGCGTAACTTGAACTTCTGTAGCCTATAAGGTTGATCACTCGATGTCCGTACAGGCACTGCACCCCAAAAAAAAAAATTGAACTCCTTAAATTCCACTAAATTAAAAAGACATACTTGCACAAACAAATACTACAAACGTAGATATACAATAGAGAGGGAGAGAGGGACTGACCGTCGATGTTGTTAAAGTTAGAGAAGGGGGTGAGCATCTGGAGCAAAGAGAGGCCATTTTTAAGGCAAGATTCTTCGACGAGAGGTGTACGGAGAACCATCACCACGGGAGTGATCTCGTCCAATAGCATTTTGCCTAGTGGCGTGGTGGCCGGATCGACCATCTTGTCGAGAGTCTCTGGACCTTTGATTGTACTGAGATTAGGTTGATCAGATCTCTATGCGTGCGTCTCCGGTGTCGATGCAGGGACTCTGGTGTATTAAAATGTGTTTTGCGTTCAAAGAATTAAGATTTTGCTGTGGCCCGTTTTGTCATCAATGGACCGATTATCGACAGATAAACATACACGGGCCTTTGTCGACTTCCCGGATTTAAAGCCCGTCACAACTCACATAGACACTTTATCGATATCGTCACTCATATTTCAGTAGAATTTCTAAGAGCATCTCCAATGCAAGCGTGGCTTGTGAAAAAAAAAGATGCCACGTAGGATAAATAGACATTATGTTAATAATTGTGTCTCCAATACAACCGTGCATATTCATCCTCAAGCTGACATGGCAAAAAAAATATTAGACATTGTCAACATGACCGTCCACTTTCAGACGGTCTGTTGCACACCTATTTTTTAGGTTGACTCAGCAAACATTTAAAACTGACATTAATTTTTCATATATTTTTGGTAAGGAAATAAAATAAAAAATAAAAAAGGAAAAAAAAGATGGACACGTCATTAAAAAATTGTGTTTTAGACGGAAGCATTGAAGATAAAATTTTGAATTGATTGTCTATCAAGTCTATTTTTATGCCACATAGGAAGCAAGTCTCTTGACATTGTTGTCATGTCAATAATTTTTGGTATGCAAGCCACTTTTGCATTGAAGATGCTCTAAGATCGATACAGTTTGTAATCCACCAACAAGTATATTTTTATACTTTTAATTCTTTTTGTTAATAACAATTTAAAATTATTAAAGAGTACAATAAAATTACTACAAAACAATTTTTTAGATTCATTATAAAATAAATGAATTTCAAAAAATAAAATTGGATCAATAAAGATAAATTTTTAATTTTTAATTACAAAATAATTTTTAAATGAATTTACTATAGAACAAATCAATTTCCATAAAGATGGTAATTAACAAATAAGTTCGAACTTTTTAAAAAAAATTAAGTAGTTAACGGATTTTGTAAAAATAATCAAATTGTTTCATAACTTTTTAAGTTGTGTCATTTTAGTCCTTAAATTTAAAATAATAATAATAACCAAGAAAGTTAGAAATTGTTTTGTTGTTTTTGAAATATTACAACAATCCCGGATTTTTGTTGTTAATTTATGTTAGGTCAACAATTAGTTTTACCAAATTCAATTGTAAATGACAAAAATACCCTTTAAAATCAAATATTCACTTAAATAAAAATAAAATGATTTAAAATAAAAATTATATAATCATATTTGAAAAATTAAAATTAAAAAATGGAAGAAAGGGACAGCTCCTACGACTGATCTTTAAGATGTTGGAGATCTTAGTTGTTCTACTCTAATCTAGGAGGATATCGCCAAAATCCACCTCTACTAATAGTGGAGGTGGAATTTTTTTTTATATATATATATATATAAAATGATTTTACAAAATCTTATAATCTTTTATATACATATATATAGTAATTTTCAAGTCAGCATCCCCTCATTGTATTACCATCAGCACCTTTTAATGAAAGTCATTGGATTTAAAAGATGATTTGACAAGTGCATGGTCTAGTCAAAGCATCTTTTAAATCCAATGACTTTCATTAAAAGGTACTGATGGTAATACAATAAGGGGGTGCTGACTTGAAAATTATTGTATATATATATAAGAAAACATTTATGACCTCTGTCACTTGGGCGTGAAGTAAAAAAGTGCTGCTAGATTATTCAAATTGATGCTCAAATGAAGTGTTATATGAGTTCAATGTAACTAATGCATCATTTTTTTTTAATTACATCTAAATTAATATAGTGATTATAATTTCTTTTAAATACCATATATGATGGTGGTGACTCGAATATGAGACATTGACATGTTGAATGTGTGCGCTTACCAGTTACCACCAAGCAATATTTTATTTTTATTTTTATTTGATAATATCTATTTATCCGAGACCAAATATTTTTTTGAAAACTTTTGTCATTAGTAGGATTCAAGCCGTTGACCTGGGAGTCATTTGCCCAAGCCCAAAACTCGTCCATCTATCAGCTGAGCTACACTCCTGTTGACACCACCAAGCAATATTGAACGATGATATTTGAGTATAAATATAAGGGGTCATTTGGTATGGGGTCATCTTGGCATGGGAATGAGAATCTGATAACATTCTCATGTTTGTTACTAGGTTTGAGTTTTTAGATTCCTAGAAAAGTGAATCCCATGGGAATCACATTACCCTCCTTGGGGGTAATCTGAATCTCACCCCAACATATGGGTTTCAGATGCCCCTCCACCTGATTCCCATTGTGGGACCCACCCTCATTAAAAAAAAATCTTTTTTATTTTATTTTCTTCTTCTTCTTCTTCATTCTTCACGCAACTTAGATCATCTTCTTCGTTCTTCGTTCATCAGAATCATTTTCTTCTAGATTCCTCATTTTCTTCCAAATTCCTCATAAACCGGTAACCTCCAAATCCCTATTTTCTTTTATTATCTTCTTCTTCTCTTTCTATTTTTTTTTTCTGGTTTGTGACCTCCAAATCCCTACAGAAAAACAAAAAACAAAACTTTGGAGATTTCATCTCTACCGAAAAACACAATACCAGGAATCTGTTCTGATAATCTATTCTAATAATCCAAATTAAATGTTATTAATCCAAACTTCTCCTTCAATCAAAACCAAATCAATTTCAAAAACAAGAAGAAAAAAAAAAACCCAAAAATTTCCCTCAACAAACGAATTATTTAGACAATATAGTATTATTCCATGTGTCAACAAAATTCAGAAAAAAAAAATATTATTTTAAAAAAAAAGGTGTTATTCCTCAATCAAACCAACACAATAAATCAATAACCCACAATAAATCTATGTAGCACGGATACAGATACGGGTACAGGATATAGATACGGTACGATACAGGGATAGGGAAAATCTTTAAAAACTAGGATACGGATACGGCAAGATACATCAATTAAAATAATATATATATATATATGAAAGCATATTTGATAATTCATTTAAAATCAAAACATATTCATAATCCAAATAAAACATGTCACATAACTACATAAATCATAACAATATATCATATTACAAGATCCAAATAAAACATGTCACATAAGTCGTAATATATTACAAAATCTAAATAAAACATACGTCATATAAGTTATAACATTTTACAAAATCCAAATAATACGTTAAAAAATAAAAATAAAAACTCATAAAACATACTCTAAATTTCTAATTAACTTTATTATCATCATTCATATTGTTAAAGGATCTAAATAATTCAGCCTATAACTTTGATTCATCAAAAGTAAGGTTTGCAATATTAAGTATGTTGTATGTGTATATTCGGCCAAAAGACACGTCAGCAAAATATGCGGAAGAGACGGGTCAAAGAATAACCACATCACTCAAGGACCAGTCAACGAAGGGAAAAACAGTCAAAAGGCATGCCAGTTGGCGCACTCACCAATCCAAATTAGAAGAGCGCTCGCCATAGCTGGTCGACCAACTGGAAGGCAAACTGTGTTCGCCAACCTAAAGCACTCACCAAGAATTGTACAGTCAGGAAAGTAACCTTATTCCAATATACCTTCTACAGCAGGAATTCGACCAGATACAAGGCACGAAGATCAAATCTTATTCCGGATAGGATACAAACCGTTTTAACAAAGAAGAGTCCAAACAGGAAGCAAACTCTAAAATTACTTACAAACTCTGGATTCCTTGTATGAATAGAAGTAGGAACTCCCATATTAATACGGCATAAGCACGGGAAACCCTAAAGGGACTAATATAAATAGAACCCTAAATCTCATGAAAAGGGGTTCGAGAATATAGAGAGAATTAGGCAATGGTAATGAGAGGTCTGAGTGTGTAAACTACAAATAATTCATAGTGATTTATCCTGCCCTCAAGGGGCGCCGTGGTTTTTTTCCATTCAAGGGTTTTTCATGTAAAATTTGTCTTGCATGCGTTGATTTATTTCTTTATTTATTTGTTTTGATTAATATATTATTGTTGACCGAGTCAACCCAAAAATCACCGTCAACAATTGGCGCTAGAAAGAAGGGGGTTTTCAGAATAAAAAACTTTCAGGAATCCTTACAAACAGGCACAGCATGAGCAACGACAGCGATAGAGACGAAATCCCCAGCAACGACCAGATTCCCGAGGAGGCTGTGGTACCCGGAGAGGAAACGTTGGCAACAGTAGAACAGTCAGTAGAGACTCCGGGGACTAGAGTAACCAATGAGACTTTACAACACTTTCACACTGCACTAGTGAAATTGGTCAATGAAGCCAACAAAATTGGTCTCACGCTCCCTATAGGGTTAGGAGCCTCGTCTCCTTATGAACTGACAACCAGCATGCCTGGGAATCACCTTCTAGGAAGGTTGCGATTAGAAGTTCATGTCGCAACTCCCAGCATTCAAGCAAAACCAACTATGGAGGAAGCACCCCAGGACCCACCAGAGGTCCTGGAAGAAAGAAGGCAAAAGAAGGGAAAAGGTCTGCTGGACGAGGACTTCCCAGAAAAGTGAGGCTGCGGGCAAGCGCATGGGGAAACCGCCAATGATGGATCTAATATGAACCGTCAGAGACGACGATCAATCTCATCATGAGACAGTAGTCCCCAGCCGAGAAGGGGATTACGGTCGAAAAGAGCACGGCAGCAGAGATCCGAAAGTACAAATAATCTAGAAGCTAACAGAAGTATTGACAATAGAGAAGGTGATTACCGGAGAATGACAATCAAAAGCGGGCTCAACCAAAAGAGGGAGCCGACTGGTCACCGAAGCGTCACCCTCAAACAGCTCTTAAAAAAGGTCTTTGCAATGGCTAAGCGGTATGGACACAATATTTCTTTAGATGACGAGTCAGACAATCCGTTCGTCTACCATATCGCTCGCACCTAGTTCCTGGAAAGATTCAGAATGCCAACCATCGAACAATATAAGGAAAACAGGGATCCGAAAGAGTATGTTCGCAGATTCCATAATGTCATGGCCACGTATGCATCCAATGACGGCCTCTTATGCCTAGCATTCCCACAAACCTTCGGTGACCTCGCTTCCAGATGGTTTGGACGCCTACTAGCCAGGAGTATTAACAACTTCTCTAGTTTCAGCAAGGCTTTCATAAGGCAATTAATAGGAAGTGTACAGAGGAGAAAGTCATTAGCTCATCTGTCGAACTTGAAACAAGAAAGCAACGAGTCACTCAAGAAATACTTAGCCAGATTCGGGAAGGAAGTTGACCAAATAGAAGATGCAAGCGACGTTGCTGTCATAGCCACCTTCACTAATAGGCTACAAAGTGGTCGATTGTCTTTCGATTTATGAAGGGACCGGGCAAAGACATATGAGGAGATGATGGATATAGCTGGAGACTATGCATTGACAGAAGAAGAAGAAGAAGAAGAAGAAGTAGCGCAATGGGGTATTTACGTCCACGGTCACAAACCAGACATAAAACCCGAATCCAAGGATGATAGGACGAAGGGCCAGTCACACGATCATCAAAGAGAAGAAAAGAGCCGAAAAAATCAGCCCAGAGAGAGTCGAGGTAGTAACAGAACCAGTAGGTTTCGAGGCAAGTATAGTAACTACACTCCTCTAAATGGCGAACAGGAAGACATATGTCTGTAGCGGAGGACAAGGGACTCGCCACATATCCACGACAGCAATCCGCCAATGCCCGGAGGGATACAATAAAATATTGCTGATTTCACAAGGACCACGGGCATGACACCTCCAAATGCTTCTAGTTGCGGGATCACATTGAAAGTCTGATCAGAGAAGGACACCTTAAGGATTCCACCCTAAAGGGAGACCAAAATACTGGTCGCCATGATAGCCACCGAGAAGGCGGACAAGAAAGAAGGAGCCCAAGAAAAGGTAGCCATAACACGGCGATAAACACTATTTTTGGTGGACCTCACACTGGTAGAAGCAATAGAGATAGGATGTCGGAAGTCAGGGAAGTAATGTATGAAAACAGGGACCTAGAAGTGAACTCCGTGCAAAAAAACCACAAGAAAGCAAAAGAAGGGCATGACCCGATAATCTTCACAGCCAAGGACTCAGAAGGAATTGATCCCAAGTCCAATGACGCAATAGTTGTGGGGGTACAAATAACACACAGGGATGTCCTCTGAGTGATGATAGACAACGGAAGCTCCGCTGACATTTTGAGCGCCAGGGTGTACGACGAACTTCGGCTAGACAGAAAAGATTTGGAACCATTCCATGTACCCTTAAAGGGATTCGGAGGTGTAGAATTAAGACCCTTGGGAACTGTGAAATTACCTGTAAGTTTTGGAACAGCGCCTTATTGGAGGACTATCCTACTGGATTTCGTGGTTGTCGACATTTACAACTGTCCATACAATGCTTTACTCGGCCAACCATTCCTGAACAAAGCACGAGCAGTCACATCCACCCATACACTAAAGGTTAAATTCCCGACAGAGTTCGGAATTGAGGAGCTCAATAGGTCGTAGGAAATGGCTCACCGAGCCAACCTATCAATCTTTTAAGACAAAACTGGAGCGGAAACCTTGGGCATATTTCAACTCGATCAAGAGGCACGAGAGGAAAACCCCGAAACATTTGAGCTAAACCCGAGGGATAAAACCAACAGAGAAAAAGAGGAACCAACCGAAACCGTCATTCTGGACGAAAAGGAACCCAATAAAACAGTCAAGGTTGGAGTAAGTCTGACGAAACAGGTCGAAACAGGTGTGGTGAAACTGTTGAGGGAATACAAGGAGATTTTTACTTGGAGCCACGAAGATATGTTAGGGATCAATGCAAACGTAACCACATACCATCTAGCAGTAAACGAAGAATGCAAGCCGGTGATACAAAAAATGAGAAGTTTCAACCCTGAAAGAAGTGCGGCAATAAGGGAAGAAATATCCAAGCTGCTCGAACAGGATCGATCAGAGAAGTCAAATATCCTGAATGGGTGGCAAACGTTGTGCTCGTAAAGAAGAAGAACAATCAGTGGAGGATGTGTGTAGACTTCACTGACCTAAACAAAGCTTGCCCCAAGGACAGCTTCCCATTGCCAAGAATCGACCAGTTGGTCGACGCAACAGCCGGACACGAGCTACTAAGATTCATGGACGCATACTCTGTTAGGATTATGCTCAATAGCAAGAGTGTAATAGTGTAATTAACAATCTTATTCATATTAATAAAGTGATTTCTGGTTTAAACAAATCTTATAACATTTATAGTTTAATAATTGTTAAAGTAAATAATCATAAGGTCTAAAGACTATGAGAAAAGAAGAATTGTTCATACATCTGGATATGTATGTGGTAGACACAATTCTTTAGTTAGTCTTGAATATCGTTCACAACTTAAGTTAAAGGTTGGGCACCTTTATCTTGTTAAAGTTGTAGAATTCTTTTGCTAGCATTTGAGTGGGATCAAATGAGATATGATGAGTCTAAAATCATCGGAGTGTCTTCGAGCAAAAGGATCTAGTGCACTGGGTGCATTGAACAGGATCACAATGAAATACTTTATCTATAACCGTCAGTAGATAAAAGTAATTTCATTATCAGGACAATCGGAGAGTCTATCTTAATCCTGAGATAAATGATGGACTTATGGTTGCAGGTGATATCATTTGAGCTATCAATGAGTACGATTATATCGCATAGTCTATCCTCGATAGTTTGGTGATATTCATTTGTTAATCGATAGAGGACTTCATTTATAGATATGGACATCGTGGCTCCTTTTATTAAATGAGAGTATAATATCATCATATGGATGTTTTGAGGTAATTGGATATTAAATCTCAACGTTGAGTTTTCAATAGTGTCTATTGAAAACATGGCTTCTGGACAAGTCAAAATATCCAAGTTCAAAATGTGGTCATATGAGTAAATATGGTAACTTGGAGAGTTATAGGCGGTCTATGAACTCTTGGCGATTACTGATATTAATCACGAGGATACACTATCTCCAATATGATTGTCTAGGGTATGAATGAGGAAGCATCTTCCTTTTCTGTCTTTATTTAAGAGTTCAATTTTAGCTCTTTAGTGGAATGAGCTAAAATTAATGGATCGGACCTAAGTGAATCATTAGTTGATTGTGATTAGGTTATGTCGATTGGAGCTTAAATTTAGATAGCCCGCCAAGATCCCCAATCCACACGGACTTGCATGGATCACTTGATATATTCTACCGGACCAATTTAGGGTCCATCTAGAATTGCAATTTAATATATTAAGAATATAATTTGCACATTATTTATGTAATGGGCTGCACAATTATATTTATATATTAATGGATGACATGTGGGCTTGTTTCTTTTAGTAAGATTGGGTCTAGTTCACATGTGGGCTTTTTAATTAAAGTCCTATGGATTAAATGAAATAGGAAAAATAATATTTGGCCCATTACTAATATGGGGCGGCAAGGTTAAATAATAACCTAAAATATTATTTTGTTTTCATTATTTAATTAAATAAGAATTAATTAATTCATTAATTAATTATTTAATTAAGATACAAATCTTTTCTCATTAGGAAATATATTTCCTAAAGGTCTACTATTGGTAGTAGTATAATTAAATAGAAAGACTTGTTTGACAAGGAAATAAATAATTAGTTTTATTTATTCAAACAGGAAGTCTTTTTATTTTAGTCAAATATGAGAATAAAAGATTTATGAGTTTGATTAGGTTTGGGAAATCTTTTCTAAATAGGAATTAGGGTGCAATTCAAACTAGTTAACTTGTTTTGGAAATTGCGGCAACCCTAATGCATCAAGGAAGAGAATTCGGCCAACCCTAAAGCTAAAAAAGAAAGGAGAAAAATTTGGGCCATATATATATGCACATATATTATTTTCGGCCAGCCCTAAGGCTTAGTGCAGAAAATTATTTTTCTTCTTCTTCTTAACTCATAGATAGAGATTTTATTCTACTAAAACAAAAGAAAAAGGAACATAGATTATTCTTTGATGGTGTACTACTTGCTTGATCATTGATAAGCTTGTGTATACAACATCGATTAAGGTTCACGCGAGTTTCGATCATTAGATTGAGAACTCAAAAGTGACCGGAATAATCTTAGGTTTCTTTTGATTGTTTTTGTGACTAACGATCAAGAAAGAAAAGTTTGTTTAATCCCATCACAGGTTTGCAATTCAAAGAGAAGGGAGACCACGCTCCTAGGTGATCCACGTTCGTGCTAGGATTGAAGATTTTGCGGATTACCATCGACGCAAGTCAATCGGATCACGCGACAAGAGGTATTAAATTTTATTACTTTGTTATATATATTTAATTAATCAAAAGGGTTTAAGGTTCATAATTGGAAAAATTTTAAAAGCTACCCAACACTATTTTTTTTTAGTCTTGCTTCCGCTGCGGGTACTACGGTATTTTTCCCTACATACTCAGGCTACAATCAAATCAAGATGCACAAACCAGATGAGGACAAAACAACGTTCACCACAGACCAAGGGTTGTACTGTTATACTGTCATGTCATTCGGCCTGAAGAATGCTGGGGCAACATACCAACGGTTAGTTAACAGGATGTTTGCCTGCCAAATAGGTAAGAATATGGAAGTATATGTTGATGACATGCTAACCAAGAGTATCACGGCCGACAGACATGTAAATGATCTGCGGGAAACCTTCGACGTATTAACCAAGTTCAGAAAGAAGCTAAACCCTTCAAAGTGTGTGTTCGGCGTGCCATCTGGTAAGTTTCTCGGGTACCAGGTGCATCAAAGAGGGATAGAAGTGAACCCTGACAAGATCAAAGCACTAGCTGACATGGTTTCCCCAAAAAATCTGAAAGACGTCCAGAAACTCACAGGATGCTTGGCATCGCTAAACAGGTTTATAGCAAAATCAATGGATCGATGCTTGCCGTTTTTCAAAGCTTTTCTTGCCCTCAAGGAATACTTAGGCCAAGCACCGCTGCTGTCAAAACCAATCACAGGAGAGATGCTATACTTGTACCTGTCAGTCATAGAAGCAGCTACTAGCTCCATACTAATCAGACAGGAAGACGAAATACAGAAACCAGTATACTACACCAGCAAAGCACTGCTGCCAGTTGAGACAAGATACTTACCAGCCGAAAAAATGGCGCTCGCCCTGATAACAGCAGCAAGGAAATTGAGGCCATATTTTCAAGCACACAAAATCGGGGTGTACACCAACTGCCCACTTAGAATAATTCTACAAAAACCAGAAGTGTCGGGCAGACTTACAAAATGGGCCATTGAGCTAAGTGAGTTTGATGTAGAGTTCATCCTAAGAACAGCAATCAAAGGCTAGGCAATGGTAGATTTTGTAGCAGAATTCACCGAATTGGACACCGAAGTAGAAAAAATGATGGTAGAGCAAGAAAAGAAAAACTTTCGTTGGAAACTCTGTGTCGATGGTTCATCAAACACACACGGCAGTGGGGCAGGGATAGTGGTCATAACCCCAGAAGGAGATTCAGTAGAATGTGCCTTGCGGTTTGATTTTAAATCCACCAACAACCAAGCCGAGTATGAGGCGTTAATAGCAGGATTAAAGGTATGTACAGCCTTAGGAGCTGATGAGATAGAAGTTTTCAACGATTACCAAGTCATCGTCAACCAGGTACTTGATGAATACCAAGCAAGAGACGAAAACATGATCGTCTACCTGAAACTAGCAAATGAGTTATTGGGACGATTCAAAGAATACAAGATCGTTCAGATCTCTAGAGAAGAAAACGAACAGGCAGATGTTTTGGCCAAGCTGGCGTTAGCCACGGTCAACATTTGGCCCCGAACAATCCCCATGGCATACCTACTCCGACCAAGCATAGCCGAACAGGCTGAAGTGGGGGTAATCATAAGCGAACCAAACAGCTGGATGACCCCAATAAAAGAATACCTGATCAATGACGTCATCCCAAATGACTCATTAGAAGCCAAGCGGTTGAGATATAGAGCAACAAGATATTTAGTCATCAATGGTGAGCTGTACAGAAGAGGGTATTCGAGAGTACTGCAAAGATGTGTCGGACCTGAAGAGGCAGAAGGAATCCTGAAAGGTATACATAGCGGGAGCTGTGGGAATCATGCGGGAAGCATCAGTCTAGCCCACAAAGCACTAAGGCAGAGGTTCTATTGGCCAACCATGTTCGCCGATGCAAATAGAATAACGACCAGATGTGAAGCATGCCAAAAGATCGCAAATAACATTCGCCAGCAACCCGAACGCTTACAAAGTATCACTTCCCTGTGGCCGTTCACCATGTGGGGAATTGATTTGATCGGCCCAATGCCCACAGCATCAGGAGGAGCAAAACACATCATTGTAACGGTAGATTATTTCACTAAGTGGGTAGAAGCCGAATCACTGGTGCACATAACAGAAGCAAATACAACCAGTTTTTTGAAGAAGAACATTATATACAGTTTCGGAATACCTAACACCATCATCACTGACAATGGGACAAAGTTTGACAATAAAAAATTCAGAGATTTATGTAAGAAATATGGAATCAACAACTACTATGCCCTCCCAGCTCACCCGCAGATAAACGGGAAAACTGAGGCAGTAAATAAAATCATCAAGCATAACCTAAAAGCCAAGCTAGCTGTCAAAAAGGGGAGTTGGGCAGAAAAACTACCACAGGTACTATGGGCGTACGAACGACAAAAAGAAACTCCATTGAAGAGACACCCTATTCCATGGCATTCGGGACTGAAGCAGTTATCTCGGTCGAAACAACGTTTTCTTCACCAAGAACACAACTCTTTTAACCTGAACTTAACGTTGATATGCTGAAATACGACTTAGAAGAACTAGAAGAGAGAAGGGAACATACTCAGATAAGGAATGCTGCCTATCAGCAAAGAGCGGCGAGGTACTATAATTCATATGTGAAGGTCAGAAGATTTGCACTCGGAGACTTGGTACTGAAAAGGGTAACACCCGGAATCAGAGACAAAACTGCAGGATCACTCACAGACAAGTGGGAAGGGCCGTATCGCATCACGGGTATAGCAGGCCATGGGGCATATTACATTGCCAGAAGAGGAGTCGGCGAACTGCCCCGACCATGCAACGCCCAATATCTGAAGACCTACTACCCTTGATGCTTCGATCCAAGAAGTCCCTTTGTTATTTCTTCTTTTTATTTATTTCATCTTTTTAGAAGTTTTCATTTTTTGATGTCAAAGATTGTAGGAAATAATCAATAAAGAGTAATTTATTACTGAAATTTCACTATCACTGAAACCATGAGTCAGCTATAATGAGTAGTTCGCCGGTATAGATGGAATGAATTACCTAAACTCAGCGAACACCAGAAAGAAATAAAAATGGGGAAATACCCATATTATAGCAGGCTGAGGACAAAAAAGCCACAAAAGCAGTCTGAGCTAGGGAAAAATGCCGCAAAAGAGGCAATCACCATCATTAATAAAGGCATAAAACACCCCAGAATGTAAAAGACATTCAACAAACAACATGCAGGGAACGCACCCTGAAAATGTAAAGTGTTAGGGGTAAAACAAAACTAGCACTAAAACAGTAAGCAAAAGTGAGAGACTTCCCAACAGTATGCTTACGCAAAGCCTGGTGTATGGTCGGACACGTCCTGACAAACACTGGGTAAAATAAAACTAAGCAATTATAAACTAAGTGATAAAAGGTTCGAGCTTGGGCCAGAAACTCAGTAATGGCAGCTGAACAAAAAACACATGGAAATAATACAGCAAACAAGAAGGGATGCAACACATCAAAAAAGAATTGATATTTTATTTACTTATATCAAATGTATTTACAGAAGTCAAATAAAAAGAAAATAAAATATACATCGGCAAAAGAGTCAAGCGCTCGCTGGTAGAATACCCCCATCATCTTCTTTTTCATCGCTCACCTCATCCTCTGATGGCCAAACTACCTCTTCATCTTCAGGCATAAAAGGCGAATAATCCCGTCCAGAAATAGGACCCAAGTCAGGCTCGGCGCCGGATCCAGTGAAACTCCCCTTCTTACTAGAATAATACGTATTAAAGGCACATTTGGTAGGAATTTCAAGGTGCATGGGATGAGGTTCTGTTTGCATATAGCGACAATGGGCCTTCCATCGTTTCAGTTGATCCTTAACTGACCTCACTGCACCGTTCATGTGTCGCTGAAGAGATCTGTCATAACTCATAACGTCTTAGGGCTTTCTCATTAGAATGGTCCTTCATGGTGAAGAACCTTTTAGCTTGCTGCATGCCCTGTTCAAACTCACGAAGGAGAAGCGCATCATACACAGGAGACCTTTTAAAACGGTCAACGGCTTCAACTTCTAAAATAGCCTTCAGGTCGTTCAAAATAACATCTTGAGAAGCCTGTTGGTGTCGTAAATCCTTATATTCACGCTCGGCTTTCTCCTTGGCCTCCATCGCCAACCTCTCTGCCTTCATGTGAGTAGCGAGCGCGTCTTGACTCCCGGAAAGCCGCTCCTTCAGCAACTTGATCTCTTCTTCAGCAGCGAGCAACTTCTCTTCAGCAGCAAGCTGTGCAGCTAAGAACCCATCAGCAGATTCCCACAGCTGGGTCAATTGTTGAGCATGAGCCTCTTCAGCTGAAAGCCTGTCAACCGTCGAACAGGAAACTAGCTCTTGCAGGCGCTTGTTCTCTTTCAACGCCTCGTTCCCACGCTGGTAACTACTCGCCATCTCCAACATCATCTATACAAAAAAGGAGTTTAAAGATAAACACACAAGAGAAAAGGAGAGAATAACGAGAAGGATATCGAGGAACTCACCAGAGAATGGTAGTTAAAAAAGAACTCTATTTTCTTGTTGCACGATTTTCCCTTCACGTGCTCCCAACCCTCACCAAAGTAAATATCGTTACTTATAAAATGGTTCAGGAGCTCAGTAGGAGAAAAATCGGACAGGGAAACAACCCATGACCGATCAGCTGGAGCTACAGATGGCCCTTCGCGGGAACCTCCTAAATCCATAGCAGAGGCAAATGATGGACCAGGGGTGTCAGCAAGAGCAGCAACACCCTTATCCCTAGCATTTGGGGGAGATAAAGGCCTGAGGGTATCCTTCCGTGTATCAGTACCCTGCGCTCTAATATCCGTCGGGGGTGCAGAGGGCCCAGATTTGTCGAAGATAGGACCTTGAGCAGCTGAAGGAGATACAACCCTTATACCACCAACTTCCTCTGATCAAGGGGTCGGATCCACAACTTGATCGGACCCAAGGGGAATTCCAGAGCCAACCTCGTCAACAGGAGGAACCTCAGAATGTACAGGCTCGCTGTTTCCCTTCTCATCCAACGAGACTACATACTGAATAACCCTCGACGCCCGTTTTAAATGACGAGTGGCACATTCAGGAGTACTCTCTACAGGGCGCTTCCCTCGACCGTTCCTTGGGTTAAGGTGGCTAGAAGGGTCCTCGGGGGGCTCCGGGACTCTAGCATCAAAAATTGGAACTTCTACACTCACCGCAAGGGTCCCAACTTTTTCTTTGCCCTTGCGACTAGGGATAGGTGGCTGAGCGTCCACTCCACTTCCACGAGGGTGGGTAACCACCTCAGCAATAGCAGGAACGCCGCCTGCCCCTCTATCATCTTGAGAATCATCACCCTCGGGTGGTGTGACTCCCTCCTTAGACAAGTCCGCAGCATGTATTTGACTAGCAGCTTCAGAGTTCTTCACTGCTCGGGCTTGCTCGTCACAGATGACATCAAATTCGCTCACTGAGAAACAAAAAACAGTGTTACTGAAATGCAAATCGATGAAACAAGTTAAGGATAAGTTTACAGAAACTTACAGCGACGAAGCGACATCGCCTAGCAGACAGATGTGGGAAAACACCACAAGTGACCATCTTGGCCTCATCAAGAAGAAACTCTTGACCTCTCTTGGCCAAACCAAGCACTGCAGCCTCCGTTACATTTTTTACTTCCTGTGGAGTCAAGGCGGGGAGAGTTTTTGACCAAGCCTCAGGAGACATAAAATGCATCGGGACTTTACTCGCTCGAAGATTGCGGCGAGCGTCAGCAGGGGTATTTCTTCCCCATTTGCCACCAACGAAGAACCAACTGTTCTTCCACCTCTTGTTCGAGGTAGGAAAACCCCAGATGAAGCCATTCTTCTTCTCATCACTGGAGATCTCCACTTGTCCAGAATTGGATACACCCTTAGGGATCCAATTTTCCACAGAAGTCGACTGAAGGTAATAAGTACCGCCATGACTGGACTACCTCAAGACGTAGAAGTGACGAATTTCACGAGGCGTCGGCGACCTTCGACCCATCGACTTCCACATCACACACAAACCCATCAAAATCCTGTAGCTGTTCGGTGAAAGCTGAGTAGGAGCAAGCTTAGCATCAGCCAGAAATCTGGCTATAAATGGCTGAAGAGAGAGAGTCACCCCGCAGCCTAACATCGACCCGTAGATGGCGACGGCGTCGCTCGGTGAATTCCACGCAGCCCACTCGCCAGAAGGTATAAGGAGAACTGAATCAGGAATATCGTATCTCCTCCTATATTTGCCAAGTTCTCGTTCGCCAACCACGTTCACTTCAGTATCAAAGGAACTGGAGCGATCAGCAGCAAAACATAGGTTATCTCGCCGATGATCCTCGACATCTGAGTCGATCACCGTCTGAGCACCAAGGAGGGATTCCCTAGGGATTCTAGGCCCCCGTCGACCACTACCACCAGTTCTTGGAGTCCTTACCATATCTGAAGAATCAATGTTAGTAGTCAAAGGAAAAGCAAAATCAGGAGCATTGGATTCAGAATTAGAAGGAATATAAAGAGAAATTGGTACAGGAGAAGCTGGGTTAAAATTACGCAAGTATGACTCAATTTTATCGGCAACTTCTTTATCACCAAGCTCAAGAGCTTGCATCATTTGATTAAAAAGAAAAGCACGTTGAGAAAAATACATGGAACTCACCAGAAGTTTTTTCGGAAAAGGGAGAAAAGGAAATAGGTAACAGAAACACACTTCAAGTAAATCCGAAAACCGTAACAGAAGAAAGAAAACCGTCGGAAACCCAACACGTTGAATCGAAAACTTGGAAGATTTTTCAGAGAATATCTGCTGCAGAGAAGAAAGAGAAAGATGAGAGCAAAGGAAGTGAGAGGAAAATGTAACAATCCCATCCTTAAAAGGGGGAAAATTCGAAATTTAAGAAAAAGTAATAATTAGAAACGACGTTAATAAAGTGCAACCGCCTGTAAGTAAAGGCTGTGACAGAAGGCATCCACCAAATGTTGAGCACGTGGCACCTCGGGGATTCTCAACAGGCGTGACATCATTTCAACGCGTCACATCAGAACCAAGCATTTGAGATTCTATTGTTGAAAATGAAAGCTTGTTGAAGAAGACTCAGCGTTGAAAGCAACACGTGACTGAAATAAAAAAGAAAGGGAAAACGTCTGCAAAAATTCAGAAAATGACGAAAACCAAAAAAGCACAAGTAAGCATATAAATACTGCTCGCAGAACCAAAGCAGCCAAGAAAATTAACCTACATTGGATCAGCTCGAAGTATTTATGGGGGTATTGTTGTATGTGTATATTCGGCCAAAAGACACGTCAGCAAAATATGCGGAAGAGACGGGTCAAAGAATAACCACGTCACTTAAGGACCAGTCAACGAAGGGAAAAACAGTCAAAAGGCATGCCAGTTGGCGCACTCACCAATCCAAATTAGAAGAGCGCTCGCCACAGCTGGTCGACTAACTGGAAGGCAAACTGTGTTCGCCAACCTAAAGCATTCGCCAAGAATTGTACAGTCAGGAAAGTAACCTTATTCCAGTATACCTTCTACAGCAGGAATTCGACCAGATACAAGGCACGAAGATCAAATCTTATTCCGGATAGGATACAAACCGTTTTAACAAAAAAGAGTCCAAACAGGAAGCAAACCCTAAAATTACTTACAAACTCTGGATTCCTTATATGAATAGAAGTAGGAACTCCCCTATTAATACGGCATAAACACGGGAAACCCTAAAGGGACTAATATAAATAGAACCCTAAATCTCATGAAAAGGGGTTCGAGAATATAGAGAGAATTAGGCAATGGTATGAGAGGTCTGAGTGTGTAAACTACAAATAATTCATAGTGATTTCTCCTACCCTCAAGTGGCGCCGTGGTTTTTTCCCATTCAAGGGTTTTCCACGTAAAATTTATCTTACATGCGTTGATTTATTTCTTCATTTATTTGTTTTGATTAATATATTATTGTTGACCGAGTCAACCCAAAAATCACCGTCAACAAAGTATCTCGGCATTCTCCATGTTTATGGAATCAAAACCATATCTTCCAACATCCCACAATTGAAACGCACATTCATTGTAAGGGTATGGCAAGAATACATGGAGGATACGTCGGGATACATCTTGGAGTCAACGAATATGTCATTTGGCGTATCGGATACGTATCTTGGAGTATCCAAGATACGTATCTGGGAATATCTGAACCAGATTCGAATTGGATACGAGTTACCTCCACCAAATGGAGTATCCGTGCTTCCTAGCAATAAATCAATAAATTAATAAACAAACAGGTTTTAGCAACAAAAAAAAAAAAAAAAAAAACCCTATTTTAGGGGGAGGGTGTTTGCAAATCTACCATAAAATCAAAATCAATTGCAAAAATGACCTAGAATGACCTTGTATATTAATTTTTTTTTTTAAAAAAACAATTTAAATCTCTATTGCCCTAACCATCTCAAAGCCTCCAACCTACCCATCCAGAATCCCATTGATACAGCCACCATCGCTGACTTCACAAAAGTTTCCATCCATTTTCGCCGTCGCTGCAACTAGCAACAGCAACATATTTGTCGCAACAGTAACTCACCATCGCAACGTCTTCATTAGCGAGTTGCCCGAAAGCCACCTAGTGGGCTCGCTGAGTCATTCATCGTCGCCGTTCATCTTCTTTTGGCAGCCTCCTCGTTCCGACGCAGCTATACACCACCGATTTTGAGGTATTTTGAATTTTGAACCCTAACATTTAGATTTTTGGGTTTGAGTTGAAATTGATTAATGGGTTTTCAATGTTAGAGTTAAATTGGTGTGATTTAGAGGAATCATTTGTAAGGAAGAGAGATTTGTGGTTTTAGAAAACAAATGAAGATGTCAACGAGTTAGAGAGGTTTGTATAATTAAGTTAGTTGTGCACAAGGAAGCACGGATACGGATACGGATACGGGATACGGATACGGCACGATACGGGGATACGGTAAATCTCCAAAAACTAGGATACGGATACGGATACGGCAGGATACGTCAATTAAAATAATATATATTTATATTTTTTTTTAAATAAGAATATATAAAAAGATATTTAGTAATTCATTCAAAAATCAAAACATATTCATATCCAATCATCCAAATAAAACATATCACATAACAACCTAAGCCATAACAATTTAACATATTACAATATCCAAATTAAGTCGTAACATATTACAAATTGAAAATCCAAATAAAACATACATCACATAAGTTATAGTATATTACAAAATCCAAATAATACATAAAATAAACTCATCAAATAGATACTAAATTCCTAATTAACTCAATTATCATTATTCATATTGTTAAAGGATTTAAATATTTCGGCATCTAACTCTGGTTCATCAAGTGAAAGGTTTATAATCTTAAGTATCCCGTTATTCTCCATGTCAATGGAATTAAAGCCAAAATTTCTTTACAGTTTCATTTTGACTCCTAAAATTTTGAAATTATAATTTAACCCCGTTTTATACTAAAATAATTATAATATTGCCCCAAACGTATCCTCGAAGTATCCCCTAAGTATCCTCCAGTCAAACTTGTGAAAAAGTCAACGGATACGCCATTTGGTGTATCGGATACGTATCCTGAAGTATCCGAGAAGTATCGGAACTGGATACGAGTTTGATACGAGTTTTCGATACGAGTTACCTTCACCAAATGAAGTATCCGTGCTTCCTAGGTTGTGCACCAAGCTAAACAGTGCGTTTTGTGCTTCTTCTAGAAGGTGGGTTGGGCGTGTTGGGTTGGACCTGCTCCAAGCTTCATTTTGGGCTTCTAGGCCAATTGTGTTTATTGGTCTAGTGTGCCATTCTTAAGTTCCTTTTAATTATGTTTTCTTTAATTTTGGTGTAGTAGATTAAGCAATTGTGAGCCTGTTACAGTGGATCAATTCAAGCCACTTGCTACTGTATTTTTCTTGCTTAAATTGTCTATTTTTGGCATGAATAGAATCCATCGAATTTATCATCAAATTGTACTCTCTCTACATCTCTACTCTTTCAAACTTTTCCTACCTCCATCTTTTCTCACTAAGCCAATTTTGGAAATTACAGAATTCTTATTGAAACAATTTACAAAGCTCTTAGGCATTACAATTGGTATTAGAGCGCCTTCCTTAACAAGCTTCCATAACAGAAGGAACTAGGCACCACTAGTATGTTGAAAGTCGTTTTGCAGAAATGGAAGCTAGAAATGGTGTTGTGGAAGCAAAAATACAGAAGATCGATGCATGATTTGAGGCCTTCAAGCTTGAAGTTGCTAGCCAGTTCTCCAAGCTACATGATTTGATCACCACAAGACTCAACCGAGTTGATTTGGAGGAAGGAAGTGGAAATAAGATCTTAGGCTCTGCTTCTTCTTGATTGAATGGAACCGCTAGGACATCAAGGCTCCAAGGCCAACCAAATGCTGCACAAAGGTAACAACAAATTCTCAATTTAAACCACCGAAATTAAATTTTCTAAAATTTGATGGAATTTATCCAAAGGCTTTGATCAGAAAATGTGAGAGGTTCTTCTTTATACACACTATAGCACTTGAAAAAAAGGTGTTGGTGCTTCTAAACATTTTGAAAACAAAAAAAGTTAAGGCTTGGTTTCAGTCATTTTATGCCTTAAAGGGAGATATAAGCTGGGAGGAGTTTACTTAATCACTGTTAGTGAGATTTCGAGACATAGAACAAGAGGATGTGGTGGGAGAATTTTAGAGGCTTAGGTAGACTACAACAGTAGCTGAGTTTCAAGACCATTTCAAAAAACTACAACCTAGACTCATATCCAAGAACCTGAGATTGAGTTATGAATTTTATTTTATTTTTTTGGCTTGCTTTGTCAGTGGGTTAAATTGAGAAATAAGAAATTTAGTAAAGAAGTTCAAGCCACCATACTTAAATACTGCTATTAAACTAGCTAGGTTGCAAGAAGCCACCATGAATTCAAAGATAATCAAGCCCTATCCTAACAAACCAACCCTTAGAGTAACTCCAACCCATGCCAAAACCAACGCCAAACTTCAAAATTTTCATTTCCCAAGATTTTTTTTCGTGTTTATGGACAATTGAGCACCAAGTAGGAAAAAAAAACAGTTTACCCTCAATCGGCAAGCTACGCCCACAACTGTTTGAGCTCCTCCCTCAGCATTTCCTTTTACAATTGCATTCGGACAATTCTCCCGCATTTGGAGACTACGCTCTTTACCCTCTCTACGAAACTGCTCTGTTTCATCCTACATTTGGAGACTACATTTTTAGCCCTCTCTTATAGCAATTCCGTTTACTCCCGTGATTGAGTTTCCTACTCAAAATAAATAAATTTAAATCCTAACCAAACAACAATCCTAACCAAACAAAAGCAAAAAAAGAAAAGGATAGCAATCCTACCCAATGCTGCATCCTATTATAGATTCCTCTCGCATTTGGAGACTATGCTCTTCACCCTCTCTACAGAGCCGCCTAGTTTCCTCCTGCGATTGAGTTTCTTACTAAAAATAAATAAATTTAAATCCTAACCAAACAAAAGCAGAAAAATAAAAGGATAACTTAAAGGATAACAATCCTACCTAGTGCTGCATCATACTCTAGAATTCCTCTCACATTTAGAGACTATTATCTGCGCCCTCTTTACAGAGCCGCCCTGTGTCCTCCCACGATTGAGTTTCCTACTGTAAATAAATAAATTTAAATCCTAACCAAACAACAATCCTAACCAAACAAAAGCAGAAAAAGAAAAGGATAACTTAAAGGTATAACTTAAAGGATAATAATCATACCCAATGTTGCATCCTACTTTGGAATTCCTCCCACATTTAGAGACTACGCTCTTCGCCCTCTCTACAAAGTTGCTTCGTTTCCTCCCGTGATTGAGTTTTCTACTCAAAATAAATAAATTTAAATCATAACCAAACAACAATTAAAGGTATAACTTGAAGGATAACAATCCTACCTAGTGCTTCATCCTACTCTGAATTCGAATTTCAGCTTGATCACTGTTTGCATAAAAATCCTCAATTGTGCTTTTGTTAACTGTTCCTGTTCAAGCAAATAATTGACAACTTCTTTTATGTCATTAATTTCAGTTTGGAACCAATTAAATATCACAATTGATCCCGATGGTTGAAGGTGTTGCGAAAATAAAATCCGCCTTGTGTTCAATGATGTTGACGACGAATTTGAACGGAAAGAGACCCTGTTCGGGTTGGTCATCTAAAGAAAACAGAGAAATAGAGAAAGAGAAAGAGAGAAATTATAATCTTACCTTGTTCAACTTTCTCATTGAATATATAAAAAGGATATACTTTTCTTGGGGAAGACTGATGAAAATTATTGAACTTGCCATTAGAGAGGATGGGAGAGTGCAGACTAAAGCAGACTAGATTGAAGGGATGGGAGAGAGACTTAAAGAGATAGAGATTAAGAGATTCGAAAGAGAGGGAGATTGAGAGATATGTCTGGACTCTGGTTGCACAATTGTAGAGAGATTTGAAAGAGGGAGATTGAGAGATTTAGATGTCTGGTTGAGAGATTGAGTTGTAGAGTGCATGTGAAATTGTGAAGTGTTTGGGGGCAAACGAAAAGGAGAGATGTCTGGTCAAGTCAAGTGAAAAATGAAAATCTGGTGTTTATTTATGAGTGGGTGAACTGGGTAAATGATGTTTATTTATGAGAAAATAAAAAAACAGTTTGTTGATACAATTATTGTATCTCTGTTGGTCGACACCCATTTCTGTAATTGTAAAATGGATGATTATATATATATATATAATTAACTAGCGAAATATAATGCTCCAACTTTAAGCCATATATATTGTTTAATGTTTTTTATTTTATTAATATTTTTGCAAAATTGCATGAGTGGGAATCGAACCAAGGTCCATGGCAAAGAGGTTTGTGACTTAACCATTTCACTACAAGTTTAATTTTATTTAGTTATGCATAAGAGATTGATGGCAAGAGTTGAATAGGAGAGATTGGAATAAATAAAGATGATGGTTTTGTTGACCATACATTGATAATCAGAACTGGTTTGCAAGCATACTTTCTGGAACACATGAGTGCATTTTAATTCTCGAATATGCTTTTTAGTTCCCAGACGTTCTTTTTTGTATGCATGTGTTCTTTTTGGCATGCAATCGTTCTTTTTGGGATGTGTGCATACTTTTTGAACGTGAGAGTGCTTTTCAGTTCTCGGGCCTGCTTTTAGGCTTTCATGAGTTCTTTTTTTGCACGTGTATGTTCTTTTTGGCATGCATGCGTTCTTTTTGGAATGATGGCATGCTTTTTGAAATGCGGGAGTGCTTTTTAGTTCTCAAGCGTGGTTTTTAGTTCCCGAATGTACTTTTTGACTTTTGGACGTTCTTTTTTGCTCATGTGTTCTTTTTGGCATGTAGGCATTCGTTTTGGCATGAATGCATTCTTGTTTTTTGGCTCAATTTTTGGTTGCAATTATTCCCAGAGACGGTTTCAACGGCAGTTTTCGACTATGGTTTCCGATAACGGTTTCTAGTGACAATTTTCGGTGATTGTTAAATTGGTGTGACTTCTGATGACAGTTTCCTAGATGGATTCCGGTGACAATCTCTAATGACAGGTCACAGTTTTCAATAATGGTTAAACCGGAGCGACTTCTAATGACGGTTTTCTAGACGGATTCCGGTGATAGTCTCTAATGACGATTTCTAGCGTGATCTTCGGTGACAATTTCTAGCACTGTTTTTGGTTACAGTTTCTAGCACGGTTTCCGGTGACGATTTATGGTGCGATTTTTGATGATAGTTTTTGACGTGGATTCCAATGACAATTTTTGGCGATGGTTTTCGGCTCGGATTTTCGAATACGGATTTAGGTGCGGTGCAACTTTCACTAACAGTTTCTAGTGTGACTTTCGCTGACGGTTTATAGGATGGATTCCGGTGACAGTCTCTAGTGCGGATTCCAACAACGATTTTCGACGTAATCTTCGGTGATGATTTCTGGCACGGTTTTTGGTTACGATTTTTGGTGACGATTTTTCGTGAGGTTTACGGTGACAGTTTCCAGCGTGGATTCTAATGATATTTTTCGATATGACTTTCGATGACGGTTTATAGCGCAGTTTCCAGTTACGGTTTCCCGCATGGTTTTTGATGACGATTTCCTGTGTAGATTCAAATAACGGTTTCTGACAGCAATTTAATTGATTTCTTCTATGTAATACTAATCGATAGGGCCTCATTGGTAATTGTTACAAGATCCCGTGCATTGGAGCCCATGGCTATAGACCCGAATCCAATAGTATGGAACATTTTCTTTTCCAAGTAAAATCCCCTAGTATATAAACCAACCAAAAACACTTAAAGAAATGTAGAGAAAGGCAAACACCAACTCAAGTGTTTCCATGATATAAAAGTAACTCAAAATCTAGCTTAATCTGGTGCCATTGAAGAACTAGATGGGGTTTGATTTCATTGAGTTTAATTGGAAAAAAAAAATTGACATTATTGATACATTGCCAATAATATTACAAGTAGATCCTATGCCATTGAAGAACTAGATGGGGTTTTCACTAGGAATGGCCATTAGATTCACCAATACACGATCCAGTGATGCTCTTGAAATGTTTAGAGGAAAGTGTCAAATCATTGTTTTAATTTTTTCCAAATCTCTAATTTAACCTTCCTACACTTAATTCCAACAATATGTATTCCAAAAAAATATACCGTTAAAAATATACCATTGGAAAGATCTCAACAATATATATAATTTATTTAATTTACTTATTAATTATATATTAAAATAATATTAAACTTTTATAATAATTTAAATATTTATTTGGAGAATATTCTTTAAAGATGTTTTATATATATATATATATATAAAATTTGGTGTTGAACATTGGAATGGAAATTTTTTTGATATAAACATATTCCTAGAATACTCTCATTCAACTCCAAAGTTGGAGTAGAGAAATTGGAGTAGAGTTTGGTGTCCAACTTTGGAGTTGGCCTACATTTAGTGTAACACTATTCATTTAACACTAAATTTTATCCTGGAAATTGAAATTTAGCGTTGCATCGGAGCAACCTTTTACATTAAGTTAGTGTTGCATTGAAGATGGCCAGATGTTCTCTTTTCTCAAGATTCTCTTAAATTTAATCTCAAGAGTTTCAAATTATTCTCTTAAAATTTAGTACTAGCAATCGAAATTTAATCTCAAGTGAACTCTAAAATCTAAATAGAAGTAAAGAACATAGGCTCTCTGTTTTGATCAGAAAATAGAGAGAGCAAGTGTCATTAACTGTGACTGATGAAGTGATTGATAAGTCATACTAGAGTGCAGTGAGAACCAGAGATGGATGTGGGGCTCAATGGGGACAGCCTGATCAGCCTTTTACAAAAAAATAAAAATAAAAAAATGATTACTTACCTTTCTCATTTCCCAACACTAGTCTCACACACAGACACTCACTCATCACACTCACACACACTCTCTCTCTCTCAATCAATCAGTCAATCTGTACCAACTAGGGTTGTACATTGGGAAAATGAGAATGGATATAGATCCCCTCATCCCCATCCCCACTTCCCAAACCCTTCACCATTCCCATTCATTTTCCCATTTGGGAAAAATGGGGATGGGAAATTTTGGGGGGAGGTATCTCGATCCCTAACTTCAGTTTTCCATTTTCCCTGTTTTTTCCCGTTTTCCAATTTCACTGTTTGACTAAAAATTACAAATTAAAAAAAAAAAAAAAACATTCCATTAGGGTTTCAAAGAATAAAAGAAATAATAAAAGATAATGAGTTTATATAGTTAGTTAGTTAGGGTTTCAAAGAATAAAAAAAAAATTAAACAATATATATTAATATATTAATATATTAATATATGTTTTGGGGGAAATAGGGAAATGAGGATGGGGGAGTCTCCCCATCCCCATCCCTATCCCCATTTCAATTTAGGGATGGGGATGGTGGAAGCATCCCCATTTCCCCATTTTCAGCCCCAAAATTTTCCTCAAATAGAGATGGGAACGTGGGGATTTAGGAATCCGAGGGGAAAATGTCCAACCCTAATCCCAACCCCCAACGCCCAACCCCTAATTCTTTCTTTCTCTATCTCCCTCACTTATCCCTAAATTCAAATTAATAGATTAAGTTTAGATACAATCCAAATAATTCTTTATCTCTTCGATATTCAAATAACAATAATAAATATTTTATATTTTTTTTTTATTGTTTCGATGGTATTTGCAATTTGCAATTCAAATCTTAAAAAATATAAGTTAAAATAAAACAAAATAATAATAATAAAGGGTCATCATCAGTTTCTAAAACTAATGATTATAATTTGTTTTCAATAACAAAAGCAAAATACAAACACTAATTTCAAGTAACATTAACACAAACTAAAATTTGATTATTACAAAACACATAATGATCATCATAATTAAGCTAAATTAAGAAAAATTAAACACAAATGGTCCAACAGTGAAGAGAGCATAGTCGACCTTGTTAACAATAACCAATGGCTTCTTCTTATCAACTTTCAAGATTGCACTACTGACTCCACTATGCAAAACAGATGGTTTCTTGACCAAAGGAAGCTTTGATGGGACAAGTGAAGCCTTGCACTCGTGGATTGCATAGTTAGTGATGGTTTTTGGAGCTAGCAATAGAAATATAATCATTCTTTACTATTTGAGCTTTGGATGTTGGACACCAAACTCTACTTAATTTAGAGTTGAATGGGAATCTTTTGGGAATCTACTTACACCACACTTACACCATGAGGTTGAGGGTTCGAATTTGTTTCCCTTTCAAATCCCAAATTATTGTAATATTTCAACCCAAAAAAAAAATGTTCATCTTTAATTGCAAATTTTCTCCATTTCCTAGTCAAGAAAATACGTCTTCGTAACACAGGAAAATAAAAATGAAAATAAAAATAAAAATAAAAATAAATGTGATTTTCATTTTTATTTATATAAATTTCAAAACAATGAGAAAATATACATCACAATACGATATATTTTTCCTTTTTTACTCTCATCATGTCTAATTTACAGCACTATCGTCTTTTACAGTGGAAATACAAGACTTTTTATAGGTTAAGATTAACAAAGCCGGGTTCAAAATTTTTTTGTCACTATATGAGGCGTCATTTGTAAGACTGTCAGTGGTTTAGTAATTTAAGTTTAAAAGGCACCAATTTGGGTGACCAGACAAAAATACCCTTTTTTGTCGCTTTGTTTCGTTTTCAAACGTTAAGAGAAAAACCCAAGAGAGAGAAAACCAGGTGGTGCTCAGACCTAAAGGTGAACAAAATCCGACAGAAAGTTGACTGGCGACGAAGCTACAATGATGGCATCTAACAGAGTTCAGCGGCAAAGTGGTTCTACGGTTACTTTTTTTCCCCGATCTTTTGAGATGTTTGATGTTGCCTGCCATTTTGATGATATAGATTAGGTTTTATTTCATTTGTTTTTGTTGATTATTTTTGTTTGAAAAGGCTCGGGTAGGTTAGGTTAGGGTTTAGATTTCTGAAAAATGAAGTTTTGTAGGCGATGATGTTCTGGGTTTCCAAGCCTTTTAAAAACATTTCCTAGCCTTTTATAACTCTCCATGAGTCTTTTATAAGTCTCCCTGAGCCTTTTATAACTCACCCCGAGCCTTTTATAACTGTAACCGAGCTTTTTAAAATGTTACCGAGCCTTTATAACAGTCCCCAAACTTTTTCAAATCTCCGAGCCTTTTTACACTAGCTCCGAGCCTTTTGCAACTATATCCAAGCCTTTTAATTATTTATGATTAGGTTAGTTGAATTTTAATTCTCCGAGCCTTTTAATACACTACCCGAGGTTTTTAATACGTTATTCGAGCCTTTTAATACGTTACCCGAGCCTTTTCATACACTACCCGAGCCTTTTAATACGTTAACCGAGCCTTTTCATACGCTAACCGAGCCTTTTCATACGCTACCCGAGCCTTTTCATGAATTGTTACACATTCCGAGCCTTTTAATAAACCGCCCGAAACTTTTGATGAAGTGTTCGAGCCTTTTGAATACACAACCCGAGCCTTTTAATGAAGTGTTACACATTTCGAGCCAATTGATACTCTACCCGAGCCTTTTGATACTGAACTCGAGCCTTTTGATACTCAACCCGAGCCTTTTCATAAACTTCCCGAGCCTTTTCATACACTTCCCAAGCCTTTTGAAACACTACCCGAGACTTTCATACACTGCCCGTGCCTTTTTATTCGAGCCTTTTAATGAATTTATATGTTTGTTTTCCGTGTTTTCTGTGAATATGCAGACAAAGAAACAGCTAAAGGATTTGTTTAAAACTTCAGTGGGAGCATGGTACAAGGGAAAACTTACAAGGCATGACCATTTTGATGACCTTAAAGATATCGACAATGCCCTTGATAGTGTACCTAACGATATGAAGATCGAAGACTGACGTCGGTATACCGAGTCGTGTTTTGGTCATTTCCTTCATATGCATTGGGAGATTCATTTTTCTGCTGGGATTGTCCATTGGCTGCTTTTGCGTGAGTTACATCACAATGGCCCAGAAGATGAGATGAGATGAGATGAGATTTTTGTTAGGCAATAAACAGGTCTGGTTCTCGAAGGTTGAGTTCTACCTAATCACTGGATTGAAGTTCGGAGTGATTCTTGACACGGCTGATGTATAAAATCGTGTTATAAAAACCTAACTCGCAAGTGCACGAATCGTGAGATAAGTACATCGACAAGTAGGGATCGTTCCCACGAGGAAAAGTGATTTATCGACTAAAACTAATTCTAATTAAAGCTAAGCAAGTAACAGTAACCAAGAGATTTGAGATTGATTTGATTGATTTGATTGATTTGAGATTAAAACTATATTAAACTAAGAAAGCAGTTAACAAGAATATGTGAATGTGATCAAGAGGTGAGAGAACTAGGTCATCAATGCTCCCCAACTACGTTTACTCAATGCTTCGAATTGACTTTTACAAAGAATGTTAATCAAGTTAAGGGTTCGTTCTTAAATTATGTATAATTAGTACTATGTAGTCCTGGAATAAATCAAGTATTCTCTACTGCAGTCTACCTCAAAACCTGCATATAAACTATAGCAGAAAACACATTAACCATATACCAAGCGTTCTCAATTAAGTCTACCCCAAAACCTGTGTATAAACTGTAACCTAAAACCCACAAAGCACACAATCAAGTATTCTCAATCACAGTCTACCTCAAAATCTGCGTATAAACTATGATTGAGAATCCATTAAGCACAAGAACAAGAGAACTGAAAATAACGTGCGATATCTTGGTACTATAAATTTCATTCATTCTATTGCATATTGGCTGAGAATGGTGAAACCCACGCGCATCTCAACCTTTAACATATCAAACCCTAATTTCAAGTCTAGCACTAACCATGCATCGGCAAGAATAAATAATCACAAATTGAATGAATCGAAACTTGAATTAAGAAAATATAGTCAATTCTAACAAAGAGTATTCATAGAGGTTCACATTGAATCCCTAGTATGGAATTAATTACACATAGATGAAATAAAAAGACAAGAGATAGAAAAGATAAAACCCATTGAGGCCTTCAATGAATTTTTCAAATCTTCAATGATGAGTCTTCTTCGTCTTGCAAACCCCCGATGTGTAAAGATGGATGATGGTGATGGGGGACGGCCCCTTTGGTGGCTTGGGACCTCTCTTGGATGGCTCTCCCGAAATTAGGGCTCAAAGGGGCTTAAATAGGTGTAGATACTAAGCCAAGTCCTTAAACAACAATGAAATCACTTCCCCTTTAGAACTCTACCTTTTTGGGATTCTATTTCTTTCCTAATCTATCCAAATTGATTACTTATTGAAGGAGGGTAAGGATTAGATGTCTAATTGCTTTCCAAGACTTTCACACATGTCCAAGAAGGTAATATTTCCTATTCCGACAACTTGCGAAACAAATCCCGAAAGTATTCACGGATTTAATAACTGACTGATCTGACCTTTGAGTACTAAAATGGGTATAATTTCTTTTAGAAAATTTGGATTGACAAGTCGTAAATTGGGTTGGAAACTAGACTTCCGGGGCTTCAAATCCATAGGTGGAAGGACACACAGTTCAATCGGAGCTGAGAGTTATGGGGCCCGCAATATGGATCATCTGCACTGACGGGGCTACCGCTGGGTAGGTAAGTTGCCTACCCTGCAGAAAATATAAGGTGACACTTCTGGAGTTGACCACTAGGTAGTACTGCAAGGTAGGTAAGTGCCTAGGGGGCGGTAAATTGGATAAAAGTCTCTTGAATCATCTAAAATTGCTCTTTTCCTCTGGAATACTTCAAATACATCACTTGGATTCAACAACCTGAAAATGCTCAAACACACAAATTAAAACTCTAAAAGACTCAAGAAACAAGCAATTGATTGGAGGAATGGGGATAAAAAACATATACAATAAATGACCTAGAGCTTTGCTATGTTAGAGAATGGCATACACGAACGGTACTTTGAGGGTCGAGACATTGAGTTTGAAGAGTTGAGAGCAGTGGTGCGGAATGGTGTGTTTGTCCAGCAGTACGATGCGGTGAAGTTGTGCTTATTGTTTATGCTCAACTGGATACTAATGGGGGTGGACGAGAGAGATAAAGTCCCATCATGGCAGTTTCGCCTGGTTGAGGACTTGGACGCTTTTGATGCGTTCCCGTAGGGCGCACACTTGTATAGGCGGTCCATACATAGTTTCAAGCATGTATTGGATGGTCGACGGCAGCGGTTCGAACAAAGGCAGCAAGAAAAGGGCATTGATGTACACAGCGTCGAGACGTACAACTTATATGGTGTACCGCACACACTGTTAGTGAGAATTTAAAATTTGAAGCTGTACTTTAATTGATTTATTTATTTATTTGATTGATGTTGTTACTTATTATTGTACTTATCTATTATGCAGATATTTGCTTTTGAGGTTATCCCCGAACTTCGCAATAAAAAATGTGGGACCCGTAGGGGAAACGATCTACCCCACCTATGTATTCTGAAATGGGAGTTGAATAAGCGACCGAGGGGGGAAAAGTTGGATTCCATTTTCACTGAAAGGGTAAGTATTATTGTTGTTAATATGTTCTATTATTAGTATGTACACAATTACACTAATGTAACTCCGATTTCAGATGTTTACGTGGACTGAATTGGTGCCAACAGCTGCTGAGAGGGCTCAACGGTACTACGAAGGCATAGACCTGGATGGCAGTTTGTATGATTCCGATACAGCCGATATACGTGTTCACCATCCGGATCCCGAACGACATAGGGTTGTCGGCCCCAGTGACGATGAGGGTCGGTGTTCTAAACCCAGTGAGGATGAGGGTCAGTACTCTGGACCTAGTGAGAAGGAGGGTTGGTATTCCAAACCTAATGATATGGATGTTTTAGACCAGCAGGGTCGTAGTGGGAGACCCTTGAGGAAGCGTAGGCGTGTACGATTCACTTTGCCCAGACAGCCTAGACCTGAAGCTGATTCAGTAGGTGGCGTTGGAGGGCATCCTCAGGTACGTCAAAATAACAGAACCGCATTATTTAATTTCAATAGAGTGCTCTTTTTAGTACTGATAGAGTTCGAAATCATTTCAAAACCGTGGGTATATTGAATTGATGGATGCGTTCCAACAGTTACGGAACGAAGTGCGCAAGACTGATGAGAAACGAGACCGACAGCATAAGGAGTTACTGGATTTGATTCTGGGTCTTCAGGGTTTGACGCCGATGCCGCAGCCTCATAGTTCAGGTCTATCATTCGATGACCTACCGATCGATGACCGAGACCGAGACTTCAGTCCCAGAGACGAGTCTGGTAGTCATTAGGACAGGGCAGACCTAGAGAGCGAGAGTGATCAGCAGCGGGCTGGTGTAACCCCACGTGAAGAGGTTTCTGGTGGTACCGGTGCTACAGGGATAGCACCTATGGAGATAGAGCCGGTACCTCAGGTTTTACCAGACCAGTGTGCCTCCTTACAACGGACCCCTCTGCTCGATCCTACTCCAGCGCACATCTCCATTTAGTCTACAAGGAGAGAGTTCCACAGTCGCGGACCACCCCTAGGGTCCACCCCAGCTGAGCTCACACCTGCAGTAGATCTTCTAGGTACCACCACCCAGCACACCCCTGCAGTAGATCTTCTGGGTACCTCCTCCTAGCATACCCCTGCAAGTGATCCACGGGGACCTAGTTCCTCTGTACATAGCACCCCTGTAAGAGATCCACTGGGGCACGATTCCTCCTCACAGCGTAGCCATTCAGATCGGAGTGCCCCACCCGTTGGGCATCAGGTCCGGGTTCGCAAGCCAGGATGGCAACAGCGGACCCCATACACTGACCCATGTCGGTCGAAAAGACCAAGGATGATGCCACCACCACCACATGTATAGGTGCCCAACACATTGGTAGATGGTGAACACCTTGAGTCCTACCAATCCTACAAGAGGAACTCGACTGGGGAATTGTAAGTAAAATCGTAGATATTACAATCTTTTTTTTGTATTTTGAAAGACCTGAGTAAAATTCACTTGGTTATCTAACTTCTTCACCAATTATGCAGACGTGATATGGATCTAACCGAACCAGTTGCTGCCCCTTGGTTCCACCGGTTTCAAACCAACTTCATGGAGTTGAAGGATACGGTACGTACTTTACCATAACTATCTGTATATGTTGTTTCAGAAATGGTCAAATTCTAACAATATAAAATGTGCATATTTTCAGCACATAGACGCGTACATGCATATTCTTCGGAAGCGTCAGCGAACATACTCTAGTGTCTACGGTGCGAGGATCAAAATACTGGATGCACAGTTATATGTAAGTGTTTAAATAATACGGTATAACATTAGGTTATGCATTGACTTGTTATTAATATTGACACAACTTTTTCGTACAGTCATACCTACTTTACCGGTGGGAGAAAATGATGGGAACTGGGGCCAGCAGACCACGTAAACGTTGGTCTATTGTTAAGCAGGAGTGATCTGAAGATGACCTTACTGTCGTGCGTGGGTTGCTCCCGCCAGGATGCATATCATGGCACAATGTTGACACCGTAAGTGTTTATTTTACATGGTTTCAATTTGTATAATAAATGAAGTTGACACTGATAACACTTTGTTCAAAAACCTTCAGGTTATGATTCCCTACAACCTTGGGCGTACATATTGGGCCCTAGCCAGCGTCGACCTCACAGCAGAGCATATTTACCTATTCGATCCGTTCAGACAGGAGGTCTCAATTCGCCACAGGAAAATATAGCTCGCTTGCTTGCTTGAGGTATTTTTTACCCTCGATGCTGTATGTAGTGGACTTTCATGGTCACATACGAAAGGGTGATATGACGTACCGGGAGAAGAATAGGCCATTCGTTTTTTTTTTTATGTGTCCGCAGACCATGTGCCCCAACAGGATAAAGGGTATGACTGTCTCAAAAACTTAAGCCCTTTCAATTGGTTTTAATAACATTCTCTTCTAACGTATTTGATGTGGTGAATTGCAGAGGTCACTGTGGTGCCTATACGTTGAGGTTGACAAAGTACCTCGCAGCCAACAGGAATACGTTCGACTGGACGGAAAACGATATGCCAACCATCCGGGAGAAGATGGCTGTAGAGGTATTTGTTAACTCGAATGAGTGGGTTCCCAGATAGTTTATGTACATAACATTTGATTTAGTTTATGTACATAACATTTGAGTAATGAAATGATTTTTTTTTTATTATTTGAAGCGTTTTTAATTAAAAGTTGAACATACAGTTCCTACATTCAAATTCATAAACTATAACAAAAACTATAACAAATGATCCAGGATGACATTAAATGAAGAACGAAATTAAACAAAAACTATAACACAACTGTATCGAGCGTGGTTCCCAAAGTCAGAACGATGTTGGAAGACATTAGCAATCAAAAGCTCTTTTCTGATCACCATCCTCAACGGGCTCTATTCATTCAACGGTAGAGTCCTTCTCAGGACACGTTTGTTTGTTGTGTCCAATCTGATAACAGATGCTGCACTTGCGACGGTATTCCTCAGGGACAATTATGTTGGGACCTTCATTAACCATAGGCGGGTTAGAACACCTCCTGCTATTATGTCCTGGTTGTCCACATCTTCTACACGATTATGTAGTTGTCCTCTCCGAAAATGAGGCATGTCGACCCTCCGTCTCTTCGACTTTGGATTTAAAACCACCCGCGCTGCTATGTCAGATGACACTACCCATGAAGAAGGATGGTCAACAGGCATTATAGGAACTGAGTATGGATCATTAAGTGTTTCTCTCTAATAGTAGTCCGAACACAGAGATGTGAAATCCAAGTTTTGCTCCCTGCAATAATAAAAACAGTGAGATTTACCCAAACGGTAATATAAACGGTATGACTGTAACTTGTCATGTACCTTGCCGCTGCGAGTGCATGTGAGCATGGAAATAAGTCCATTTGAAATTTGTTGCATGTGCAAGTCTTCCGGGCTAAGTTAACTGTCCATCGTTCTCCCTTGTGTTTGACGGAGAATATGTTCCAGTCAATTGGATTTACGGTCATATAACTGCACTTCTCGACACGTTTTAGGATCACAAGATGTGCATCGTAGGTCAATCGATGACACATGGACTGTGCAGCTGCATGACGATCGTGAAACTACTTTTGTAGTATATTCCTAATGAACTCTGTTAGTGTCATCAGTGGCAGTTGCCGTGCGAATTTTAAGCATGAGTTTATGTACTCTGCAACATTTGTGGTCATCAGCCTGTACCTTCTTTAGGGACAGTGTATGCGGGACCACTTGTGTGGACCGACAGTAATGGCATAATCGAATGCACCCTTGTACAGCTTACGTAACTCCTCCATATGGCGATTATACTTTATTTCACTGTACGACCTAGCTGCTGCATCCATTATGTCGGCAACATCCTTTCTGTGGAATCGCTTCTTCATATTTTCACCAAAATGCTAGCAACATATGGTATGGGTTGCATAAGGGAACACTTTAGAAATCCCTGCTTCAATGCTTGCATGACGATCGGAAATAAAAACCAGATCATCTATATGACCAAGGGCACCCCTCAAGTATTCCAAAAACCACTCCCAGGAAAGGTTGTTTTCTGAGTCACCGTACCCAAAGGCAATTGGATACACCTGTTCGTTTCCATCTTGTGCAGTTGCAACAAACATTGTACCCCCAAATCTTCCTTTCAAATGGGTACCATCAACTGCAATCACATGACGCATACACCTTCGGAAACCTCTAATTGAGGACCCTAACAACATGAAAAAGTAGAGGAATTTACCATCGTCTGTGCACTGTAAGTCAGTGATTGTGTCAGGATTTTGCTCTTCCAGAACGTATGCAAAAGATGGCAGCAGTTGGAAAGTTTCCTCATGCGTTCCATAGGTTAATGACAATGCATATTGCAGGGCATCATGTGCCTTACTGTACATGATTTGGATGCCATATATTGTTTTCATATTGACGATTATGTCCTTCGGACGCATGAGACGACCATCGTGTTATTGAAGTCTAGGTGCAACCACTTCTCCGATTATGACTGCACTAGCTTGTCGGTGGCGACGATGAATCTCCTCCAAGGGAACACTGTGTTTGTTCATAAAACTTCTGACTAGAAAGTAAGTCCCTTCATCTCTCCTCACCGCTCTTAATTTCCACGTACACCCATCAATGATGCAAACTAGATGTAACGTTATCTTATTAGACCTTTTCACCTTCCATTTAAAGTTCTACCGCATTGAAAAAAGGCCAATGAGCCTCTTCAAATCCTTTTTACTCGGAAAAAATTGACCTTTATAAATCATGCTTCTAGGTTCTTACGCTGCCAAAGTGCTGCTTCTACCAATACCAAATGAGTATGAATCTGCTCCGGGAATAACCCATATTGTCGCATTATCAGAATCATCCCCAATTACATTATGCCGGACATCGGAAGTCCCGGGCATATCTGGTGCAGAGCAACTAACACCTTCTACACGTCTTCCACGTCTTTGAATTTGTGCAGGCTCTTCATCCACATTTTCTTGATCATCAACTTGTACATTATTTGCCTCATTATCCACCTCATGGTTCTGCTCATTGTACTGCTCATTGTATTGCTCAATTGGACAACCAAACACATCGCCAAATTCAGGTTCAACTACATTTGCATGGTTAACCGCTACTAGTGGGACATCGCACACGTTTTCCCCACCTTCGGTGGCACTCCTTTAGGTGAACACTTGGTTACTACCGGAACATGATCCAAATTATTGGGTATTTTCAGGAGGAGGAATATCATTCCCTATCACATCTCTAGCTGTCCTCTCGGTTAGACTGACACATACTTGAGAGATCACCCGATCTTCCCTTAGCATAAATTGAACATCATCGTCATTTCTTATAAATGTGCGGCATGTACTGCCAGGAACGATTGATATTGATGCTAGATCAACATTGAATTTGTTTACATCATACTTGACAATGGTATGCATGATCGCCACTAATTCTTCGTAAGTCATATTCCTTGACACATACATTCCCTGGTTATCGGATCCAGCAAACCTCTGACTTTCGTCGGGTAATTGCTCTCATTGACCGTTGTAAGATATTACTATTCTAACTCGATTCATGATGCTGTCAAATTAATCATCACAAACCATTAATAAAAACTCAGGACTACAAAATATTTTCTTTCATATATTATATTCACAAAGGCTCGGGTGAGGATATTGAAAAGGCTCGGAGAAGACATGGAAAGGCTTGGGGAAGACATTACATGGAAAGGCTCGGGAAAGGCTTCAAAATGCTCGGGGAAGACATTATATGAAAAGGCTCGGGAAAGACATCAAAAGGCTCGAAAAAGACATTACATGAAAAGGCTTGGGGAAGACATTACATGGAAAGGCTCAGATAAGAATTGAAAAGGCTCGAGGAAGAAATGGAAAGCTCGGGAAAGACAGTACATGAAAAGGCTCAGGTCAGGCTTCAAAAGGCTCGAGGAAGACATTGGGTGAAAAGGCTCGCGAAAGGCTTTAAAAGGCTCAGGAAAGACATTACATGAAAAGGCTCGGGAAAGGCATTACATGAAAAGGCTCAGAGATCTAAAAAAAATACTCGGATAACATATGAAAAGGAACAAGTGAAAATGTGAATAAATTCAAAGAAGAATTGGGAAAATATATTACTTTATTGAGCTGAAGCACGTTGGTGGTTTATAAGTTAAAGAAGAAAGTCGAGGCAACGTTGAACTTTTATTTACAGAGAGAGAGAGAGAGAGTTACTGAGCTAACACTAGTAGAGAGAGAAAAGTACAAAGAGAATAACATAAACTCAAATCTAAGGGCAATTTTGGTAGTTCACCATAATAGGTGCATTTTAAACTTAACTTATTAAACCACTGACAATGTCACCAACTCACTTTAAAAAGGTGACATTTCTCACCATATCCACTAACAAAGCCTATCTAATGTTAAAACTTACAACATATATTTACTCTGCCACGGTTAGGATTTTATTTGTTGCTTCAGTAAGAACCCAACACAGACTGTATATAAGAAAACATATACCAAATAAATAGATTAGACTTCAGAGTTCTAGCCATACCATATAATATAAGTCTTGCATCAAAGAAGTGAATCATATATAGAAAAATCGACAATGTTCCTCAAAATTTCATCATCAAATGAATTGTACTATTTTACATAAGAGAGCATATATGTGGAACTTACCATGTTAAGAAGGCAGAGAGTAGCAGGCCTCGTAAATTTTTTGGCAAAAAGGAAGCATGCGGAAGGTTACCCTTTGCTGCTAGCCTGCTACACCATTCTCTTCTGTATTCAGTCTCATAATAGATATTGTCAATTTCCTACCAAAATCATTGAAGTTGATTACATTGTCAAACCTCACCGGATGAGTAATCATATTTTGCTCTCTAGTTCCGATTTTTTAACTTTATGAAATTAGTCTACAGCCCTATAGATTATAGTTGGAATCAATTTGCCAAATCACTTGGGCTCAGATTGAATACACATGACATATAATACTGGGGATCGTAAAGTAGTTACTTACCTGTGATTTGGTTTTGCATCAGAAAAAATACCTTCATAGATTGTATGAGCATGGGAGTAGCATCAGAATACTTTTAAGTCACAGGATGCCATCCACGGCGTTCACGGTCTTCGGACGACGAAAGATCCCATGAAGAATATGTCAATGATCTTCTAGTTATTCCTCTTTCTAGACCTTCTTGCTGCATTTGAAAAACAACCATTTCATGCAGGGAAATGATACTATATGAAAAGCAGTTTTACTGGCCTTATAATTTTAGCAGTTCTCTATTTTTCTTCCATAATTTTCTTATTAAATTTTGCAATCAGATTTCTTTAACAAGATGAAATGGTATTACTACAAAAAGAGCACTGTTATTAGAACTTCATTGTTAGCTGCCTTCAATTTCCATGCATTCACAAATGGCTAATTGGCACATATGCCCCCTAAACTCTTCAAAAAGTTGCACTGTGCCCCCTAAACTTTTTTTTTCGGCACTAAACCCCCTGAACTCTCGTAAATTGGCAATCGCTGAAGGAATCTACCCCCTGGTCAGGGGGCAAATTCCTTCAGCGATTGCCAAATTACAAGAGTTCAGGGGGTTTAATGGCGAAAAGAAAAAAAAAAGTTCAGGAGGTAAGGTGCAAATTCAGGTATAGTTTAAGGGGTATCCGTGCCAATTAGCCTTCACAAATTATAACATACTATTAGATTCACAATGTGGAAAGCACGAAGCCAAAAAAGGATGCCAAGAACACTACCGGTTTCATGTATCCGGTAGTGGGCACGTTACTATTCACTTGAAGACCAACCTAGAATAATTCTATAATAAAGGCTACACATAACTATTTTTCCAAAAAAGAAGAAATATAAAAAATAAAAACAAAGGTGATAGACCTCCTATCAAATGGGTATACTCAAGGAGGGGTAGGAAGGTAATTGGGATGGAGTCTAGTGGCCAAGTTGGTAGCTAAGGTGGCAGTTAGTTAGGAAAGAGGCTTATTCGCGTGGGGAAAAGGCAAAGGGAGGGCATCTGGTCATTGGCAAATTTCTAGATCACTGGGAGGTCACTAGGAGCCTCGAATATCCTAGCAGTATCTTTTTTCTTTTGAATCCAGCTCTTTTGTACTAGTTTGTTTTCATTTAGATTTTCTGACAACTGTATTTTTGTCTGTATTCTTCTATTTCTTTATTTTGGTTGTGTTTATGAAGATGGAACATGCAGGTTCCCACCATTTGGTATAAGAGACACTACAATCCCGGCCACCCAGTTCACATAGAGTTGAATCGGAGATTTTGGTGACTGCATTAGACAGGGAAGTGGTCCATTTGAAGGATATTGTGCGAGTTATGGGTGCCTTGTTGGATCCAATCCCTCAAATCCAAGATGATGTAATGAAATTATCAGCTCAAATGGCGGTTCTAGGTTTGGGTTTTGGGCGTTTGAAGGATTGGCTATCTCGATAGATGGGGAGTGGTGTGCACGATTCTCACCACAACGATGGTGGTGGTAACGGTGGTTGTGCGGTGCGAGATCCATCACCAATTAGAGATCGTCATCGTTTTATACCGATAGAAGGTGGTGTTCCAGGTTTCCGCAACAAAGATGGTGGTCGCAACAGTGATCATTCACGACAAGACCTGTCTCCGATCATGGATCGTTCTCGTTTATGCATCGTGGCAAGAAATTGGAACTTCATTTGTTTTATGGAGACGATGCTTTTGGATGGCTGTTTTGAGTAGAGAGGTATTTCGAAATCAACAGAATTCCTAAGATCGACAGAGTTATCGCAATTTTGATATGTTTAGAGGGGTGTGCCCTAAGCTGGTTTCAATGGATGGAAACTCAAGCACATTTTATGTCATGGCGGGAGTTTCATCTAGCATTGTCATAGAGGTTTGGGGGAGGGCTAACTGGGGATCCCACTAAGAAATTGATGGCCATGAAACAAGAAAGTTCCATCACCGAATTCAGGGATCTCTTTGAGGTTTTGGCTGCGACCTTGCAGGGTATTCCAGACTCTATTTTTCGTGGTGCCTTCTTGAATGGTTTGCATAACGATATTCGTGCGGAGGTAAAGCTTCATCCTGCTGTTGACTTACAGGTGGTGATGTTTTTGGCTCAAAAGATTGAGGAACAAAACGATGCCATAAAACGCTACCACAAAATAAAGTGGAGTCAGGGGTGGCAGCCTAATGGGTCTATTTTGCCCAATAACTCCACCTTGGGCCCAAATCTATTAGGCCCAAGTCCTAATAACCCAAGTCATACTAGTCCAATTAACCCTTTTTCATATCACGACCAACACATTTCTTCTCGATCACCTTTTCAGAGCGACAACTCCGGGAAACCCATTCGAAGGCTTTCGAAGGTTGAAATACGGGATCGTTGGAGTTGGGGGTTATGTTTCCGATGCGATGAGAAATTTGGTCCAGGTCACCATTGTCTGAAGTGTCAGTTGTAAGTGATTTTATTAGCAGTAGAAGAATATGATTCGGATGATAATGTTGCCACTGGGGAGTTGCTTGGTTCTATGGATGTTACCCTCCATTTTCTAATGGGTCTTACTTTCTTTATAACTAGGAAATTGAATGGTTAATGGGGCTCTCGGGATGTTGTTATGCTAGTTGACAGTAGAGCTTCCCATAGTTTTATATCCACTAAAGTGGTGGACAAATTGGGGATGCTTTGTGAGGAAACCGACAGGTATGGGATTTAGGTAGGCAACGGTATGTGTTTCAAACAGGCGGGAGTGTGTAAGGCAGTCGAGTTATATTTACAAGGGCATACGATAGTTGATGATTTGTTTCCATTTGAATTGGAGAGTGTTGATGTGGTGTTAGGAATTACATGGTTACGTACTTTAAGGGTGGTGCAAGTGGATTGGAGTGCTTTTATGATGTGTTTCAAAGTGGGTGATTCGTGGGTGTGCTTGGTTGGTGATCCATCTATTTGTCATTCTCCAGTCACATTTAAGGCGTTGGCTCGTTCCTTCCAAATTGAAAAATATGGTATTATGATAGAGTTTTGTTTAATCACTACATCAGAGATAGGAGTATCGGAAATATATTTTCCTTCTGACTTGCAGGCTGTTTTGAACGCATTTGTGTTAGTTTTTGAGACTCCTAAAGGACTACCCTCGCATATGTCACATGACCACCGTATCCCGTAACAACCGAGTGCTATTACCCCGAATGTGTGGCCCTATCACTATCCGCAATTTCAGAAGAGGGAGATTGAAAGGCTAGTGAGGGAAATGTTGTCTTCAGGTATTGTTCGTCCTAGTTGTAGCTTGTATTTGAGCTCGGTGTTATTGGTTAAAAAAAAAAGATGGCAATTGGCGTTTTTGTGTGGATTATAAGGCTCTAAACTGTTTGACAGTTCCAGATAAATTTTTGATTCCCATCATGGACGAGCTGCTGGATGAATTGTATTGGGTAGTGGTATTTTCCAAGCTTGATTTGAAGGTAGGCTATCATCAAATTCAGGTTCACGGGACAGATGTTGAGAAGATAGCTTTTTGTACACATGAAGGGCACTATGAATTCTGGGTCATGCTGTTTGGATTGACCAATGCCCCCACCACCTCCTAATCCTTGATGAATGAGGTGTTTCAGCCATTTTTGTGGAGATACGTCCTTGTCTTCTTTGATGATATATTGATTTATAGTCGTTCTTGTGAGAACCATTTGGTGCACTTAGAAATAGTATTGGAGTGTCTCCGACAGGAGAGCTTGATTGCAAACCGAAAGAAGTGTCATTTCGGGCAAACCCATCTTAAGTATTTGGGGCACATAATCTCCTATTCTGAAGTGTCGGCAGACCCTTCTAAAATCCAAGCCATAATCCATTGGCCAATACCAAAAACGGTTTGTGATGTCCGGGGTTTCTTAGGACTAACGGGATACTATAGGCGTTTTGTATGGGGTTATGGTGACCTTGCCCGACCTTTGACGAATTTATTGAAATATGGAGGATTTAGTTGGGGCGAAGACACTGTCTAGGCCTTTCAATTACTCAAAGAAGCTATGATTTCCCTTCCGGTTTTGGCTATGCCAGATTTTTTGAAGACATTTGTGGTCGAATCGAACGCATCCGGGTATGGGTTAGGCGTTGTTCTCATGCAGGAGGGGCGTCCCTTGGTCTATTTTAGTCAAGTTTTGGATGGTGTTTCCCGATTCAAATCAGTTTATGAGTGTGAGCTAATGGCTGTGGTTTTTATGGTTCAAAAATGGTGCCATTTCCTCTTAGGCAGGCATTTTATTGTGCGTACTGATCAACAAAGCCTTCGTTTTTTGATGGACCAGCGTCCCCTTAACGCTACTCATCTTCATTGGATTACTAAGCTGCTAGGGTTTGATTTCAAGATACAATACAAGGTAGGGGCTGCAAACAGAGTGGCTAACGCCCTCTCTCGTTATGGGGTTGATTCGGACCTATCTCTTTCAGTTTTTTTGATTGCACACTTTGTGGATCCGGCTATCTTACAAAGGGAGCAGCTTGTAGACCCAGTTTTAGGAATCATTATTTGAACATGTGGTGAATTAGTGCCTTGAAACATATCTGTGGTGTTTTGCCAGTTCGAAACTGAAGCAGTGGTCACATTGGCTGTTGTGGGCTGAGTATTGGTTCAATACCACCTTTAATGCCTCAACTAAAACTACTCATTTTCGTGTGGTGTATGGGCGGGACCCTCCCACCTTATTTTGATTCGTGGAGGAGCCGTCCGTGGTAGAGGATATGAATGAGCAAATTCGTCAACGAATTTTTTTTTTTTTTTTGGATGAGTTGAAGGAGCATCTAGTTTTGGCTCAAAATCGCATGAAACAGTATGCGGATAAACATCGAAGGGAGCTCGAGTTTTAGCCAGGTGACTTAGTTTTGTTGAAACTCAAACCTTATCGACTGCGCTCTTTGGCTAAGAGGGTGAACAAAAAGTTATCTCCACGTTTTTACGGTCCCTTTGAGGTGTTGGTGAGAATCGGCAAAGTTACATATCGATTGAAATTACCGGAGACAGCAAGAATTCATCCAATTTTCCATGTCTCCCAACTCAAGCGGTTCCTTGGGCAAGAGTTTCGAGTCTAGCCACTGCCCCCTCAGCTATCCGAGGAGTTGAAACTTGTGGTCACCCCGGAGTATATCCTTCAGGTTCACCGTGATGCTGTCCGGCTAGATATTATCCATGAAGTTTTGGTCAAATGGGCTGGATTACCTGATTGTGAGGCCACTTGGGAACCATTGCAGTCCTTGTTGGCTCAATTTCTAGATTTCCACATTGAGGACGAGGTTCTTTCTAAAGGGGGGAGTAATGATAGACCTCCTATCAAATGGGTATACTTATGGAGGGGCAGAAAGGTAATTGGGATGGAGTCTAGTGGCCAAGTTGGTAGCTAAGGTGGCAGTTAGTTAGGAAAGAGGATTATTAGTGTGGGAAAAAGGCAAAATGAGGGCATCTGGACATTAGCAAATTTCTAGATCACTGGGAGGTCACTTGGAACCTCGAATATCCTAGCACTATCTTTATTCTTTTGAATCTAGCTCTTCTGTACTGGTTTGTTTTCATTTAAATTTTCTGATAATTGTATTTTTGCTTGGTAATCAATAGAAGAGCCCCCTTCTTTCCAAATATTCTCCTATTTCTTTCTTTTAGCTGTGTTTATGAAAATGGAACATGTAGGTTCACACCAAAAGGTGAGAGAGAATTTAACTTACAGCCAATAATGTTTGAATGTAATGTTTATCTAGTATACAATTATGCTCCTTGGATGGATCAGCCGACTACAAAACATTATAAACAAAAGTACATTAAGACCTCGTTTATTGAAAACATCTTCAAGAGAGTTTTAATTAGTACTGTATGACATTCCAAGATTACTTACAAATGAGCAATCCCGCCAAATTCAGGTAGTGATTTCATCTGCATAATCACAATAGATTGTTTAGAGACAATAACGAGTCATCAACCAAACAAAGAAACTTAAAATGATTATGTTAATGCCTCACGTTTAATTGGCTTATTTCGTTGACAAAATCACAATGAGGTTCAATCTTGTAAGGGTAGTTTAGGTTTGAAGATTTTCTTCTCATATGCTTAAGGATCTCATTGTGGATTTCAAGAGCTTTATGGGAGGTATCTACTTGATCTTGACTTCTTATTTGAAGAGATGTTGTTGCACACAAACACATTTCATGATCTTACATGTTTTATATACCTTGTTGTGTGTTTAATGTTGTTGCATATTCGTTTTCATGCATGATCACTTTATCATTGTGTATTCATTCTTTGCCATGATTTTTGGCCTTGAAACTTGCATGAAGCCTTTTCTAGAGGTCATTTTTTACCTCTGACCGCTCCCAAATACGTTGTGATTTTCTTCGTAGCGCTAGGACAGCGGTTCGAGGACAGAGCAGACCGCTCCTGGAACAGCTCCCGGACCGCTGCCATTTTATAGGCAACGGTGGCCTTGGCAGAGCAAACCGCTGCCGCTTTGGCAGCGGTACCGGCAGCGGTCCTCTACGACAGTTCGTTTCTTTATTTCAAATGACGCCGTTTTGCTTTGCCTCTTCTATATATATTACTTGTTTGCCTTGACTCGTTTTAGAGCAAAAATTACACCTTTTTTAGAGCTTTTAAGTGTTTTCAAAGCTAAGGTATCAAGAACACTTTTTTATTACTTCAAACACCTAAACCCATCATTCTTGTATGCTTCATTCATCATCTAGCATGTTCTAGTTTGATTCTCTTAGGGTTTTCATCTTTGCTCACATGACTTGTAGTTAGAACATCACTTGCATCATATCACATGTTCTCTCTCTACAAGATAGCTCATTTATTACTTGAATAGGTTCAAGATTGCTCCTTTATGACTTGACTTAGGTTCAAGATTGTGTTATTGTGTTTTGTGAGTTGTATTGTGGTAGATATTGCATATAGGACTTTGGTTGTCTATTTTGTTAAGTTTTATGCATACCACTTAGTAAAATGATATTTAGGAATGTCTAACATGTTCATCCATGCCTAGATAAGCTAAAATGTCTAACCTTGCATTTTGAGCATCTTGAATATTGCACATATTCACACTAGGTTGTTTTATCTCTTCATTTAGAGTCAAGTCTTGTATTTGCCTTTTGGTAGTTTGCAAGCATGAACTAGGTTCACTTCTAAAGGCCAGTGGGTAGCAAAGACGGATTAGTAATCTTAGGTGTGTTGCGGTCAACCTAGATTGTAATCGTATTTGCAAGTAGTGGATTGGGGTTCTAGTGTGGCGCACAAAACAGCCCGTGGTTTTTCCCCGTGTGGGTTTCTACGTAAAAAATCATGTGTTATTTACTTTCCGTATTCTCTACACATGATTTCATTTGTTGACTAGTCGGGGTTAATTTTGTAATCTTGATTAATCTCGAAAATTGGTAAAAAATGATTAAAATCTATTCAGGCCCCCCCCCTCCCCTCTATATTAAATTAGGACTCGTTTATATTTATTTCAGATTAACTTGACAATATTGAGAAAAAAGTTAGTAGGCTTTTTGCTTATAATGTAATCATTAATAGTTTCGGTTTTAATGTCTTCCCTAAGGAAAGCATGGTTTCTCCTTTGTATGCTTTCCGCTATACTTGAGATAGTAATCTTGTTGCAATATTCATTTTATAGACAATATGATCACCTAGTGTTTTATGGAACTCATAAGCCTAAGACAAGTAGATAACTTACCCTACAATGTTGTTGAAACATCGGGAAGACAGTGGTGTCATTCATAACAGCCTCTACATGCTTTCAAATCAGAACCACCCACTGCAAGAAGATAAAACAGGCAAGACAACAGTATCTTGAACTCTTACTCGAGATCCCTTCCTCCAGTAATCAATAGGAATAACATGAGCCATTTTGGGATTGTAGCGGCCCTCATTTGTATCAGCAAAGCTGCTTACAGCATTGCATTGACAAATACTATTAATAGTGATTAAAAACATAAAATTTTAACATTGTATTTACCACAGTTTGTATATTCTGATGGAGATAATAACAAAATCACCTCAAGGCAAAGAATGGTGTGCAGTAAAACTAAAGTGAAAGCCAATGAAAACAAATTCCTTTTATGAGGTTATGATAAAGTACATTAGTAATTAGACAGATGACTTCAAATTATGATAAAAGTAAATAAAAATATGCAAAATTAAAATATTGTTAGTGCTCCAATACTGTTTTTTTGTGAGAAGAAGAAATTGTTTCCAATATAACATTCAGAGATTGATGTCTTGGGCTAAGAATGACCAAAGAATGAATAAATGGGGATGCAACTTGTAGGACGAATAGAAACAAGGGGAATACTATAATCAATTGATGGTTCAAGATATACCTACGCTTCAAAAGGGATTAAATGGTACATGTAACTGTGGATGCATGATTGCTCACAGTTCAAAGCAAAAAAGGAAGTGATAGCTTTGAATAGGACTACATTTACCATAAATAGTGGCTTACATTTCTAAGCTCTCATGTTTCACTAGACTCCCAAACTGTGAGTTACAAGGTTTCTACTACAAGTTTATGATGTAGCAATACGTAAACTATTGAATTCTAGAAGAGTTTCTAACTCACCACCCAGTACTAAACCGTTAAATAAACGAGGGAAAAAAAAGGAAAAGATACAAGGAATGTATCCCTAGTTTTAAAACATATACGACATCCAAATATATTAACATGATACATGACGAAGGTAGAACAATCCACAGAAGAATAAATCAAATATTCAACTTTGAATACTTCAAAATAACATGCGTCGATGCAGCTATTTAAAGCTAGATAGTACAATCACTCATTTATGATTCACTGGCTCCTTAGAATAAGTAGAAACTCCTATATCAATGAGATTCGATTTCTAAATAGCATTCTCTTCTTCAGTTTCATTTTCTCTCTAGATATGAACGGAACATGCAAATTGAAAATTATTTTAAACAATTTGAAATAAATAATACTCTATAACAAACTGCAGCAGATGAATGATTAAAGACATAAAAAGAAATGCAAACATGCCCAAAAAAAGTATAGCATGAATGACTAACTTGTCTACAAAACTAGTTGAAGTCGACATGATGTAGTTGTACGTATAGCTGAAATGGAGTGGCTTTCCATCACAAAGTGAAGTGGGGTTCCATCTATATTATGAGATGGAGCTGAGACTTTTTGGTGTTTGTTTGAATCAGTTATCAAAGATGGAACGGGTCTCCATCTATTATGAGATGGAGCTAGGATTTTTTTGGCGTTTGTTTGAATCAGTTATCAAGTTGAGATATTTGGTCATTGTTTGATTTGGGATTTGAGATTTTTGGTGTTCGTTGGTTTTATTTGGGTATATAGTTTTTATTATTGGAACCGATTTAAGATGAAGGTGGTGTTTGGATTCTCAAAATTTATGGTGTTTAGGGTAGTGGTGGACACGGTTCGGTTTCGGTTTGGTGGCCAACCAAAACCGAAACCAAAACCGAAAATTCAGTTTGGTTGCCGGTTTCAAACCGGCGTTTTAGCGGTTTCGGATTCGGTTTCGGTTTCGGTTTTGGGCGGTTTCGATTTTTTTTTAAATATAAAGTCTTGCCAAATCAAATCATAATTCCAATGAAAATTTTTTAAAATAAATAAACATTTACAAACATTTTCATTGAAGTATTTAAGTATTTCACAATGTTTAAAAGAAAAGAAATTGACATTTATTAATAAATACAACTTTACAATTTCACAAAAAAAAAAAAAAAAAAAATTAGAAATTGGCCTTGAAGGTTTGAATTCAAATATACAATATTACAATGTAATAAAGTTAAAATTAAAAAATATATATATACCTACCTTGCACTTAATTTTTTACCACAATTAAGCTGCCCACATATCCTCCACCAATGTAGAAGAATCAAAGGCCACGTAGTTCTTTTACCTTTAATTAGTTGCTCGGTATTGGAGGTTGGAAGTTGGAATAGAATCTATTCGCTGCCTTCCGTTCCTGTGGTTTGGTCATCTTCGAAGTCGAAGAAGTCGTTCGCTATCTCCGGCTGGAGTTCTTGTTGTCTATATTTTGCCTTTATCCAATCATCAACACACGCTTGGATTTCAAGTGATTATGGAGACATAGCTGATCATCTTGGGTCCAAAATATTTCCACCAGTACTAAATTCTTGTTCCACAGAAACGGTAGAAACCTGCGTTCCAAGAATTTATTTGGCAATAATAGCCAAAATTGGATAATCCTGTTGATGACTCTTCCACCAAACCTGGAGACTAAATTCTTCATCTAAAAATTCATGAGTGTCTTTTAAATACCGGTCAAGCTCAGAGACCATTGAGGATGAAGAAGATGCTCATAATTTTTTGATTCTTTGGGAAAACAGTCGATCCCTTAAACCCCTTAATTGAAATTTTACGGAAGTACTAGTACCACCAAATGTGGGTTGGGGTTGTGAAACTGGCATGTTCAAAGACGGACCATACATTCTAAAATATTCATCGTATAAATCATAAGCAATTTCTTAACGGAATTACAATAATAAAGAACATCAACTTCAAATCCAAGCATTTGTAATAATTAGTTAAATATTCCTACAAGCATTCTAATTTAAAGCGTGGATCTAAACACGGTGCAAGCAAGTAAATATTTTAATTGAAATTTTACGGAAGTACTAGTACCACCAAATGTGGGTTGGGGTTGTGAAACCGGCACGTTCAAAGACGGACCATACATTCTAAAATATTCATCGTATAAATCATAAGCAATTTCTTAATGGAATTACAATAATGAAAAACATCAACTTCAAATCCAAACATTTGTAATAATTAGTTAAATATTCCTACAAACATTCTAATTTAAAGCGTGGATCTAAACACTGTGCAAGCAAGTAAATATTTGAAATCTCCCCATAATACTGTACCCATTTTGTTTTCATGGCAGCAACATATGGACTCAATTGAACATCAAATTCACAATAACTAAATACACCAGCAATATTAACACTTTGAATAAGAAATAAATGAGTAGTGGGATAGTAAACACCAGATAAAGCGGTGTTAACATCATTAAAAACACATAACAATTCAAGAATTTTTATACATGCATCCTAATGGTTTAATTGAAGAGAAATTGAAGGAACGTTATAAGTAATAAAAGAAACTAATAAATCCTTATATTCAACACTTTCATTAAGCAACTTATAAGTTGAATTCCAACGAGTGGTAATATCTCGAGAAATTTTTTTGAGACGCATATTATTCTGAGAGCTATATTTTAACCATTGTTTCTGGGTTTTGTTATGCCTCAAGATATAGTTAATACTATCTCTAATTGGTCTAATAAAAGCAGAAAGCTCTGCTAATCCAGCTTGAACACACAAATTTAAAAACATGGCATGCACAATGTTGATGAAATAATTTACCCCCAAAATATGGATTGCACAAATCCTGTAATATAGGAATAGATGCGGAATTGCTTGCAGCATTGTCAAAGCCAATAGCAAAAATTTTGTTTAGGATATTATACTCTTGAAAAATGATTTTAAGGAGTTTAAAAATATTTTGAGCTGAATGCGAGTCATCGAAAACACGAAATGCAAGGATTCTTTTTTGCATGTCCCAGTCATTGTCCATATAATGACATGTGACACAAAATATGAATGACTACCAAAATTGTCGCTCCATATGTCGGCATATGTGGAAACGCGACCTTGAAATTGAGAAAAAAATGTTTTCAATCTGTTTTTTCTTTTTTGTAAATGGCATTTAGTGTACGTGTGAGAGTGGCTCTAGAAACACATTTCATTGTAGGATTTAATGCATTTTGACAATAATTTACAAAACCAACTTTCTCACAAAAACCAAAAGGTAAGTGTTCAGTTGCAACCATTAATGCTAGTTGTTCTATATTTTTTCAAACGTATAATGAAATAATTGATTAGAAGGGGTTGCGTACCTGGAGATTTG